>JAJHZJ010000266.1:3040623-3640623 GCA_023548195.1 Bettongia penicillata ogilbyi
ATAGTCCAGGGAAGGTAGGAAAGAGATAAGAGAGGGGAGAAGGGCAGGTGAGAAGCAGCTGGATGGAGATCGAGGAGTGAGGGCTGTCTCGCTCTCTCCCCATTGCAGCCAGTAGCAATCAGCACTCTTTGTCTGCCCTGGCAATAGCAAAGCACTTTTCACTTAGAGAAGCATCTGCTGGCACTGTGGAGGCTTTTTCAAAGAAAAAAATAGTGTAGGGAGAAATTATGAGAGGAAAACATTTTCTTGATTTTTCTCTCAAAATCACTGGGAAATACATACGTAAATACATTTAAAATACATGAGTATCTGGATAAATCACTCCAATAAACTCAAAGCTTTACCAGAAATACCTAGAATGAAGGCAAAAGTGGCTGCTTTCAGGCAAATTATAGTAGAACCCTATTATAATATGACTGGTTTGGGGCATATAACATAGCAAACTGGAACTCCCCCAAGTCCTACTCACTAACTCTATCCTTATAAAGGAGTTGTATTTTATTTGACAACTTCTGTTCTCATCTTCATGTGGAGTCCCAGCCTCAGTGACACATAACAAGATATACAAAATTATTTATCTCCTAAAGAGATATTACTATCTCTCTTTACAATGAGCTTAATCCTACCAACAGAATTTTTTTATTTTAACAATCCTACCATTTTTTAGCTCATTAATTCTTTAAGATCACCTTGACACAACTGACAAAGTGACCCTTCCAGACAGACTTGGAAAAAAGGATAGCATGTCTTGATATGTCAGAAAATGAAGAAGGGTCCATTTAAAAATTACGCTCTATCTTTATCCATCTTTTTTTTATGCCTCAACGTTTGTCTCTTGTCACCATCATTTGGATATTGTTCCTTTTCTTTTTAATAAGCAAGTTCTTTCTACTGGCTTCTTCCCCTCTGTTCACAAATAACCAGAAAAGAGGCCTTCCTAGAATCCTTCAGTCTATAATCGTAATTCTCGCTTTACTTTCACCTCCAAATCTTTATAAGAATAGTCGTAGTAATAGCTAACATTTACATAGTGCTTGCTGTATGTCAAAGCTATACTAAGCGTTTTAGAAAGATTATCTCATTTGATTCTTACAACAACCCTGGAAGGTAGATACCACTATTATCCCCTTTTACAGATGAGTTAGTTGGCTGCTCAGAGGTTGTGACTTGCCCAGAGTACTGCACATTTGCTGTTTTCAATTCCAGTTTAGCTTCTGATCACTCTAGATCAGTGAAATTGTGGTGCAATGGGCAAAACATTGGATTTGCAGTCAAGGAAGACCTGAGTTCAAATCCTGCCTCAGATACTAGCTATGTGACCCTGGGTAAGTCATTTCACCTCTCTCAGTTTCCTAATATTCAAAATGGAAGTAATAATAGTACTTCCTTGTGGTAAGAATCAAATGGGATAGTCAGGTATTTGCAAACTTGATACTGTCATATTAATGTTAGCTCTTATTATGAGTAAATTTGATGGCTTTTTCTCAGTCTTATTCTGTAACATTTGACAAGCTGAACAGTAGTCCTATCTTTTCTTTCTTGAAACTCTCTTTTGCCTTGATTTTTGTAATTTTTATCATCTGCTTCCTAAACCGTGATCATTTTTTGACTCCTTTATTAGGTCTTTTTTCCCCTCTTCAAACAGTCAACAAGCCTTCATTAGGTACTCATTAGAAATAATGGAAATAAACAAGTGAGCCCTGTCTCTGACTAGAGCACCTCCAAGAGCTATAGGGGAGCGAATGTTAACCTTGGGCCTATCAACTTATTTTTACTTTTTTAAACTGAAATGATATTTCAGTGTTATTTGGTTTTGTTTGTAATCCTGTGCATTTCATATTCTATATTTGAATATATTATTCTGACAAGGGGTGCACAGTCTTTACTAGACTGCCAAAGGGGTCCATGATGAAGCAATGAGTAAGAGCCCCTTGCCTACATCATCTTGTTTGGCTTCATTTGTTGTCAAATAGATGTGGAGATGGGCACTGGGGATGCAGATCCAAAGAATGGGGAAAATATTCTTATTTTCAAGAAGTACATATTCTAACTTCTTGATACTCCAAGGTGGAAATTCTTTGAATTTCTGTTCTCAGTCCTTTACTTCCTCTCGACTTTGTTTTTTGGTCATCTAATGGCTTTGAAATATCAGCAATGAGGACAACTTATACATCTATATCTGTTGACCTGAACTTTTTTCTTAAGTATCACAGTCACATCAACATACTCAATTCATCCAAAATCTACTGTATATGCACACCACAAACATGTATGTAATTATGAATTATATGTGAAATTATTTTTGCTGTATATGCACACATAGGGAGCACATATAAGGTATTTTCATTATATAGTTATGCATGTATATACATGTCTGCATACATATGTGTGTACATATATGTATATATGTAGACACACATATTTTTATACACACATAGAGGTGTATGTGTTCAGTTTCTCTCATTTTCCTGTTTCCAGTAATGTTATTAGCATTTACTTAATTATTCAAGCTTAAAATTTTAGTATTTTTTTATTCCTCTTCTCATTCGACTCCTCTCATATGTCAGTGATCAAATCAAGTAGATTATTTCTATGTAGTGCCTTTCATGTGTCTTTCCCATTCTTAACATTACCATGCTATTTCAGACCCTTTTAACCCTTCACATGGGATACTAAAATCACCTCCTGAACAGTCTGTCCATTTTTAGTCTCTAAAATCCATCCTCTATGCTTGTGTCCTTCCCATCTTCTCAATGCAGAGTTCTGATGATATCCACTCCACTGTTTTAAAATCATCAATGCTTCCTAATTGCCTATCAAGTAATATACATATTCTTAACTTTGTCATGGAAAGCCTTCTGCAACTTGGCCCCAGCCTAACATTTTAGGTTTTTCTATCACTATTCCCTTATATACAACATAAACTTAATGAAAACTGGACAATTTGCAGATCCTGAACTTTGCTTTTTTCACACTTGCATGGTTTTTCTTCACAGTATTTACTTTGCCAGAAATGCATTTTTTCCATATTTCTGCATGTGAAAATCCTACCTCTCTTCAAGCCTCATATCTCACATGATTTCCACATTCAGAAATGATCTCTCCCTTCTCAGAGCTATTTTAGCACTTTGGTTTTTATGTCTTGTGGAATTATCTCATGCCAGCTTGTATTAAAATTATTCGTGTTATACCCCTTTTAGCTGGTCTGGCGAGATGCTATCATGCCACAATAGCTCATATACTCTTGGTGGTCAAGAAATGTGTTTTGAGTGAAACAATATTTTGCTCAGCTTCTCATATTTGTCAGCTCTTCCTGAATATTGGCTATTTATTTTCCTTTAACATTAGGACTCCTCATTAAAAGATAAAAGAGAAGCTGATTGTAGAATATGCATGTTTGAAATATGTGGATCCTTGAAATAAAAACTCACATATATGTATTTAAGCTTGTACTATAAATCATGCTCTGTACATCAAAATAGCCTCTCTAATTAATTTCAGGTGTTTAAAACCACATTACAGAAAGTGATCATGGTGTTGAACAAGTGAGTATAATTTAGCCATCTGCACTTTTTCTTCTCAGTTATAAACCCAGCATTCTGAAATAAGATTGATTTAAATTTGCAGAGACAGCATTCAGATAAAGAACAAAGCCAGAGATTTTAGAAACATGAAAATTCCCATCAGCCCGCTACTCCCGCCAATTTTTTGGGGGGATGTGAGCATGTGTGTGTGTGTGTGTGTGTGTGTGTGTGTGTGTGTGTGTGTGGTCTTCATCCTATTTCCTCTTATTATGTTTTCTTCAAAAAAAAAATTAAAGGAAGAGAATGTGAGCCTAATCACTGTCTTTTCCCCCTTAGTGCTTTTGACTTCTAATTTTCCTCTGAATTTGTTCTGAATATCTGTCTTCAGATTGTAAGCATCATTTATTTTTGAATTATGTGAATATTGTGATCATGGACATGGTCAACATGGGTTGAGTAGGTGTGACCAGCAGACCCTTGGGCTATCTTACCACTAGTTTTTCTCCTTCTGTTTAGGGTATATATACAAACATTAGGGTGGGGGGGCATTTGGGGCAATTAGATGGCCCAGTGTGTAGTGTGCCAGGCCTGGAGTCAAGAAGACTCATCTTCCTGAGTTCAAATTTGACTTCAGACACTTATTAGCTGTGTGACCCTGGGCAAGTCACTTAACCCAGTTTGTCTAAATTTCCTCTTCTGTAAAATGAGCTGGAAAAGGAAATCCAAATCACTCCAGTATCTTTGCCAAGAAAGTCCCAAATGGTGTCATGCAGAGTCGGACAAGACTAAAATGAATGAACAACATACTCAAAAAAAAAAATCCTCATGATTTGATCACAGATGTATATGGTGAGCAAACCTTCCAGATGGTAGCTGGACAGAATGAACTGGGTATTTCCTCTTTCAAAGGTCACCTGGGAAGCATTTGATTGTTGATTCTCAGTCATTTACCATTCATCAAAGGTGAAGGATAAGTCAAAAAGGACTGAAACTTGAACATTTGCTTAGAGGAAGATGAAGAGTCAAGGGTAATGCTCTCCCTTGAGTACAGTCATACCAAGCCCATGTTCCTTGTCTGCCGATGCTTATAGCATGAATAAAACATACCAAGTTCACTGAAAGAAGGTAACTTCTATGAGAAATGATCCCCAAGACTACTCCAAATATGAGGACTCCAGGTTTGAACAGCATGTCATTGCTTGTTGATTCACAGGAGTACTCCATTTTCAATTTTGCATCTTGCATACAATTAAAAGAAACTTTTATTATGAAAAAATACATTTTGTCCCCCTGCCCCCAGTTTAAACTTGTGTTTTCCACGTGCACAATTAGGTTTCCAAATGTGTGAGCAAAAGTGCTGTTTGGGTAACAGCTTGTAGAGAGAACTCCACGTTTCCACAGTACATACTTGAAGAAGATTAATGAGTTCCACTAACATGCCAAGTCAATCTGTTCTTCCTTGTCAGTCAACTCCCACACAATGAGCATCTCTGTCTCCTTGATATGTTTTCAAACAGATGTGGTGCTTAAAGTTTAATTAAATCACTGCAACAAATGATGTTAAATACTTTCCATATGTGTGACTAAGCAGTTTTATTGTAGAAGCAATTGGACTTTCTTACTGAGTGGAAGATTCTGCACCTATACATTCTTGAAATCTAGTAGAATGGAGATGCGTTGGTGCTAAGGCAAGACCACTTGCCATCTAAAAGACTTCGGTTTTCCTAATTACATTATCCACCCCTTCAGGGATTGAGTGAATTTAGAACAGCTCAAACATTTTTTTTTGCAGTGCTAAAAATAATAACTGATAGGTATAGAATACAGTAAAGTTCTCAAAGCCTTTTACCCATTTAATTTGACTCTTACAACCAATCTATAAGGCAAGGAGTACAGGGATTATTATCTGTATCTCATAAATGATCTCATTGACACTCAGAGAGGTTAACTTAGTGTCATATTGCTAGTAAATGTAATGGAATAAAATTTGTATTTTTAAAACTTATTTTTATTCTGAATTTAACACATAAAAATGAAATGGTAATTGCTAAATCCATAACAGAACAGAAAAAGAGGATTGCATTAAACTTGCAGATCCCTATTATGTATTGCTTGATTTTCTTTTTATGTATATAATACGCTCAACATGTGGCTTTCAAAGCTGTTCTGCTTGTCTGTGCTTCCTTTTGGACTTCTTTCTGATCTCCTTTCTGAATTAAAAAAAAAAAAAATGCCTCGATGACCTCAAACCCCGCCCTCCTATGCTACCTTGTTTTTATTTCTGCTGTCTGATTGCCCACTCCACTACCCCATTGACCAAAGTTGAGGGAAAAGATCAGCCCTGATAATAAATATGCATATTTAGGCAACACAAATGTCTCTATTGGCTATGTCTGAAAACGCATGCTTTATTCTGTATTTTGAGTCTATCACCTTTCTCTTAGTGTTCTGGATTCATAGTTGGTGATTGCATTGATCAGAGTTTTTACGTATTTAAAAGTTATCTTTACAATGTTGTTAGTGTTATATACACTGTTTTCCTGGTTCTGCTCATCAGTTTTTTCATCAGTTCATGTAGGTCTTCCCAGATATTTTTTGACATTTTCAAGCTAGTAATTTCTTCTGCTTAAATAGTATTGTATTTCATACAAAGATCATAATTTGTTTAGCCATTGCCTAATTAATGGCCACCCCCTCCATTTCTAGTACTTTGCTACTACAGAAAGAGCTACTATTAATATTTTTCTACATATGGGGCTTTTTCTACTCTCTTTTTATCTTTTTGAAGTAGAAAAGAAGTAAGATTTGAACTCAGATTTCTCCTTACATCAAGTCTAACACTTTCCTATTTTATATATACATATATTTGTATATTTAAATATATATATATTTCCTGATTTATTTCTAATTTATGCCTACAGAATTTCATTCATTTAAATGTCTCAGAACACCTCATTATCATCTTCAAAATTTGCAGCTTCCTTAGAGAGACTAAAGAGTATTAATAAAATAGAGCAGGGCTTAGTAAGTAGAGAATATAGGAGACAAGGAGTCAGAAAAAAACTCCCCAAAAGTCCAAATCTATCCTGTCAGGGAATCTCTTGATAACTCATTTCTTTCCTTAGAAAATGGCTACAACAATAAATGGTTATAACAGTAAATCATATAAAGAATGTGTGGTTTCATCAGCATGGAAACTCCTAACATCAAGACCAATGATCATTCAATCAATCACAGGAAGCATCATTAAAATACCTAGTATGTTAGGTTAAGCTCATTTCTGATGTAGCAGATAAATTCTAGAGAGCTGCCTGAAGTATATAGATGTTAAATGATTTGTATAGGGTCATGTGGCTAATAGATGGCAAAAGATGGATTTGGATTCAGGTCTTCCTGGTTCCAAGCCTACTATCCTAACCATTGTACTATGAGACTTCTAGTATAACAATATTTACCACCAAAATAATATCTGCAATAAGCCTTGTTATCTGAGGCAGATGTGCAGAATTATTATCACATATTATAGTCACAAGTTGTGGCAGGAGCCAGAAATTGAATCTGGAGAATGACATTGCTGCACATATCCAGAAACATTCTAAGTGTCTTTTGGTGAGTGGGGGTTGGGGAGATGATGGCAAAGTTACCTTCATTGTTCACATTTAAAAATATGGTATATAACATTGCTCTGAATACCATTACATGAGAATCTCTCTAAAATTTGAAGAATGCTGCATTTTTGTAACAGTGGAATTGGATTTGAAGGCAGACGACCTGAGTTCAAGACTCAGTCTAGCCACCTATTGATACTGGGCCCTGGAGCCAATCAGAAATCGAATTCTTTTGTTAGCATAGAATTTCTATAAACCCTGGCCACAGAGTCAGAACGAGCATTTAACTTTGACTCAGATAGCCTACATTTGAGTCTCACCTCTGCCACTTATGAGCTATCTGACTTGGAGCAAGTCATGTATCCTCTTTGGGTCTCCGTTTCCTTACCTGTCAAATGAGTGGGTTAGATTGGATGTGTTCTAAGGGCCTTTCTAGCTCTATATTTTGTAATTCCCTCATTCTCTACTCCTCAACGTAAGGTTATTTGCTTAATGCCAGCCACTTTTCAGGAATGGGATGGAATTGGTGGCTGCACTGACTGTTGGGAAAGAAAGTGGGACTAGATCTCTTGTGTATCTTTCCCTTGGGGTTTTAGGAAACTATGTGAAGGATCTGTGTAGACCTTTCTGGCTTAGTACATATATCCTAAAAAGCTGGTTGAGGTTTAACTACTTGCCCAAGATCATACAACTTGACTCAGGGGTAGGATTTGAACTCTAGACTTCCTGATTCCAATCTGCTACTGCACCCATTATGCTACTATTGCCTACTGGGATGGGGACTGGAGTGGACCACTGAGTTCATCGGTATCAGAAACGCCTTTATTAACACAGGTCATCACCTTCTCTGTAACTTACGATCTTAGAGAGTTGCCTAGAATACCAAGAGACTAAAAGACTAGCCCAGGGTCATATAGCTAGTCATTGCTGGAAGTGGCCCTTGAACCAAGTTTTCCCTAGCTTTTAAGCTAGTTCTCTCTTCATTGTGCCACATTTTACTTCACATTGTCAGGGGAAGGAGGAATTATTGATTTCATTTACCTTTGCTTTTTGTGAGGAATGGGATATGAAGGAGGGGCAGAGGACATGATCATAAAAATAAATAACCCCCCAAACATGACTAGTAAATGTTTCACTTATCTAGGAGGATGCTTTAAGAGACTGTGACAGCTGTATAATGTTTTATGAACTGAACGATGATGCTGTAAAGTTCTCAGTATCCTCATTCTTTTCTTCTCTCTGTCTCTCTCTTTCTCCTCTCTCTCTCTCTCTCTCTCTCTCTCTCCCCTCTCTCTCTCTCTCTGTCTCTCTCTGTCTCTGTCTCTCTCTGTCTCTCTGTCTCTCTGTCTCTCTGTCTCTCTCTCTCTCTCTCTCTCTCTCTCTCTCTCTCCCTCTCATCAGCTTCACTACACATGTTCTACTGAACTGAAGCAGGATGGAAATAAATTACATGTCTTCTAAAAGACTGTTATCCAGCAGAGTTAGAATCTGTCCAGCAAAGTGATATGAACCAAATTTGCTGTAATGCTAATTTACATCCCCATTAATGAGAATGCAAGTTTAAATCATACAAGGGGAAGTACCATTGTGCATCTAGCTTATTTCTATCCTACTCAAGATGATAAGACACTCTCCAGACAATTGTAATTATGGGTAATTTGCAAAAAAAATAATAAAAGCTGCTTTTTATTAGATGCAATAAAAACCAGTTCTTCATTCAATTATCATTCTTGGTTGTGACATGATAGATATCCCTGGGTGAGTACAATAGCAAAGAGGCAAGTTAACATTTTTTTGGGAGGGTGAGTATCAGACTTTCCATTTAAATCCCTTTTCCCCAAAGAAAACCAAAAGTTCCCACCACATTCAAAATATAACATATAGGGATTATAGACGAATTATGTATGCTCCCTTTACATCCTTTTGGTGACAAAGTCAAAACATAAATATTGTCTTACATAGTACACAAATGTTTTCCAGGAGCAAAGAGGCACAGCAAAACTTGTAGCTAAGTCAGTAAGTTGTAGATTTATTAGGATAAAAGATGTTCTGGGCATGAATTCATTAGTAGCAACTTAGGGCTGGACCTAGAGGAGAAATTCTGAAGCTATGTCTAACTTTATGAGAATCTTTGGCTTGCATTCCATAGTCATCACCAAGGCCAACTTGTCTCTAATTTCTAAAGGGAGGGGATTGGCCTCCCTAGTCTGATGGCTCTATTTTATACTGTATTTGCATTTTGAAGATGACCCTTTAAAAGGAGGAATTCTATATTTTCCACATCCCATGCTTTTGTTACACATGATCAAAGTCAGACACCAGACATTTTAGAGCATTTGGCCACCTCCTTTTGCCCCTTCTGCCCTTTTTCTTTAGAATTGTCATTTGGCCCCTTTTATACCTTTTTCCCACTCTGTGATCCCTCCATCCCCAGCCACTCAGTATCCCAAGACTGTTTGCATTTTCATAAAAGAAAAAGACTGACTCTGTGGGATTTCAGACATTAATTAACCAGGAAGGGGAGGCATGTTGGGGGACAAGGGCCCCCCAAATCATAACAGCACATGGGATGATGTGATGTAGCTTGACAAACCAAAAAGGGCACTGAATTATGAGTCGAGGGACCTTGCCTCCATCACTTGCTAAAACAAGGCACTTATTTTGAGCTTCTCTTTTCTCATCTTTGTAATGGGGATACCATCTATCCTGCCTACCTCACAGAGTGGTTGTATCTTAAAGTGCTCTGTGAATTATAAAGCACTATATGACTATCCTTACATTATTGGAAATTATCTCCGGTATCCCTGATGTTCCAAACTCTATCCTTGACAGATAAACATGCAAAAAACAAGAACAAGAAACCCTCAATTGAGTTCCATGCTTCACTTAAGCAATCATGCCCATTAGAGTCAAATCAATTCCATATGTCTTTGAATGTTATTTTAGAAAGGTAATTCACATGTAAGAAATGCTAATCTACCCTACTAATCAGGGAAAGTAGTATGATTTTCATAGAGGAGAGACCTGACCTCAGAGTCAGAAAGGCCTGGGTTCGAGGTCTATTTCTGATACATGCTTACTGTCTAATCTTGGCTAAGTCACTTAAATCTCAGGGCTCAGCTCTTAAAATTATAAGTTGCTGAGCAGTCGCTGATCTCCATTGATAAAGAAGATTTCCTCATGGAGAGTTTATCACACTAAAGAAATCACAGAACTGGCCAAAAGCATCCGTTAATTAGGAGTCAGCTAGATAGAGAGTGGAAGAAAAATATCAGATTTCTTTGCTTTCACTCTGAGTGATTTATCCACAGGAAGCTTTCCCCATCCCCTCTTAATTCCAGTGCCTTTCCTCTACTTAGTGTTTTCTATTTATCCAGTATATAACTTGCATTGTATATATCTGCAGGTTTTCTCCCCATAAGACTCCAAGCTTTTGGAGTCTCCAGCGATGAGAACAGTGCCTGGCTCATAATAGATGCTTAATAATTTTTTTTATTGATCAATTGACTATTTTCATTTTAGATGTACGCATATGTGAAGTAATATACCAGGAATTCTCTAATGTTGACCATGCCTTAACATTGTCTGTGAAGGATTATGCTTTGGACTGAGCATGGACTCAGCGCTAGATTCTTGCTTCTTTGCTCAGTAGCACAATACATTGGATGCCCAGAGCAGCATTGTGTGTGGTAACCACTGACTTACGCTTACTAAGAATGACTGGAGAACATCATCTATTTTGCAAAGATTTATTCCAACACAGACTTGTTTTTGAAAATCATACTTCTCAAGGGTATGACCTACTTTCTGTTGTAAAAACATTTTATTAAGGGCTGCTAATATAATAGCATTTAAAGATTTTTTTTCCTATCAGCTTTATTATGACCTCAAGCCACAATGAAAGATTTAATGGAGGAGCATGGGGTGGGGGTGAATGATAGGAAAGAGGCTTTCAAGAAAAGTTTTGCTCACCAAAGTGCAGTGATTTTTGATGAGGGGCATTGTTACCGAATGTATCAGGTATTATATCTGCTGCAATAATCAGCTTTGAGGTGAGGGTGGAGGAGAAGAACTGAAAAGATGAACCACAAGGTGAGCTAATAGACCTTTGAGGGAATGAGAAGAAAAGGACTGTCTTTAAGAAATACAAGATGTAATCACATAAATGTGGAAATAAGGATGAGAGCCTTGATGATTCTCATAAAAGAAAACACTTGCTAAATGCTCACTTTCTTTTCCAGTTTCATCAGGTATTACAAAGCAAGGTGACAAAGACATTGCCCTTGACCTCAAGCAGCATCCGATCTATACAGGAGTTTATCCTAATTACACTCACCTGGTACACTCACAACGAGGAAATTACCTCAACCTTTTACTAACTGAAATGAGCATAATCTTAATTGAATCCCTTCAATGAATTCTCTTATGCATTCATGGAAGTCATTAGCAAGGGAAATTTCACTTCCAAAGGCTAACTGTTCCCTCAATTCTTATTTCTTAAAGTGAGAGCTAAATCTCTTTTGACGCTATTTAGATTCATCGCAATACTTTAAATAGGACTGTTCTGGTAAATGTTTTAACAAGCAGCTCTGAGGAAAAAAATGTACACAGGACACCCTTAATTTCGATTTATATTATAAACATAAGAAACAAAAATAAATAAGTAATACTCTTATTTGAAGTGGTTATTTTTTTTTTTTGAGGTGTAAGTGCCCATGCTGAAAATTTAACAACTGGCAGGTGGTTAGAGCTGGCTCCAGCATACCCTTGCATTGGACTTATGATTCCAAAGGACCTGTAGCCTTCCACAGGTACATATTTAACCATTATGCCTTAAGAAGGGATATTAAAAAAATAACAACCTTTATCTGTTGTCTAACAATGATAAAATCAGATCTATTAGGTTCCAAGTCCCAGAGTACTTGAGAGTGTGTACCCAGTTCTTGCAGTTTCTGGTGACCTTGATTTACATAATGACATAGTTCCCAGATCTCATGACCTGGGGAGGAAGGGGGTCTTTCTTGAAGGGAAGTGAAGTCATAAAAAAGAAAAGCAGAAGAACTGGTTTTGGACTGAGAGGATGAGTTCAAACTCATCTCTCTCTTTTATTACTTTTGTGATCTTGGGCAATTCACTTAATGTCTATGACCATCAAATTCCCCATCTGTAAAGTGAGGGGTCTGAACTAGGTAGTCTAATCCCATGACCTTTTTTTCCCTTTTTTTACCCATGTATCTTATCCTATTCAATAGTCTTTGAGAACTCTGATAAATGCAGTGACCAGTTGACTGGCGTCTTCTCGCTGAGATGATGGACTTAGAAGTAATGGGCTATAGCCCGTGGGTAATTGGCATGGTTAATTTGTTGTTTTGTTTTACTTTACTTTGTTACAATGAAGAGTTCTATGGCTTGGGGCATGGAAGAAGGGGGTCCTTGGGAAGTGAAGTCATAAAAAAGAAAAGCAATAAATTATTTATATTTATTTTTTAAGAGTCAAAAACTTTGTACTTTTTCCCATAGGAAGGAATTTCCACGTACAAATTCATACACACACTTGTATATCCTTCTAAAATGTATACAAGAAAACTCATCTTCATTCAAATAATATTGTTGACTTGTTTTGAGGGGAGACCCGTGATCATATGATCTATGACACCCAAATTTTCTTCTAGATGACTTAATAGCTAGTTATTACTATTTTGTAATTGTGGTGTATACCATTCTTTTCAAAGAATTGTATCTTAGCAGTTACTTTCTCCAAACCTATTATTTTTAGTCTTTAACAACTCAGTCTATGCAAAATAATACATTGGGCAATGTTCCTTTTAAGCTACACACATGGTCTTAAATACCTCTGTGTGTAACTTCTATTTGTCCATGCACAATTGAAACTAAACCTGCTTTGATCATTTACACATAACAGTTTGTCTACTGAGATTAGGGGTTGTGATAATGAGACTCACTGAAAGCCTTCCATTGCAAGTTCTAAATAGTAATAGGCAGGGTTTTAGAACACTCATTGTTTCAGTGCAACCAATCAGACTAATGCATAAGAACATCTATTTTAGCAACTGGGAATTGCTGTTAGCTTCTTAATTATATCTTTTAAGGCAGCCCTGACAACTTTACCATTGGTAAACTTTTAGTGACCATTTGACAGAGACATAATAGTAAGGCCACAAGACTCTAGGTGCAAAGACTTAAATTCTGACTACAGGGTAGGGAGTTTGGTTGTTACTATGAAAACTGAGGGAATCCTCTACTGGGGCTGACTGTGTGCAAAGGTGGGGTAGGGTTATATAATTTCATCAGTGGTATCAAGGTCCTATTGACTTCTGCTCTAGTTTCTCAGGTATATTCTCAGAGCATACCTGGGAATAGTGGAGAGGGAGTGTATGTCTGAGAGACTCTCACCATATTTTCTTGTTCATAATGATCCATCTGTAACTTACAAAAAATAGAAGAACCATTGGAAAGCATACAGAAAGTTACATAGAGATCCCAAAGACTAAAAGATACAGATTATTACGTCTTTCACTTTGGATGCTTCATACAATTATGGAAAGAGATAGAAGATACTACTTAGTCTAACCCTTTTATATTACAAAAGAGAAAACTAGGACACAGAGAAGTTAAATAACTTGCTCAAGGTTACACAGAACTCAGATTTTCTAGCTTCAGAGTTAGTACCTTTTCTGCTTTTTATCATTACCTTCCATGAAGAAGTGACAATGAAAGATGTTTGTGTATGCATGAGGCAAAAAGGCTAGACTGGATAGATATTCCATTAAATGAGAGAATTCATTGGTTCATTCCATGAGCATTTGCTAAATGCCTAGTCAGTCAGTCAATAAACATTTATTAAGCACTTGCAGTGTGTCAGGCATCACATGTCAGGTGCATGCTAAGAACTAATTAACTGTGTACAAGGCACTTTGCTGGGAGGGGGAGACATAAAGACGTCTATGACACAGACCTTTGGTTGGCAAGTAGGTTACTGCCTATTATGGAAAAAAGTTGTAATCAGTTAAATATGATGTAAGGGAGAATGAAAAGAATGCAAAGGAGAAGTCTGGGCAACATATTACAAGAAATGAACAGAAGGAAATCACATAGACCCAAGAGGTCTCAACTCCCATTCTATATAATTCCGATTGGCTATGAAACAGTAGAACGAGTGTTGAACTGGAGGAGTTTGGATCCTAGCTTTGACATTTGCTAAATATGTAACCGGTGGCAAATTATTTAACTTTTCTAAGGCTATCAATCTTCTCATCAGTAAAATGAAAATAACTATATCTGCATTATTTTTCTCTGACGAATGCTATGAGGGAAGTGCTTTGCAAATTAAATGAGAAAGCAATATATAAAAGTACATATCAGCTCACATGGTACATACAAGCATACATACATGTTTGTGTCATTTTTCTGACCGCTGATTGGGAAAATGACTCCCTCAAATTTCACCTTGCCTTAACTGGCTCTGCAGATGTAATGCTTCTTGTAGGTAGTGGTGGTGGTATTTGTCATTCATTTCTAAAGAGGACTGATGATACCAGAGTGATATCTTGACTTGCACATGAAGTATTTAACAAGGCAAACCTTCCCCCTCATTCTAAACTCAAGAGTCATCAAAATCCAGTGACAAAACAAAAAACAAGACAATGAGCCAATGGCTATGGATGCACCAGATGACTTTGGTCTTTCCCAGTGTAATGCTTACATTTTTACCAAAGCTCCATTTCCAATATTGCAATTTTTCTGTCAGTAACTATTTCTGCGTGTCTCTTGCATTTACCATCTTCCCCAAGTTATCTGGAATTTTATCAGCCCTTTCATAAAATCATTAACAAACAGTGGAATTTTATCAGCTAGTTCTTTGATCCTTTTGGAGGTTCTTGTCATATCTTGATTGGAAACAATCTAGCTTGACTAGGTCATCATGAATCTGGTTTCTATTTGAGTATCTTTGTGAGTGTGCACCACTGAGATTTATGTTATAATGCTGATGATAGCTAAATCGTTTGTTTTGAAGTCTGAAGTACAATAGATATTAAAAACTCCAGTTTTCTTAATGTCATCTGTTGTGCTCTCCCCGCCACCCCCTTCTATTCCTCAGGAAGCTTACATTCCCTACTTAGTTTCAAATGTTTTTACAAAATATTTTTTATTTGTCTTTCACATTCCTTAGGTTATGCTTTGGATATTTTTGCCACTCTTCTACACACATACACATTCTTTTACCCTTGAGTGAATGAAGTTGAATAGATGAAGCAAATAATTTGCTCATTGTCTATTGTATGTTAGATACTATGTCAGTCAATGGAGATGCGAATACAAAAGTGAGTTAGCGCTTGTGCTCAGGGAACTCATAGTCTAATAGTGAAAGGCAGCACTTTTAGGGGAGTAGCAGATGGAGAAAGGAGGTGACATCAGAGGAGTCATGGAAATGGTCAGTGGAGTCAAATGATTTTCAGAAGGGCAGTGGATTGTCATACTCTTTCCAGAAACAAAGTTTCTGCTTTGATTTGCTTTGATGACTATTTCAGGAACAAGATCTAGTGATCTTTTCTTAAGCTATATTGTCAAATCCACCTTAACATTTAATCCTATTAAACATAATTCCTTTTAATTATGTCCTCCCTTGGATTCCATGCTACTGTGCCTTCTGCGTTCTCATATGAATGATTATGTTTTTTTGTCTCCTCTGCTGGCATTTCTCCTTCTTATCCTTTATTATCTCTGGAATGTCTACCTTCCTCCCCCTTTGGGGGAAGGTTGCCTGAATTTCCTTCTTTGTAGGTGATTTTCTTTCCCATTAACAATCTAAATTTTTCTCTCCAGAATCAATTGATGTACTAGCTGGATGTTAGCTTAAGGACAGGCTGCAACATGCCCAAAGAACGCCAGTTTTCAAATATTATGATAAAGCGGTACTTGTCATTGAAACTCCAGTCTTTTAGTAAGAAACAACAATGATAATAAAATAGCAGATAGGCTTGAATACGGACCCTGGAGTTAGAAAGATGGCCCTTAGATGCTTACTATCTGTGAGCCGGGGCAACTCACTTAACTTGTCTGCCTCAGTTTCTTCATCCATAAAATGGAAATAATAATAGTACCTACCTCCCAGAGTTGTTGTGAAGATCGGATGAGATATCTGGAAGGTGCTTTGCAAACTTCAGAATGCTATGTAAATACTAGTTCTTAATATTATTGCTAACAATAATGGCTGATGTTTATTTAGTAATAAGATTTCTAAAGCACTTGGCATACCTTATTTCATTTGATCATCAATGTAACTTTGCCAAGTTGGTATGGAAAGTGCTGGAGTTAGGAAGATCAATTCAAATCTTGTATTGGAAATGGGTTCATTGTGTGGTCCTTGGCCAGTCACTTAGACTGTCTCAGACCCCTCATATGTAAGATGAGGACTTGCTTGGGGTCTAAGGTTCTTTTGAGCTATACATTTATGATCTCTGTTTTACAGAAAGGTTGTCATCTGCCCGGGGGATGCTAATAGTGCTACAGCTAAGACTCCAAGATTAGCACAGGTAGAGGCTAGCTCCAGAAATCATAAAACTGAGGCTTGACCCCAGACAGTGGCAATGATGACATGGCTTCTTATGCTTTTATTATTGCAAAGCACGTTTAGACTAGGAAATCCATAGCACTTTATACACGAAGCATGCAAACCCTGGATTTGAGATAGGATTAATCAGGGAAAGGAAAACACTATTCCCCCCTCAAATCTAGCATGTTAGCCACACGATTCCACTAAAGGTGCCATCTTTGGATAAAGTCCAGTTCTCCCCTCATATAGCTTTCATAATAGCTAATAACAATAGCTCACAATTATATGGTGTTTTAATTTTTACAAAGAGCTTTATATATGTAATCTCCTTTGATCCTTGCAACCACCTTATGAAATAGGTCCTTTTATTATCTCTCTTTTATAGGAAACTGGGGCTGAAATGGGTTAAATGATTTGCCCAACGTCACACAGCTAGCCATAGTGGAATCATTTCAAAATTCCTTGAAGGTTTTGGGATAACATGTTAGTGCCTTAATGAGATCACATTCTAATTGTAGCTAGGTGGCGCCATAGTTGCACAGAGCCCTGGACCTGGATGGAGTCGGGAAGATCCCAGTTTGAATACAGCCTCAGACTTAGTACCTGTATGATGCTTAAGCAAGTCACTTAACCCCTGTTTGCCTCAGTTTCCTCAACTGTAAAATGGGGACAATAATAACAGCATCTACTTCACAGGGTTGTTGTGAGAATCAAATGAGATAATATTTGTAAAGTACTTAGTACAATTCCTGGCAGATAGGTGCTATATAAATGCCCATTCCTTTCTCCTTTCCCCTGCCCCCATCACCACTTGCCTTTACAATGCTGTCAGGTCAGATAGAAACAATGGATTTAGACATGGGATAGAGCTTAGAGACCAGCTAGTTCAATTACGTTACAAATGAAGAAACTGAGGTACAGAGGTTAAGTGACTTGCACAATGGCACACAGATAGCAAATATCATAGCCAATATTAGAACCGAAGTATTCTTCTTCTCTACTCAGCCATCTTTCCCCTATACCACATTGAGTTGACAGGTTATGAATTGATGTTAGTACATGTGATCTTAGTCTTCTGTAAGACAGGCACCGTGTCTAGGACCAAGTTGTCTGCCCTCTTAAACTACAATTAGAATGCTACATTTAATTCTGGACACCACATATTTAGGAAGGGCATTGACAACAGTAGTATTTCACTCCACAGAAGGGAAACCCAGATGGTGATAAGGACTGGAGATTATGACTTATGAGGATCATTGGATAGAAATAGTCATATTTAACCTAGATGGAATGCTATTTTGGAAATGTGTGTGTGTGTGTGTGTGTGTGTGTGTAAATGATAGTTGTATTCATGTGGAAGAAGGATGAAACTTGTTTTGTCTAGCCTAAGAGGGCAGAACTGGAGCAACATATTTTACAGGGACACATTTGTCCATGATGTACAGAAAAACTTCCATCTTCCTAAGTGGTGCTTTGGGAGATGGGGGATGCTCCCCTTCACTAGACTTCTTCATGCAATGACTGGAGGATCATTTGTTGGGTTTTTATTTAAGTACCGGCTGGACATAGTCTCCAATCTCCTTTCAGCCTGCAGAGATTATGCAATTTTATTTTCCCTTTAAGTCTCTTCTTTTCCAAGATAAACATTTCCAATCCACCCAGCCTTTTCTAATATGCTATGGTTTCTAGACTTCTCAACCACTTTGTCAACATTCTATGTATGTTTTCCAGTTTGGCAACATCCCTCTTAAAGTATGATGCCAGAATGGAATACAATACTCCAGCTGTAGGCTGATCTGTAAGAAATGTATTAAGATGATTGCCTCCTTTGTTCAAAATGCTATATTTTTATAAATGTAGTCTAAGATTTCACTTTGGAGACTTGTCTCTTGAGCTTAACTAAAATCCTGGGATCTTTCTGCCATAACCAAACTTGTTTTTCTCCTCTCTTTTCTTGTGGGGTTGGCTTTTTGGAACTTCAATCTAGGGCTTTATATTTCTCCAAATTAAATTTAATCTTGTCTTGGCATCTAATGGGGTTAATATTCTAGCCCATAGAGACATTTTGGAGACTAATCCTGTTACTTGGGGTAGAAATTATCTCTTCTAGCTTTGTGCCATCTTTGTGCCATTCATCTAAACCACTAACAGAATTGTTGGACAGAACAAGACCAAGGACAAAACATTGCAACACACCACTCATTACACACATCTACCCATCTAAACTCACCCTGATCCATTTATTCCTTACTACTCCTTGTATTTGGCCAACCAATTAGCTATGAATTCATGACTATATTACATCCCATGAACTAAAACTGATCAGGAATGAGACTGAGACCACTAGGTATGGAGAAACAAAGTTCTCAGGTGCTAAGTTTATCAGGCCCATATTTTTCCATCATTTACTTACATGGAAATCATGAGTGATTGTGTCAAATTTCTTCTGAAATCAAATATATTATATATGACATTCCTGCTATAAATCCAGTGACCTTTTCATATAAAAACATGAGATTAGTGCGGAATATACGTATTTTTTTTAGTGAACCCATGTTGGCTTACAATATTTGTCACTTCTTTTGTCACAAGCAACTTATTTAACAATCTATCTTAGAATTTTGTCAATAAGTAATGTCAAGTTTACGGGTCTGAAATTTCAGAAATAGTAGTGCCTTTCCCTCCTCTTCTCCCCAAATCAGCATAGTATCTGCACACATTCAATCTTCCGACACCTTTTCCATTTTACATAGTTCCGGAAGTATCCCTGAAAGTGATTCCTTGATCTTCTCTGTGCTACCCTGTGATATAATCCCTCTGGGACTGGAGATCTGAAGTCATTTTAAATAGGTAGCTGCTTTCTTACTGGTTCACACTTATCCTTGATTACATTGCCACCAAAGCACATTTGTTCTACCTCTTCTAGTTTGAGGATTATGCTCCCCAATAGAAAAGAAAAATAGAAACTGAGATTAAATCGTTGTGCTCTCTTTCTGTTAGCTGTTAATATTGCTCTAAATGTTTCCATAACCTAATCTATGAAAAAGTTTTTTGTGATTTGATCAAAATACAAAATTTCCCAGAAGTACTTTCTTTTTTAAAAAGAGTTGCCTAGAGGGGGAAAGACTTAAGGACAATGATTAATCTCTACTGGTGGGTTGTCAGGCACTGTGAAGGTAAAGGGGACATCAGGGACTTGATATTTCTTCTCTAGTGTCACCAAGGAGACTCCTGAGGACAGTCTTAATAAAGGCTTTAAATGACTGAGTACCCATGGCCAGGCAACCTCTAGTTGCTATTGTGATGACCATAGAAGTAACTTTACTTTGTGTTTGTTGTCATCAAGAGGCCTTACTCTGCTGGCTTCTTTGGTGGCAACGAAAACAAGAAAACACCGGTTCTAATCTGATTTTAACCTTATTTATGATTCTGGATATTTAAGTTCTGCCATTTTCTTTCTCCTTCTCAATCACTCTCCATCAGAGGGAAAAGGTAAGTTCAGATCTACGGACAAAATTTATACTGGACCCTTGAGGACAATTAAGCTCACAATTTCTTTGCCAGGAAAATGAGAAAGGCCAGCATTGAATGAATTCTGAATCCCACTATGGATTCTGCAGGGACAGAACTAAAGCCAGCTGCAGTTAGTTTATCTGTGCTACAGAATTGACTGTAATTGGCTGCTATCCTCACCCATCCCCACTACACAGCAATCAGTCTGTACAGAAGTACAGAATTTTAAGATGATGAATGTTTTATTTCTTAAAATAAACAGTAGCAATTTAGAAACACATTTATGTATTTTACATTTGGCTTTTTTTAAAATAGCAGAAGTATATTGGAAACTTCCTTGGTGTCAAAATTCACATATGCTCTTATCAAAAATATCGAGATGACAAGCTAATATTGTATTCAGAGTTAAATAATAAACTTATATGAAACTTTTGATTATTCTGTTTGCATTGGCCCAGAAAAAAGTATTCTATATTTTTGGCAAGGTTATTTAGAGCTGTCAAGATTGAAGAGCCAAACATTCCAACAATTGATGAGAGATGAAGATGTGTTTTTAAGTTCATATTTTATCAATATGTGACAAATTTCAGCCATTAAATGAAATACATTTTTTAATAAGAACTCCTTCTGGCTAAAAGCCTTTTCTAAAAGGGAAAAGAAAACCTTCAAGGATTTATTTCATTACTATTATTGTTTTCATCATTTTCACCACTGGTCATCTTTGCCTTATCATAGGTGATAAGAACAGGGACGGATGATTCTCTGGACATAGGAACTCCCAGATAATTAAACTCCCTCCACTGATATAGGTCAATATCTTCTCTCCAAGTATTATTGTTATTTACCAATATCAATAATAATAATTCAACATAGAAATAACTTTGGGGGTTTGATACTCCTTAGCTGTCTGATTAGTTGTGACTCTTTTAAGTCATTCTGTGGTGATTTTTGGTGCAGTTAGGTGTTAAAGAAGATGGAATGCCAGCCCTAGAGTTAGGAAGACCATCTTCCTGAGTTCAAACCTGGCCTCAGATACTTACTAGGCAAGTCATTTAATCCTAGTTGCCTCAGTTTCCTCATCTGTAAAATGAGCTGGAGAAGGAAATGGCAAATCATTCCAGTATCTTTGCCAAGAAGACCAGAAATGGGGTCATGGCTTGACCAAAATTACTGAAAAACAACAACCACAGCAGTGGTTTTTCCATGTAGAATTGAGATGATAAAGCTTGCTTAGTCAAACAGGCTCCTGGGATAGGAAGGTTTCAGTGCAAATGGTCATCGCAGGTTGTTTTTGGGACTGAGGACTCGAATCTCATTTAGATCTGTAATTTCATCCCAGTCAGAGAATTCCCTCCAAAGAGGGACTTTAGCAACTTTGTGGTCATTTAAATTCTTAAAAAGTTGCCTGAAGCACACGTGTGTGAGGGAAGACTTGAGTCCAGGTCCTTTGATTCCAAGGCTAGTCCTCTAGCTCTTCCAACTCTTCTTTCAGGTAGAAAAAACATTATTCCTAGAGTCAGAAGAGAAGGGATCAAATCCCATCTCTCATGTCTACTCCCTTTCCCACCTTGGACAAGCTGGTCCTCAGTTTCCTCTTTTGTAAATCAAGAGCATTGCACTAGTTTAGTTGGTTTCTGTGGTCCCTTCCAATTTTAGAGTTATCATCCTAAGATAGTAAATATATTTTTTCCCCTAATTTTTCCCTAAAGTATCAGCTTTCAACTTAAACATATTAGTTCTTAGAAACTGTAGAGTAGGAGAAGTGGAAAGACTTTAGCTCAAATGGAAAACCTTTAGCTTAGCAACTAAACATTAAATGGCTCCAAATGAGGACTCAAATGGGAGGTTGTGCTGTATGAGTCAATCCAATGAGGAGACACGTCATCTCTGAGAAGCTGAAAAAGATGGTTCTAGAATGTGAGCAGGTCTACTGCTAAGATAGCTTTTCCTTTAGGAAGCAAAGAGCTATTATCTCTGTGGCACAATGGTCTTTGTCTTTTCTTTGCACTAACTTTACACTACAGAATTCATTGAGCTTACTTTTCAGATAAAAAAAGTCACAGGCTAAAAATTATGATGGCTTCCATTGCTATTACACATTTATATAATCTGTTCCAGTTCTTTAGAGAAATGCCTTAAATTTATATTAACAATACTTTGGAAAAAACCAAAACCAAAACCAAACAAACCTGATACTTTGCAAGGGACTTTTGTGATTTCCTAGTCAAATCTTCTCATTTTATAGATGAGAAAACTGAGGCCAGAGATGTAACTTTCCCAAGATCCCATAGATAGTTTAAAAGAGTGACTTCATTCTAACTCCTTTGACTCTCTTTCCAATGGCCTATTCTGCTCAGTACAATCATCCCCACTTAACAGAAGAAGAAACTGAGGCAGAGACTATTTAATGACTTGCATCAGATGTAGCAGAAACCATTTAATTATGCTTAGCATTTATAATTGATGATTGTTGATTTCCCAACTAGGCTGGTATCTTTACCGTTCCCCAAAGATAGTATAGTCATTCCCATGTTTGTGTCTTTCCCGTTATTCTTCTCCTTGGCAGCTAGGTGGTGCAGTGGATAAAGCACCAGTGCAGGAGTCGGGAGGACCTGAGTTCAGATCTCACCCCACACATTTGACACTCACTAGCTATGTGACGTTGGGCAAGTCACTAAGCACCAATTGCCTCATTTTGGGTCATCTCCAGTCATCCTGATGAATATCTGGTCACTGGACTTAGATGGCTCTGGAGGAGAAGTGAGGCTGGTGACCTGCCCAGCCCTCCCTCACTCAAAACAAAGTCAAGTGCAAGCCATGTCATCATTTCTCTGATGGCATGGTCTTCTTAGGCAAAGAAGGACAAACACACACACACACACACACACACACACACACACACATGCACGCACGCACACTATTCTCCTTACTTAGAATGCCATCTTTTCTCCCTTCTCCCTTTCCAAATTCTACCTAACTTTCAAGATCCATCTCAAGTCTCTCCTTTGTGAATGCATTCTTCCTCTCCCACTATTCTGTCCCAGAACTTCTTGATTTACCTCTCTTTGGAAATCCTAAAGCATTTAAAATTTAAGGTGCTTTAAAAAAGAACAATATTGTATTTTATTGTTAGGGAGTTGTTTCTTGAGTTACTTTTCTTCATCATTCCTTATGCTTCCTCTGCCTTCCCTTTAGCCCCTTAGTATTTCAAGTGCTAAGCTCAGGGAAGGTGTTCAATACATCCTTTTTGATTGATTATCAAAAGGAATATATTAGCCAGTTGGAAATAGCTACTCCTAGCAAGAACAGTGTATCTAACCAAAAGAGTTTTTAAAATTCAGATTGTCCACAACAGCTAGAGACTTAATACTAGCTACTGGCAGTGACAGTCTAGGCTCATTTCTTTACACAAACTTCTCCATTCTAGCTACTCAAACCTGAGTTGCAACACCTATCAGACCTGAACCTTTGAAGTGGAGAACTTTATATTTGCATAAATTCCCTGAGGAGCTAGGGATAAGATGTTCTAAAGCCCTCGGGGTTGTGTGTGCTTGGCAAAGAATATGAATGAACCTGTCAGATTTTCAACCATCAGGAATGGATGGCTTTAGGGTGTTTAAAATGGGTGATGGTATGTGGGAGGTATGCTAGCAATAGGCTAAAGCCAGACTTTGTTTATATGCCTTTTTCTGCTTCTTCAGAGCCAATACATAATGTACTAGGGATTGTAGAAGGATGGAATGAAGTGCTATTTTTTTTTTTATGGAAAGTTTTGGAAGATGGTCTACTCTTGATGGCTTACATGGCTTATAACCCATATAGGGCTTTGCCTTGGTGATTAAATAAAGCAAATACTTCACTTCCTTAAACACATAAAATTGATAAAACTTTGAAACTTTAGGCTGAATAGAGAATTCTGAGTTACTCTCATCCCTCTGCTGTGATATCCTGCCTTCTCTGTACCCTAGATAAACAAGAATGAATTCCATGAAACAAATATATTTGCTCTTATAGATTTAGAAACTTCATATGCTTTGAATGATGTAATGGAGTCAGTGTAGGTCTATTTACCTTTTAAAAGAAAAAGAGGAATCTTCAGTTAGAACCATGGTTAATCATTTTGACAAAATGGGGTGAGGGCAAGGAGAAGACTAGTTAGGTTCAATGGGGCCAAAAGATAGTGGGGATGAAGGGGCAGGCAGGGAAGTAAGTATGATTCAGGTATTGGGAGGTATCCATGCTTTTGAAGGGGGAGGAATTATACTGTAGAGTGAGCCTCCTTATTGCTACTCTGGGCCAGATAGGAGCCAAAGCAATTTCCAAAGCAATTACTACCACTGGTCACTGATGTGATCAGAGACACGAATGCTGAAACATTGCCTTGGTACTCTTTAAACCTACAACCTTAGGAAAATGCTCTGATGGCCCCACCTTTGTTACCTTGTTGGGTAACCCTTCTGAATCAAATACTTCTTTTGCATGAATGATGAAAATAGTTGATGTTGTGATATAAATAAACTCTTAAAAACATAACTTATCTGTTGGCAGAAAATAAGAATAGTGCCAGGGTCATGTCAACTCTTCGCATAATTCAGCTAAGTACATAGTATTTCTTTGTTCCAATTTTCAATATATTATTTACATTTTCAAAGTGTGTTGAAACAGCTCAAGTTCTACCTTCTGTGTAAGACAGCTGATCCTTTCCTACTTGAAAATGTCTCTGTCCACCCACCCAAACCTCCTTAATTTTAAATGCCACTTTGAATCTTTTCTTTGTCTATTTCATATTCTGCCTTGCATCATAATTGCCTGTGTTGCTCTCTCCCTTGTCCTTCCCTCCTCCGCTACTTATACCATAAGCTCTTTGAGATCAGGGAGTGTGTAGTTTTTCACGGTTGTATTCCAAGTAGCTGGCATAATGTTTGACACATACCATGTATTTAATAAATGGTTGTGGAATTAGAAATTATAACATGTTGGATGAAGGACCTTGGCAAGAGCACAAAATGAGCCTTTGGAATTTAACAGAATTCTGGAAGATGTGTCATGTGATGGTCCTTTCTCTCTTGGCAGTCTCATTAATCCCCAGAGTCTAACATGAAGGGGCCAGGATACCTCCTATGAAGGGATGGGCTAAATGTCTTGGGAGGATATTTCTTTCAAAGTAAAGACACAAGCCAGAGTTGCTATCTGATTACCTCCTAGACCTAATAGTTCGTATTACAAACCTCTGATGCAAAGGGCTTTCAAAAGAGCAACTAAAGATACTACAGTGATTTAACAGGAAAGAAGGGATTTCCAAAGCAGCAGAGACCAAAATGTCTTTAATTAATTAATCTAGTTAAGAGTTCTCCAAGGTTTATCAGGATGGACTCTTCAGAGAGAATACTCATATTAAATGTACAATACTTTAGCCAAGGGATCTTCCCTTTCTGTTAATATGAAGAGGGAATTATGATAATCCTTGTCCCTTGACCAAATTTCCACCTTTGAAAATGCTGCCAATCATTAATTGACTATTTACTATGTCCCTCCCATGTGTACATGACTCACAGAGGTACAGAACGGAAAGAACATCTAGCATCCAGTTCCCACAACCTTGAAATCTTTCTATTAGGTTTCAGTTATACTTAAGAATTGAGTCACAAAATTTATTTTACCTTTGGGGGAGGGAAAGTAATTTAAAGAAAGATTATTCAAATGACCAAAAAGAGAAATTAAGCTAGCTTGGTTAGTTTCCTAAATTCCCAAAGATGTTAGCAACAGATAAGTCACTTATTGATTTAGAGTCCTGTGCTGTGTCAAATTAGAAACATTTAAAAAAATATTGAGAGAGCTGGCTTTGTAGCCAGGAACACTTGGGATCAAATCCAGTGCTTGACAATACCTGGACAAGTGACCCTGGACAAGTCCCTTAGCCTTTCATGCCTCAGAGAACTCTCTACTCCTATAAACTGTAGAGAGGCTGCTGGCTTGCATTGGCAGGTAGAGTCCCCTCACTAGGAATTTCCATCTATGGATGAGATCACAGGTCTAGGCCCTATAGAGAGGCAAATATTGATCAGACACTTGCTAGGTGCTTTAGAGAAAGACAAATAAGTATGACACAGTCTCTTTACCTGTAGGAAGCTATCTAACTGAGAGATGATGTCAAATCATAATGATGATCTGACAATATGATAATTTCCATTCAGCAAACCTTAAGTAAGCACTATTTATTACAGACAAAGCACTGTTCTAGGCTTTACATGGGTAAGTATATAAAGAAGGAAGGACCTGAGCCTGACCTTCATGGAGTTTCTTTTGCTTATACTGTTATCTTAGTAACTAAAGAAAATATTTAATCTCTAATCATAAAATTAATTTAAAAATTAAGTCAAGTTCAAATGGATAAATATTGATAATGGCTATGCCTCTTCCCAACTTGTCTACTGCAGTCCCCCTCCCCGCTTTTGTTCCTCAATGCCTTTGGCTTATTGAAATAGGACTTCGTATGTGAAGAAATATCAAAACCTATTTTCACAGTAGGTAGTTGCACCAGGAGCTAAAAGCCACTGCCTTCTCGAATCAAGCATTAACAGATGATTTTCCATCAGTAAAGATGTATAATTTTCATTCAGGCTAAAGACCTTCATAGGTTTATGAATAGAAGGTGAATATTGGGATGAAATATGTATCCAAAGGGATCATATCCCCTATTGCTAAAATGAAGCCACAACCAGGAATAGTCTAATAAGTTAACAATAAAGGAATTATTATTAAGGTGAGAATAACTGATGTCTTTCCTAGGGAAGCCACAGGACATTAGTCACGAGAGTACATTTTCAGAAACCTTGCCTGGTAATACCGAAATTCTTGCTCTGCTGGGCTGGGACATGAATGCAAAAATAGCCCAAGTTAGGCCAGGGCTGTATCAATAAGGGACCACCATAGTAAGAGCTGATATTTATATCGCATTGGAAAGTTTGCAAAGCACTTCATGTGGATCATTTTATTCAGGCTTTACAATGATTCTGTGATGTAGCTACAATGCTTACATTTATTCCTCAGGAAGATAAGACTCAGTGAAATTAAATGACTTGCCCACAGTCACAGAGTGAGAAAGAGTCACAGGCAGGATGCTAAACCTAGGTCTTTCTGATTTCAAGTCCGATATGCTAAGCACAATCCCATGTTGTCTCTCCAAGACCTCTATAACTTCCATGACTTTGCTTACTAGAAGGAAAATGATGCCCTCCTCCCAGTGGTCCTTCAGTCAAACCTCCTGCATTCAGCTGCCAAAATGATTTTCTTAAAACAGGTTTGACCATGTCTTTCTTCCCCTTACTCTATAAACTCCAATGGCTCTTTGTTACCTCTAGTATCTAATATAAAATGCTTTGTTTAGCTTGTAAAGCCCTTCAAAACCCAACTCCTCCCTACATTTTCATTTTTCTTACCTGTAGTCTGCATACTCTACAATTCAACATTCCTCCCCAGTGATAGCCCATTTCCTGACTCTGTGCCTTTTCACCCGCTGTGTCTCATGTCTGGAATGCTCTCACTCCTCATCTCCAGCTACTGGATTGCCTAGTTTCCTTTAAGATTCACTCAAACCTTAGCTTCTTAAAGAGGTTCCTCCCCTCCCTTCCCACTTTTGAGATTATCTCCCATTTACAATTTACATTGTATAAAATGTGTATATTTATAGCTGTTTGCATATTGTCTTCCATAGAAAGCGGGTTCCTTAAAGATAAAGGTCATATTTTTGTCTTTGTAGTCTTGCAGGACTTAACAGTGCACGGGCACTTTGTAAGGACTTAGTAAATGCTTGCTGGCTGACTGCTGATGCCCATTGGGTGATATTGCTAAAATGGTGAGGATTCCCCAGGGCAATATAGCTGTGCTTTCCTACAGCTCTGACAGCTTTGATAAGATCACTTTTATGATGGGGGATCAAGGAGGCTCTCTTTCAGGAAATGAAAGAATTTCTCAGTGCTGACAGTGATCCTCACCAACATGGAGTAGACTTTGTCCTGTAGGAGGAGAGGTGTGAATATGGCATTTCTGGCCCTTGGCCATGGAATTTGTTCAATGGAGTATGAAACAATTTAGTTGGCTTCTGTTGCCTCAGATTAACTTTGTGATTCTTTTGTACTTCATTTATTTTATCAGAAAAATCAACATTCTGGATTAACCATTGAAAGCTTAATCCTTCAATGGGATTTGTGACCTTGTAAAATTAGATTCTGTGAATCAGATCGCAGTCCAGCCATGTCTGATCATCCTGTGCTACTCTTTCTACATCTTCACCTAGGTTCAACCTAGGAGAGTCCTCCCAATGTGTTAGAGCCCTTCTTTACATTCTCCTGATACCCCTAGATACCATTAGCATGCTCATGCTACCTATCAGTCGCCCTCCTCCCCTCTTCTCTCTCACACAATTCTCTGGTGACATTTTTTCATTCCTGTATTTTTTAGAAGTTCCTCACTGATTAAATGAAAATGAAATAGTCAAACAAAAATATAACTAAAAAAAAAAAATCCAGTGTAACTATTTGAACCAGCAAACTTAGTTACTGAAAAAAGAACTATTGCATTATTTAATTATATATTTGTTTGGGTACTACGATCATTTATCATGTCATTGATAGAAGATGAACTTTCATTCTTTGAGGAATTCTGGGGAGGGGAAGGACATTTTGAAACAAATTTTAAAAAAAGTTAGCCCCGAATGTCAACTAATATTATTTCCTTTATCTCCTTTTTCCCTAATGAGAAATGAGAATCTTTTCTGAATGATTTCCTAGGAACCTGGCTGGTAGAAAAATCTAACCAAACATTAAAGATGATTTGAGAAGTGCAGGAGCATGCTGAGGTTGTCTGATCTAGGTTGTTTGGCTTAAGGATTTGGAGAGGCAAATAGAAGCAGCTGCACTGAGGATTTTCTGCAATTAGGTTTCATGCAGATCTGGAAGTTGCTTATTAGGTCTGTCACTTTCAATCCATCTGGTATTTTAATGTTGAAGTCCTATCGCAAGTTGCTCAGTGGGGTCAGTGAATTTCCTTTCTCCTGCTAGAGACGACTGTACACCAGGCAAGGCTTATCTGCTGGGAGGCAGAAGGGACAATTTGGCTGCCTATTTCAAGGTGCATAAATTTTTCATTGCTCATGGTGAGGCAGCACAAACCTTTCTTGCGATTTCCAGTTTAGACCAGTCTCAGATTTAGATGCTATTCATAGGGAACCTCTGGTTTGGGTTAATTTTTTATTGCAGGGGTCTCTGGCCTGCTTCTGTTGGCCACTCAAAAAAAATATGTAAAC
Organism: Bettongia penicillata ogilbyi; assembly: GCA_023548195.1. NCBI lineage: Eukaryota > Metazoa > Chordata > Mammalia > Diprotodontia > Potoroidae > Bettongia > Bettongia penicillata. The sequence continues at coordinate 3,070,147 of JAJHZJ010000266.1, forward strand.
TGAAGGCCAAGTGTAAGGGGAGAAAAAAGACTCAATTAAAAAGATGTGCCCATTGTCAAATGGAATTTAAATTAAAATTCACATGTTCTGTCTCCATATCTAATGGGTTTTTGGCCTTTGATATTGCCTTACCTAATCCAAGCTACCACTCTAATTGGAAAGGGTTGGGGATAATTTCGTTCAGAATTTCACACCAAAGGCATGTGTCCTCTCCTCATTTAGCCTACCTCCCAGAGTGTGCTGTGTTTTCTCCAAAGAAAACTAGGAAGCAATTTATTTTATTAAACTTCCTCCTCTCGAATCCCTAGGTAGCAGCATAAAAAAGACCAAGGCATATCCTGTCCCTTGTGCTGTACATGTATAACCTCTTCCATCTCCAGGGGCTAAATTCTTAACGTTATGACTACCTCTCTATTGGCTTCTTGGAACTCCAAGGGTCATCCCTGTAAGAAGGCTGAGCTGAGGTCAGTTACAGAATTGATCAATTTCCCCCAGCTTATTTTATTTATAACATTTCATTAGACTGAGTCTAAATTTGTCCAAAGATGAAATCCAGGAGTGTAGTATGTTTCTTGCAACATATGCTAAAATATTGTCATGACAGGGACAGGGATTGATTTAGGAAGATGAAATAGATACTTATTCTCTTTCATCTTGGCAACTGTGGAATCAGGACCTGCAAAGCACATGACGCACATGGCCAAATGACTTCTATCTATTCTTTCCCAACAGGGGGATAGGGGCTTTTAACTTGCACACGGTGCTGGGCAGGGAAAACAATCTCATTGTATTATGGCAACTGGACCAGTGCCTGGTTGGTTGTCATTCTGCTGCTCTCAATTTCCATTTTCCTTGTTTAATGCAATTCTGGAGGTTAGTTGCAGAGGTGGTTAGAAGCAGCTCCATGTTTTTTTTTTTCTGAATTTTGATGCTATGATGTACCTACAACTAAGCTACTGGGAAAAAAATAGAACCTTGCTGAATGCTATTTTGATTATAGAAAATCCCAGAAATTTAAGAATTTCACTACAGAAATGCCAATAAAACACAGGCCACTTATTTTGACAGATGAGGAAAATAAGGCCCTGCAGAGACATAAAGTAACCTGCCTAAGATGACTCATGTAGTAGGAGGGGAAAATATATACTGTCCCCTCAAAAAGCAAAGCAAACCAACAACCAAACAAATAATTCTTAAAACCTTTAGGAAACAATAACTGAAATAAAGACACAAGACGGTTTCTGCTATAATTGTGAATTGAAAATGATGGTCAGAAATTATAAATTACATTGTTAATTAAGTCTTGCCAGTGTGCATGGTGACTCTTTTGTGTTTATTTTATGACAAGCAAATGCCTTTCCCATGAGGTAGCTAGGTGGTACAGGGAGTGGAGCATAGACTTGAAGTCAGGAAGACCTGAGTTCAAATCTGGCCTCAACAATTTTCATCAAATGACGAATTCTTATCCTAAAGACTTGAGTGTTTGCACTTGTCACATACAAAGTTATTATGTTAAAAAAAAGAAAGAAAACTAAGGTCTTGAATACTAAGTCATGGGTCCTGCAACACACCTTTCCGTAGCCAAACCTGAATTGTGAAGCATTGCCCAGCCCTGCACAGTATAAGGCCTGATATATTACAAAGTTTTAGAGTTGGAAGGTTTCTCATAAGCCTTGTAGCATGGCCCCTCCTTTAATAGATGAGAAAACTGAGGTCAGGGGAGTTTGAGTGACTTACCCAAAGTCACACAAGGTAGTAAACATCAGAGGTGCTATTTGAACCCAGATCCTCTGATTACTTTATTACCAAATTAGGGAAGAACAGAGTAGCCAGATTAAAACAATCACAATTGTTAAATTTTCAGCCAGTATTTATACCTTGGAAACTGGCAAATCCTACAAATCAAAGCTTGAATTATATTATTTTGTTTACTGTCTAGACTTAAGAAAGTGATGAAGAAAATATTCATTATGCAGATTGAACTTAAAAGTGTGCTGTATGGACAATTCTTTTTGTTTAATTTTGGAGAGCTGGTTGTAAAATCTTTACCAGTATACTAGGTAGGGTTCTTAACTGAAAATTATCTAGATTAAGTTACTTCCAGATTAAGAAATTCTTTCTGCAGGGACAGTGGATAAGAGTGTAATACAGTATAGGAGTGTGTATATCAATAGGTAGCCTTTTGGCTGGGTCTCAAACAAAGGTAAGTAGCATGTACAAGACTATTTCTTATCTTGGAGCTATGTGGAGAGCTACATGAAGTCTTATGCATAGAGAACACCAATAGTTAGATATAATGACCTTGTCACAAAGCCATCAGAAGCTACACCCTGGAAAACCTTCTGAATCCTTCCCTGTTCTTTCAGGAATTATTCTGTCAGAGGATATGAGACCCTTAAAGTCAGAAGTTGTAGGACCTTGATCCATGAGACGGTTGGCTGGCTTCTATTTGCTAAGCACCACCTGCCCCCCAAACCCATCCCCATTTGTCAAGCCCAGGGACAGAAGTCCTCATCTGATGTAAATTACAATTGCTTCCCCTGTCCCATCATTCTGAAAATGCAAGATCACTTAATATAAGAGAAAAGGTAGTTAATGTAGGTGAACTCAATTATTATTTTTGCTTCTAAGTCATCTAAACAATGCAATAAAATTTGAAATTCAGTGAAGAGAAAAATTCTCCAGTCCTTGCTTTTGAACATTTTGATATTTTGCTACTGAAATGGGGGTGGAGAGGAAAGAAAGTAGGGAAAATTTACTTTTCACATTTTGCTGTTCTAAGAACTATAACTATTAAATCCAGAAGGTAAAATATGATGCCATAGAATTTCATTATTGGAAAAGATAGATTATAGACACCAATCTCCCAATTTACAGATGAAGAACCTAAATTCTAAAAAATTCAGGTGGTAGATTTCAAGTCTATATACCAAAGAGTTTAAAGGAAAAGTGTCTCTATGTGCAAAAATATTAATAGTAGCTTTTTGTGGTGGCAAAAATTGGAAATTGAAGGGATGCTTATGAGCTGGAAATGACTGAAAAAATTGTGATATATGATTGTAGTAGGATACTATTGTGCTATAAAAAATGATAAAGGGGATGGGTTCAGAGAAACCTGGGAAGACTTCTATGAACTGATGCAAAACGAAGTGAGCAGAACCAGGAAAATATTGTGTACAGTCTCTGCAATGTTGTTATGATGATCAGTTGTTAAAGACTTAGCTAGTCTGATCAATGATCCATGAGAATTTCAAAATACTGGTGATGAAAAATGCTATCTACCTCGAAAGAGAGAACAAATGAACTCTGAGTGCAGATTAAAGCATATTTTCTCACTCTTTCTTTTTCCAACATGGTAGATAGAAATATGTTTTGCATGATTTCACATGCAGTATCATATTTTTTCTCTTTCTGTGTTTTACATGACTACACATGGGTATTATATTGCTTGCCTTCTCAATGGGTGGAGGAATAAATGGAGAAAGAAAGAATTTAGAATCCAAAATTTTTACAAGAATGTCCAAACAAAAAAAAAATGTTTAAAGAAGTTATGGGATTTGCTTGCACAAGAGTAGAGTTAGCAAATGGTAAAGTCAAGCCTTGACTACCCCATCCAGAGAATTTAGCCTGTCTTTCTAACACTCAAAACTTTAAACAGTAAGCACAAGCTTTAAATGCAATATTCTGGGAAAAACAGATGTTCTGACCTACAACTAAAATGTACAGCACTGGTATTATTTTATGAATGATCAAAGTATACTAGATGCAGTGAGAAATTGTTATTCTGTAGATTAAAGTTACAAGAATTCGCTTGTGCCCATAACTTACATAGTGCGACTAGTGTATTAACTTATATGCATCTGACACTACCATTACATGGTATTTCAGATATCAACAATCTGTTGAATGGTATATTAAAGACAGCAGTGAGGTTGCATTCAGTAAAACTCACATGATGACTGGAGAGCTTTGAAAAATTAAGAATGTTGCTTTGGCTTTTAGTGTCCTACTGCTTCCCTTTCAGGGTCCCTACCACTTCCCCAATACTCTTACTTCCTGGAACTTCCTCTCTAATAAGGAAATGAAAGCTAACAAGTCTTTTGCTTATATTGTTCCCCTAAATGCCTGATTGTGGCATGTTGTGGCGCAGAAGCGATCCTAGATTCTAAGTGCTGCTTTTGTCACACTTTTTTTTTTTTACACATAGTTCTACAGGTTATTGAAGTCTAGAATACCATGAAATAGCTCCAGATACCATGTAAATTGGTAGGTGTACTTGAATCCAGGCGACTTAAATTCTCATAATAGCAATTTTCACTGGATCCACTATACTTTGGACATTCACAAGATAATACTAATACTATACATTTTAGTTGCAGGTTATATTTGCCCTACTCAGAATGTTGCTGTCTAGTCTTGGTTCTTGCTGTTTAAAGGTGTAGGAGACACTACTGCATATGTCAGAGGAGCACTAACTCTGTTAAGTCCTACCAAGCTGTAAAGATTTCAGATCTGAACCTGAGGACCTGCTTAGTTAATATCAGAGAGGCACATCAACAGGGTGTCCATAGGGTGATCAACGTTATAACTAAGGCAACCCAAAGACTGCCTACTAAGTCAAGAAGAGGTTACTGTTGGTGTTGGTAGAGGGAGTAACCTCATCAATGATATTACAGATGCTTAAAGTATTGATTCCTTTAAACTATAAATTGAAAAATCATTGAACTTAATTAAGTGAATAAACAAAACAAGGAATACAGTCCTCCCCCCCACCCCCAGCTATCAACTCTTAGTCTTTAATGAGGCAGAACCAAATAAACCAAGAAATAATAACCAGCAGGGAACAAGCTTTCTATTCTTTGTCCCAGGCTTGCCCAAAGTTTTGTGACCTTTGGCCCTATTTTCCTCTTTTCTTCTTCTTTTTAAATATAATTGAAGTCAGGATGTCTCTAGTTCTGTTTCTATGAATTTTTTTTAAAAAGCTCATTAATTGAGAAAGAAGACTCTGAAATCTTTCTTGCAGTCTAATTTTTCATGAACTTCATTCTTCCAGTTATACAGCTTCACATTGCATGGTGCCACCCAGGAGCATACCCCCTGTGTAACTGGGTACTGCACAAAACAGAGTCAAACAAAAACCATTGCCCATGGGCTCGGAGAGGAAAAAGCTAACTGCAAATAACCAAGTTGATGTACTTATATTATTTAATGCCTTTCTCCTAAGAATAGCCTCTGCTCCCAAGTTCTCCTTCCTGACTGTTCATTCATTCCCTCCTTCATTCTTACCACTCACTGGTTTTTTTCACTGTCACTCAACTGAAAGGGTTCTCTTAAAAGTGACCAATGAATACACTCAAAAGGTCCAATATTATTATGCCATTCCCTTGCTTGATCATTTTAACTCTCTCCATTGCCTTCTGGAAGTAAAGCCCAACTCTTTCAATTATCTGAAAAGTCCCTCTGTGATCCAGTCCTAACTTCATTCTCTGGACGGATGTCCTACTTCTCCCCTACATGTGCCCTCCACTCTAGCTAAATTTGATTATTGACAGTTCTAAACATGCCCTTTCACTTTCCCACCTTAGCTAACACTGTTTCCTCTCTCTGGAAAGTTACTCTTCTCCCCTCTTCCATCTATACTTTTTCCAACCTACTCATTTTTCAAAACTTAACTCAAATTTCCTCCATGAAATCTCCCCTAAATCCTCTCAGACTGATGTGTCTTCTCCACACTTCTGAATTCTCATGGTAAAAGCTTGTACCCCTTCTATGGCAACTTATCATATATGTGTATTGTATTACTTGTACACTTATCTTACCTTCCTACATAGATTATTAGCATATCCTTTTAGTACACACTCATATGATCATAGATTTTTAGCTAGAAGGACTCTTAGAAGTCATCAAGTCCAACCCTTTCATTTTACAGATGAGAAAACTGAGGAAAACAGCAATTAAGTGATTTGCTCAGGGTCACAAAAATAGTAAATATCTGAAGCAGAATTTTGAACTAGGTCTTCCTGAATGCAAGGGCAACTAGGTGGCTCAGCGGTTAGAGTGCCCGATCTGGAAGCAGAAAGACTCATCTCATGGAGCTCCAATCTGGCCTCAGACAGACACTGACTAGCTCTGTAACCCGGGGCAAGTCACTTATCCTTGTATGCCTCAATTTTCTTATCTGAAAAACAACCTGGAGAAGGAAATTGCAAACTACTCCAATATCTTTGCCAATAAAATCCCAAATTGGGTTACAAAGAGTCAGATGATACTGAAAAATGACAATGTCTTCCTGAACCCACTGTGTCACCTGATTGACTGAAAGAATTAATCCAAATTGCTTTCCAAATACTTGTCTAAATTCCTTAATTTTATAGCATAAACAAGCCATATTATATGTTCCCTTTTGCCTTATGGCACATTAGTGGTATTACTTGCTTAGATAGACTCCTCATTCTTGCACCATGAAAACTGAACCAGCACCAAATATTTGCAAGCTCCAAGCATTTTTTTTTTTCCAGACCAACCTCCTCCTGTGAAGCTTAATAGTAGTTAAATAAAGCAAGCTGGCATGCTCCCCATACTACATGCTCATCATAAATTATTGCTTGCCCTGGGCTGATGGCCATTTAATGTCGTGTCTTTCAGAGTATACTACTTTCAGCTGCCATATTGGGTAACTAGGGAGAACTAAAGTTGCCTTGTTTTTTTGGTTTGGGTGAGTCTCAGATCTTTTCTGGCTTTCTTCCATCGTATTTATGTTTACAGCAGACAAAAAAGGAAGAAGTGTTTTAGGAGGATAGTTGAAAAAGAATAAATTGTTAGGTTTGTGTCCCTGAAATTGGAACATGTTAGCAGCCTAAGGCCATGAAGCTTAGAGGAAAAATATCCTGCTATGTTCTAGGAATACTGTCATCCCTGGATTCTTATAACTGGTTCTTTTTTTATGGCCTGCTTAATTTATGACTCTAGATAAGAGTAATGCTGTGGTACGTGGAAGCATATTTCACATTAACTGGCACCGCTAGTTCCTGGTTCTTCCAGAGTTCTGAAAAATGCTTCTGTCTAGGGCTTTTTAGAAAGTAAATATGAAAGTGACAACCCTTCTCCAGGGTCGCAAGAGTTCTCAGTTGAACACAGGGTGCCAAATAGATTATAAGATCATGATTCTAGCTGTGGTGGGAGCCTTGGAGATCATCTCATTCAACCTCTCTCATTTTGCTTATGAGGATAGAGGCCCAAGAGCTTGTGACTGACCCAAGATAACCCAGGTAGTGTCAGCGATGAAATGCACTAATCTTCTACACTGGTCCAGTTGAAACCAAATATTTTCCCCAAAAAAGGATATCACTTTAATGATTGTAAATCAATGTTGATCTAAGTAATGTCCTGGCAAATGATGGTAAATAGCTATTCTGACAGAATATTTAAATTTTATAAAATGAAGGAAAGGAAAAAAAGCAAACAGAAGGCTCTCATGAGAGCAACTCTCCAATAGTCTTTGGCACTTACTTTCCGTTAAGGTTCAAGGAACATTTATTAAATTTTAGTGCCCAATATTTTCCAGGCAACTTAAAAAATTCCCATTAGGGATTATCTACTTCAGCAGCCTATTTTCCCTATGGATTCTTTGAAAAGAGACCATTTTAAAAATTATTTATTTTACTTTTAATTTGTGAAATAAAATGGCATTTCTATAACATAGTATATTTTCAAAAAAAGTGATTGCCCTTGAAACTGCAAATCTATTATGTACAACTTCCTATTCCTTTTAATATGTTATCATGTTAATATCTTTCCTCTCCCCACTTTTCCCCTCCCCTCACACTCTAGAAATGGTTGCTATTGAATACAAAAAGTATTTACACACACATATATATGTATATATATATATATATCAGTTCTTTCTCTGCATGTAGATGTCCTTCATATGTGCTTTGTAATTAATGTAGGTATTTATAATAGTCAAAATTACCTATTTGCTCAAAGCTGTTCTTAAAACAATATTTTTGTACCAATTTCATATACCATTTACCAAGATAAGGTTAAAATGGATACATGACCTATATATAAAGAGAGATATTACAAGAAAATGTGAAGAAGATGGAACATATTACTCGTCAGATTATGGATAGGTGAACAGTTTATGAATAAATAAGAGATAGAGGGCAGAATGAGGTATAAAATGAATAATTTTGAATACGCTAAATTAAAAAAGGTTTTGTGGAAATGAAGCAAATATAGCAAAGAGACCATTTTGGAATTAGGAACCTTAAATATAGAAGCATAATGGGGGGATAGTAACCTAAAGCAGGTCTATTTTTTTTGGACTACATAAAAAAGATGAGAAGAATGAAGTTCACTATAATGATAATAGTGATAATAATGTTTATGATGATGCTATGAAACATTCATATGATACTTTCTATACATCATCTCATTTGATCAAGAATGTATTTGTAAAGGGAATGGCATGAAAATGCCTGATAATGCCTAGTCTTCCTAATGAAGAAGAATTGAGCTCCATTGTGGTGGACTGTGTATGTGGCTCACAGCACAAATCTAAAGGACATGTCTGTACCATTCATATCCCCTCTTAGATGATTACTCTGTCCTTGGCCCAGAATAGTACAGATTATGACAAACAGTATAGATCTAGACATGAGTTAATGAACATACCAAACACTGGACTAAATAAAAATGCATGAATAAAAATATACAAGACTACCTACCCATTCTTACATGGTAATACAAGAGACTACATACATATGTGTACACATATACACACATGTACATGTGGACATGAGTGTGTATACATACATGTGTCATATATACATTATATATGTTAAAACATATACACATATATGATAGTGGTAGTCTGGGAAAAAAATTATGATGTGGGAAGTTATGAAGATGGTGAGTGAAAAACCAAGAGCCATCAATTGACAGAGCATTTCCAGAGTCAACAGTAATATTAATTTGAATGTAATTCTCAGAGCAAGACATGTAGGAAAAGGGTTGTATTGACTTGCAGTTGACTTTGATTTGAGTGAGGAAGGGCTGTGCAAGGTCACTGTCTTACTTTTTCTTCTAGGGCCATCTGGGCTCAGTGGCCTGATATTCACCAGAACCAGTGGGGATGGCCCAGGATGCAATGTGAGATTCTGGCTAAGGTCTTATCACATTCTCACTCTGAGTGAGATACATCCATTCGATGAATAGACCTCTTTAAGTAGTTACTCAAGGGATGGTCCCTTTTAACAACAGCAACAACAACAGAAATCCAACTGGGAGGGGAAGATCCTCAGGGTTTCTGGGTAAAAGAGAAAACAGCTACTATCCAGTATTTAGTATTTACTATTTAGTTTTCTCAGAGCAAGACATGGAGGAAAGGGAAGGACACACAGAAAGGTGTAAAGGGGCGAAGAGGAGGATGTATGTATGTTCCTAGGGAGTACAGAGCCAAGTGGTTTAGCTCCTTCCAGGTATTATGTGATTTGGAGGGATGACATACGAATACTCAATTGCCTTTCCTAGAGGGCCAATTGCCAAGATTACCATACTACAGATGAGAATAGATGGTGAGCATCCTAGCACACAATGGGGAGAGCATTGGCAATGTCCTTTCTCTGTATTTCACATTAGTGTTTTATGAATTGATTAGTCCCAGAGACTGTGAGGGACCTATCCTCCATTTGTTCTACTAAAAAATACAATTGGTGCCTCAAAATTGGACCATTAAACATAAATCTCTTCAGAATAGGCTGAAGATTCATGCATATTCATGTATGCCAACTCCAGATCACTTGAGCAACTTTGAATTTACCTCTATATTCTATCACCCCCTCAAAGAGATTCAGAAAGCTGGGATACAAATTTTGCCCTACCACGATCTCAAGGTAAAACTTGTCTTCCCTGAAATGGGGATCAGGATGCTAACTTAGAAGGAAATACACTTATTCACAAACACAGAGGAAATTGAAGTTGGTGGTAATAGTACAGCTTCCGGATGCTGCAGGGGTAGAGTCTCTTAGCTTGAATGTTCCAAACATGAGCTCCCTAATACTGACTTATTTGGAAGCATAGATCTGCAAATCTGAGTATAAATTTACCTTTAGAAGAGATAAGAGCCATGTGGAAAAGCTTTACATGATGGAATTTTGAATGGGAGAGGTCCCTTTCCCTACCAACAGCACTGATAGAATCATGGGCAACTGTTCAAAACTGTGTAGATGCCCATTGTTTCTTGAATTTCTTTAGTTCTTCAGCTCTTGGCAGCTGATGTATCAATTTCAAGTTGTGGTCATTTAACTATATATTAATTGCTTAACAGAAGATAATCAGGTCAGAGTGAACTTTGAGCTTTGTTCCAGAGCACTGAAATTTAGATGACGGTATATTGATCTCCATGGTTGGTTTCTGAATGCCTTTAGTACTGATGACTCCAGGTGCCCTTTTTTTTCTATTTGCCCTAGGCACAAAATTGCCAGCTAAAGTTGTATTGGTAAATGCTTTCCTGTCTATTGTGATGAGTAGACTGTAACTCCTTGAGGACAGGGCCTATGACATAAGTTTCTTTTATAGCACATCAAGAATTTAGCACAATGTTGGAAACATATTATCATTTAATAAATACTTGTTGCTAGATTTGGTAAGCGTAGTAACCATAGTTTAAGTGTGCAATAATGGCTTTGAGGCTAGCAGGTTATAGATTAAGCATCTGTCTTGAAGAAAATGGGGACATAACAGCAAATTTTAGGTGTGTTGCTTATTCTATGTATTTAAGATGAAAGGATTTAGTGTGAGTAGTTGTGTTTATGGAGACAATCTAAGCCAACTATGTGTCATTTTCCAGATGAGAAACTGGCAAAGAGAGTTTAAATTTCTTTCCAAGCCATCCAGTTAATAAAATCACATGGGAGAAGCAGTAGAAAGAATCAGACGTGGGAGTCATGAACCTGGGTTTGAATCTAGGATTCTCTTTCTGTGTAACTTTAGATAAGTCATTTAACTTTCTTGGCCTCAGTGTTCTCATCTGTAAAATGAGGTGGTTTGACTAGATAGTTTGCAAGGTTTCTCCAAATTCTAAATTTGTGATCTAAGTGATAGACTAAAACTGCATCCAGGTACTTTGACTTCAAATGCAGTCCATTTCTTCCTGTACTATGCATATTGAGCAAGTCAGTTGGCCTCTCTGGGATTTCACTTTCCATTTGTAAAATAGGCATTATCATAAAAATGTTTTCAAAAAATAATAGGAGAACATGTAAGTATCTTATGATCTGTGAACACTTCAGGTCTCCAGGGAAAGCCCAATGTCTTACAATAAGAAGAATATGCTCTTTCTAATTCTACTGATGGAAACTTTTATGGAAAGAAAATACGTAGATATCTGAAATCTATAGTCTTGTTCTCAGGAATAGGAGATATAAGGAAGCCAGTAACTCAATGTTGCTCTATTATAGGGACCACATACAATTATTCCAGCAAGTATCACTGAATGACAGATCTTGAGTTTCTATAATCCAGAATCATAGCACCCTTTATGTGACTGTTTTCTATATAAAGTAAAATGGTTAGACTTAGCATACCCTCTGAATACTGAGGCAGGGTAGGGATAATAAAATAATTTGCATAGCATTAAGGTTTGCAAAGCATTTTGTAAATATTATCTCCTTTTATTTTCACAACAACTCTGGGAGGTGGGTGCTATAATTATCCCTATTTCATAGTGGAGGAAACTGAGGTACAGAGGTTAAATGTCTTTCCCAGGGTCAGTAGGTGTCTGGGGCATAATTCGAACTTGGATTTTCTTGATTCCAGGTCCAGCATTCTAGCCGGTGTTTATGAAGACAAATTATACGCAGGACTAAAACATGCTTTCATTGTGCAAGGGGGTTTTCAACCTACTTAATCCCATATTTCATAGGGTTACAGATTTAGAGTAAGGTGTTTGAAGGTGTCACAATTCTATGGCAATTCTATGTTTCCTATATCACTATATTGTCTTGGTATAGTGATGTGCCAAGTGTTACAAATGAAATGATATATACATAACTGGGCATTGCATGCAAAGTACTTATATTCTCCTGGAGGGAATAGAACTTATATATAATAGAAATGAATAAATTTTTAAAAAATCAAAGAAAGATGCAGAATAATTTGGGGATTTGGAAAAGAGAGTGCTAAAACCCTCAAAGTTAAGGAGATTTATTTTGAGTTATTATTATTTTTAGATATGTGTTAATGCTATTTGATTATTATAACCTACGCTTGTATTTATTAGCTTTGGCATTAAGAAGAAGTTGGAAGGGGAGAGCTGAGGTCTCTCAGCAAGAAATAAATATTCCTAGAGAAAAGAGTCACAAAAAACTTGGCATGAACATAGGATGGATTTGTTTGGCAAAATGCGAAAAAAAGAAAAAAAAGAGGAGAGGATTTGGGATCCAAGAGTTGGGTTCAACTCGGTTTCTAATTCTATCTCTGTATGCCTCTATCTATCTGTATGCCCTTGGGCCAAATCATTTCACCTGTCCTGTACTCATTTTCTTTATCTGTCAACAAAGTAGAGGTAGCTTGCTGCTGACTACCTATCCACTATGCTACTTAGCTGCCTCATGAGGTTATGTCTACATGTACACTTTGTTTGACCATTTTGATGAAAGGGATTGGTTGGTTAAAACAAAATTGATCTGCCAGTTCAGTACAAATGTCCAAACAAACCAGTCTGAGTCTAGGCAAAGCCCAAGCACACCTCATTTTGCACTTAAGGAAGAAGACTACGTTACAAAAAGAATTAAGAAACACTCCTTCCACAATGTAAAGAAATCAACCTAAGTGCTTGGGCACAATGTGACTTCTCACTGAGCTTGGTTGATATAATCAAGAGATTAGAAACACTGTCCAGCAGGCACCCATAGTTACAGAGATGTGGACCAGCCAGTTAATTTTAAAAGACTACCTAGAGTGAAGATAATCATCCCCAAACTACTGAAGAGCAAGAGTAAAAAAAAGAATGGAATGAATTCAAAACTATTTCTAGTGCAGGCACTGTTGGAAACCTCATATTTTAGTATGGATATGCTATGCAAACAAGTATAATTTCTGTGCGAGACAATTCTGCATCTATTCAATGTGTCTGGATGAGTTTTCTGAAACACATTGAATAAAATATGGTGAATAGATTTCAATGTTAGTGAAAGGGAATGAATTGATAGATCCATGGGCTTTCACTTGTTCTCACAAAGAAGTCAGGAAGCTAAATAAGTTGCTTTTCATATGACCTTGACTAGGGACAGTGGCTTTGGAGGATATGTATTCAGTTGTGTTTTCTTAGTTCTGACCAAAGCTTAGACTTTTGTTTGCTAAAGACAATCTATAGAAGAAACTACCTTTATTTATTAATAAATTTGTTTCTGTTAGAAACCAGACAGCAAATGACTCACCTCATGAAAAGCATAGCATTATGCTGGTTGTTGACCAGCCACTAAAACTTGGGTCCATCTACTACTTTCCACAAGAACTAATTTCCTGAAGATTTGAAACTATCTTTGTAGACTTAAACCCAATAGATTGTAAACTCCTTGAGGGTAGGGACTATTTCATTTTTTTTTGTCTGCCCTCATGCCCAGAACATATCAGATGTTGAAATGATGTACTAATCAAATTTGTCCAGAAAGACAACAAAAGAAAATGCATTTCTCTCTCTTTGCAAAGCTTGAAGACTATAGTTTTGGGACAGTGTATATACTTTTAGATTCAGTTGATGGGTTGGTTAGTTTTATTGAACTGCTCTCCTCCCACCTCCTTTCTTTTATATTTCTTGTAAGGGAAAGATTTCTAAGAGAAGAGAAACATATTTGGAGATGAAGATGATGCAAAAACAAAATGTCAATAAAATAAATAATAAATTGTGTGTAACTGTTCTCTGGGAGCAATTACCAATGGATCTCTGTCTCAAGTCCATCCTCATCCCCACAAGTGATTTGATGTGATTCATAAATTCAGGAGGTGAGAATAGCCAATAGTGGTGATTATTCCCTCGCTCTACTTCTTCCATTTCCTTCTTCCTCTCCCGTGTATCAAAAGTGATCTCAAAGCTACAGGGAAATTGTATACTCATACTCGGCATAAGAAACTTGGGAGAATTGCTGTTACCAGAGTTTTGATGTGATCCTTGACCTCAAAAGACAAGCTAGATTAGTTAATTAAGGACAGACTGTTGTTGACATTTTTACTAGTCTATTTATCCATTCTTAAAAATAGCAACACATGAATCATCAAACACAGAGATGTCTGCTTATCAAAAGTGTTTACCACCATCACAAGGGTGTTCAGTGAAGAGTCCAGATGGAAGAAGGATTCCTTATAGATGGTAAGGTCCCTCACATGCTCCTGTTTGTGGATGACATCACACCACACACATCCTAGAGAATTTCTCAGCCTCCTAAAGGAAATCGACGATCACTCAAAAAATTGGTTCCTAAGTATCCACTCTATAAAAATCAAGTGGATGAAGAAATGCCTAATCTAGATTATGACATGTATTTGGATGAACAACCCATGGAGTTGGTATGTTAGACATTGTGGATGGACAAGGAATTGGGTCCAGAGTTGAATAGGAGTACAGGCTGGATTGCTTTTTGGGGAATTGTTCAAGGATTTTAATGACCTAGAGTTTTTTTTTTTAATCAAAAGGTCTTTTTTTTTTTCATTACAATTCTTCTGGTGATGCTACACATGCAAGTCATGAAATACTGTAGTGGTAGGTCTTCCCAAAAGGGTACTTGGTGATGTGAATAGGTAGCAATGGTTACCAATGAAGAGTTTTTTCAAAAGAAGCAATGGAAAAGTTGTTATCAGAGAGATATGAGATCATAGATCAATTGCAGTATTGACATGAGTCCAAATATCAGCACCACCTATTTCTAAGTAATTAAAAAAAATTCAGGTAACTCATGGCCTCCTACACTGTGTTTATGTTAATAATATTGGATCTGGAATGCACTGGCAAACTATTATATCATAAAGCATAAATAAAAACTATTGCCACCATAAAGCATCATTTGGTGTACTGAAAGGAACTCTGAGTATGTTGTCAGGGCCTATGGGTTCAAAGTCTAACTCTAATGCTTATTATTTTTGTGACCATATAAAATCATTTAAACCTTCTGAGCCATCTACCTTTTCCTCATCTATAAATTCAGAGTAATTTTTTTTTTACATTTTTTTACATTACTTACCACATAGAGCTTCATAAAAATACCATATAAAATGAGTAATTATTATTTCAGGGGCCAGAAATTGAATTTGTGATTTTATGGATGCAGAGAACTACATCTTCCATTGCAGGTCTGTGTCAGCTCTCTAAGTTCTAGTCTTAGAAAAACTATGGCACTAGAAGTTTAAATGACTTGCCCAGGGGTTATACAACCCATATGTGTCAGAAGCAGTACTTGAACCCAAGTCTTATAAGTACAAATTCATCTCTCTAACAACTTCAACAAGCTGCCTCTTTGATTATTAGATGTGGAAATACATTTTTTTTTCCTATCGGAAGACTTACCAGGCCAACTTATTATATATTAGGCTACAGGAAGTAAGCAATATACTAAAGATGTATTCCATAGATGAAATAAAATTATGATAAAGAAAATCCTAAGATTTCTGCTTAATGGAGAAATCAAATTATTCAAAGTGGAGTTCAAAAAGGAGGAAAAAGTAGTACATATGGAGGATGAGTCTTCTTTTCCCCATAGGATTTGTGTTTCCCTACAGACATTCTTATCAGTGAAAATACCCTCTTATTAATAGACTATTAACCACCATTGTTACCCAGGAAGGAAGAACCACTTCTTCAAGGAAAAAAAGAACCATTAAGGAGTGGGTAAACAAACCAGAGACCTTAATAACTACAAATAAAGGTTTACAACCATTTTATTCCAATAGGAGCTTACTCTAGTCTCTCATTCTCTTCTGGGACTATTTGCTACAAACATACTCCTGTATAATTTAAAGGGTTATGCATAAAGGCCAATTATTACTAATTCATTAGGTATTCATTATAAGACCTTTAATCATAATGGATTAATTTGGCATAAATGTGGATATAATATGTTATTTTTTTATGTCTCCATTATAATTTACCAGTTAAATAGTCTATTATTATTTCAATTTCACCTCAGATCTGTATTAAACCATAATGTTTTGTGCTTTCCTAAAACATACTATGTTAAGGAAGATACTCTGCGATCTTTTTCTTGGAGGACCAAACTGCCACAAAATAGAGTGATAGGGAATCCTGGGAATTAAATGGCAAAGTGGTTCAGTCTAGTTGCAAGCCAAATTGACACAACTTGGCCAAGCTAGTTCTAGCAGAGTGATCTTCAGGGTTTTAATGTTATTGATGAACTGAGGGCCAGTTGGATAAGCTGAAATGATTTATGTGGCCATAGAGAAAGCCCCAAATGTCAAATCTACTAGTCTATGGTCTGGCTATTTTAGTTATCCAGGAACCGATTGCTATATTGTGACTCTTCAGAAGTCTCTTCTCTGTTTTCGTGTTATTTATTCATGTTGTTTGTCCATGTGATGGAATGAATCTAACGTGTCTATCTCAAGATCTGGTTAGAAAGGGAAATGGACCTGGAGATGAGGAGACCTAGTTCTAAGTCTTATCTCTAGTACTAGGCAGCTATGAGGAGATGAACAATTTATTTAATCTCATTTTGCCTCAGTTTCTTCATCTCTAAAATGGTAATATACCTCAAAGGGATACTCTAAGGATTTATTTTGAAACTAAAATGTCCCATAAAAATCAAAGTTTTTTAAAAATTGTTTACTCTATTAGCATACTCCTCAGATGCCTCACAGGGGAACCATGATGGGAATGATTCTGGGTTCTTGAAGACAGTTACCTTCAAGCTTTTATAGGTGCCATCAAATTGAAAGGGTTTGAATACTAGACAGTTGATAGACATGTCACTGGTCTTGTAAAGTTCATAGAGATCTATATCCAGGCCACTAGATGATGAATTATTGTTATTTTTTCAGTTAGAGCAATTCATAAAAACTGCAAAATAAAGTATGAAGAAATTGTAAAGTGCATCAGCGGAGGCAGCAACCCTATTAATGCAATGTGCATCCTGGAAATATTTTTTGTCTTGTGGTAAATTTTAGTACATAAATTAGGCCATCATTCAACCTTATCCTTTGTAACCCAAAGAATAGTGCCATGAGAGGGTATTTACAGAGCTTCTTATCAGCTATGTAAATAGCTGATTATCATCTACTTGAATGGTGTTGAAATCAAATAGAAACAAGGGCCATTAAATTGTAATGATCCCCATGGCCCACCTATTGACTTAGATATAAAATACAATATTATCTTTATTGTATTTTTATTTGTTTGGTTACATATTTCTCAGTTACATTTTAATCTGGTTCAAGCTGCCCTCAGGAGGATTGTGGGAGGTTTGTTTGATGCCTCTGATCTACTTCAAATCTATAGAATTAGAGGAATGCTATAGATAAAGCTTGCCTAAATTTTAGGAAAGCTTTTGACAAAGTGTCTCATGCTATTTTCTGGAAAAGATGGGGATATGTGGACTAGATGGTAGTGCATTAAGGTAAATTCAAAACTGGTTGAATAATCATACCTTGTTTAGTCATCTGTCTAACTCTATCTATATAAGTTCTATCTAGCTCTTTGTGACCCCATTTGGAATTTTCTTGACAGAGACTGTAATGGTTTGCCATTTTCTTTTCTAGTTCATTTTACAGGTGAGGAAACAGGCAGAGTTAAATGACTTATCCAGGGTCACATGATTAGTAAGTATCTGAGGCCAGATTTAAACTCAGGTCCTCATGACCCAGAGCCAGTACTCAATTCACTCTGCCATTAGCTGATCAGTACTAAAGAGTAGTAAATTGCTCCATATCAACTTTGAAAGTGGTCTGTGTTGGAAGACCCCAGGTTTCTGTGTTTGCCTATGCTATTCCACATTCTGAGCCATGACTGAGATGAAAGCAGAGATGGCATGCTTATCAGACTGGCAGATGATGCAAAGGTGGGAGAAAGGATACAAAGAGAGTTAGGTTAGAAGGTTGTGCAGAATCTAATAAGGTGAAGTTGAAGCAAGGTGAGAGGAGTCGTGGGTAGAAAATGGTGACTTCAGACAATGTGGCAGTCAAGAATACTGATGAGTTTTATGCCCCAGAAGGGAGGTATACTCTCCAGGTCTCAGGATTCTGCTTTATTTCCTGTCAGATCACTTCTGGAGTATTGTGTTCAGATCTTGCCAGTCATATTTAGGAAAAAAAATCATTGACATGCTGGAAAATTGGAAAAGGGTAATAGTAAGAATGGTGAAGGGCTATATAGTGATTAGCTGGAGAGACTAGGTCATGTTTAGCCTGGAATGAAAGAAAAAGATTTAAGATTATAACAAAGCTGTCTTCAAGTGGTAGTGAGATTTCTGGATTCAAATCTTGGTTATGCCAATTACTACAAGTATGGCATTGGGCAAGTCATTTCCCATTTCTGGCCCTTAATTTCTCCAAATGCAAGATGAAGGGTTTCCACTAGTTTGCCTCTAAAGTAATTTCAAACTCTAAAACTAAATTATTGTTACATTGCTCTGCTTCACCACAGTGAACAGTACTAGGTACAACGCAGGGAAATTTCAAAAGACCAAATTTTGGCTTGATTTAAGAAAAAAAAAATTCTTCCTAACAATTAAGAGGACTACCAGATTGTAACATTGGGAGTTATTGGGTACCCTGTTAACGGGATATTGTTAAATAAAGGTTGCATGGATACCTTGTTGCCTGACTATGGGTCTTGTTCCAACAGTGTTTAGATGGAAGAGATCTGGGGTTCCCCCAGCTCTCCTCACTTTTGAACTTCACCTTTTTGCAGCCCACCAGCCATGAGACCAGGTGCCCCCCTGCCTCCAGGACCAACTGCTCTCCCTGATTTCAGAGCCAGTGTTCCTCCCACCCCTGCCTTCTTGTTGGTGCCATGAGCTCTAGCTCCCAGATCTGCCCAAACTTCTGTTCCGGAGGTCAAGGCCACTGTCAACCACCTGGCCAACCTGTACCTGCAGGTCATCTACATGTACTAGTCCCTGGGTTTCTATTTTGACCAGGAAGATGTGGCCCTGCCTATGATGTCATGTTTTTTCCAGGAGGTGGCAAAGGACAAATGTGAAAGGCCTGAGCGCCTTATGTGCTTCCAGAATCAGGCCGTGTCCTCCTCCAGGCTGTGCAGAAATCTGCCCAAGATGAATAAGACCTCAGCTTAGATGCCTCAGAAGCTGCCCACCCTGGGCTTGAGCCAAGGGCATCCACACCTCCGAGACTTCCTGGAGAGCTACTACCTGGGTGAGGAGATGAAACGGCTGAAGCACCTGGGTGACCACCTGACCACCTGGGCCATGTGTAGGTGGACCCCCAGGCCAGGGAGGACCAGTCCGGGCTGGAAAGGCTGAATTTGAAGCTTGACTAGAGGGAACAGCCGGCTGGCAACCCCAAGGTAGAATCAAGAACTACCGCAATAAAGCTAGTTGCTCACATCCAGTAGAATGAATGAATGAATGAATGAATGAATGAATGAATGAATGAATGAATGAATGAATGAATACATAAATAAATAAATGAATGAATGAATAACTAGTTGCATAACACCTGTTGGGATTTTTGGAGAGGAGATTCTTGTTTATGCTTGTGTTGGATCAGATAATCTCTGAAGTCTATTCCAATAGAGATTCTGTGCATAAGTGAATCCCTGGTAAGAAGCAAGCAATTCTCCTAAGAACGGCTCCTTTTTCTTTATTAACTATTCTTCATCTTCATCATCTTCATCAGCAGCAGCAGCAGCAGTGCTCTGATTAGCATTAATAGCTAGCATTCATTTAAGGTTTGCTAATTGCTTTACAAGTGTTATCTCATTTTATCCAACCAGATTGGGCAGTAAAGGCTACTATTATTCCTATTTTACAGATAAGGAAATCTATTAATAGATTGGGGACTGGAGGAGAACTTCTTTGTTATCCCACTGCCATCCAGGAACTACTTGGTTAGAGTTTTACAACTGTAAGCAAGTTTTTCTAATCTGTGTGTTTTGTTTTCTGACTAGGCCTGTGAGTTCATTGATATTGGGAACTTTCAATGATGAAATTCCCTCCTCCAAGAAAAATCAATACCTGATCTGCTGCTTCCAGTCTTGGAGCTGACTAGGGCACTGGGCCAGGGTCACACAGACAATAGGTGTCAGAGGTGGACTGGAATCTGCATCTTCCTGATTCTGAGTTATTTGCAATAAAGAACCTTTTTTTTAAGGGCAAAAAGATGAAATGAAAAGAATGCTAGATCTGGTGTCAGTAGTCCAGGATTCAAAGCCATGCTCTTTTACTTATTACTTACACAATAAGTTTCCTCTCCAGGCTATACTTCACATTTCCTCCATGGTGCCCCAAAACTCCATCCTGAAGCTTCAGTATTGCCCTGGAATTACCCTCCCCCACTGAGACCTCTACCCCTGATTGGATGACCCTTCCCAAAACCTTGTTTAAAGAAGGCCAATCATTTCTCTTTTTCTCTAGGGTGTACCTCCTCTACCATGCCCCTACCTCTACCTCCTTTCAGCTTCCTCTTATGTGTGTGGTCTTTTCCCATTAGAATAGAAGCTTCCTGAGGCTCAAGTCAGTCTTTCTACTTGGATATTTATCTCCAGAACTTGGCATATAGTAAGTGATTAATAAATGCTATTTGACTGAATGATTATGTGATCTTGGATAGGCAATTTAATCTTCCTGGGCTACAATTTCCACAGTTGTGAAATGATGTGGTTGACTTTGAAAGACGATTTTGAAAATCCTATCTCTAAATCTGTAATACTATCTGTAATCAAATAATGAATCAACAAACATTTATTAAACACTTAGTGTGTACCAGGCACTAGATGACTTCTTCTAGTCTCTCATGTTCTCACCCTTCCTTCAAATGAAAATTGTTCCTTTCCATAAGATGTTGACACCTATCTATTGGCACAAAAATTATAGTCCTTACCTCAAAACTAAGCAAATTTAAATACATGGTGTTTTATTTATTCTCAAAAGGAATACAGCATCTATTCCCAATTGTTGTTCACATACCCTTCTCCCGACCATCCCCAGTCTCCGAGAACTTCAGGCTTTTTTGGAACTTAAGGAGGAAACCAACATAGCAAACAATTACCCTTCCTTGAAGCTTATTGACCAAAACAAAACAAAATAAAACCAAACCCCTTATTCTTGTGTCAAAAGAGACACATCCCTGGACCCTATGCCTTAGAGGTAAAAAATTTCATTTCATGCTGGGGAAAAACAAACAAATAAAAAAGACAGCCTACCTCTCAGGTTTGTCTCAAATACTGGGCTTGAAAACAAGCCAGCCTGGTGCTTTGAGTTTAGTTTGAAAAAATCTTCCCCTCCATTTCTTCCTCTACTGACATTTAACTAACTGATTCTTCTCCATCATTGTTAATTCCTGATGCCTCTGTCCTGCCTGTCAATAGCATTCTAAATAAAGATACAAAAGCCAGGACAGTTTCCATACAAGCCTAAAGAATCAATGTGTTTACCTAGATGAATGGTTACTTAACACAAGGGTGTTAAATGCATAACTTTCCCCCGTATAAGAGCTATGATGACTAATCTATCATAAAGTGTCATCTGACTTGGATGCTGAACATTTACTGTCTCCAGTGGGTAATCACAACATTCATGGACTCCTACAAATGTCAATATGTAAGGTTTACAGTTATGTTTTTTATGTACAATTAATCAGGGAAATCAGAAAAATGTAAAAAAAAGGTCTGGATTCTATGTTTCATTTCTGTGCTGATGCTCTTTGGTATTTTAATTCTCCCCTGCCTATGTCCAGCCAGGCTTTAATAAAAGAGGATTAGGTAGAAGTGTGCTCCATACTCTAATGGATCCAATTAAATCATTATTAAATGGTATTATACTTTACATGACCTCTAAGTATAGAATCAAAGAAATTTGTGATTGCAAACACTCATAATTATCTGGTCCATTTCCTCTTACATTAGCTGGGTACTAGATTCTTCAGACAGTCTCACAATGATTCTGCTGATCAAGTTCAATTACGCAACTGTCTTATGATTTGCTTTTCACTTTTATGTGCCTTAGGAAAAGGAGCTGGGCAGAGTCTTTTGCTTTCACAGGACCACTGATCTAGACCTGGAAAAGGACCTCAGATGCCATCTAGTTCAAACTCCTTCCTTTTACATATGAGAAAACATGTCCCCAGAGAAACATGACTTGCCCAGTCACAGATACAGAATTTGTTCCCAGGTCTACTAACTCCAGAGCTAGGGCTCTTTCCTCTGTACTTTTCTGCCTCTTTTCTTTTTTTCTTGGCAACCATCACAACAGTCCTGAGAATTCTCTGAGAAGAGGTGCTACAGAAAAACACTTTGCAAAAACTGCTACATTCATCCTCACAACATCTTGTGAGGTGGGTAGGTTGGGAGCATTTTGAGTATTGCTGCCAATGCCAGAAATAGAACAGACATCATTTTCTCACACTGCCCGGGAAATGGAAACTTTTTTCTCCCCCTCACTGCTCTTTAAGGGAATTATCTTTTAGATCTCTTTCTGAATATCTAGCTATGTATATTTTTCTGATTGCTCACACGTGGAACTAAAAGAACTTGTTGCCTAGTTCTTCCTGAGAAGAGCTGTAAACAGTATCCTGAGAGGGACAGAAGGATGAATATACTTTCAGGTATATCTCATTGCAAACCCTGCTGGAGAAGGTTAAAGTGGTGTATTGAAATGATGATGTGTAATGCTCTGTACTACAGAAGACCGTGTTGAACAACAAGGTTTCAAAACATGATGAAAACATAAAAATGAATATATTTTACTTCTGGTCATTGTTATTGTTTAAACATTAATCTTTAGTATTTCACACCATTATAGCTAATCTTTTAATGAGAGTTATACAGTTGGAAAAAGTATTTTATCATAGATATGAGGTACCAGAAGGGTAACTGCAGTAATTAAGCCTGTTAATCAAGTACTCAACTGGAATTTGGTTTTTATAAAGCAAAGCTCTCAGGAAAAAAAAAAATCAGTCCAAAACCCCACTGAAATGTCAGCATTCTCCTAGAGTGAAAAAGTTTGGTGGCATGAAAAAACTGGATAAAGCAGGCTTTTCAAGAAGGATTATCAAACAGTTATCATGAAAAAATATACTAGAGAGGTCGTATTTCCCAGCTGATATATGCAGGGTTTTAAATCAAGCCTTTAACTAGTAAAGTAACGGTATTGCCTGCCTAAGAGCTAGGTATAAATATTAAGAATGGTATGTTAACATTCACGGTGATGTTCCATTTGGCATTTTATAATCCTTCAGGATGTTACCTATTGGAAACTGGGTAAAAACAACCAAAAAGCCAACAATAACAAAAATTGTGTCCTTAAAATGCACAAAAGCATCAATAGAAAACAGCATTCATTACTAAGGGAGTGAGTTCACAAGTTAAATGGTTACAAATGTTATCAATTTAAAAGATAAATCCAAGAGACACTCAACCTGAAGAAGTTCTACTCAAGAAAGAAAATAATTTACTATAAAGAACAAGGTTGAAGTGCTTGATTTTTTTCCATTTGCATTTAATTAGAAACATAATTTAAGAAATCCGAGCGTCTTTGGATTCTCCCTGTGCCCCGTTTACTTCAAAATTTATGTCAGATGAACCCCAAGATCTAGTTGATGCAAGTTCATGGAAATCATAAACATGAATTTAAGCATGGACACGAATTGGACAACTTCTTTTCTCTAGCTAAAGTTAAAAACAATCAGGAGTAAATAGATCTTAAATATTTTAAAATATTTTGTTAAACAGATTAACTAAAGATAAAAAGAAATGGACTTTTTCACTCTTTGGGAACATCTTTAAACAATTTCTACACAAGATACCCCTCTCAAAAAAAAAAGAGCAATGGTTGATATTACCTACCATTTTATAACACGCTGCAGTTTTCAAAGTCTTTAACATACATTATCTCATTTGTTTCTCACAACAACCCTGTGAAATAGGTACTATTTGGTAATTGAGGAAACTGAGGTTTAGAGGAGTTAAATAACTTGCCCTGAATTACACAATTAGCAAGTGTCTGAATCAGAATCTCAACTCAGTTCATCTTCATGCCAAGTCCAAAGCTTGTCTGCTACTCTGTCTGACTTTCTATTATTTTATAACTATAGCAGTGTTTGGAATATAGCAAGGGTTTAATATATGTTTGCTATTTAATTGATTGAATAACCAACATTACTTGTATGGATGGATAATTTACAATGCAATCTAAAACACTAGCAAATATGCACTTTCAGATGTCACTTTCCATTCTGTTGTAGGCCATGTCAACTCTGAAGAGTGTCAACCCAACTGCCACTCTCACAGTTGAGTTGGTTTCTTAGAGCTAGGTTGGCAAAATCTCCCTTTCAGGAGGGATGATGAGTTTTGGGAAATTTTCTAATGTTGGCTCAAACTTCTACTGGTGTGTTTCAAAGATTTATAAGTTGATAATAATTTAGTCAGCTAGCTATAAATAGATTTTTAGAAAAGGGCATTTGCAAAGTGGTACATTAAAAACAATGGGTCAACAATCTAAGAAGAATATCAAACTAAGCAGTAAATGGAAAACCAAAGGAGAGACTACAATGGGTCATCTTTCCATTTCAAAATCACATATATGACCAAAAGACAAGTAACCAGGGCAGGCACTGTATAACGGAGGTGGTTCAGAATCACTGACTCAAGGCTCCAAGCTCCAAAACAAGACAGCAGTAGAGGCATTTCTAGAGCTGACTATCAACTGAGTCTATGAGTACAAACTGGCACTGAGAGATGCCCTAGAGCAGTGGTGTCAAATTAAAAATAGAAACGGTTCATTGTGCCATATACTGACTTAGAAAAACATAAAATAACATGCTTTATTATATTTTTATTCTTGTTAAGTATTCTCCAATTCCATTTTAAAGGAACTAGGGTCTTATTCTGGAATTTTGCAGCCACATGGGTTCCATGGGAAGGCAGCATGAGTTTGACACTTCTGTCCTGTGGGGTCAAGGAGCTTAGACTGAGCTCCCAGAGTTCCCAGTATGTAATCATCCAGAACAAATCATGAATAGCCCTCCACCTGTGTGTGGGGTGGGGGAGGGAGTGGTCCTCCAAGAGGAGGCAGGCTAACAGACTCAAACGTGAAAGAGATAGGGCAACAATGCCAGGTTATCTAAAGCACATCACTGGAAGGATGATTAGACAAAAAAAGAGAGAGAGGGTTATGATGAGGTCATGGATGCCCAAGACACAAACCCAAAAGTGAAATCTACAAGCAAAGCCTCAAAGATGAATTCAGTTTATCCACATGATTGAATCCCTAGAAAAAAATGAATCAAGTTAAAAATGTACTTCAAGATGGCATTATAAATGAAATGAGAATGAGAGAGCAATGAACTGGAAAAGATAGAAGCACTAAGGAAGAAAGACTCAGGAAGAGAATTAATGGTTTGGAATAAGAAATGCAAAGCTTTCTCCAAGCAAAAGACTCCTTAAAAATTAGAATGAACCAAACAGAAATTAATGACACTATCCAACAAGAAACAGTAAAACAAAGTCAAAAGTGTTAAAAAAAAAATAAGAAAATTTCAAGTAATTTATATTAAAAAAAATGACCTTGAAAGCCTCAGAGAGATAATTTAAGAATTGGACAATCCAAAAGCCTTAACCAAAAAGTGCGTGTGGGTGAGGATGGGCTAGATATTATATTTCAAAAAAATCATGAAAGAACAGTGCTCATGTCTCATGGAACGAGATGATAAAGTGAAAATGGAAAGAATCAGTGGGCGGTGGATAGTGGTGCATGCCTACAATTTGTGATACTGGGAAAGTTGAGTGCTCAAAATTCTAAACTGAAGTGGGGTTAATGTCAATCAGGTGTCCACAACAAGTCCTCACCAGTATAGTAACCTCCTAGGAGTATGGGAATCACTATTGTGCCTAAGGAGGAACAAAACAGCCCAGTTTAGAAATGGAATAGGTCAATACTTCTATACTTGTCAATGGTGGAATCAGTTCTGTGAGTAGTTGCTATACTTTCAACCTGGGTGAGATAAGGAGATGGTCTCAAAAAAAAAAAAAAAAGAGGAGAATGAGAGAGGATGAGAATCTCTTGGTTCCTTCCTGAAAGAAATCTCAAAATAACCTAAAAAAAGTCTTAGAAATGTCATGGCCAAAATCCAGAATATAAAAGTCAAAGAAGGAATACTGCAAGTTGTCAAAAAGAAAGGATAATTATCAAGATGGGGAGGGTTCTTGGCCCACACTGAAGGGGAAGTGGAGGTTTCCCTTCTCTTCAGGGCAGTTCCTTGTCAGGGTTGTACTGGAAGGCCACATGCTCCAACTTCTGGAAAACATTCCCTTCTCCACTTTATTAGGATCACTAGGGTGTGGTTATATTACCTTGGCTTATCTGAACAAATCCTTGTGCAAAGTCATACTAATTTCAGGACTTTTTTGAGCTTAATCTAAGCTCTTTTGACCGATACTAGATAGATATTTTTACCTGGCTAATGGGGTGAGGTAGTTTTAAGCCCTTCTCTACACTGTGACTCTATTCCTGTTCACAATTTGGGTGGCATTTTTTTTTCTTTGACCTACTATAATGTCCATTCAATTCAACAAGGATTCATTGGGTAGTAAGTGGAAAAGAGCCAGTGGAAAGAGTACAGGACTTGATAAGCAGGAAATCTTGTTTATGATTTCATTAATTTCATTAACTTGCTTTTTGATCTAGGATATCTACCTCACATTCTCAGTACTCACTTTTTTTTCCATCTATAAAATGGAGGTGGGTGGGAGGTGGTGCTAAACTATTTTACACCTAAAATTGATCATCTCTAAATTTGCTTTCCATCTGAATTTTCTGTTATTTGTGGTCAAGTAGTTAATATTTTAAAAGTTTTTTACGTTGACAGCATTTTCTAATGATTCCATCTAAAAAGGGTTATCAAATTTTATTTTATGGTAATTATTTGATATCTGAACAAAAGGTATTTTTTCCTCCACGTTAAAAGACATGTTTATTTTACAAAGTTTTAAAAGAGTCTTTTATTTATATCTTTCAAACTTCCTTCTAAGGAAGGAAATATGTGAACAAAGCCATAACTTGGGTGAGGTAACTGGTATTTTGCCTAGGGTATCCAATATCAAGAATACTGACAATACTTGCCTTCAACAGTTAGAAATAACCTCATTAGCAAGAAAAACTTGTTGGGAGTAGGAAGTTGCAAGATAGTAGGAAAGAAAAAGATTCTCCCTGCCACTCTTGCTCTTGGGGGACAGGGAAGAGATAGGAGAAAGGGGAGAGACCCTCCTCCCATTCAACCAAAGGTCAATTTACTGTTCACCTAGCCTAGAAGTAATTTTTTGTACTTTCCCCAGTCATAAAGCTAGCATAGCACTAATGGAAAAGAATTCAATCATCACCCCAAGAGCTAGCTTTACCACCAAGATATTGACTATGCAAACTATATTCAGATCTTTCTCAAAAGTACAACCAGTGGGCACAAACCACTATTATTCACCAGGTACAATTCTGATAAAACCAACTCCTATATCTGCTTTTAAAAAGCAGGAAAAGGATTCTTAATATTATTGAGTAAAAACACATACACACATAACGTGGTTATTCAGGATTCAGAATCATACATTGCCAGAAATAACTTTCACCTAAATTGGACCTCCTACATATGCAATGAGACCTGATTCTGTATTATTTCATGTACTGCTAAAGTCGGTATTTCTACTAGTGAATAATTATTTTGAATTATTAGGGGAGAAATGAAGCATAACATTTGCATGATTTTCCCCATACTACAAGACTGTGAGTCAACACTTTACAATTAAAAGGGAAAAAAAGTATTTTTTCACCAAAAACTCAAGATCCCTAAGAAATGAAGGCATATATAATACTGCTTTGTCAACTGACCACAACTCTTCAATATTGCTTCCTCTACCATATTTTTTCCTAAAAAAAATAAAAAATCAGAATTAGAAAAGTATTTTTATACCCATTTATAAATGGTGTTTGAGATGGTTTTCTGGGACTTTCTGTCATGGGGCAAATAAAAGGTAAGAAAGTTGATCTTCTCAGCTTTGGAAGAAAAATGGTACTGATAATATATCCCATATCCACACACCATTCATATAATTTGTTTTCATGATGCATCAATTTATCCACTTGTACTTCAATATTTTGGGGGCTGATCAATGCACGCTCCTCTAGTGTAGAGCACAACTTATCTGTGCTTTCTTGTCCTGTATAATTCTTATCCATATCTTTCTTTAACTTTTCAATGGAGGATCTCAGTGTAATGGAGATCTTCCTCTAGATTTTTTAATATTTTGTGGACAATATTTCAATACTATAGCTGTCCACTATATCTCCCTCCATGTTTGGAAAACTTAAAGTATCTATTTTAATCTTTCTTTCTTTCCTCCTTCTTCATTTCCTGAAAATTATGTGGAAGACATAAGAATCTCTTACATATGAAGATAATCTTCAACACACTTTTACATATACTCATTGGCATGTATAGAACTTGAGTCCTTGAAAGGGAAGAAAAAGGACCAATGGTAACTCTCACCCTAGGAGTGTGCTGGAATACTCAGACATACTCAATCTATGCACATCTATGCACATTACCTTGTGATGGAAAGAGCAATCTGAAGGCAGGAGATTTGGATTCATATCTTGGCTCTTCAATTAAACTAGTTCTGTGACTTTGGGAGAGTCACTCAATCTGTTTGGATGTCACTTTTTCTCATTTTTAAGATTAAGCACTTGAGCTTTATATTTTCTAAGATCCCTTCAAAATCCACTATGTCCTTTTAAATCCTTTGACTTTATGAGATCATATATTTAGAGCTGGAAGGGACCTTAGAGGTCATGGAGCACAACCCTTTCATTTTATAAGTGAAAAACCTGAGTCACAGAGAAATTGAATGATTCACTCATGATCACCAAGCTTGTAAATGGCAGAACTGTGATTCGAATCCAGGTTTTTCTGTCTCCAAGTCCATCATGCTATCTACTATGACATGCTGCTTCTTTCTTTCTCATATTGAATCCTGGAAATAGAGCTAGAAGGAACTTCAGAAGCCACCTAGCCCAACCTCTAATTTTACAGATAACAAAATTTAGGTCCAGGGAGGGCAAATGAATTGCTCAGGGTCACTTAGACAGTTTCACTAGTGGGATTTAAATCCAAGATTTATGATTCCAGCATCAGGGGACACTTTCCTATCATAATCCTTACAAAAACCATAGAAAATAGGTTGGGTAACACATTATCTTCATTTTACAGATGAGAAAATTGAGGCTTAAAGGTCATAATATAAAATATTTGCAAAGCAATTAAGTGGCAGGGACAGTGGTAAAATTCAGACCTCTGGGTTTCCAGCATACTATATTTTTCCTTTTTCCAACGTACTCCCTTTATCCAAGCATTTATATATAATGTATTATCCTCAAAATGGAGAAAAAAATCCAGTGTGCTATGACAAAATTGAAACTAATAGAAGAGTCAGGTAACAGTTTCCAACAAAATGATTTATTATACTATAGAGGTTTTTCCCCTGGTGAAATTGATGGACATCCCCTCATTGGTGTACATTTAAATTTTGAAATAATCACTTGAAAATAACTTGAAGGGGGAAATCATTATTATTTTCCAAAAACAATTATCACCATTTTACACAAGGCTCATTTGGTAACTACTTTGTAGGAGCTTGTAAATGTGAGACAGTTCTATTCTTTATACATTGCTTCTTAATCTATCTTATATTTTCAGCTAATTTGTCTGAAAATTCAAATAAAATAAAGTTTGCTGAATCTTCCTGATATTAAGCATATAATTTAATGTTATGAAGTGTTATGAACTGGTAAAAGTTCTCTTGGACAAAGCAGGGCTATTTAGTTTACAGAAATCAGGTGGGCCAATAGCCAAGTCAAGGATGGTCAAATAAGGTAGTAATAAGCAAATGATTAATTGAGGACCAGAATATAATCTAGGACGTTTGTGTTCGTCCTTCGTTGCTGAAGAAGACAATGCCATCAGAGAAATGAGGACATGACTTGTGCTTGACTTTGTTTTGAGTGAGGGAGGGCTGTGCAGGTCACCAGCCTCACTTCTCCTCCAGAACCATCTGAATCCAGTGATATTGATCAGGATGACTGGAGATGACCCAAGATGAGGCAATTGGGGTTAAATGACTTGCCCAAGGTCACACAGCTGGTGAGTGTCAAGTGTCTGAGGTGAGATTTGACCTCAGATCCTCCTGACTCTTATGCTGGTGCTTTATCCACTGCACCACCTAGCTGCCCATTAGGCAGGTAGGATATTTAGGTGGTGCAGTAGATAGAGTGCTGACTGACCCTCAGGAGGACCTGAGTTCAATTCCAGCATCAGATACTTAGCAGCTGTGTGGCCCATGGCACATCTCTTAACCCTGTTAGCCTCAATTCCTCATTTGTAAAATGAGCAGGAACAAGAAATGATAATTCACTCCAGTATCCTTGCCAAGAAAACCTCTAATGGAGTTATGAAGAGTCAGACATGACTGAAATGACCCACCAATAAGAGAATATAATACAGAGTAAAATATCCAGGTATCAAGGAACCCTGATCCAGGCAAATGGTTTGGGCAAGACAAAGTCAGCAACTAGGCTAATGAAAAATTTTACAGTTAATCCATATGCATATATGGTAAAAATTGGGTGTATTAAATTACATTAAACTTTAATTTTAAACCAATTACATAAACACTTTGGCATGACAAGAGTTTAGAAAGACAAATGAAATAGATATAAATGTGCCATGAGATTATACTAGAGACCACATAGTCAGAAGTCAGAAATTGGTGAGGAGCATAGAAACAAATCACAAGACTGTCACAGAGTCATAATACAGTATGTATAGGGGTCTTTAATTATTTAGACATCCGCTGGATCGCCCTCTGCCTAATTACACACATATATGTGTCATTACATATATATTAGACTGTCATTAAGATTTTGTGTCTATATGTGTCTATATCTGTCTAGATCTATAGGCACACACACTTAGTTTAGTGACAATTTCAGCCTTTAAGAGTATCAAGCTTCATTCTGAATCCTTTTTTTACCACTAAGGAAACATTTGTCATTGAAGATAAAATGAAGGGAAGAGAAAACTCACTATTAGAACTCATGATACAAAAGGAGAAGAAATTCAGCCACAGTACGGCATGGATCCTGTATTTGTCAAAAAACGGACAACAAACGGTTTATAGAGAGGGTACATCACCTAATTTCCATTTTAGGGGAAATCAGTTCAGATTATATACATAATATTGGAAGTATATGTAACAGGTTAAATGGAAGTAACATAGGTACAGAAAATCATGTACAAAGAACTTTAATGTTTGCAGATTCAACTAATGCATTTGTGGGATTTAGGAAGACATAGTGGCTTCAACTGTTGAAATATAAAAAAAAAATTAGAAAAAGAAATGATCATTGTATTCCAGAAAATTATTAGAGAAAACTTCAGAGTTAGCAAAAGACATCAAAACAGATCACAACACAGAAATAGAATTTACAGTACTATGATACATATGAACCAAATATCTGACATTTCTAGACACATTATAGCTGAAATCCAACTGACAACGCTAAGAAAAAAAACCAAGTTGAAAGAGGGAAAACAAAAATTACTTGTTAAAGAACTCAAAAAAATTTTAAAGGAAGACAAAGGGCAACTAGATAAATTGTAATGCAACATAAAAATTAAGAAATATGGATCGTGAACCCAGAATTATTTATTTAGCAAGACTCATTACTATCTTTCAAAGAATGAGATTTTTTTTTCTTTTCACAGAGATATGGCATTTAAGAAACACTTTTAACAATATCCAAACATTCTAATCCAAAAGCTATATTCTTAAAACAACTGACTTCTTAAATCAAAATACGTCAGTTATCAAAATTTGAGAAACCTTAGAACTAATGTTTCAAAAGTTCTGGAATAGAATCAACTTACATCAACCTTAGAGAGATGATTGAAAAATTTTAATTGTTAGCATTTACAATTTGGAAATCAGAAAGTGCTACAAATCAGGACTTGATTTGTTTTATCGATTGTTTAGGCTTAAGAAAATGATAGGGAAAATGTGAATAATGTATATTAAAGCTAGAGGTGTTTTGGGTGTGTTTTTTCCCCAGAGACACAGTTGTTAAACATTTATCAGTACACCCCTGAGTGCATCCTAGACATGGAGGGGCAGGAGGTAGGGAAGCTTGAACAGTGAAACTCAAAGGAGAATATTAATTCTTAAACTGAAGTTCCTTTATTTCATGGGGAGCACCTAAGTTAAAGAAACCTACATACATATTGATATGGAAAAGAACATTTATTTATACTGTTTTTGATGAATTTAGGCTTAGAAACAATAAGATTTCCTTTCCAAGAGAATGAAAAAACCAATTATCTAATGATTCTAAAACTAAATGTTAATTTCTAAACCCTCCCATAAAACACTGGAAGAAAAAATATATTTGTCTCAACAATGGAGAATAGAAACATTTTATTCATCAATGAAATGGAAGACACCAGAGTTAAAATTGATAGGTTTAATTATACACAAATAGGATTTTATACAAGAAAAAAACTTCCCTTAAAAAGAAAAGAAACATTTTGAGTAAAATACTTGCAATAAATGTATCAGGTAAAGATTCGACGTCCAGGATTTTGCATGTATACATACATATATGCATACACATTTGCATGTACACATATACACACATGTATGTGTGTATATGTTTATACATACATATGTGTTTATTGTATATGTGTGTATATATATATATATACACACACACACATATACATATATGCTTCTCTTGATACCTATCCAGGGGTGGGGAACCTGCTATATACCTATATGCTTATATCTATATCTACATATATGCCTACATATATATATATATACACACACACACACACACACATATGTGTATGTAAGTGTATATATATAGATACATACATACAGATTAATTTCTGATGGAACTATGATCAAAACATATTTAAAGTGACCATTTTCAAAGAAGGAAATGCAAATTACAAATAATCAAATGAAAAGAAAACCAAATTTCCAGTAATTTAAGGAATATAGATGAAGGCAGTCTTAAGATACTACCTTACATACTTGAGAAGAGCAAGAACAGGGGAAAAAAAATTCAGTTCTGGCAAGGCTGCAACAAACCAGGCACTCTAATACACTGTTAGTAGAACTATAAAGTGAATCTACAAATATATTATGAGTTATTAAACTTACTGTGCCTTTTGAGTTAGTCATTTCTTTACTTTGGCTTGACTTTAAAATATCAGAGAAAGGATAATAAAAGGTTCTATTGGTACGAAAATCATCATATTTACAAATGTATTCATATATAAGATCTATTCAGAATGGCAAGGAGATGAAAATGCCCATACATCTAACAATTAAAAGTAGTTGAAGAATTTTGAGGGGCCTGGTCTTATGTAGAGCCATTTGTAAAGAGTGCAAATGAGTATCTACTCTGCACCTTATAGTATTAAAGAGGTGTAGTCTTCTCAGAGGTTAAGTGGATTGCTCAAACTCACATAGCCGGGTTGGGTCAGAGACTATACTACATCAGACTAAGATTCCACAAAACGCAAATGAAATATGAATACAAAGAAGTTTGAAAAGGTCTGTATGAATTGAAGCTAGGAAAAAATATATTAACAGAATCCCAAGTGTATCCATATTAACTACAATGTATAACGTAAAAGAAGTTCTATAACATCATACTATGGGAGCAGTTGAATAAAGCAGACTCATTTAATCTTGTTTCAAAGAGAAAAATTTAGGAGGTGTGTGTGTGTGTGTGTGTGTGTGTGTGTGTGTGTGTGTGTGATTTCCTGCTAGAAGAATTATCTGTTTGAGGGCAGTGACTCTCTCATTTTTGTCTTTGTAGCCTTAGTGGGTTGAAAACAATAGCTGTTTAATAAATGTTTGCAGAATTGAGTCAATAATTATCCCTTAGAGTCTGTTGTCTGCC
The DNA here is from genome assembly GCA_023548195.1 of Bettongia penicillata ogilbyi. Classification (NCBI taxonomy): domain Eukaryota; kingdom Metazoa; phylum Chordata; class Mammalia; order Diprotodontia; family Potoroidae; genus Bettongia; species Bettongia penicillata. Next base: position 3,104,343 of record JAJHZJ010000266.1, read on the forward strand.
AATGATTGCAGATACATGAAGCCTCCTATTGTTTCCTCCTTTGAGTTTTCTGAGGACTAAATGTTCCCAGGTCTTCCTTTCTGTAATTTCTCTGGTCCCAGTTCTTCTCCTGTATTTGAAAGAGGTCACATATATAAGGAATTCTTAACCTTTTCTTTTGTCTTAGTCAAGAAACCCTTTGGAAATCTGGTGAAGCACAGGCATATTTTTTTTCAGAATAATTTCTTTAAAAAAATATAACTGAAAGAAGTGCTAATTTAAAATTAGAAGTAAGAGAAAATAAAGTGTAATTTGTTTCTTATCCAAGTTCATGTAACTCTTATTCACGGAGGTTCATGGATCCCAGGTGAAGATCCCCTAGTCTACATGATTGGTAACATTTTTTTTTTTAAAGAAGCTAGATAAGCAAGACTATGAAAGTGATTAAGTGGTTGGGTATTGGGTAAGGGGGATGTAAGTGGGGCAACAAGAATTAAAGTTGATGTGAAACCAGGGACTTTGTAAGGAAGGACTCCTTTTAACTTCTCTGTCTAGAACCAAAACTTGCAATGCATGCACACTTTGCAAACAACTTAGTTGAAAGATAGAGGCAAGTAGACATACCTAGATGAAATGAAGAATGAGGAAGGAGAGAATTTCTGAAACTGTGCTTTAGTAAATAATTTAGAATACTTTTACATGTAGTATATCCACATTAATTTTCATATGAAACCAGTATTCATCAATTCTGATGGTACTAATTTTTCCTGAAACCATCATGTACATTGTTTTCCAGATTTTGCAAAGTTCAGAAAGTATCATTTTCTCTATAACTGACTTTTTTCTTTTTCTAAATAGGATACTATAACAATGTCCCAACTGCATTAGATGCCTTAAGGAAAATGTCAATGACATTTAGTCTTTATCTTTGCTCTTCAGAAAAATAGCAGAATTTACTTAGTTCTGAAATAGGAAGTTTATGATTGAGTGACAAATATACATTTCTTGGTGAATGTCTGAATCCCAGTAGGCACAAATCAAATGTTTGAAACATGTGGTATACTTTATGATGGAGAAGTATAACTGGGGCTGAAACCTTCAACAAATAAAAACAGCCTAACATTGTCTGGATTTACTTTTGGTGAGTGGAAGAGCATAAAGTAATTGGGACCCAACCAGCACTGGGGCTGTAGTTGGGTACACACACACACACACACACACACACACACACACACACACACACACGCATACACGTATATTTTTTTAATCCAAGCTGTGTCTTTCCTGCTAATGAAGGTAATTTGTTGTTCTCAGAACATAATCTTCAATCAATTAACGGGTAAAAAGGAGTGAGGTGGGGGAGCTGATAGACATCTTTTCCCATGGATATATAGAAGAAGAATCTACAATGGAATGTGGCATCATTGAAATTTAAACACACACACACACAATTCTTAACTTTTTGGAAATGATCTAGCAGAAACCAGGAAAACTGAAGATAAAACTTCAGAAAAAAATTACTCTATATTTCAGGCATTATGTTTCTGGGATAAGAATAAGGAGAATTCTAAAGGAAAGGACTATGTATTTTAAAATCTTTTATCTTCCTTAGCATAGTTATTTGAACAGTAGGCACTTAATAAATTAGATTTAAAATATTATCATTATTATCACTGTTTTTTTATTATGACTTGTTATAACAGCAACAATAATAACCACATCAATAATGTCCTTGGCTAACTTCCGGTGAGTCCCTCAGCTTTATCATGAAATGTTGTCTGAATCTGTTCTTTGCATTCATCACATTTGGGCTTCTGTCATATTATTTGCCTTATTTCCTCAATTAATTTGGAGACTGCTTGAAGAGGCAGGAATTTTGTCATTTTTCATCTTTGTATCCCTAGTCTAGAACCTTGGACAGAGCAGACTCTTAAATTACTGTTGAGTTGTTGTGGAATTGATTTCAAAATATTTTCTATTTTGAGCCAATTACAAATTCCCAGATTGCATAATTTATGGATTGCTTAACTACAATTGTGGACTTGCTGCTGGGCCATCAATAGGATTACTGGGCCAGGAGGTAGTTAGGGAGTACTGGGTATTGAACTCAAGGATGTGAGTGCCTTGGTGTGTGTGTCAGAGGTTCTGCCTGTACACGCAAGATATCGGTTATATGGATTTGTCGCCGCTGAAATTCTCACAAAAGGCACGGTCAGCATTTCTAAGTTTTTTCTGTTCTTGCAGCTGTGAATGGGTGAACAAAATGCCCAACACTTTCTGTGACTCTGTGGTCCATCACACGTTCTTAGGTGTGATCTCAGTATGCATTTTTGGACTCAGTGTGTATCTTTGAATTTCAAAGGCAAATAGAAATGACTTTTGGGTTATCTGTTTTGAATTATCTATGCTTTTTCTCCCCTCCATTTGTGCAGATAATTGAGTTGACTATTATGTAAATTAAGCAAAAATAATAATTACAGGAAAAAAATCACTAAAAATGTCTATAGTGTTTTTCTTACTAAAAACTGAAAGCAATTTTAATTGTGTTATTTCATTTATCCTCAAAATATGTTTGTGAGGTGGAGGAGGGGTAGATATTATTATCCTTGTTTTGCAGAAGCTGGGCCTAGAATCCCACAATATCCTTTTTAGATTAATGGTCAACCAAAAAAAATGGGGAACAGAGAAGCTAAGGTCACACCCCAAGATCGTAAGCCAAAGCATATCTGAAACTACCAATTCTCTGGTTCAAACTAGAGTAGTTATCTAATTGCTCATGATGACTCAAATAAATATAAATTTGTTATATATGCACTTATACATATACATTTATGAATATAAACACATACAGGTATATCTGCATAAACCTGCAGGTATGTACATATATAGAGGTGCATGTGTGTATATGTAAGCATATATGTTTATATATGCATATATACACTGTATATTACCTAGATTAGAGTTGATATATCCTGGCTATGTGAACCTGGACAAAGTCAACAGAAGGTACCTAATCTCATGCCCAGTCCAAACGTGGGTTTCATCTACATGGGGAAATCCTGATGGCTCATCTAGGATCACATAGCAAGTATATATCAACTTTAATCTGGGTTTTCCTTTCTAAGAAGTGAATTCCTTAACTAGTATGTCTTTCTACGTGTATGTGTGTAGATGGTTAGATAGATAGAGATATAGATATGGATATATACTTATATATGTATGTATATATACTTGAGTGTGAAAGAGAGAGGGAGAAAAGAGGAGAGAAGAAAGACAGACAGAAATAGAGAGACAGACAGATAGAGAGAGAGACAGAGACAGAGAGAGAGACAGAGAAGGGGAGGGAAGATTTATCTAATACTTCAAGTTAACAAAGTACTTTATATCCACAGGATCAGGTTCTGAACCTATGCTTTCATTGGTATAAGCAACTCCATATGAAATGTGTTAATGCAATTTACATCTTCTCTAAAATTTAGAGTTTAAAAGCAGGGATATCAAACTGAAATAGAAATGGATCCAGGGTTCCATGTTGACTTAGAAAAGCATGAATTGACATCATCTATGTTGTATTGAATTTTTACTTCTTAAACATTTCTCAATTACATTTTAATTAGGTAAGTAGCCTGTAGGCCCCATGTTGACATATCTATCTAACTGAGAGCACTGAGAGATTAAATAACTTAGCCAGAGTTAGACAGTTAGTATGTGTTAGACTGTGAACTTAAGGGCTTCCCTGACTGCAAGCTGAATTTCCTTCTACTATGTCACACTGTCTCTCCTTTATATACATATAAATACCTTATCTTTTTTGATCTCACAACAACCCTCCAAAGTAGACACTAATAGGTATGAGTTGAACTTATGGACTCTAAAGGTCAAAATGGCCTTGTCTCATAGTGCTTAGAACATTAAATCTGCAGTCAGGAAGATGGCTTCCAATCCTTTTTATGAACACATTAGCTTTATGGCCATGAGCAAATTAGTTAACTTCTCTGAACCTCAGTTTCTTTATCTGAACCAGAAACACCAGTATATCTCTTATTATCTTTGTGAAACTCAAAGTTGAGAATATACTTAAAATACTTTGCCGACTTTAAACAGTTGTAAGAATATCAGTTTTTTTTTTAAACTGGGATTGTCAATGATACTGTATCAACTAAGAGAGGAAGAAAGTAGGTTATACAGTGAATCATAGTTGGGGGAGGACAAGGAAAGGATTGCCAAAGGACTCTAAATAAACTCTCTTTACAGGTTCAAAATAAGTCAACAATAAGCTATGTATTTCAACACAGTAATTCTGGTGAAGGATTAGAAAATTCAGTGTATTTCATGGAAAAAATGACCACAACAATATCTGAATGATAATCTGTATCATAATTTGAAAATCAGTTGGGGAATGTTAACTATTGAAATAACGTAATTGTATGTGATGTAGATGTCTTTGTATTAAATGCATCTAGGAATAGAATGAGAACCTAGAAAGTCTTTCAAAAGCAGTAGCCAAAAAAAATCAGATTTTGGACTCTATATTAGTCAGATAATATGTGGAGTACTGGGCTCCATTTAGAATGCCACATTTAAGCAGATACAATGAGAACTTGGAACATAACAGCTTGGAAGATAGTCAGGGCGATGAGGTGATTCAAAATCAATCCTGTGAGGATCTATTGAACAAACTGGGTATATTTAGCCTGGAAAAGAGGAGACTTGGGGTTGGGGTGGTACACATAATTAATCCTTTTAAATATTTGGTAGATTGTCGCTTGAAAGATTAGACTTATTCTGGGTAGTTTTATAAGGAGCAGAGATAGGAGGATGAGATGAGAGGCAGATTCCTGTTCAACAGAAGAAAATAGTCTTTATTATTTAGAGCTGAACACAAATGATTGTTGTTTGTCCTTCAGTTTCAAAATAAACCAAGGACATCATGGGGTGATGTCTTGACTTGTGCATGAGTTGAATTAAAGCAAGACAGAATTCACAGTCATCAGCCTCCCTCTCTCTTCCATAGTCATCGAGGTTCAGTGACAGGACCAAAGTTAGGATGACTGACGATGGCCCAGGATGCAGTGGATGATGTTGGCATCTCTGATGGCTGACCAAGCCCTAAGCACTCCACAGTGCTCGGTTCAGCCCCTTCAAAGCTGTTGAAGCAAAGTGTTTTCATTCACCCATTCCTCCCACTGGGGATAGGTGGGAAGTCTTCACATTCTTGGGGTAGACATTTCCCCTTTTCTCAGGAGTTTAAGGCCTTTTGATTACCCTCAATCTGGTTCAGATTGTCTGCCTTGATGGTTTATGACTGTGCATGCTACAGCTTCTCTAATCCGGAAGCAAAAATTGGGTGGCTGATCAGAAACCAAAGGCATGTGAGCAACCCTGAAAAGTCCTCTCACACCAGAGATGCAGTCCTCCCTTAACACCACAAATGAAATAGTCTGCTAAAGGAAATACTGAAATCCCCAAGTAAAGGTTGATCACTCGCCAGTTTGTCATTAGAGCAAATTCATTCTTCAGTAATGGGTTGCACTGTGTCATTTCTGAAGTCCCTTCCCATTCTGAAATTCTTAAGTTCGTCAATTGAGAGTAGTAGATAGCATCTATTTTAACCCTCTTATTTTAGAGAGGGAAAAACTGAGGTCCGGAGGAGTTATGGATAATTTATCCACTGTTTCTTAAATACATAGACAGAAAATGGTAGCACCAGAGGACATGGAGATAAGGGAAGGGAAGGGAAGGGAAGGGAAGAGAAGGGAAGGGAAGGGAAGGGAAGGGAAGGGAAGGGAAGGGGAGGGGAGGGGAAGGGAGGGGAGGGGAGGGGAGGGAAGGGAAGGGAAGGGAAGGGAAGGGAAGGGAAGGGGAGGGGAGGGAAGGGAAGGGAAGGGAAGGGAAGGGAAGGGAAGGGTATGACAGAAGGGAGGGTAGTTTGGGGGAAGGGGAAAATGAACCAAGGTCCTCTGACCCTAGATCCAGTTGTCCTGTGCTACCTCCGATTCTGTGTATTCAGAGCATGGTGCTGCTTTAACACTGGACATTCTTTTCACTTGACTAAACCAATCTTGCAATTTCCAAATGGAGTGCTGTTTGCCATTCTCATTAGTGTAATTTTCTTATCTGGGCATCAAGGAGAGACATTGCTCTTGATTATGTCTTCAACCTTAGAGCTTCTCACAAAAAAATTTTAGATGTAAAATTGAGCTGCATAGTCTAACTGGACCTTGTACAGTAAACAGAAGGGGTGGGCAGCAATATCTGCTGATAAGGAAAATAACAGTCTACTAGGGTGATAACTTGGCTTCACTGGCAAATGTCATTGTTGTTAAATGGAAACATTTTGGAATTATGCAACTGTCCCTAGGGAGCTGTTGGCCTGGGGAGATTTCCCAGGTTTGTTGTTCGATTGTCCTTTCCTAATCTGAGCTAACCAACTCTCTGCCTCCAAATGGCCATTCAAAGGAGAACAAAAACCCAGCAGTATCTGTAGTTGGAAAACAGCAATCCGTAGTTAACTTGAGCAGAACCAGGTGCTAAAGTGACTCAGAAGTGCTGGTGTACAAAATAAAAAAGCAATTGTCAACAACCAGCACAGAGAAAAGAGCTAAACAGCCCAGAGCTGGAAAATACAAAAGAAGAAAAGGAAGAAAATGTCTGCCTACTCAAAGAAAAATGCACTCCCCTATCTTAATTGCTCTAAATAGGGTGTTTAAGCTTCATTATTTAAAATTTAAACCTTTTTATATAAGAGAAAGGAAATATAAGGATAAAAAAAAGTTAGTGCACAATGTTACAAGTAACCTGTGAGCCTGGTTTACTAATATAAAATTGGGTTTAAGCATAGCATGAGAGAAAATATGTAGTGTGGCAGGTTAGGACCTTGGAGTCAGGTCAGATTGGCTTGGGTCCATCTTGTGAGACAACAATAGCTCCTTAATCTAGCAATCAATCAAATGGAAGCATTTATTCAGGTCCTTCTATATTCCAAGCTCTGTACTAGGCCTTAGGGACACAAAGAATGAAACAATGCTTCCTCTCAAAGTACCATTCTACCTTGGTAGCAGTAAGTTCCTCACCATGAAATTAAAGCACAGTCCTAGTTAAAAAAAAAAAAGGACAGGGGAACATATTCTTTCAGGGTGTGAAGGGAGCTGAAGATTTAATTATTACCCCTTACACTTGATTAGGCTCCCACCATTGGAGTAGCCTAAGCAAATTCCCTTGAAAGAGAAGTTGGGACAATGTTATTCCATTCCTCTTTATTATTAGAGAATAATACCACCTTGAAAAGTTAGTCTGGGAGCTGAAAGAGAAAATTACTTTAGTGCCACTGAGTAGCTAAGCATAGAGCACAATAATACATGGGCTTGCACAACTCAGAGGACTTTGACAATATTTGGTTCTTGAAGTTAATAATCAAAGACATGGAGACTGGTTTAGAGTTGGACTGGACAGGAATATGTGTAAAGGGAGTTCAGTTTGATGAGAAATACATAAATCTTGCCCTTTCACTTCAAGAGAGGGGAAAAGGATGAGATTTTAACAGACTGGTCAATGAGAAGCCCATCATCTCAGGTACTCCTTAAAACCACTTTAAGAGACAAGGAGATTCAAGTAGGCTGGTTAATGACATACAGAAACTAAGGAATGGGGTAGGGGACTACCTTCCACTTTGGCTTATATGATATAATAATAATAATGAATAATGCCTGAAACTCTGAAATTATTGTCCCTGGTTACCTCATTTCCCCATCTGCTTGCCTATTTCTCTCTGGTCATCTCATCTCCCTATCCATGGCAGGTTTTAATCTATAAGAATCCTTAGCCTCTCCTGGCTAGGGGGTGAGTCCCTTAAGCCACCATCTCCCTTAAGGAAAGAGATCCCCTTAGGGACCCATCTCCCTTAAGCAGCTCTCTCCCTTAGGGACTATCAACCCCCCTGAACCTGAGGTCTATCTTAACTTGGGGTCTCCCTCAAGGGGCAGAGGAGCCTACCTACTTGGTCTGTTGTGCTTGGTGTGTGGTGTTGTTATCCCAATAAATACCTTTATTTGATTTGGAGACAGCCTAATGGAATTCTTTAGAGACAACCTTGTACCCTAACATTTTGGTTTGCACCCTGAACCTCAACAAATCTTGATTAAAATGTGACTTTAACGGATCACTCACAAGAAATTACAGAATCCTTAGAGTGTAATGAAATCACTTCTTGAATGGAGATATCAGTCAAAACAACTTCTTTAGATAATATGACTCCAGATTCATTGCAAGTTACTTAATCTCTGTTTGCCTAGGAGGCAGTTAAGTGGCTCAGTGGAGAGATCACTCATGGAATCAGGAAGACCGGAGTTCAAATTTGGCCTTAGACATTTACTAGTTGTGTGACCTTGGGCAAGTCACTTAACTTCTGTTTGCCTTAATCCACTGAAGAAGGCAATGGCAAACTGATGTGATTTGGAGTTGCTGGGAACCCCAAAATGTCAGGATACAGGATGGTGTCTGCCTGGAAAGAATTTATGCACTCAAACCATCTTCCAGTCAAGGGGAAGTTTATTGTAACACTCATGTTCCTAGTGAATCTACAACTCAGTAGCAGTGAGACTGATACTTATATACAAAAAGGACAGTGAAAAGAATCTGGATGGGATTAAGGAGCAGTAAGTAACCTGGGGTGGGCCAAGAGCAAAGTGAAAGGAATGTCTAGTAAGTCAACTAGGTGAAGTAGGTGGACTGGGGTGGGCCATTTGCCTTGAGCAGAAGCCCCAGTCATCTGGGCTGCTGAAATGTATGGAAAAATTCAGGGACTGGATTGCTTTCAAAGACATGGCCTCTTCCTTTCAGGGGCCCAGGTCCTATCACCCCATTAAAGCCACTCCAGTATTTTTGCCAAGAAAACCTCATGAACAGTTTGGTCCATGGGGTCATAAAGAGCTGGACATGACTGAACAATAAAGATTCATTACAGATCCCATTTTTTCCCAAAGAAACTCTTTGGTCTTTATGGGAGAACTGCAATCTGCACTAGAGTTTAGTCCAATCCAAGAGCAAGGGTTTTGGTATGGAATGGCACTCAAGTGTTATTTTTTTCTTCATTGTTTCATTTCTTTCCGGGGGTAAAACCCCTGCAGAATTATCTCCTGCATCATCTACCCTTTATCTCACTGAATTTTTTTTTTATCTTCTTCTTCTTTTCTCTTTCAATGAAAGAATCTCATGCTAAATCTTTTCCTTCTTCTTACCACCACTGAAAATTTCATGGCCTATATGTGTCATACTGCACTGTGGCATTATTTCTAAAGACATTACTTTAATGACGATTGAGAAAGAGACCAGTATGTATGGATTCCTACTCCACAATATGGGAAATACATTTTGGAGAAGAGGGACCAAGTGAAAATACTGACTATATAACATAAGGTAGTCTTGCGTAGAGATCTCAAACATTCCGTCCATTCATTAAAAAACTCCCCAAGTTTAACTCCTTTGTTTATACAACTATAAATGAGATTAATAAATCTCTCTGAGGAAAATGGAGATTTGGGCAGAAGGGACAACAGAGTGTAGTAGATAGAGTATTGTACTTGGAATCAAGAAGACTTAGGAGGCTCAGAATCTATTTCAGACACTTGCTGTGTGGCAGGTCACTTAACTTCTGTGCTGTAGTTTCTTCCTCTGTTAAAATGAGGAGGCCAGGCTTGACTTTGCAGCTCCCTCTCTAACTCTTACAATCATAACAGTAGTAGTAGTGATGGATGGAAGTAATAGTAATAGTAGTAATAATAGTATAGTAGGAGCAATTGCTACAACATAGTGTTCAAAAGTTAAAACAATCAATTTGCATGTAAGAATATAATCTAGATGGTAATCCATTAAATTTAGATGGATGAAACATGGTCTCTTTGCCATCTCCTCCATTGTCTCGCTAAATAATTCTGAGCAAATTCTACGTAAGAAGAAGTTGGATGGCACTATGGATCCAAGTTTGGACCTGGTATCAGGAAAACCCAAGTTCAAATCTTTCCCCTAACACTTGGAATCTGTGTGACCTCTCTCTGACAGTTTCCTTATATGAAAAGTAGGAATAATAATAGCACCAACCCCTCAGGCTTATTGTGAGGATAAAATTACAGTAAAGCACTTTGAAAATTTTAAAACTCTATATAAATAGGTATTATTAATAAATGGTTTACTCTAAGCCCCTTCCAATGAAATAAGGATAATTGCCCTTACTCTAAATAACAGAGAAAGTAAATAAATCAATACAAAATATGTAACTTGATAGCTAAATAAAAAACAGTAGTTGGAGTCAGAAAGACCTCGGTTCAAATCCCACCTCAGATATTTGCTAACTAGGTGGCCCTGGGCCCCTCTCAAATCCTCACTTTCCTCCACTGCAAAAGAGAGAGAGAAGAGAGAGAGAAACAAAGAAAGAAAAAAAGAGAAAGAAAATCAAAGTGTATTGGACTCAATGACCTTCCAATATCCCTTCCATTTCTAAATCTATTATCATATAATTCTTTGAAATAATAACAACATATTCAAGTATGTATCAGAACCAATAGGCTGTATTTGTCTATTTGAGGACATTCTTGTCTGCAAAATTCATTCACTCCATGACTAATGTATATCAGGAAAAAAATGTTTAAGCATTTTCATTGGTGAGTTCATAAAAACTTGTTAAGCACATACCTAATAATTTTACGTCTAGCTTCCTTTAGAAGATTCTCCCTCCTAAAAACCACTTTCAGAAGCATAAGTTGAGCAACCTTATATTTTTCAGTGCATGTACCTTGGATAGATCTCTTCGGTGCTGCTGCAAAATTAGTCTATTCCAGACAACAATCTAACAAATGGGGCCATGATGGCAGGGTTCATTTTAGGGACATTGGCTCTTTCCTACATGTCACTGCTGGAGTCCTTGCCTGAAGAGCCAAAAAATGCAATGATTTCTATCTTTTCCTTTTTCATAAGGTCTAGCACACTGACAGCCTTCCCAGTCAGTCCCACAGGTTTGTTAATGATACAACTTTGGGGCTGTTAAATTAGCAAGCTGAAATCTTTTTAGTTTGTCACAGAGTAGAAATGAACCCTGCAAAATTCTGTTCACTCACAGTCCTATTTTTAAACCTCAATATTTGCAGGTTTCATATAGAAGCGTATGAGATATGAATTCACTAAGCCAATTAATAGCAAAATATGATGACCAAGGAGAAAGGATCGAAATTGACAAGAGGCAAGGGTCAAAGGAGACCCTCTGTGGAACTATTTTTTTATTTTTATTGTTCAGGATAGGATAGACTTTTAAAGAGAAGCAGTTGAAGTAAGTATAACTTACTTGGATTGGGGTGGAGATTTGGGGTGGCAACCCCCATTCCTTTAATACAGCTAGCTACTTAGGAAAAATAGTAGCATGGGGTAGGGGCTAGGCCTGAGAGCCTTAATGGTTCTCTTGATCATAGTACTTTTTCAGACAGCATATAGTTAATTGTCATACGTACTGTGATTATACAAGTTATTGTCTAATAGACTTGCTTTCATTAGTAAAGGTTAGTTCACTCCATTTCTTAGCAGAGGTGGGGTTTCATTTTGTCTCCATTTACTCATTCCTTTGATAATAACATTGAAAAAAATATAGAACCTTTTTAGATCCATTGTATATATCTTATCATTTATGTGCTGTCTCTTATTATATTTTGAGCTTCCTGAGGTCAGAGGCTGTTTCTTGGTATATGCAGCACTTAGCACTATGGTTTGCTAAATGCTTTCTTACTCGATTTGAATAAGATGGTGGAGATTTTATCAACATAGAAGGTTGTATAGAGACAGTGTGGTATAGGAATGAGAACAGTGAAATGGAGTCAAAAGAACTGAGTTCACAACTAAAATTTCGGGCACTTCTTACCTTGTCAAGGGACTTAAATTCTCTGTTTTTTAGTGTCCTTCATAAAATAAGGGAGTTAATCTAGGAGGTTTTTAAGATTCCTTCTAGCTCTTCACCTATAATCCCATTGTTTAGAAGCAATAAGCAAGGGTAAGGGAAACATCACAGTCAAGTGAATCCTTCAAATACAAGAAAACTGCCTCATGTCTTTTAGAAACAATCGTTGTCTTCCTCCTACCCTTTCCTATTCTCTCCCTTCCCACTCATTCCCAGGTCAGTTTCCAAATAATTTGCTGACATTTGTCCTAGAACATGTGGCATGTTTTAGAGAATTTCCTAGACATTTAATTCCAATAGGTCCCTCCCCTTCTTTTTGAACTGAGATAGTCCACATCACATGGTAAAGGAATCGGTGTTTTAGAAAGTCACAGGAACATCTGGGGAATTATCTCAAAGATCTAGAGCTATACTCAATGAATTAATTCAGAAACAATATTGTAAGAAAGTAGAGAAAGTTGCCAAAGAACCCTGGAGAATTATGAGTGATTATTTGGAGACATATAACAGAAGGAAAAAAAAAAACAGTGGGTACAGAATTTTAAGAGAAATAAGAAACTCTTAAAGTCCTGTATCCCTTGTTTACAAAAGTCATATAGTAAACATATAGTAAAGAGATGTCAAAAGTTATTTCAAAAATCCTATTTTACAGAATTTTTGCCAACTGTATAGGCATTCATATTTTTATTTTTACATGCAAGTGGTAATTCCTCCCCACAATCCTATGTGCTTTATCAAGTCAACAAAAAAGACAAGGTAAGAGAGAAAAGGGTAACTTGTGACTTGCTAGAAACACACATCAAGTGAGCTAAGATCACCACTCAGAAATATTCAGAGCCTATTTGAGTAATTAATTGACAGTTCCCTGGTATTTTTGCTTAGCCCACCAATCCACAATGTTTCCCTTAATTGTCATGTCATTTCCACCTGATGCTTCCCTGATTTTTCAGGTGCTATCTCACTATAGAAGAATTCCACCATTCTAGAATGTTAGAATCACAGAATGTTAAAAAGCTGGAAGGGACCTTGGAAATCGTCCAGTCTAATTTTCTAGGTGAAGAAATAGTGCCCAGAGAGATAATGTGCTTTATACAAAGTCATGTGGCTAGTTTCTGTTGTTTTCTTATAAGGTTAGTACACTAATGATGGGAAAAATATGAACACTGATACCTAAGTGACAAGTGCTACGCTATTTAAGAATAACTGGCATCATCTAAAAGTCTAGCTTCTCAGAACATAATACTATAATATTTGATAAATGGGAGAATACACAGGATTCTGATTTTACTATAAGCTTAGATATCAGGATATAGAAAACTATTTTTAAAAATATTATTACATCAAGAAAATGAGAAAAAGTAAGAACTAGCATGAATTTTCAGTGTTATTTTTCAGAATTATGGACTGATTACTAGTTCAAATAACAGTTCCTACAGTGAAACCCATAATTTTATATTACATTCTTCAAGGGATGATAGCAGTTCTTCACATATAATAGTATGGCTAGCCTAGAATCCTGTTAACAAGCATTGCCTGAGAGATTGAGCTTATTGTCTACTATTCTTATTTTGAATATTGAAAGGAAATTATTTGAGGATTTATCACACTTTTCCCCTCCCTCACAGGGATAGTGCCTAATTAGATTTTGTTTGAAAACTCTATGTAATAGTTCCATAACTTTAAAAACTTGAGAATTTACTTACAATATGAAAATTTTTGAAAAATGACAAGTTTAAATCATTTTATACTTACAAATGTATATTATATATGGATGGATGCATACATACATACATCTAACTTGTATATGTGATGCATACATACACACTTACGTGCATATACATATAGAGTTCTGGTTTGATTTTGTTTTCTATAGCTATTTCTAGTCACTTACTTTGCAGAAAGTAGGCATCCCTCTAACGGCCAACAATCCATTCCCATTAGAATGGAAATACTCCTAATGGTGACTAGTAGATGAAAACAAATTTCTGAACCACGATAGTTGTAGCATTTTTCTCAGGTTGTAATAAGCAAAAAAATGTGCTAACAGTTGACATATTCTGATTTTCTAAGGTTTTCATAGACCTTTCTAGTGATCCAAGGACAGCAATCAGGATCAGAGGGGAGGCAGAGCTACTAAATGAAGTGACAAAATTAAGAGTTATAGAGACCAGACTATGCCACATTATCAACAATCTCCAAGTATCATTAAAAACTCTCAAAATAAAATATTCTGAGGAACAAATACAATGTTAGTCTCAATTGCAATATACAAATTGTTTTTAAATTGGGGCTTACTCAATTCACCCCTTCTATTTTTTAACACTGGTAAAAAAAACAAACTTAAAAATGCTGCCCAAACAATTTTACCAAATTTTTAAATGTTAGTCTATGATAAAGTAGAATACATGTTATCAAAAGAGAAAACCCTTGTCTCTTCACACCTCATGCTAAAATCCGAGATGATGACATCTTGATAGTGAGAAATATGAACAGTTTACTCTCATCTGTCTTTTACTCTGAAATCAAAGGACAAGTTTGGTATATAGATGCCCTATTATTGTTTATATAGTGCTTCATATAATACAAAGTACTTTAAAATATACTTTTCCATCCAATTTTTCTCCACCTCAGTAAGATTACTAATTTCAAATAAGACAATGGAAAAATTACTGAAATAATTTTCTCTTTCTATGATAAATAAAAGCACATTCTACAATTCCAGTAGCTGAAGTAACAGGTTGACAGAAGAGAATAATCCAAGCTTGGAAATCACATTGCCTAAAGTGAAATAGAAAGTAAGGCAAATTGACTCTTATAGATGTAGAAGCAGTTCTAAAATAGTCTGATTAACTCAGAGGACAGTTAAGAAACTCTGCAAATTGAAACTTTTCATCTCCCAGTTTATATGGTGCAGATTCTGCACAGAAAAAGCAACAGAAAGTTCATGCTGAGTGACTTCAAATAGCAAGCACTATGCTAGGCACAAAAGAGATGTCTCACAAATACTTTTAGGACTGAACTGAGTTGGACTTAGATTTTTTTTTTTAAAGGACAAAGTTGGAAGCTCATGCACAAGATACGGAAACTCCCTAAACTTTCCTAGAGTCAAACATCCATTTGACTGACTGAGGATTAAAGGGATTAAAATAACTTTACAGAGAACTCACTGATGTCAGATTTTTTGTCTGTATTTGGTAAATCCGACCAAATTTAGTAGATTTTTTAAAAAGTTTCATCATTGAACTTCCTGTCTGATGAGCAAACAGCAGAATAGCTGTGTTTACATTGCAGACCTATTAAAGTCCATACCACCCCTGTTATGGGCAACTGAGAAACTCAAGCGGTTCTCTCAAACAGGACGCTGAAACTCCAAGGGAAAACAATCAACTCCTCATTGTCATAGTGCGACAATCCTAGCCCAGTTTCAACTGGGCGAATAGTCAATTCCCAGAGAGAAGGCATCATCAGGATAGACATGAATGCTGTTATTACCCATTATAAGTAAGAAGCGAAGGTCACATATCAGGCAATTATACCTTTTCATTACATCCTAACCTCTCACAGTAGGGAAGCTACGTTTATGACTGCATTAGACAGACAAAGCTTTTCAGCTTTTTTAAAAAGATAAAAAAGGAAAAGAAAAGATAAAAAATTAAATTCATCTTACCAGCACGTTGCAGCACCAACTCCTTTGCCGGAATGTTGCCTGTACAGGTTTCTCTTTTAATTATCCTGAAAGCAGAGGGAGACAAACAAAAACAAACAAAAAAAAAAAAAGAAGAAGAAGAGAAAGAAGCAGGATGGTTAAATTAGCGTGCTGGAATCTTTTCAGTTTGTCGCAGAGTAGAAAAATAAAAAAAAAAGGCTCAGTAATTTAAATTGGCTGTCAGTTCAGGCTGCATCGTTGGGTCCCGCCCCTTCTTCCCGCTGGGTTCCACTACCTGCGGGGCTGGACCTGACAGCTACTATGCAAACAAAAAAAATGGCAAAAAGCATGCTGGGACCATGCTGTCTGCTGTCTGGGTCTCGCTAGCCCTGACAACTAAAAATCATTAGCGAGAAGGTTTTGTATGTTTCCTTTTGGAGTTCTTTGCACGGAATTTCATTTCATTTTAATTGATACACCATGGCAAATGACAGGAGCTGATTTTTCTGACCAGGGCTGTTTCAGTTCCTTCTCTTTCTTGGGGACAGTGGATTCATATTTTTCTTTTCTTTTCAGTTTGTTTGCTTAGTTTAGTAATATCATTGTGCTTCCCCCCACTCCCCTTCATCTTTTCCTTTTTTAAATTTTGTGGTATCACATATGATGAAACTTTTCTTGGGAATGATAGAGCCAGAACAGAAAGGTTACAGAGGTTACCGCATCTGTTGACTATTTTAATGCATCTTTGGACAATTGAGATTAAAAAAAACAAACTTTAAAAAAGTGGGCAGAAAATCAACCAGGTGTGAGAAGGCTAGGAAAAGAATTGGCACACATCTCCTAGATGGATGTAACACTGGACTCTAAATCATAACTATCAAATGCAAGAAGTTTATTTTCATATTTATGAAGTCAGGAGAAAACTAGAAATCATACAAAAGACAGATTTAGCTTATGCTTCTAATTCCACCTGAGGTGGTTCTTACAGATACTGTTTAAATTTTATCCATATAATGAAGTCTTTTCTTAATGGGAAACATCATCTTGGGGTAGAATACATATGCCTAAAAAAATCAGTGGCTTCCTCTTTCTGGTAGGTCATGTTGTATGTAAATGGCTGATGTACAAATTATGACAGTTTATATCCATGTTCCCCCAAGTTTCTCAGTCAAACACAAAGGGTTGCTAACCCTTTTGAGTTAAAAGCAAGCAATTTTATTATTTGTGTACAAATATTCAATCAGTAGAATGTATGTATATGCTAAGTCTCCCCTATGTATTTGGCATTTTGTTCTTAAGCACAGTCCCTGAAACATGGATGCTGAGGATGTGAATTGCATCCATTCTTATATAGAAGTATATACTTAGCCTGCCACTCTACGACTCATTTGCATAAAAGCTTGATGTTGACTTATATTTCCAATAATGTTACCTGGTCCCATCTTTGGAGGTAGGAAGTGAATGACAACAGCATACACACTGTTCTTTGGCAGTGATTGAAGCTTGATAGATGGCATGAAGTTATCCTTGATGATTTGACAGCACTATCATTTGCTGGATAGCTCCTGCATTTTTCTTCTCCTCTTCCACCACTCCCTTCTCTGAAGTTCTTTAAATTGAACTTATGATTTTGGCATAACTTGTAGAATCACTTTGCTGAAGAAGTCAAAAATGGACTTTTAAAAGTCACTTTTTAAAAAATGAGCACACTTTCCAGAGAGAAATAATTTAATAATCTCTTTTTTAAAAATAAAAAAGTGAAAGAAAAAAATATGCACCTAGTCACAAAAACTGAATGGAATTCAACTTCCTAAATTGCTGCAGCCATGCCAAATACTAGAAGCCTTTCTAGCTACCACAATCACTGACAGAAAACTGACCAGAACTATTAAAAATAAAGGCAGGCAAAAGTTGACTTGATTTTTATCCCAGATTTTTACCTATCTAATAATATCAAAGATAGATTTCTTTGTTCAATTCCATTCACTGGTGCAGAACAGAAAAAAATAATGAGTCAGGTCAAGTGCTGGAGAAACCCCAGTACCTTCACAGGTAGTTAGGCAATCAGCTTTAATGAAACAGTGGTAAATTACATCAAGGTGTTAATTACTGTACTTTGCCACTACATAAAATGTAATAAAACCAATGCAGGCCACTCTTTGAATGCATTATTTTTAGGTTAAAAAGCTTGCACCGAACCAAAATTTTGTTTTCTTGAAGCATTCTATGAAGTGACTTTTCTTTTAGCTATTTTCTTTTTTAAAAGATGTCCAGCAATGCATATTTATTGATAGCTAAAGTAAAAATCAATGATGACTATTATTTTTAAAACTCAGATTTTGACTTTCTAATGAAAACAGTGGAATAACTATTATTATCACTAACAAGTACCATTGCTGCTATACATATGTGCAATATTTGCAACATGCTAGGCAACATGCAAATGTATGGAGAAGACAGTTCTCATAAATTTGCATGTTGAACATCTTAGCCGGAGGAATTCCAAGACGAAGCATATTTCTGCAGAGTGTCAATGCCTGCTTAGGTTGGTTGGCAGAGATTCAGTTCCTAATCTAAAAGTCTTTGGTTTGTTGCTCAAAGTGTATAAAATTTAGTCTGGAAAAGAGATACTAATGAATCTGAGGCCACTAGTATAAGCCCTCCTGATGACCTTGGTGTAGCATTGGCATGCCACTCACAGCATGGGAATTTGACAAAGGGAAAGCCAAACTTATGGGGTGGGGGAAAATCTATGCTTCTTGACAAGGTTATACAAGATCGCAGATCCAGAGCTGGAAGGGACCTCAGAGATTATCTAGTTCACCCCCTGTCATTTTATAGATGAGGAAACTGAGGTCCCAAGGAGAGAATGATTTTCTTACATCACACAAATTATGAGAGATGGAGGATTTGAACCCAGCTTTTCTGGCTCCAGAGGCAGAACATCTTTCTCTTGGCTGTGTATTTCACAGGTACAGAATATTCAGTGTCTCCGTATGGGGATGGAGGAGGCTAATGAGTAAAAATCAAAGCTTCATATTGTTGCTACAGTGATTTTCCTTAAGTGAAGATTTGTTCATGTCATTCTCCCACTCAGTCAACTCCAGCAGCTTCCTATTGCCTCTAATATAAAATAAAAATTCCCCTCTTTAGTTTTTAATTCTCCACAACTGAGCTCCCATCTCTATTTCTAGTTTTGCTGTTCATGACTTCCCTTCAACACAACAGTCCAGTCAAGACAGCCTCTCTGTCCCTCACACTAGACGCTCGATCTCTTATCTCCATGCTTTTGCACTGGTTGTTCCTTGGTGCTGGCATACGCTTCTTTTTTGTTGTTGTTGCTGTTTTCAGTCATTTCAGTCGTGTCCAACTCTTTATGAGATACTGGAGTGGGAAAGATACTGGAGTGGTCTGTCATTTCCTTCTCCAGCTCATTTTACAGAGGAGGAACTAAGGCAACACTGTTAGTTAAGTCACTTGACCAAGGTCACCCAGCTAGTAAGTGTCTGAGGTCAGATTTGAACTCACAAAGATGAGTCTTCCTCACTTCAGGCCAAGTAGTCTATCCGATGAGACACCTAGCTATCCTTCCTCATCTCTACCTCAAAGATTCTCTCTCTTCCTTCAAGGTGCAACCCAAACATCACCTTCTGTAAGAAATCTTTCCTGATACTTTCAACTATGGCCTTTGCTTAAGCTATCTTATAGATGACTATTTAGTAGCAATTCATATTTTCTCTTTATATTGACATTGTACATATGTATATCCACTTTATGGAGGTGGTTAGGTGGCACAATAGATAGAGGACTGGGCTAGGAGTCAGGAAGACTAATTTTCTTGAATTCAAATGCAGCATTAGACACTTACTAGCCATGTGACCCTGGGCAAGTCTGTTGTCTCAGTTTCCTCACCTATAAAATGAGCTAGAGAAGGAAATGGCAAACCTTTCTAGTTTCTTTGTCAAGAAAACTCCAAATGGGGTCATGAAGGGTCAGATACAACTGAAGTGCAACTCAAAAATATGTTCCCTTTGTCGTTATTCTATGTGTACACATACATGTAGGTATGCATTATGTGTGTCCGTGTTTCTCCTGTTCGAAAGTGTGATCCTTGGGAGTCGGGATTGTTTCATTGTATTTGTATTCCCAGAGCCTCACACAGTTCCTGTTATGTACTTAATAAACGTTAGTTGATTGTTTTTGTGTTCCTGGAAGAAAACAAAATTCTTGGAAGAGAGCGAGTTGATCCGTGTCGATTTGGGGCTATTAGGAACTCATGGAAACGATCTGTTGTTGGTCAGATTAAACTGGGTAATTGCTGCTGCTGCAAATTGGCTTTAGTCCAAACTCAGCTGGTTCTTGTTGAAAGTGTAGTTCTGCAGAATGATCTATCTCTACACTTTATGACGTTTAAGGGGAACTTTATGACGTTTAAGGGGAAAAATAAAGCAGAAAACACACATCTAGGTTAGGTCTACCTAGAAAAGAACTTAAACAAAGCTAGACTCAAGTATCACCTTTTCCTTGAACCTCTCCTGATTCACTTGTTGCTAGTGTCTGCCTGTCTTCTCAAAAAACAACCCAAAAAAAACAAAAAACAAAAACCTTGTATTTATGTATTTGCATATAACCACATATCTACCAATAAACTGAAGGTTCCTTGAAGGCAAGAATTATTTTTGTCATTGTATTCCCAGTACTTTAACCTAGTACCTGATACATAATAGGTGGTAATAACTGATTGATTGATGAATCAATAGTATATCCGCCCTTGTAAAGCACATTGCCATTTTCTTAAAAAAAATAACAGTGATGTTAGAGTCAGTTATGTAGCTGGTTTATATGGCTTTCAAATAATTTTTTAATCAACTTAAAGGACAGTAAGTTTTCAAGAAATTTCCCTAAACTTTTTTTAAATAAACATTTCATAATAATGTGAGGCTGCATTAAAGGACCTGGGTGCCATGATGGCTAATAAAAATGAAAAGACCTGAAAACTTTCAAAATTCACATGCTATGAGTCATTTAATTATAAATTAAAGCAGATTTTATTTTTTTAAGTTAACTTCTTTTAGATATTTTAAAAGTATTTTATTTCAATTAGACTTAGATGAGATTTCCATACCACACTAGTCAATTGTTTTTAGGTTGATCATGTGTGTGTCCCCATAACTGTGGACTACATGTCTGTTAATTAGATTGTGAGCTCCTTGAGAGGACCAAGACTGTCTTTTGCTTTTCTTTGTATCCCCAGCGCTTAGCACAATGCCGAGTATATAATAAATGCCTGACTGCGGACTAGCTTGAGTAGATTGGAAAAGCTCACAACCAAGATGGTAGATTCTTCTTTTAAGCTAAAACAACTCTTGAAGACCAATCCATAAATGAGATCTGAATGGGATAGGGATGTATAGTCATGGATAAAAGAGAAATATTACAGTGTTGACTAATTCCTTGATGGTTGATGGAATCACATCATCTTAATGATTGAAATAACCAGTGAATTAGATATTTTTAGTAGTTAAAACAGAATAAAATCAACACATTCACTATTTTACTCTTTAACTGACTCATAAAATGGCCAGAAAAATCTTAACAGACAAGAAAATATTAACAGGAATAAAGAAGTTGCATCCAATAAAATTATTAATTTGGGGGAGTGCATAATGTCAAATAACCTTTTTTTCCCTGAACCTCCTACTTTCTAGCTTACTTGTTTGTCCTTATATAAATACAGCTGGAATTCAAGCTATCTATGAGAGACTAAAAAGGACGCAATTCTGAAACTGACATTGGATGTGACATGAGGGGAGGACCCACTGGATTTCTAAAAGCCAATCTAAACTTGATGCCATGCTGTTCAGCAAAGAAAAACTCTGCTTTTTAGATTTATTTCAGTTCTGAAATGCAGGGATCCAATTCTATTGTTAGAGTGGCTGAAAATATGAGATCAAACTATCCATGGTCCAGTTATTCTTGTTGCATAGAGGCAGCCAGAGTTTCCATTTGATTTACGGGTAGCTTCCCTAATTGCTTTGCCTAATGCTGTCAATCACCTGCTTGCTAATCTGCAAAACGAAAATGCAATTTGCAAGGGGGGTATCCAAGGCCTTAGTGATGTCCTGCCAACAATTCAATCCATCAGTCAATAATTATTTATTAGCCACCTACTGGGGGCCATTTTTGGGTCTAATACAGTTGCATCTCTCTGGACTAAAGAGCAAGGAGAACTCAGTTTTTCCACTTAAAATTGTGTAGCTCCCATGACAGGTAGCATGATTCATTCTTTCTATTTCTGAACATGATCATCTTCATTTTTATCTGTATCTGAATAAAAAGAAGTCTGATGGTTCATTTTGTAATTTTCATTATACAGATTTTCTTTTTTTATCCGTGTAGTTTTTCTCTCCTCTTCACTTCTTTCTTTTGGAAGCAAAAGATAACTCTGAAAATTAATTGATTTAATAACCAATAGTTACACCTCTTCCTACATTTCTGATGAATCTATATGGGGAGATTCATATTTCCTTCAAATGTGGCCATACCTCCACTCACTCCCAGCATAGATAGCTATCAAGGGGCAGCCTTGTGGAAATAGTGGAAAGTTGACCAAAATTAAAATTTGAAGACTTGGGATTATGTCCTATTCTCACCTTAGGAGTTGTGTCCCCATGGGCATATCCTTAAGTCATTTAAACTTTCCTAACCTCTGTTTCCTGATCTATAAAATAAATCCAAATGGGTAACTATAAGGAAAGGATTTTGTAAACTTTAAAGCACTAGGTAAAAAAGTGTGAATTACTTATACAATTATTGTCTCTATTCACACACAAGGATCATAGAACCAGAGATGCAAAGGTCAACATGACCTAAAAGGACATCTAATCTAACCCTCTTTTTTTTTTAGAGGAAGGTGAGACCCAGGATGGCTATAATTTACCCAAGGTCATACGGAAAATGCTTTAGGATTCAATAATTTGACATATTAATCCAGTTTTACATCACAGTATTTTAAGTGTTCATTTCTAAAGTGTTATAATTCTGTAGGTCTGAAAAAAAAGAGCCATAAAATAAGAAGTACCTAAAGTTGTCTTCTCCCTTCCTCCCTCCTTGGGGGAAGTTTTTAGAGACATTTTGGCATCTTTCACCTCAGGAAACAAGACAGAGGTTTTATTCATTTCAGAAGAGATACATTACTTTTACTTAATCCTGAAATAGAAGAGCCAGCATGTAACACGATGCCTGGCACATAGTAGGTGTTATTGACTGTCTATTACTGTTTTTCATACTCACTTAAACTCACTAGTGATATGGTTTGAGGATACTAATCTCCCAAGTTCTGTTTCTGGCCCTACCCCAACTCGTCTTTAATGGCAGCAAAATCTAAAGTTTTGTTCGGTCAAGAGCCTTGAATTCTCAGGCATGATTTGAATAAAATAAATTGTGTGATTTTCTTTTCAGATTAAAAGATATATCACAGTAAGAATATTTAGTAAGTGTAGAGCATTTATTCAGTTGGACACAAATTCCCTCACGTGCCGCAATGGAACATTCTTTCAGAGAGAGGAAAGAGAGGCTGAAAGAACTAACTCCTTGTATGTTGACTTTTGCAATTAGGTGACCAGAAAGTTACAAGCATGGTTTAAACCTTAAGTCCTTGGACCAATTAAATCTCGAGATAGTTTTGTTGGCTTTCTTTTTGAAAGGGGAGAAGAGAAATAAAGGAATCGCTAGATTTTACAGAGTAGATAAATAAATGTTATAACCTTCCTTGCTGTTGAATGGATACTAGAGTCTGTCTTTTCTCCAGTGTCGATTATGAATTGTGCTATGTTGGGGGTAGATATCAATATTGCTGATTCAGATATCTTACAGATACCTGAAGAAAGTAATCCACAGAAATCTTAATACAATGGAGACGCCAATGGAATATGGTCCTTTGAATCTCTACTATAGATCATAGATCAAAAGAAATGTTAATTTGGAATTGGGGACATTAAAAATCATCAGATCCTACCTCTTCATTTTACAGATGAAGAAAAAGAAAAGAACAGAGAGGTTAAGTGAACCAGTAAGTTTCTAAGGAGGGATTAGTTCTTCCTGACTCCAAGTACATTATCTCTTAGCAATTCACTACTCTGTGGGACTCATCTTAAGGTTCCTTTGTATTAAATTTAGTCTTCTTTATGTAAAAATACATAATGGAATGGTACTTTAAGCTATAGTTGACCCTAATGCAGTGTAGTAGTATATAATAGGGTTTGCTGCATGTTTGATGAAATGAAATTATATCTCAGTGCAATTGAGTTTAATAGATATTTATAGGTGAGCAAATTTTGATAGGTTGGAGGAGGGATACATCATAAATTCAGGGGACTTCTAAAATGTGGAAGAAAACAAGTCAAGCATTTATTAAGTGATTGTAGACAGTTCTTGCTTCACACAAATTTATATTATGCAAATTTGACTCCCCTAGCACTCAAAGAGCCCAGAGAGGGGAAAGAAAGGTCTGAGGAGATGAATTAAAGAATTAATCAAGAACTTCTGTATTATGTTCCAGGCACTGACCTAAATGTTTGGCATTCAAAGAAATGCCCCTGCCTCAAGAAG
This sequence comes from Bettongia penicillata ogilbyi, assembly GCA_023548195.1. Classification (NCBI taxonomy): domain Eukaryota; kingdom Metazoa; phylum Chordata; class Mammalia; order Diprotodontia; family Potoroidae; genus Bettongia; species Bettongia penicillata. Next base: position 3,128,513 of record JAJHZJ010000266.1, read on the forward strand.
CTTACAGTCCAATGTGAGAAATAGCATACAAACAACTATGTACAGAAGAAGATAGATACAAGGCAATTGGATATTGTTGTAGAGGGAAGGCACTAAAATTAAGGAGGACTGGTAAAAGCTTCTGCAAGAAGGTGGAATTTTAGTTGAAACTTAAAGAAATCCAGGAAAGTCAGGAAGCGATTTTGAGGAGGGAGAGCATTTCAGGCAGAGACAGCTAGTGAAAACGCAGAGGCAAGAGATGGAGTATCTTAAGGAATAGCAAAAAGAACAGCGTCACTAAATGGAATTTTTGAAGAGGACTATGTTGTAAGAAGATCAGAAAGGTGGGAAGGAGCCAGGTTAGGAAGAGTTAGGAAAACCAGAGAATTTAGTATTTGACTCTAAAATCAATAATGAACTACTGAAGGTTATTGACTAGAATGGTGCTTTAGGAAGCTCACTTGTATAGCCAAGTGGAGGATGGATTTGAGTGGGGAGAGACTTGAGAGCAGAGAGACTAACAGAAGGCTTTGGCGATAGTCCAGGCATGAGATGGGGAGGGTCTGTATCAGGGTGGCTGAAATGTCAGGGGAGAGAACAGAACATATGCAAGAGATGTTAAAAACTAGAATCGACAGAACTTATCAACATACTGAACACAAGTGGGAGAGAATGAGTTGAGGATGATAGGCTTTGAGCGTAGGTGACTAGGAGGATCATGGTGTGGAACATTAGTAGAGAAATTAGCAAGAAAGGAGGATTTAGGGGCGGGGAATGTTGAATTCAGTTTTGGACATGATGAATCTAAGATATCTACTAAGCATCCGATTTCAGATGGAGTTGGAAATTGTCATCAATTGGATAGTGGTTTTGGGAGGGAAGGTTAGATCTGAGAATCATTAGCGTAGAGATAATTGAGTCCCTTGGAGCTGATGAGATTTCTAAGAGACACAGTCTAGAGGGAGAAGAAGACTCAGGGAATATCTGTGGTGGACACCCACCTCTGCTGCACTGGAGGCTGAGAAGGAGTGAATGGTCCGGCTGGTGGGAAGAGGGGAGAGAACCAGGAGACAGCAGCATTGCAAAATCCTAGGGAGAAGTGGGTTTGAAGAAGATGATGACGGAGAGTATTAAAAGCTGCCTGGAGGTGGGGTGGATAGTTCTGAAGACCAAATTCACTTGTTACCACAATGGCTTTTTGCACATGAATCAGCCCTAATTTGCAAACTGTATTCAAAGGTGTGATCAATTTATGTACCTCCCCTCTCTCTTTGCCAAAATTACCTTGCTTTTACTTTGTCTAGAGTTTGTATCTACTTCTATTTGGCACGTTATTTAAATTTCAGCTCCTCAAGGGCAAGCCTGTTTCATTTTCATCTGTGTTCTCAGCACCAAGCCTGACACATAGTAGGTACTCCATAAATGCATGTTGGTTGATTGGACTCAGGCAATACTTGACACTACTACTTAGTTCCTTGGTTCTCTGAAGAACTCTGCCAGTTCTCCCTTGTGACTGTTAGTAAGAACTCAACCTTTAGCAATCGTACCACATGCTCCTAGAATCAGGCTTAGGCTCAGTCACTGGAGCAGGAAACTGTAAGTCTCCGGGTGACAGGGAGGTTGTAATTCAAATGTGAATTTATCCCACTGTGTGGGCAGACCTGGGATATACTTCTGCATCTTCCTGAGGGTATGTTAGTACTAGTTTCCTTCACAGGATTATCTTCTTTGCAATTAACCTTCCCCTTGTATTGATCATATTTCTTTTGAATAAGATATAGCCTTCCACAGCCATATTCCATCCATGAATCTCATCCCACCAAATCGAAGGCAATTTTTACAACTTTCTGCTAGGATCTCTAGTTTACTTTGCTTATTATTCTTACTTTGTGCATTTTGTATGTGCATGTATGTGGATAGATATGCACACGTATATATATACACATGTGTATATACATATGCACACATACATGTATAACACACACATATATCTCAGAGACTACGGGTTTTAGTTCTTTCCCTAGGAACTGAAATTCCACTTTTAGAGGTTTACGAATGTTGTCTGTTTCTCAGACTATTCATTCTACCTGGAATGACTTCTCAATTCCAGTTTCCAAATCCTATCCATACGTGAAGGCCAAGATCACTTCCTCTCCTGAGTTCTATTCCTTTAGCCCTTTGTTTGTATATCTCATATCAGTCAGTCTCATCGCACTTATAATATCCTGCCTTATATCATAGTGAATGGTATACATATCTTATCTCTCCTGGACAGATTAGAAAATGTGTTGTATTAGTTCCAATAAAAAATGTTCTAGAATATCTATACTAGAATATAAATATTTTCACCTCTGTATATCCCCAGTATTTAACAGTAGTTTGTACTCAGTTGGCACTAAATAATTGCTTAAATGAATCAAATTACTTGCAGCCCTTTGGTAGGTTGCAGGTTTGCACATCTGTCTTCTGGTCATTTGTTGTTTTTATTCAGATCCAGCTAATTCCCCGTTATTTCTCAACTTGACTGCTTGGCCCTACTTCTAGTTATTAGCAACTCTTGTTGTATAGCTTCTGATCATGCTGTAGGGTCCCTTGAATAAATCCTACAGGCCACATTTTTTTTTTAATGGCTTTAATATTGTCTGTCCAATGAAATGCAGATGCTTAGCTTCTTCAAGCTTAGCTACCTACTTTATGAACTGCAAAGCTTATCCCCAGGTAGGTATCATTCTCTTCTCTTCGATTCTAATTTAATGCCCATGAATGTGATCCTTTTGATGGGACCATCTGTTTTTTTCTTCTGCCAGCGGCACTCCAAATTCTTTGGCAGCCTCTCTAAGTGTATTCAATAAATCCTGCCAAATACAGTTGGAATGTTTCGCGCACCCACGATCAGAAAGCAACTGAGACACAAAGTATTCATCTTAGGCTCAGTGCTACTTCACTCACTAAAAGTACTGTCTCATGCATCTCAGAGGGATAGGAAAAAAGATCTCTTAACACGAGCACTACCCTCAATCTTCACATCAAGTGTGAGTTATCTGGAGCCACAGGGGTTGAGTAATGAAATACACCAGTACCTGCTAATTCAGTATCTGTCCTTGGTTCTGTGTAGGTGATGCCAAGGCATCCAGGCAAGAAAAGAAAAAAAAGTTATCATACAGATGTTTGGTCTACAGTCATGCCAAACATCTGGATATTTGGCATCACTGTGCATATCCAACATCCAGTTGGTTTACTGACATTTTTCTTCTCACTTAGGTGCCTAGGTATCATGAAGGTAATCCAGATATTTATATCTATCTATCTCATGTAAAAATCACATATGTATACAAACATACTATAGGCATGTAGACACTATACACATATATATGTATATAATACACATGTATTTTACATTTTATATATGAGTATATATGTATGTGTGTAAACATACATAAACACATATACAAACTCATAGGTGTTTGGTGTTATAGGCAGACCATCTGAATTGTTGGTTGATTTTTCCAAATTTCACCTGGATGAAGGGATGAAAATGCAACTCTTATTTTGTTTTGCTACTGGTCATTGCCTCTCCTACTAACCTATATCAATTATTTTACATAATCCTAAAATCTCACCCCTAGGGAGGACCACTTTGACTATCAGGTTCAAGCTGTACTTGAATAAGGATCCCCTCTGTATGGCACCCTGAAATCTCATTCTAATGTTATTCATTATAGAACAGAATTTAGTGAAGGGCAGATCAATCTTGGATTTCAACCAGTGGGGTTTCATTAATAAGAGGAAGACTCAACCTTAATGGTGACACAGAGTTGCTCCAAGGTTGAATATTACCTGAATTTAAGAAATTCTTAGAAAGGTAATTCAGGCTCAACTCATCTGTATGTGAGGCCTTTTTTTACATGACTCAAACACCTACTCTAAATTCAACAGTAAGCAAAGTAATCATAGGCCCATGGGGAAGCTTGGGCACTTAAAATTCTTTTAACCATAGAGTCGTAAAAGTATAGTTAGAAGACATTGAAGAAATTATCTAGGTCAAATTCCTCATATTTATAGTTAAGGAAAGTGAGACCCCAAGTAGACTAGTGCCTTGTCTCTGGGCATAAAAGTAATAAATAGCGGAGTCATTACTAGAACTCAGATCTTTTGAATCTAAATCTAGAGTATGATAGGAAAAAAAAAATCCAGGGGACAAACTCCATGTACTAGAAAAATTATGTCCAGAAATATTGCAGTTCCAAAGGGAGCCTTATTGTAAGATTCTCAAAAGTTCTATACTCTTAAGAGTTGTTCCTGCATTGTTAAGGTTAAAATATTTTGAGGATGACTTTAGGAGCATCAACCATAAGTATAAATATTTCAGTGTTTAATTTTTAGTACAATCCACTGCAAGACCACTTTTTTCTATCTTTCTCTTCCCCTTAAAAGGGAATTTAAAGAAAATGATATATCCTTTCCTCTAATAGGAAAGAAAATTATTATACTATATATTATAATTATAAATTATTAATATTGAGAAGGACCCTTTTCCAGAGGAGAATGCCCAGTCTTATTCAACTATTCATTGGCATAATAGTAATTATATTTACATAATGTTTATATGTGAATATCTCATTTGATCCTCACAATACCCTTGTGTGAGGTAGGTCTTGGAAGCACCATTATCTCCATTATACAAGCAAGGAAACTGAGGTTCAAGAAGGGTAAGGGACTTGCTCATTGTCATCCAGCTATTATCATTCAGAATTCTAACCCAGATCTTCCTGATTTTAGGTCCAGCAGGGTGTATACTCTACCACATTGTCTCTAGGCATCAGATATATAAAAAGGAATTCTGTAGAGCTTATAAAACTTTATATAACTTAACCTGCCCTCTTCTTCCTTTAGCCTTAGGCAATGTTTATTCCTCAAGTTCACAGAGAGAGGCCATTTTTATCCTTTTCCTATCAAATCAGCAGTCATGATTCTAATGCTTTGTGAATACATAACAGAAAAAAAAAACAACCCAACAACATCTTGATTGGAATTTTTGCAGCAGTGTTGTTCGAAATCTACAATGCACAGTTTTCCCATCTCTCTATTTCCCATAGGGGTTCCCACAATACACCAAATTTGTTCCAATCTAACATCACACCACAAGAGTCAACTGGGCATTTGATCTTTATTCTATTGTTTTGACCCTCTGTTACTCCTCATGTATTAACAAGGAAGACTACAGGATATAAATATCTAGCTTATTTTTTCTTCCAATGAGGAATAAGGTTGGAAAAAAAGGAAGACAAAAAAAAGAACTTTTCATTTGGCAAACAAAATAAGAAAGGAAAAAGATGCATTTGCAGTTTCTAGAGAAGGTCCCTTCCTTGATCCCACAAACAATGGAATGTTGAAGAAGGAAAAGCACATCCAAATTGGCAAGTGAAAAATAGCCTTTGAATGACAGATTAGAAAATGGATTGCATCAGTTCCATAAAAAAGTCTCCTGATAGAAAATAAATTTGCTCAATACCAAGGTTTTCAATTATTATCAAATAAACCATTTGAGTCATGTCTTTCACTATTAAAGTCAAGCAAAGGCGTCCTCCTCCTTTTTGTTGAGATCTGCAATAAATTTACCAAATTCATGATGTCTGAGTTTATTCAAATTTAGCATTGTGTATTCAAGAAAGAATATTTAGAGAACCACCATGTTACACTTTTGAATGATAGAAATTCAAAAAAGAAAAAAGTGGCCCTCTTTTAAAGGTCCACTCATAATAGATGTTTTCTTATTCGCAACTTTTATTAATATGATTATTTGAGGCTTAATCCTTACTTTGTCTATTAAAGGAACATTATCCTGGTGAAATGCAAACAATAAGCTTATTTAATTGAACTGAAATCACTGGAGATTTGTGTATTCTAGAGTTTCAAATGCAAATTTACATATACATATACATTTATGTGTGCATATGTATATAGATATGAAAAGTTCATGTATGTTTTTAAAAAAATAATATACATGTGCATATATGTGATATGTATGGAGGGGTGGTAGTGAGGAAGAAAGGGAGAGATGGAAGGAGAGAGATTGATTTCAATGCTACCAGTCTTCTCAATATGAATACAACTGTGTAACTCCTATAGTGAAATTTCTATAAAGAGGATAATATAAAGAAGAAAAAAATAGATCTGTTCAGAAGGTGAGAAAAGGGAGGAGAGTACATATTGTATATTATTTGTTGGAGAATGTGAATGACATAATGATCCATGATAGCTCTATGCTTTTCTACCACATTTTAAAGTCTCATACAAAGAGCATACTAATAATAGCATTTATATGGTGTTTTAAGATTTACACAATGCTTCTCATTTGACATTCACACCAACTGTGTGCAGTAGGCACTATTATTATTTGAAATTTGCTGATGGGGAAACCGAGACAGGTTGAGTGACTAGCCCAGAGTTATACAGTTTGTAAATGCTTGCTGATCTCAAGTTCAACATTCTATCCACTGTGCCACCTAGCTGCTTTGTCCAAAATAACAGTTCCCTTATCTACACTTTCAGATGTGGATATGGCTCATTTCTGCTTAGCTCACTTACCTACAGCTATCCTCTAGTTTCACCTCAGTTTCCACTGTCAATAGTACTTATTTCTTTTTGGAGTTTCTAAGACTATACACCAGGCCTTTTACTATTATTTCATTTACTTATTTTTTTACTTATTTTATTTTATCATTATTTTATTTATTACTAAGTGATTCTACTTTTATCAACCTAAGAAAACTTAGCTTTTAAAGTGTTCTATAAGAACACAGTAGAGAGGTGTTTCAGTGGATAGAAGACTGAGCCTAGAGGAAAGAAGACTCAAATTCAAAGATGACTTCAGACCCTTACTAGTTGTGTGATCCTGGGCAAGTCACTTATCTTCTGTCTGCCTCGGTTTCCTCCACTGTAAAATGAGGATGATAATAGCATCTACTTCCTAAGATTACTGAGGTTCAAATGAGATAATACAATGTATAGTAGGTACTTAATAAATGCTTCTTTCCTTCTTTCCTTTCTTCTCTTAGCCACTTTTCTCCTGGCCTGGTCAGTCAATCAATGAATTAGTACTTACTAGTCCAGACAGTATGTTAAATCCTAGTGATATAAAGAAAATGCCAAACTTTTGGTACCAGATTGGACACCCTCAAAAACAGTATTTCAAGTCCATGTCATTTTTGAAGGTTTATTTAGGTGAAGAAGGATTCATTTCTTCCCTGCTCAGGGGGAAGCCACTGAAAATACATTTGAATTGGTAGGCATCAAAATATACTTCTAATATTCCTCTTGTCCCAGAATATTATCTCTTCTTGGCAAAAGGAAAGGAATCAGATAATCAATCATGCAGGATAACATATAACATTGTCAATCTTTTTTAAATTTGGAAACAATCCAGAAAACCAGAGAGGAAGTTCAGCACAGCTCCAGTTAATCTGCAGAAAATCCAGCCCACATGACTCCCTTGTCACTGCTGCTCCTTTCATCTATTCTTTATAAGGAAGCCATTGAACTTTAATTAATATGAAAAATTCAGGTTTTCATCTGATTTAAATGTGACTGACATCATGCTGCTTCTAAAAGGGGAACAAAGTATAAGCATGACGAAAACAAAACTTAAAACCTGATGATCCCTGCCACAGGGACAAATTTTCATAGCTGAGTTATCTCCAGCATTTCCATGAGGTTGAAGGATACCAGTGAATAACATTTTCCAGGAAGCTCATGTTCAATGCCTATAAACAGGGACATTTGAAAAATGACTGTACCCAGGAGATCCAATAATTCAGAGGTTATCAAACAAACTTACAATCTTTACTCCAGAGGATACTCATTTTAAGATAACTATTTAGGACAATCAGGCTTTGTAGAGACTTGTTTTCTGTGGTGCTGAGTCTGCTGAAAGCATTTAGTGGGGTCAAAAGGGAACATATGTATGACATGGGACAAATTCCACCAATCTCCCTCCCAGGATGGAATGGAAGTTAGGAGGTAGAAATAAATGGCTTCCTGGAAGAGCTCCTCATTTAACTGGGACATTTTTTTCCAACCCTTGGCCATTTACTACAGACTATACCACCTTTAAGTACTCTGTTTCTATTTTAATATTTCATGGATCAACCGTTTTAGAGGGCAAGGTACTTCACTGATAAAATGAACAAACCCTTCTCTCTAGCTGGTGCTTCTTTATGACCGTTTTATTTCTACGGGTACCTAGGGGCACTGAAATTTCAGGGGGACACAGATAAAATAGGTTTGTGAGATCTTGGCAAATAAGACTATCCCAGACATCTCTTTTGGTACGTGAAAGTTGTATTTACCCTGAGGCCTCTGGGGCAAAAAGTGACATGTTCTTTGTGCTGTGACACGCTATGGGCAGTCTCTTCCTGCTGCTGCTGTTTGGACTTCCTGAATGCTCTGGGGGTCATGGGGCATGGGAGGACATTTCCATTGCTTTCAGTTTCTCAGGCTTCCATAAATTAGATGAAGGCAGCCAGACCATGGCTGTATTCACAGTGGTTATTGTTATGGCTTAAGATCAATGAGAGAAACTGCTGAAATTACATGTGACATTCAGATCCTAGAACAAGGACAGAGAAAACAATAATGATATGAGTAGATCTTGAATTCCAAGACTACTTTTACTGCTCAGTTCTTCAGTTGTGTGCAAATCTTTGTGACCCTGTGAACCATAGCACACCAGGACTTTTTTTCTTCTATTATGTTTCTATTATATCCAATTTCATGATATTTTTTTCCATGACACTATGTATCCATATCTCCCTCTCTATTCCCTTTTCCTTTTGCTTCCAATCTTTATCCACTTTAGGGTCTTTTCTAATAAGTCCTGCCTTCTCAATGTATAGCCAAATTACCTAAGCTTCAGTATGACCTTCCAGTGAATAATCTGAATTAATTTCTTTAAGTATTGACAAGTCTCCAGCGCCACAATTCAAAAGGATTGATTCTATGGCCCTTAGCTTTCCTTATAATCCAGCTTCACAGTCATACATTGCTACTAGAAAAAAACATACCTTTGATTATAAGGACATTCGTCAGAAAGGTGATGTGTCTGCTTTTTAGTAATGATCCAGTTGCAAATCAAGAGTACTAGTTATTATGAATCCCTTGCATAAGTGATGGGGAAAGGAAAACTGACTTTCAAAAGTATTTCCTGCTTTCTCAGTTATTGTTCATGATCCTAAGAAGGATATACACACACACACACACACACCTACCTCTTATTCCTTTCCCTAAACTCTATGCATACTCCAAAAATTTTATCCTTCCATCTCTGATTGGGAGATCCGAGAGGGCAGATGGGAGGAGGTTTAGGAGATGTCTGGAGATAGTTAAATGGTCTGGTTATTGTTTGTAGCATTTGCATATCTGTTTCACTCCCTATATTCGCTCCTTGTATTAAATGTTTTTATAGGCACAGTTGTTTGATTTTGCATTATTAATTTGCTCAAATACAATTTTAATTAATATATTACAGACAAAGAACAGTGATATAGAACAGGTTCCTAAAAAATGCTTCTTGGTTTATTAATCACTCAAAAACTCCTGAAATAGTTACCAGTGAAAGAGGTTACCTTGAAAATTTCGTTTTACTGAAACAATCTTCTTTGACTCAGTTGTCCTTGAAGGACTGTTGGTAAGAACATACTGTTGATAAAGGTATTCTAACAATGATGCAAGGGTAATAATCAAAAAAAGTGAACCAATGAAACAATGACAGAAATTAGAGACAGGAATTAGAAATAAAATGCCATAGCAGTCTTTAACTTATTCCACTTAGGTCAGCAATGTGGGGCTACCCAAGGCATATCACTCTATGGTCACTAAGGCATTGACTTTGCAACAAATGGGTCAAGAGGTAAATGGTAAGAAACAATTTTTTCCCTGGCCTAAGATGGCAGCAGACATCATTAAAAGTGTGATATTTTTGATTTATATGTACGAAGGAAAGTGCTATCAACTCTTCCTGCATATTTATACCAAACCTTTAAGAATTATGTGCATTGACTTATTTTTACAAACTAGTAAGAATATTAGACATATCATAAGGTATAGACTATAATGAATCTTCTTCTTAACCATCTGTCTCAAATAAAGGAGTTGGTCAGATTCCCTGTGGAACAGTTGGAAAGAAGCAATAGATGGTCATGTAAGTAGACTCTGAAGATGAGATCACCCACTAGTTAAAGATAGACTGTGAGCTAGAATCAGGGCTTCTTAAACTTTTTCCACTCAGGACTCCTTTTCCCGTTTTGGTTACATTTGTTGGTGTTGTATGGGCTGAGGTCATGCACAATGCAAAGTGCACATGCTTTGTGTTCAGAACCAAGGCTGTGATGAAGTTTCACAATATAATATGGGCAAATGCTGCCAGAAACACCTCAGATTCATTATGTATTTGATTTTTAATTAATTTTTGATCATTGCATTTTTAGAAACCTTTCAACTGTTGCCAAATTTTTCATGACCCCATATGGGGTCTTAACCTACAGTTTAAGAAGTGCTGAGCTGGATAATAGCTCTGAAGGGGCTGTTTCATTTGAGAAGCCACTATATGTTGCAACAAACTGTCTTAAACCAAAAGGTACTTTGATATTGACAAGAGAAAAAAAATGAGCCAATGGAATTTTTTTGCCTGCTTAATGCTTTCACTATGGGAAACTGTAGGATACATGGACATTCCATGGTGTTTGTGAATACTGAAGGCTAACGTAGGCTCCCTACAAGTCAAGATTGGGAAAGCTTATAGGACCGTGAATGCAAAAAATAAACCTAAATCAGTGGTCAGGAAACTGCAGCCTCTAGGCCAAATTTAGCCCCTGCCTGATTATGGCCCACAAGCTAAAAATGGCTTTTACATTTCTAAAATAAATGTTTTAAATAATGTAAAAATGTAAAACAAAATAACTCTGAGCTCATAGGCTGTACAGAGACAGGTGGCAGGCCAGATTTGATCCATTGGCTTGTAGTTTGCCAACCTGCTTCCCACACCATCAACCAGCTGATGATTATGTTTGGAAAGGTAAGCAGGTCACAAAAGAGCTAGAACTATTTCACTAGTAAGTGAAATAACTCAAATATCAAAGAGTATAACCATGTCACCACAAGACAATGCTAATGCTCATGCAGGTAATGTGTGCTTGAAATGTAAATAAATGTGTTGGTTCATTTTAATGGATGTTGAATAATATTGTGCATTATGATCTTTAATATATATTTACTTGCTTATTACGTTCTATGTATGTGCTGCTGTTAGATAATAACAATTGTAGTTAATATTTACATGGTGACTTTGTCTGCAAAGAGTTTTAAATATGTTCTCATTTGATATGTGCTGTTAGTGTCCCCATTTTAAAGATAAGGACTTACTCAGTGGCTCATAGCTAGTAAGTATTTGAGGGAGTATTGGAATTCAGATCTTACTGACTTCAAGTCCAAAACTCCATCTGATGTTTCACCCAACTATCTATTCCCTATGAATTAGGACCTCCCCCATGTTAGTTCATTTGCTTAACCACTAAAAACATGCATACACACTTGGTGTACATACAGGTATTATATATTTCTAGTCATTGAAGAAACCTGTCAGATAAGTCTCTGTTATTCTATGCTTACTTCATATAATATAAATGTGTATATGATATTCTTAGTACTGTGTGATTACCTATGAGGTTTGAATAATTATATCTGTTAAGTGCTGGTGCTTATTACGATGTTTATGCTATACACTCATAGATATTTGTGTCCTTCAACAACATTTGCATGGGCTATATAAAAGAATTTTAACTGAGAGGAGAAATGTTGGAAGCATTTCTCTGTGCTGTTTTACCTTTATGAGTACCTAAAGATTGTAGAAGTTTCCACAGAAGGAGAATATGAAATAGAAATTGTGAAACATAGGAAAATGAGATTGCCCTGATGCCTAGGGCAAGAAGGGAATTGAAAAGTTGCCTGAGTGAGCTAGGAGAGATGCGACCTATAATTTGTGGCATGTAAGGTTGGCTACTAGTCAATTAATATTTATTAAGCACCTACTATGTACCAGGCATTGTGCTATGTGTCAGGGATATAAAGAAAAGCAAAACACAGTCCTTGTTCTCAAGTAGCTCAAAGGCTAGTGGGGGAAACAATATATAAATGACAAAGCAAGCTATGTACATATGAAATTGGGAGTAGTCTCAGAAGAACTAGTAAGGAGGGCTGAGAAAGGTTTCTTGTAGAAAGTGAGACTTTAGCTGAGACTTGAAGAACACCAGGGAAGTCAAGAAATAGAGACAAGAAGAGCAAGGGTTCCAAATATGGGAACAGTCAGTAAAAATATTCAGAGTCAAAAGACAGAGTGTCATATATGAAGAATAGAAAAGAGACCAGGGATGCTAGATTAAATGGCAAGTGGAAGGAAGGAAGTTATAAGAAGACTAAAAAGATAGGAAGAGACAAATTTATGAAGGGTTAAAAGCCACAGAGGATTTTATATTTCATCTGAGGTAATAGGGAGCCATTGTATCATACTGAATAAGGGGAGGATGATAAGAGTGAGGAAGATAAATGTTATATCTAAGTGGAAAATGGACTGGAGTTGAGAGAAACTTGAAGCAGGGAGACCAACAAAAAGCTACTGTAAATGTCCATGGGTAAAGTGATGAGTGTATATACTGGGGCAGTTACAGTGTCAGAGTAAAGGACTTGTATACTTATATTTGACCTTCATTCTTGAAGAGGACCACGATGTCAAGATGATGACATGACTTGCAGTTGACTTTGATTTGAGTGAGGGAGGGCTGTACAAAGTCACCAACTACATTTTCTTCTCCTGAACCATCTGGGTCCAGTGACCTAATATTCATCAGAATGACTGGAGATGGCCCAGGATGCAATGGCAGACCCTGGCCCTTTCAGGCTAAGGTCTTATCACATTCTCACTTTGAGTGAGATACACTCATTCAATGAATACACTTCTTTAAGTTGCTCAAGGGATGGCCCATTTAAAAAAAAATATCAAATTTGGAGGATAAGACCCTCAGGGTTCCTGGGTAAAAGAGAAACAATTATTGTTTAGTTATTACATTCACACTGTGTTAGCTGTGTGTGGACTTTTTGTCCATTCGATGAGCTCGAGTGAATTGGGTTTAAGGCTTGATCTTTGAGCAAGATATGTAGCCAGTAAACCTAAAGGAAAAAAAGGAAGCTTTTGGTCATGGAGTGTACCTTCCGCTGGCTAGAACACTAGAGGAGAGGAAAGGAGAAGAGGGGAGGGGAAGAAAGGGGAGAGGAAAGGAGAGAAGAGGAGTTGCTACTCACACACGGTTGTGTTCATTCTTCATTCTCAAAGAAGACCATGACATCAGGATGATGACATGACTTGCAGTTGACTTTGATTTGAGTGAGGGAGGGCTGTGCAAGGTCACCAACCTCATTTTCTTCTCCTGAGTCAACTTGTGTACTAGAGATGTTGCAAAGTATAAATGATGGGGAGGGGGAGGAGAGAGATAATGAGAAATCAAAAACAACACTTACATTGCAAGCCTGAGTGACTAGGAAGAGAATGATGTCTTTGACAATAACTGTCGTTGTTCATCCTTTGTTCTCAAAGGGGACTATACCAATGATATCACTGGGTGAGATTTCAATGGGGCAGAGTTGCATAGTCATCAGCTTCACTATCTCTTCCAAAATTATCGAAGACCAATGGCAAAGCAAAAATCAGTGATCAGATGACCTGGGATGTAGTGGATATCTAAGCATTCAACAACATCTCATCAGCTGCCTTTGTGACCATTGGAACAAATTGTTCTCACCCCCCACAGCACAAGGGTGTAGGGGAAAGATGGGAGAAGTCTGCTGAGATCCTCCAGGGTATGGCCACTGTGTATGCTACAACTTCTTGTTGCTACAAATGAGAGTTGGGTGGCGGATGGACACCAAAGATGGATGAGTAGCCCTGAAATGGGCTTTACAAGCCCTCAGACCACTGAGGTGCTAGTAATCCTGGAACACCGCATATATTCTTTGATAATAATAAAAAAGTTATGAAAAGAGGAAGGTATTAGAAAACATAATGAATTTAATTTTGGACATATTGAATTTAATATATCTATAGGATAGACAGTTTGATATGTCTAATGGCCAATTGGAGAGGTGAGACTGAAGGTTGGAGAGAGATTAGATTAGGGCTGGACAATAAGATCTGAAAATTATCTTCATAGAGATGCTATTTGAAACCATGGGAAATGCTGTGATCACTAAGATAAATAGCAGAGAGGGAGAAGAGAAGGGGGTTCAAGATAGAGCCCTAGAGGGTCTGCCAGGTTAATGGATATGATATGAATAAAGATGCAGCAAAGTAAACAAAAAGGAGCAGTCAGACAGACAGGAAGAAGACCAGGAAAAATCTGTATTTAGAAAGGATAGATGGATCAAATGAGGGTGGTTGTTGTTTCAGAGAATGGGAGAGACATGGGCATATTTGTAGGCAGGAAGGAAGCAGCCAGTAGCCGAGGAGTGATTAAAGATTAGTGAGACAGTAGGGATGATGGAGGGAGCATTCTGCTGAAGAAGATGGGATCACTTATGTACAGAACAGTTTGTCTTGGCAAGGAGAAAGACCTTCAGGTCAAATAAATGAAGAAGGAAATTGTTGTACAAAGTATTTGAGTTCTGCTAGAGAGGAACAGGGGAGAAGAGAGAACCTCTGCTAACAGTCTTTTTTTTCAAATATGAATCAAGGTTCTCAACTGAGAGGGTAGGAAGAGGGGCAGCTGTTGGACTGAAGAGGGACGAAAAAGGTTGTTGTTTTCATGCAGTGGTGTATGATTCTGTGACTCCGTTTGGGTTTTCTTGGCAAAGTTATTGGAGAAATTTGCCATTTCCTTCTCCAGATCATGTTACAGATAACGGCCCGAGGCTAACAAAGTTAAGTGATTTGTCCAAGGTCACACAGGTTGGAAGTGTCTGAGGCCACATTTGAACTCAAGGAAATGACTCTTCCTGCCCAGCCCTCTATCCTTTGCACTGCCTAGAAATCATATCACACAGATTTCTCAAGGAACAAGACCCCTCCCTGCCCAAGTATTTTCCACCTATTTGACATATATCTTGTACCTACTTTATTATTATCATATTATGTCCCCCAGTTGAATATAGGCTCATCTAGGTAAGAGACTGTTTTGTCTCAGTATTCCTAATCTTTGGCACAATGCCTGGTGGGAATAAAACAACTACCTTTTATTTACCACTTTAAAGAATGATAAAGCAGCTAGATGGTTCAATGAATAGAATATCAAATTTGGAGTCAGGAAGATCTGGGTTCAAATCTAGACTCAGATACTTACTAAATATGTGATCCTGGGAAAGACATTTTACTCTAATTTCCTCATGTATTACATGGGTATAATAAGAGCACCTACCTCTCCCAGAGTAATTGTGAGGTAATGATCCTTGCTATTATTGATGTTGCTGCTGTGTGTTATCTTAATTGATCTCCATAACATCCCTATTAGATAGGTACGATTCTTATCCCCATCTTACATATGAGGAAACTGAGACCGAAAGATTAAATGAAACCCAGAGTCACATGGCTCAGTAAGTATCAGGGGTAGAATTTGAATTCAACTGTTCCTGATTCCAGTTAAAACGCTATCTAATATACCACAACATAAATGCTTCTTTCAGTTGAAGATTGTCAGCTATTATGAATTCCTTTATGCTGGAGAGTTGAGGCGACACTGACTTCCATTCCTATTTCCCTTGCTCACTTTGTCACAGTCTGTCACTCTAGGATGAGGTCCTAGACACATGTGCCTCTCTGTAAACTGCAAGTGCATTTTGTCCAACTGGTGTAACTTGAAGATACGAGAGAGTAAGTGGGAAGAATTTCATGAGATGTCTGACTCCTACTGGCTCCATAGAGGAGTTTTTAACCTACTGACTTACATTGTTTTGCAATGTCCAATAAACTATATAATTACAATATATTCTTAGTCATGCAGAGGTTGGGGGAGATATAATTGAAGAGAGAAAAGATCTCAGATTGGGGAGGATCTCATGAACTATATACAGGCCATTGCTTTAACAATCTAATATTTTGAACAACATTCTATATCATCTCAACCAAAACTGCAGGTTAGGCAATGGAGGAAGCCACTGCATGATTCGTGGCAGCTGGTAGAGGTACTGTAGAACTGTTGAGACTACTAGGCTGGAGGTCCCAGTAGTGGGATAGATATTTCATTTCCTTGCTGATAGATACAGTTATATGTTGTCCTTAAAGAAGGTAACACAAACATTATGACCCAAAGGCTCAAGGGTTGCTGTTATCACTTCATACTAGGTCTACTAATGTACTAAAGATAGAGTTACACAAAAGTCATCACCTTTTGGGAAACCTTGTGGTAACAGACATTTCTGACCTTCTCTAGTGGGATCTCTGCCTATATACTCAAAGTCTTCCCAAGCTGTTAGATCTTGCTAGTGTTTATGTTTCACAGGTGTAGCCTAGGAGAACTCAGGTCATATTGAGATATTGGTGTAGAACTTTAATGCATGTGTATGACCCATGGGTGTGCTGAAGCCTCAGTTCATACTGGCTTTAGAACCAATTGTTAAATTTAAAGTGTGAGTATTAAAACTTTGGAAATTGGCAGACATTAGTAATTAAGCTTTGTTGACTGAACTTTAAAGAATGATGGAGAAAATTAATAATGCGGATTGAAATTAAAAGTTTGTTAACATACTTTTTTTGAAGAGCGAGTTATTAAACACCAGCATTCTTGCATATAACTTTTAAATAAATTTTCCTGTAAAGATTATGTCTAAACTATTCTTAGTTCTCTATAGTAAATATGAATACAGCATTATTTCGAAGAAGTGCACATGATACATTTATGGTATTGTAGTGATTTTTATGTAATTAGAATATAATATTTTGAAGATTATGCTTCTTTGGTTGACTAACCATGTGCTTAAAGCAAGACTATTATGCATTGTGCAGCTAGGTGGTATAGTGGATAAAGTGCCAGGCCTGGAATCAGGAAGACTCGTCAGACACTAGTTGTGTGACTCTAGGCAAGTCACTTCACCCTCTTTGCCTCATTTTTTCAGCCTGCAAAATGTTCTGGAGAGGAAATTGTAAATTCCTCCAGTATCTTTGCCAGGAAAATCCCAAATGATGTCCTGAAGAGTATGATATGACTGAAACAACTGAACAACAAATATTGTAAGATTATGCTAGAAGCCAAATAACACGGTCCATGGTTCAAATCTGTTGTGTGACTCTGAACAAGTAACTAGTTTTCAGGGCCTCTATTTATTATATACAAATGGGGAAAAACTTGGTGTCTCTTCTCATATAACATACAGGTTGAGGCCCTTGGTCTCTGCAACTGCGTGTGTGTGTATTTAAGTGTAAAACAATGTCACAGACCTGAGATTAAGAACCTTTGTATTAAATAAGATGGAATTTATAGCATACAATATCTATGTTTCTGTTACTGCTAAATGGTTGCTACTTTTACTTGAGATATAGGAAGGTTTGCATCCTAGAAGAAAAGGCAAAATGACTTCATTGATTTTTTTTCATTTTTCAAGTTATTAGGGAGAATGAAGTATTCCTTTAAAAAATGGACATGACCAACAAGAGTGGATTGATCCTTTTCTCTAAAACTCTTCAATTCTCCAACTTTACCAAAAAGGAATTATGCAGTGGATGTAGACTAATTACAGATAAAGCCATGGAAGAAGTCTTGTTAAACCAGATAATTTCTATTCACATTTGGTGATTCATCTAGGAACACATGGTACTGACCGAAGAAAGTGAGAAAACATCTCTAAGGATTACCAAGTTTTGAATAAAGGCTGGAGCC
Source organism: Bettongia penicillata ogilbyi (assembly GCA_023548195.1). NCBI lineage: Eukaryota > Metazoa > Chordata > Mammalia > Diprotodontia > Potoroidae > Bettongia > Bettongia penicillata. The sequence continues at coordinate 3,146,401 of JAJHZJ010000266.1, forward strand.
TTTAAGGTCATAGGTAAGGTTTCATCTGTAGTTGATCAAAAAAATCAGAAAAACAAAAAAAAATTGGGAAATGAATAACTGGTTAGGAATATGGTAGCTGATATTGGGATTTAGATTTCTGAACTCTGCATTCAAATACAGGAATGATGGTCTCCTGGAAGATGATGGGAAAATGATAAGAAAAAAATTTGCACTTGTCTGGAGTGTTGTAAATCCAAATAAATGACTTTAAATTAAAAAAGGTGGGCTGGTACAGATATCTTAAGGAGTTGATACAGTGATGAAATAAGAAAAGAAGTAGGAACCCAAAACAATTCACTGAATAGAAACAAGAAATGAGCCAACAACAAAACCCTTTGCTTCAGATGTCAATACACATATGTCCCAAATACAGGTGATGGAAAGGATGAACTAGAGAAACTAAAACAAAAAGACAAGCTTGAAGTCGTAAGTATCTCTGAAGCTTGGGTGGAATGGGAGTAATGACTTGTATATGACTCTTTAAGGCATTGCCTCATTCACAGGTTAACAGGACAGAAGAATAGTGAAGTATTGAGTGTTAAGGTATGCATGTAAAGAAAATCAGGGATCACAAGTGGAAAATATGATGGAAAGAGAAGGGAAAAGATTGAGTGTAGAAACATAGGGGATAGGGTGAAAAAAAAAAAACCCAAACACGATAAAGATAATCCAGGCAGTAGGAGGGAATAGATAAGGAGTGTAGGAAACAGAAAACTGAGCTCCTCAAATTCTGAACTTTGTTTTACTTTTCTTGTTATTCCCAGTATGTAGTCCAGTGCCTGGCACATCAAAGGTGCTTAATACATGTGTCTTGATGGAGACCACAAGCCTAATATAGAAGCATGACATCAACGAGATTCTGCCATCCTGCCAATCCTACACCTTCTTAGTGAGTGTGATGTATCTCTCCAAGTCTGTAAGTATCACAGAAGGTTCTGAAGAGGAAGACACCTACTGGGACATTCTTACCCCAATGAAATCACAGGTCCTGTCCCTTTATTTCTTAAAACCCACCAGGCGACAAAGGAGGAAGGTAGCCTAGAAGTATTTTGTTTAATAGGAGAGAAGAAGGGGAAAGTAAACACTGCTTTTAAATGACCTAGATATGAATATTAAGTGTATGTGTGTATGTATGTATGTATGTGTGTGTGTGTATGTATGTATGTGTGTGTGTGTTTATGAACATTTCCCTATTGAAAAAGGAGGCAGTGGAGCAGCATATAGCTAGGGGGTGAGAATACATTCAGTGGCAGAAGACAAAGACAGGCTTCCAGGAAGAGACAGCTAACAGGGCTGTCAACGAGCAAAGAATATTTGGCTAAGGGATAAAAATGATTTAGGCATGTCTGACTTGTGAAGGGCTAGAAGGCCATTTCGTAGAATTCTAACTTGTTGGAAGATGAAGATTCTTCATCATAAGTGAAAGTAGGTGAGCTGAGTCACTGGAGAGAAGGCTTCAAGGAGACAGTTTGTGCCTCCAAATTTTCAGGGCTTATATTCCTTTGTGGTCCAGGTGATGGAATTTTTATCCCATTTTCTCTTATATTTTATTTAATGGGATTAACATTGCTTCAAATGCCATTTTCATCTCAAGTCCTTTGGTTCTCTTGAGACACATGTGTCAGCATTCCCAGCTCAGTCTCCAGGGAATGTTGTTCATGTCCCCAAACCAAGTCAGCCTGCTGATAACAGCATTGCATATATTCACAATTTTGATGTTCTTTCTTCCAGAGATCTATTTCCGTGCTGTTCACACTTGCTGCAGAAGCGTTCTATTCATATTAGAGGCCACCCCATTAGCATATTTAACACTTTAGAATAAGGAGAGCTATACCTTGATCTAAATCTTTAAGATGTGCTATTAATAATTTTTTTCCAGGCAAATCTCATTATTTCTCTAAGCTCTCAGAATAGTCCAACTCTAAAGCAATTTCTGACATGTACCAGCTGCTGGTCCAGAGAGCTAGGATTTCAAACAAAGGCTGGAACCTCTTCACAGAATTCAGAAGCTTGAAGGAAGAAATAAAAAAGGCAGGGTGGGAGGAGAGAACCTTAGTACCAGGCACTCACCGAGGCTTCATCTTTTTTTAGTTTGCACCATTTAGTTTCACTGTGAACTTTTTTTTTATCTCTAACACAAAAAGTATAACTTCTGTAACACCAGGCTAGGAAGGGGGTGGCGGGGGTGGGGAGCAAGTTTGACTAGGGAGAGTCAAAACCAGAATGGGAGCCCAGAGCGAAGAAAGGAAAAAGGCTTTTCTATTCATTGTTGTCTTCTACAAAACCTCTAACTGGACAGAAGTTTGGCATTTTCAAACTGTGGGATATAAATGTCACCAGGAATATCTGGCAATAGTCATGAACAGTATACTGGACCTACAGATCCAAACCTAAAAGGATAGAAGCAGGCCTCAGAAAAAAACAGACAAACAAAAAATAGAATACATAACAATTAAAACTGTTGCGTAGTAGGAAGAATGCAATTGGTATTGTTACTTGTCACTAGCCTTGTGATCTCAAATTTTTTCGCCCCAGTTTAAATTAATACATGAAACACCCATCTATAACTACTTGTTGGCTCCATGGTTTCATTGGTATCAGAGACCTCAGGAAGACCTGAGTTCAGGACCCGAGTTTGGATGTTGGTTCAGACATTTACTAGCTATGTATGATTCTGAACACATTTCTTAACTTCTCTGAAACTTCATTTCCTCATTTGTAAAATAGGAAGGTTGGACTTAAAAGCATCTAAGGTTCTCTCCAGTTCTAAATGCATGATTTGATGATGCTAGTGAGGAAACTGTCTCCTACCGAAGATCAGCAATTGTTATGCAACTTACTGTATTCCTTTCTCAGATATTTCTGACCTGATCTGGAGGAAGTCACACCTCCTCCAATGAATGGATCCATTACAAATTTATGTTAGTAAATCTCACCTGGGTTCCTCACATATTCTGTCTTCTTATTTATTTAGAACTGATTTCCTATCCACTTCCTAAAGCAGTTGTAACAAAACTTCTTAAATATCCCCACCTCTTATTTTGCTTTATCTTCCTGAGAAAATTGGAGTCATTCTGTACAGCTGAAAAGCCCTTGACATCATACCCCCTTCTCTTCTTCCTTGCTCCAGTATATGAGAGGTGTTGCACTTCTCTTCATCAAGGTCAGTTTATCTACATGTATCTTTTATCCTATGACCTCCAATCTTTTCAAGCATATTATCCCTTCAATCATTACTTCTCTCTACTTTTTAGTCCCTCTCTGTTTACAAGTTCCTTCTCCTTGGCTTATTAACAAGCTTAAGACTCACCTATCTGAAAATGAACAAACAAAACCTTGCTAGATTCTCTAATTCCTCAAACTATTAATCATCCTTCATATTTTCTTCTGACCATAATCGAATTCCTGGGGAAAAAATTATCTACACTGACCTCTACTTCCTCTCCTCATTCACATCTTACCTCATAACAATCTGGCTTCCATCCTCATCAAATCTACCTATGATCTTTCAGTTGCCAAATTTGATGACCTTTTCTCATTTCTCATACTTCTTGACGTCTCTGCAGAATCTAACATTGCTGATTACATTCTTCTACTGAATTTTCTCTTTTCTTCTAGAATTTGTGACACTGGTCTATTTTGGTTCTCCTCCTTTCTCTCTGACAACTCTTTTTCCAGTTGCAATCCTCATCATATATTATGTCTCCCTATCTATAAGTATACTCAAAGAATCCATTCTGAACCATCTTTTTTTCTCTTTTATGTTTTATTACTGAATAATCTCATCAATTTCTATTACTTGATTTTTAATCTCTAGGTAAATTGAAATATTCAACCATAAGTTTTGTTTTTTTTTTGAGTTCTAGCTCCACACTACCAACTGTCTTTTAAATATTTCAAACTGGATGTAATGTAACTTCTCAAACTTAAAGTTTTCCAAAGAGGATTCATTATCTTTTCCTCCAAACCCACCTATCTGCCAAAATTATCTCTTTCTTTCCAATGTACCACCATTCTTCCAGTTCCAGTTTACAACATTCAAATTATCCTTGACTCCTTGCTCTCCTTCACCTTCACATTCATTTGGTTGTCAAATCTTGTTGGTTCTACCTCTACAACATCTCTGCCCATTCCTTGCTCTCCTTACATTTCTACTGTGGCTTTTCATACACTTATCTCCTTTTAACTGGACTATTGCTATAGCCTTCTCATTGGTTTCCCTACTTCAAATCTCTCTCCTCTCCAATGCATCCAATACAGGCTCCTGTGCTTTTTAGCATGATGTTTTCAGCAATGTGATCAGACACCTTCAGTGAAGATGAACATGGCATCATGGGCAGCTATTGCATTGATGGTAAATAAATTGAAAAGGCTACAAGACAAGACTAAAGTGGATGGAGAGTTAGTGTTTGACTTTTTTGTTTGCAGATGATTGTGCACTTAATGCAGTCTCTGAAACTGAGATGCAACAAAGTATGGATTGATATTTTGCTACTTGTGCTAATTTTGGCCTAACAATTAACACCAAGAAAACATAGGTGCTTCTTCAGCCAGTGCTACATCATCTATAAATGGAATCACTGGTTACAGCAAATGGAGAAGTTCTAAATACTGTGGATAAGTTCACTTTCCTTCACATTATACTTTCCAGGGATGTACACATTGATAATGAGGTTGATGTATGCATTGCCAGAGCTATTCAGTGTTTGGGAGGCTCCAAGGGAAAGTGTGATAGAGAAGAGGCATTAGACTACCAAACTGAAGGTCTACAGAACCATGGTGCTGACCTCATTGTAGAATGCCTATGAAACCTGGCTAAAATACCAACATCATGCCAGGAAACTGAATCACTTCCATTTGAATTGATTTAGGAAGATCCTGAAGATCACCTGTCAGGATAAGGTGCTAGATATCTAAATCCTTTCTCAAACTAAACCATCAAGCATTTAAACTCTACTGCAGAGAGTGCAACTTCCATGGCCTAGCCACATTGTTTGAATGCCAAACATACATTTGCCTAAAAGATTATTTTATGGAGAATTCACACAAATCAAGTGCTCACATGGTGGTCCGAAGAAGTGATACAAGGACACTCTCAAGAACTTTGGAATTGATGGCATGACATGGAAGATATTGACAAAGGACTGCCCAGAGTGGTGTGCCCTCACCAAAGAAGGTGCTATTCTCTATGAACAAAGCAGAATTGAAGTAGTTCAAAAGAAACACAAGATGCACAAATGCACAGAATCCACCCCAAATGTTTACAAGGACTATTTGTGCTTGACCTATGGTAAAATAATTTCTGTTGGTCTCATCAGACAGTCAGACACACTGTAACTTGACTCAACATAACAATATCATTTTGGTTCTCAAAAGCCAAGGACAACAACCAGTCAACAAGTAGATTTGATCATATCACTCCCCTAATCATTAAATTCAAATAACTTCCAATTATCTCTATGATCAAATATGCCTTCCTCTGTTTGGTATTTAAAGCTCCAACATAATTTTCCAATATTACATATTATGCCCCTTCCTCCACTCTGTAGTGCAACAAAATGGACCTCATTGGCCATGGAAAGACAGACTAAAAATTAATCGGAAATTATGAGTGTCAAAAAGAATTCATAGAAATAATCAATAATTTCATCCAAGAGGATGACAATAATAAAAAAACATACTAAAACTTAGGGAAGGCAGCCAAAGTATTGGAAAGTTTACATTGCTAAATGCTTACATAGATAAGAGAGAAAAAGAGGAGATCAATGAATTGGGCATGCAGCTAAAAAAGCCAGAAAAAGAACAAATCAAAAATTCCTCAATTAAATGCCCAATTAGAAATTCTGAAAATCAAATGAGAGATTAAGAAAATTGAAATCAAGAAAACTATTGAACTAATGAATAAAGCTAAGAGCTGGTTCTATAAAAACCCCAATAGAATAAACGATTTGTTAGTTTGATTTAAAAAAGAAAAGAGAAAATCAAATTGCCAGTATCAAAAATGAAAAGGGTAAATTCACCACCAATGAAGGGGAAATTAAAACAATAACTAGGAGCAATTTTGTACAGCTGTATGCCAATAAATCTGACAATTTAAGTGAAATGGACAAATATTTACAAAAGTGTAAATTGTCCAGAATAATGGAAGAGATACAATGCTTAATTCCACTTCAGAAAAAGAAAATGAACAACCCAGGAAAAAATCTCCAGGGCCAGATGTATTTACAAGGGAGTTCTACCAAATATTTAAAGAAAAAATTTTTTTAATATATAAACTACTTGAAAAAATAGACAAGGAGTTCTACCAAACTTTTTATGACACAAATATGGGAAAAGCCAAAACAGAAAAAGAAAGTTGAACTGTTTGTATTCCCAAATGGAAAGATGCTATTTGTAACTCATATGACCTTTCTCAGTTTTAGGGTGGTTGGAGGAAGAGGGCACAGGGTGAGAGGAATATGAAGGGATGACATCTAAAAAAATAAAATGAAGGGGTGAGAGGAATATACAGAGGAGAGCAAGGGAATGGTAGAATGCAGTAAATGATCTCACATAAAGAGGCAAGAGGGTTTTCTAGGGGTAGAGTCAAGATGGCAGAGTAAAAGAATGGTCCTGTAGAAACTCCCCCTCATACCTCCAGCTTCTGGGATAAGAACTCACTATATAATAAAGATTGCTGGGAAAACTGGAAAATAATATGGTAGAAACTAGGCAGAGATCAATATCTTACACCATATACCACGATATGATCAAAATTAGGAAAGCAAGGAATAGTTTACCACTCAGATATATAGCGAAGGGATGAATTTATCACCACTCAAGAAATAGAAAACATTATGAAATGCAAAATGGATAATTTTGATTACTTTAAATTAAAATGTGTCTGTACAAAGCCAGTGTTTCCAAGAGTAGGAGGGAAACAGAAAGCTGGGAAACAATTTTTATAGCCATTTTCTCTGACAAAGGTCTCATTTTTAAAATATAAAGAGAACTGAGTCAAATTTAAAAGATAAGAAGTCATTCCTCAATTGATAAATGATCAAAGGCTATGAACAGGCAGTTTTCAGATAAGAAATTAAAGCTATCTCTAGTCATATTAAAAACTGCTTTAAATCACTACTGACTAGAGAAATGCAAATTAAAACAATTTCTAGGTAGTACATCACATCTATCAGATTGCCTAACTTGACAAAACAGAAAAATGATCAATATTGGAGATGTGGGAAAAGTGATATACTAATCCATTGTGGATAGAGTTGTGAACTGATTCAACCATTCTGGAGAGCAATTTGGAACTATGCCAAAAGGTCTATTAAACTGTGCATACCTTTGATCCACCAATACCACTACTAGGTCTGTATCAAAAAGTGATCATAAAAATGAGAAATGTACAAAAATGTCAAGGTCTACCTTTGAAGTATATTCCTTGTGGAACTCTGAGTAAATTGTCTAAATTTTCACTGTCCCAAGAAATACTTTAATCGATCACTCCAATCAATTAATGTACAAAAATATTTGTAGCAGCTCTTTTTGTGGTTGCAAAGAATTGGAAGTTGAGGGGATGCCTATCAACTGGGGAATGACTGACCAAGCTGTGATATATGAATATAATGGAATACTACTGTTCCATAAGAAATGATGAGCAGGTAGATTTCAGAAAAACCTGGAAAGACTTGGATGAACTGATGCTGAGTGAACTGAACAGATCCAGGAGAACATTTTACACAGTAACAGCAACCTTCTGTTGGGATGACTTTGATAGGACTTAGCTCTTCTCAGCCATTCAATGATCTAAGTCAATTACAAAAGACTCATGGTGAAAAGTGCTATCAACATCCAAGGAAAGAACCATGGTGTCTTAATGCAGGCTGAAGCATACTATTTTTTGGGGTTGCTTTTTTGTATTTTTTTTCTCATGGTTTTTCCCTTTTGTTCTGATTCTTCTTTCACAACATGACTATTGTCAAAAGCATATATCAGATTGCCTGTTGCTTTGGGGAGAAGGGAGTAGAGGGAGGGGAGAAAAATTTAGAACTCAAAATCTTATAAAAGTGAATGTTGAAAATTAAAAATTAATTAATTAAAAAAACCACTTTGCCTCCTTGGATTTCCTCATACCCACTCCATCTCCCATCTCCACACCTTTACTGGTCCTTTCTCATGCCTGGAACATGCTCCCTCAACACCTCTACCTCTGAAAATACCTCATTTCCTTCAAGTAGTACTTTTGATACAAACCCTTCCTAATTCTCCTAGCTTCTCATATCTTCCCTCTCATAATGTTCTTTTATTTATTGGTTGCATACTAATAGATTTTTACATTTTATTGCAAGGACCCAGCACATTACCCCAATCATAATAAACAGTGAATTCATGTTAATTAATTGATGGGATTGATTGGAGTGTTTCCCGGGACACTGAAAATGTAAGCAGTTTTCTCAGAGTCCCACACCAATAACCCAAAGGCAGACCTTGAGCTTGGGTCTTTCTGATTGCAAGGCCTATTCGCTAACCACTATACAATAGCACCTCTCAATCTTTAGAATATGAAGGATGAATTTAACAGTCCCTAAGGTCTTTTCTAGCTTTAGTATCATACCTCAGTCTTGTGCATTTATAGACTATCATTAGATATAACACTGAAATGAAGCTTTAAAGAAAAGGAAGGCTCAGAGAGTAATAGTAGCTATTTATAGAGTGCTTGAAGGGCAGAAATGCATTTTACATATATACATTACCATATCTGATCCTCATGGCAACCCCATGAGAGAAGTATTATATGTATTATTCCCATTTTACAAAGTGATGTTTATATAATTTACATGACCTGCCCATGCTTTAACAGCTAAGTCAAGTTCACGGTGTAAGTCTACCCCAAGTATCTCCTGGCACCAAGTGTAGCATTTCCTCCTGATTTTATTCACTTCTCTCTGAAGAGATGTCAACTAATAGATATTTCTGAAACTGTAAAAGAAAAAGAACTTTGTCTATTCTTTCCTAGATCTAGTTAGCTGTATAATATCTAAAATAGTTATTTAATTCAATGGTTTTCTTTATTATTTTTTTTAATTGAGTACCCACAGTGTGCTAGTCACAGCAGGGGAATCCAAAGGCAATGGGACATGAGGCCTGTGTTTATAAAGTGATTGACCTGATACCTAATCTTCAAAGAATAGTGGAGAGTCAATAAAATATCTATTGGCTAACTAACGATGGATTAACTTTGTGAAACAAGCCCTCTCTATCACCACTAACATAAACCCAACCCTGCCGAGTCTAAAGTTCTTTCTCTTAACTTCACTATATTTTGTGGCACCATAATTTTGCTAGTGAAAATAAAGTCATATGAAAAGGGGAAGTTTAGAGAAAAGATATCACAGTATTATTAGTTTGCTTTTAAATAGCAAATTAAGGTTTTCAAAGTGCTCTACATATATTATTTCATTTGATCCATACATCTCCATTTTACAGATGAGAAAACTGAGACAGAAATATTGTGATTTGCCTGGGAGCCACGTAGAAAATTTCTGAGGCAGAATTTGAACTCACATCTTCCTTACTTTCAAGTCTAATACTATGTACTTTATTACATAGCAGTTGATTCCGGAACTATGTCACTCAGATGCCTGCGTAACAACTTACCAGCTTTAACAATTCCCAGTTTTAAAGACCATAGAAATCTCAGAGAGGAAAACAAGACTACATTTTAGGGGGCTCATTTTTTGGTTTTTGTTTGGATGTTCTGGCATTGCAGAGATTTGTTGAATATTTTCTTCCTTCCTCTCTTTCTCTCTTCCTTTTTCTCTTTCTCTCTCTCTCTTTCTCTCTCTCTTTCTCTCTCTCTCTTTCTCTCTCTTTCTTTCTTTCTTTCTCTCCCTCTCTCTTTCCTTCCTTCCTTCCTTCCTTCCTTCCTTCCTTCCTTCCTTCCTTCCTTCCTTCCTTCCTTCCTTCCTTCCTTCCTTCCTTCCTTCCTTCCTTCCTTCCTTCCTTCTTTCCTTCCTCAGTGGATGTTTTCACCACTTGACTGCAAATGGTCTACAGGATTTTCTGATGGTATTTTTTGGCTAGAATTATGGATTTTAAAGTAATTTTCCTGCATATTAAAGCTATTACAGTTGTTATTTTTTGCTAGAATGAATGTTTGAATTATTAGAGGATGCATATTGGAATATTGCATAAAGAGTAACCGTGGCTATTCAGTTACTGTAGTGGGACTAGATCTACACATAGTTCTGGGAAATGTAGTTCTACAGCAAATATTTCAATGTCCCTTCTCAGCCCTATCCCTCAGTTACTCCTTCTTCATATTCAACTAGATTCTATTTACATCAGATAAATAAACATTTTAAAAGCACTTCCTATGTAGTAAGAGAATTGCCAGGGACTGAAGATACGAAGACCAAAATGAAATGCTCCCTGTTTTCAAGGAGCTGATATTCTAGTGGTAGTGAGTAGCATAGAGCATGTTTACAGCTAATTAATTAAGTACAAAGGAAGGAAGCAGAAATCACTAAAACAGACTTCATAGATGATGTGTCAATTGACTGAATCTTGAAGAAAGATAATGACTCAAGTGCAAAAATAAGAAGGGAGTGAAATCCAGGTATAGGACACTGCATGTGCAGACCCATGAAGGTAGGAGCTGGGACACTGATTCCAAGAAACAGATAACAGTCCAGGATGGTCCAGCTAGGTGGCACAGTAGATAGGGTACCAGGCCTGGAGTAAGGAGACCTGAGTTCAAATCCAGACTCAGATACCTACTAGCTGAATGACCCTGGGCAAATCACTTAAGCCTGTTGGTTTCAGTTTCCTCATCTGTAAAATGACCTGGTGAAAGATGACAAAACACTCCAGCATTTTTGCCAATAAAACCTCAAATGGAGTCACAGAGTTGGACATGACTGAAACAACTGAACAACAACCGCCAGCAACAACATGACGGGAAATGGTAGAATAAAGTGCAGTGATTTTAAAAACAGGCTGGAAAATAGATTGGAGCCAGCTTGTGAAGAATGGTAAATGCCAGCCTGAGTCAACTGATTCTACTCTAAAGCAAGGGAGCCAATGAAAAATTTTTACTTTTACTTTGGGGAGCAGTATAGGGCAGTGACACAACCAGAATTTAGGAAGATTATGTTACCCTTCCATCATCACTCTAGTTGTTAACTTTGACCATCTTAAGTGGGATGCTAATAATGAGTTTACATTTATATAGCTTTTTTTTTTTGTAAAATCCTCCATCTCACAGAAGTCATTTGCTCAAGGAAGTGGCAGAGATAAAGCTTGAAATCAAACATCCTGTCTCCACCAAATACAATGTCCTTTCCATTGTAATAGGCTACCTCTCATATTCTAAACTCAGGAAAACCCTAGCTCTATGGTCAACTTTCTCTAATCTATACAATAGTAAATTACCTCCAGTCTTTCTGACTTAAAGATAAATTATGAAGATTATCAATTACCTCGGCAGATGTCTAATTCCTCTAAGCCTCAGTTTTCTTTTACATAAAATTAAAATAACAATAGTATATACCTCACAGTTGCTGGAATAGTAAAAACAGAATTTATATAATGCTTTAGTATGGAACAAGTGCTGTGCTAAGTGCTTTACAATTATTATATCATTTTATCCTCCCAATAACTCTATTATTATCTTCATTTTACATTTTATCCTCCCAATAACTCTATTATCTTCATTTTACAGATGAGGGAACCAGAGCTGAGTTAAATGACTTGCCCAGCGTCTACTGCTAGGAAGTATCTGAAACTGTTTTTGAACCCAGGTCTTCCTGATTTCAGACCCAGAGATTTATACACTGCACCATCTAGCTACCTCTATTATAGGGATCAAACAGAAGAATGTAATATATTTAGAAAAACTAAAAATGCTACATAAATGTGAGCTATTTATTATTGCTATCATCATCATCATGATCATCATTATTTCATTATTCTCATTTTTATGGGGTCCAGATAGAACTAGTCCTGGGACAAGTTGTTATCTTACTGTTATTTTTTGTATTTAATATTCCATGGAAAATTGCTTGACTAGATGAAATGACTGCTTTGTTAGAAACATATTAATGATTATTAGAAAATGATTTTGAACTGAAGAATTAGGATGTAAGTGCAACCTGCAGGTTTACTAAAAGCATCCTGGACAACACCAGGAGCAAATAGACAATGGGGATGATACACCTCTTATCCTGTTCCCACCTGATTAAAAAAAACAAACAAAACTTCATTACTTGGCTCTCATTCTTTGAAAGTATTTCATTCCATGTAGCTAGAAGATTGTATTTTATATAGCCTGCAGTGAGGTGTTGCAATATCTCCACTGTTTCTTTATAAAATCTATGCTAATGACTGAATCCAGAGTCTTTAAGGATTATCTTGTAGTAAGTTGTTGTCTCTGGTGGTAATGCTACAACTCTGTGTTGTCATCAAAAACCCTTCTGTTTTTACAAAACAATATTCTATGCATGATTTAGCCATTTACCTTTGTGGTAGCAAATGTCAGAAACAATGTATATACCTATAAATTAGGGAATGCATAAGTGAATTGTATCCTATGAATGTAATTCAATATCGATGTGCTATAAAATGGTGCATAGACAGAAGCATTGAAAGATTTTCCTGAACTGATGAAAGTGTAATAAGAAAACCAGGAAAACAATATGTACAATGGCTACAATAGGAAAGAAAATAACAGCAGCTGCAAAAACAAAATAGAAACTAAATGTGACAAAGCTTACCTCAAAGGAAAGATATGAAATGATATTCATCTTTTTTGCAGAAGTAGGGGACCCTGGATGTGTGGACATTGACTGTATTATTGTGTGAATGCTAATTGCTTTATATGTGTTCTACTGATTCAGCTTTCACTTTAGTAAGGAGTAGATCTCTTAATATCTTCATCCACAGTCTTCTCTTTGATATCTTTATGCTTGATATGCCTTATCTTGAGGAGAACAAGGTATTTGTCCATATTGCCTTTATCTATTGGTTCAATGTAACCTCTGAATTCAACCTCAAAGCCTTTTGCCTCTATCTTTCCTTGACAAATATTAATAAATGTATACTAATACAGCCAAATAGCAATTTGGTATCATTGGAAAACTATTATACAAGATGAAAGAGTTGTTTAATTTCTTTCTTTCTTTGAACTGTTATGACTTGATGTCATTGATATCTGCACCTACATTTATATCTATCTATATAAAAATATATGGACATATTTTAAGAAGTTTATAAGATGCTTTGTTTAGACTTTATAAACTTGTAAGTTGCATATAGTTCTTTCCAGTAGAGATAACAGATTTAAGAATTGGTAGGATGATAATAGATTTAAGTTGAACCCATGAAAAATGCCATGTATTTTATGAATTGTTTTCAATATTGAGTTGGTATTATGTTTTAAATAGAAAAGAGTTCAAAGCAATGATTTTTAACCTGAAGTTTTTGAACTTTCAAAAATATTTTAATAACTATTTCCATAAAATAGGTTTCCTTTACAATTTTGTGCATTTTTTTCCATGAAGTTAAAATCATTATTTTGAGGAGGGTCTCAGGCTTTACCAGACTGCCAAAGGGTTCCATGGTAAAAAAAAAAAAGATTAAGAGCTCTTGTTATAAAGTACAAGCATCAATTCATTAATCCTTGCTTGTGAAACATCTCAGATTCAAGAGTGAAATCAAAAAGGAACATCTACATGATCTCAGCCAATATTATGTTGACAAAAACACATCAAGCAAATGGATAATTGATACAAATATGTTTAAAGAAACAGGGGTTGGTAAAGATAATGCAGGAGTAAGTCATTATCACAAGAAACTATAGGAGGTTTATCCTTAGAGTCAGGATTTAGGGCCTAATATAGATCATGCAAGGAAATAGTGAGCTTAGTAGCACATCATTTCAGGCTATAAAAATTTAGTACCTCTCAAATTCCTAACAAGACATGACTGTGTCTAGAATAATACTCCCAAATCTACTACCTTTCATGAAATGACAGATAACAAATCCACTTACTACTGTTGCAGACCTCAAAATATTGTGCATAAATCACCTAACAAACTAGACCAGAACTAGATCATTATCATAGACCCAAATGTTGTCAACATTCACCTGGAAATAAGATTAAACACTTAATAAACTTAGGAACAATGATTTTAATAGATGTTGCTAATGTAAATATTTATAAAAGGTAAGTTACATGGAACAAAAGATCTTGCAAAATATAATGAGCTGTCGAGGAATTAAAAAAAAATTTACTTGGGAAGATAAGGTTATATCACATGTGTTGGGTTTTTTTTACTCTATCTGCCAATATGCCTTTTGCATTCTAACAATTTTTTTTAAATATAAATTTATTTATTTAACTTTTTACATTCATTTTCACAAAATTTTGGGTTCCAAATTTTCTCCCCATTTATCCCCTGCCCCCACCCCAATACACCAAGCATTCTAACTTTCTCTATCACCAATCTGTCCTCTCTTCTATCATCCCTCCTTTCTCTTGTCCCCATCTTCTCTTTTGTCCTGTAGGGCCAGATGACTTTCTATTCCCCATTAACTGTATTTATTATTTCTTAGTAGCAAGAACAATACTCAACAGTTGTTCCTAAAACTTTGAGTTCCAAATTCTCCCCATCCCTCCCTCCCCACCCATTCCCTTTGGGAAGGCAGGCAATTCAATGTAGGCCATATCTGTGTAGTTTTGCAAATGACTTCGATAACAGTCATGTTGTGTAAGACTAACTGTACTTCCCTCCATCCTATCCTGCCCCCCATTGTTTCTATTTTGTCTTTTGATCCTGTCCTTCCCTGACTGTTGACTTCAAATTACTCCCTTCTCCCATTGCCCTCCCTTCCATCATCCCCCCACACTGCTTATCTCCTTCTCCCCACTTTCCTGTATTGTAAGATAGGTTTTCATACCAAAATGAGTGTGCATTTTACTCCTTCCTTTAGTCGAATATGATGAAGGTAAACTTCATGTTTTTTTCTCAGCTCTCCTCTTTTTCCCTCCACTAAAAAGTCTCCTGCTTGCCTCTTGAATGAGATATAATTTACCCCATTCCATTTCACCCTCTCTCCTCCCATTACATTTCTCTCTCACCATTTATCTTAATTTCTTTTAAGATATGGTCCCATCCTATTCAATTCACTCTGTGCTCTCTGTCTCTGTGTGTGCGTGCATGTGTGCATGGTGTGTGTGCACACATGTACGTGTGTGTGCGTGTGTGTGTACATCTGTGTGTGGTCCCACCAACTACTCAGATACTGAAAAGTTTTAAGAGTTACAAATATTGTCTTTCCATGTAGGAATGTAAACATTTCACCTTTGGTAAGTCCCTTATGACTTCTCTTTGCTGTTTACTTTTTCATGCTTCTTCTCATTCTTGTGTTTGAAAGTCAAATTTTCTTTTCAGCTCTGGTCTTTTCATCAAGAATGCTTGAAAGTCCTCTGTTTCATTGAAAGACCATATTTTCCCCTGAAGTATTATACTGTTTTGCTGGGTAGGTGATTCTTGGTTTGAGTCCTAGTTCCTTTGACTTCTGGAATATCCTATTCCATGCCCTTCAATCCCTTAATGTAGAAGCTGCTAGATCTTCTGTTATCCTGATTGTATTTCCACAATACTGGAATTGTTTCTTTCTAGCTGCTTGTAATATTTTCTCCTTGACCTGGGAATTCTGGAATTTGGCCACAATGTTCCTAGGAGTTTCTCTTTTTGGATTTCTTTCAGGCGGTGATTGATGGATCCCTTCAATACTTATTTTGTCCTCTGGTTCTAGAAGCTCGGGGCAGTTTTCCTTGATAATTTCATGCAAGATTATGTCTAGGCTCTTTTTTTGATCATGGCTTTCAGGTAGTCCCATAATTTTTAAATTGTCTCTCCTGGATCTATTTTCCAGGTCAGTTGTTTTTCCCATGAGATATTTCACATTCTTTTCCATTTTTTCATTCTTTTGGTTTTGTTTTATGATTTCTTGGTTTCTCAGAAAGTCATTAGCCTCCATCTGTTCCATTCTAATCTTGAGAGAACTATTTTCTTCAGTGAGCTTTTGAACCTCTTTTTCCCTTTGGCTAATTCTGCTTTTGAAAGCATTCTTCTCCTCATTGGCTTTATGAAGCTCTTTTGCCAATTGAGTTAGCCTACTTTTCAAGGTGTTATTTTCTTCAGCATTTTTTTGGGTCTCCTTTAGCAAGGTGTTGACCTGCTTTTCATGCTTTTCTTGAATCTCTCTCATTTCTCTTCCCAGTTTTTCCTCCAGCTGTCTAACTTGATTTTCAAAATCCTTTTTGAGCTTTTCCATGGCCTGAGCGCACCAGACATCCACCTCAGATATCTGGGATAGAGAGCCCCCAACCTCCACGTCTTTCCCTGATGGCAAGCATTGTACTTCCTCATCAGAAATGAAGGGAGGAAGGAACATCTCTTCCCCAAGAAAGTAGCTCTCTATGGTCTCACTTTGCTTCCTTTTTCTGGGCATTTTCCTAGCCAGTTACTTGACTTCTGAAATTCCTGTCCACCCCTGCCTAGATCTGCCCAGCTAGTGCTTGGGGTCTGAGATTCAAATGCTGCTCCCCAGCCTCAGGGCTTTCCGTGGCGGGCACAGCTGCTATTCAATGTGAGCTTAAGTCCTGGTGCTTGGGTGGGGGCAGGGCCACCTCCCAGGCTCAGTTTCCTCAGGGGGTTTATGCAGAGATATTCAGTAATGGCCTTGAGCTCCTGTCTGCTCCAGGAGTTCTGGGCCGCTGCTGCCTCTGCCGCTGCCTCTGCCACTGCCTCTGCCACTGCCTCCCGATGGGGCCCGAGTCACAGAGACACCCTGCTCCCCTCTCAGCCAGCCTAGAAGTCTCTCTCACTGACCTGGAGCGCCTGTGGGTGGAGGGAACTTTGTGTCTGCCGGAGTTTCCATCCCCGAAGCCTCCTCGGATCTGCTCCTCTGGGGCTGCACGGGCAGGGCAGCTCAGGAGTGGCTCCACTGTCCAGAGTGCAACGGACCTTTGGGGTCGGCTTTCCAGGGCTCTCTGGAACAGAAATCTCTTCCACTGCGTTGGTGCGTGGCTTGCAGTACTCCAGAATTTGTGGGGAGTTCTTTTTACAGGAAATTTATGGGCTGTGGATTCGGAGCTAGCATATGTGAGTCTTTCTACTCCGCCATCTTGGCTCCTCCCCCTCGCATTCTAACAATTTTAAGACTTTTATGCATATAAAAAAGACCAGTTATTTTATCCCTGCAATAGTTCCCTGAATAGCCTGTACCAGAGCACTGAAT
This sequence comes from Bettongia penicillata ogilbyi, assembly GCA_023548195.1. Lineage (NCBI taxonomy): Eukaryota > Metazoa > Chordata > Mammalia > Diprotodontia > Potoroidae > Bettongia > Bettongia penicillata. Next base: position 3,163,715 of record JAJHZJ010000266.1, read on the forward strand.
GAAACAGAAGAATAGCAGGATAGTGACTTGTCACAGTACTATTTCTTTGTGAACCCAATCAAAATAGATGGAAAAATACAAGATGACAGTAATCACTAAAACAACTTATTCACTAAGGAGCAAACGGTGTGCTAAAATGTCTCAGAAATAGGAAGAGAAATTTATCCTCAACTCAGTAATTATGAAACAGGCTATCCAAAAGCACTGCAGAATCTACACTGTCTTTTTTAATTATTTCAAAGCTTTAATTCAGTTCCCACTGTCCAGGCTTCTCAAAATGCTAGAGTATTGACATTCTTGTGGAAAACTCTTTTTTATTTAAGAAATAAGATCAACATAAAACTTCTATGAGCAATTCATATATAATGAGGTATTTTCAGGGAGACCTTTTAAGGCCATTGTGGTTTTATTTCTGTTGTTCAGTTTCTTTGTCCAATTCTTTGTAACCTCATTTGAAGTTTTCTTGGCAAACATACTGTAAGACTGGTTTGCCATCTCCTTCTCTGATTCATTTTACAGTTAAGGAAACTGAGGCAGAGTTAAATGACTTGCCTAGGGTCACATATCCAGTGTCTGAGGCCAGATTTGAACTCAATCAACTGAAGCACCTAGCCATGCATCTAGACTAAAAGTATTACATCTCCTCTATAGTATTATGATTCTAAATTAAAGAGGGAATTAAAATAAACCTCTTATTAATCACTTTTTGTGTATGATTGGTATCAAGCCATATTCATCCTCTGAAAAACAAATGAAACATCCTCTTTATCTAACAGAATATTTCAAAATTTAGAATCCAAGTCCTATTATGTATGCATTGTGCTAAATGCTGGGGCTAGAAATAGAAATAAAAACAAAGAGTCCCTGCCCTCAAGGAGCTTATATTCTAATTGAGGACATTAACATGCGAAAAATCCTTAATGTATGTCAAAGGGAGACTGAAAGCTACAAGCTTGAATTTGGAGATCACATGGAAGCAGTGGATGAAGGCAATGCCCACAAATATTTTGTTTTCCTTGAGGAAAATTCCATGGAAGGTAAAAATAGCAAGAAGACATTGGAATGTAAAGTCTGTGAGTAGGAGTTGTTTCATTGGTTGTGTTTGATTTCTTGACACTGACAACAACGGCTGGCACACAGTAAGCACTTTATAAATGGTTGTTGATTTGACAAATCTGTAGCTACTTACTGGCATTCTGAAATCGAAACTTAATTCAAAGAGTATATTTAGAGTATATTAATAGCTTCTATACAATACTAATATTAAGACATCTTTCAGAACTCTACATTGGGAAGGTATCCTAACTAAAACCTGCATAATATTAGTGAAGCATGGGACTCATACTCTAAGGCTGCTACAGAAAAAGTAATACCACCTCGCCAAATGGAGGAAGACAGTTAACAGACATTCTTTCACTTCCCAACAGACAGGTTAAAAAAAAACACAAACCCCCCCAAAAAAAAAACCAGAGAAATCCTTTTCAAACAGACATCATTTTACCGAATTATTCAATAAGCATTTAGTAAGTGCTTACTCTGTGTGTATTTGCAAAGGGTTGGGAATAAAAATATAAATAAATAGTTGTTTTAAGAGCAACTTTGACTAAGTCATTTTGACTATTATAAATGCCCAAATTAGCTACCATGGACCTTAGGAGGATGTTAACTGTAGTTAGAGAAAGAAAAAATACAAGTGTGTGTAGAATGATTTTACATACATACAGACATACATACACACATATTTGCATCTAAGAGTAGTCATCTTTAGGGTGGGGGAACAGAGAAAGGAAGAAAAAGGGAAAAAAGAATGTTATATAACTATTAAGTATTTAAAAGGGATAGGAAGTTGTACATAATAGATTTGTAGTTTCATGGGCAATCTTTTTTTATTATACTATGTTATAAAAATGCTTGTTTTATTTATGTTCAGAATAAAATAAATAAAAGAAAATTTAAAAATAGTCCTTTCCCTCAAAGAGTTTACTATGTAATTGGGGAAGACACACAAAAAGAAACTTATAGGACGTAGTTAGGAAGGGTGTGTACCCATTGCAGGGGCATGATGAAGAGTTCCAAAGAAACAGAACAATAAATTGCATCCCCTCTTTCAACAGAGACCCTGGTGACCATAACTTTCCCCTCCAGTCAAAAAGTCAAAGAAGAGGGGCAGAAGATAATGATAAGGTGTGAGTGCCAGGGGGATTCATTTTGCAGCACAGTAGAGAAGGAAGGGATGAGAGAGTTCCCAAAAAGTCCAGTAGGAGTTATGAGTAATAATAGTAGTGGCAATAGGCTATAAAAAAATAGCACCCTCCAAATATCTAACAAAACATGAATTATTGGTTCAAATTATACAACGGGAGCTTGCCATTTTCTATTCCATCATTGCTATCTACCCTCCAAAGCAGAACTCCAGTAACTATGCCTACCAGAAGCTATGTTGATCATCTCTGAACTCCCTGGGACCATGGGTTCTCATTTTTACCATAACATTTTTCCTTTCTTCTTCTGCTTTTCTACCTTCCAAACTGGACCTCCTGAAACCATGCCCAAGAAGAGCCCAGCTCTTCAATTCCAAGCTTTTTTTCAACTTGACCCTGGCCATTGTCTGCCCTATTACTGCTGTCTCACCATCCAACCACATCACAAGACACCGTTTTCATATGACTCTTTGGATTTCATGCCACTGGTAATCATCTGAATGTCATGGTCCTCTTCAGGAATGAAGGACAAACACAACAGGGAATGAACTTTATCATCCTGCAAGATCACATTGGCCTTGGTGATTTCTCTCGTAGGAACCTCTCTGATTGAATGATAGAACAGAGAGCTCTTCCCAAAACTTCCAATTAAGAAGGGCACCCAGACCAGTCGTCTCTTTCTTTCCACTTGGCTGCATGCTACCTTCCTCACTCAACTTTATTTTTTGTGTTGTCTTCTCCCTATTGGAATGTAAGTTCCTTGAGGGTCCTCTTTTGTATCCTTGACAACTTAGTACAGTGTCTGGCACATAGTGGGTGCTTAATAAATGTTTATTGACTGACTGACCATATTCAGAATGAGTTTAGCTAAGCCATCTCTGAACCGCCTGGACCATGGATACACAAACATCTTTTGCCCTGGTCCATACACATTTCCGCTCCCTTTTTATCTCTTGCCTTGAGAACTGTAATCCAATGAACACTACAATTATCTTTATAAAGGGCATGACAATTGATTACCCTATTGTTTCATTTATCATCCTGTTGACTTCCTAAATCAAAAAGCTTGGTCCTGGGCAACCACTGCCCTATAAGTGTGGTCTATTTAAATGTAGACTTTTCAAGGTTCGGAAGTCTCTCACTAAACCTTGGCCCAGCACTTGCTACATAGAGATTACTTAAATTATTTTTCCTCTGTGCATTCGTTTGCAGACATTTATTGACATTCATGGAGGAAAACAAATACTAAAAATATATCCCTCAAACTACCTTTGAGAATTCAATCAATAAATTCTACTTGAAAAAAAGCTTCATCAGAGTAAATTGGGTCTTGTACCTGTAAGCGGAGCAGATTGCCCTTCAGGTTGAAGAAGTAGAGGGCAACTGGTAGTTCCAAACTCAATGAGGGGAGACCAGGGAGGTTAAGACCAGTGGTCAAGAGGGAACCACCCAAGGGAGCCAGGAGGCAGAGGTCCAGCAAGCCCAGGTCAAAGGGGCTTAGTCTGGGGAGACTCAGGAGATGATAGAAAGTTGGAGGAGTCAGCCCTCTAGGCTGTGAGAATTCACACCCGTGAGCCAAGCGTAAACCAGCCCCTAGCAAGCAGAAAGGGTATGGGGAGGGAAAGGAGGAAGAGGGAAGTTTGGGTTGTTGGAGGGTCAGCTGGGTATCCCCTCCCAATTTCAAAGATCGATCTCTTGTATTTTGTCTCCATCCACACCTGCTGTCCTAGCCATTTTTTCTTTGTCCAGAGTGGTAGAGATGTTCTCACCCCCAGCTCATCCTCTTTCCCTTAGGCATTCTCTGTTTTTTCTTTTTTTTGTCATTCCTTTGAGATAGAGCTTGGAAGTGGTCTCTCCCCTCCTAATCCTTTCTCCTCTGTAATTTCCTTGTTCCCTCAGTAAAGTGAGCTGCTCGGATGATCCCTATCTCTAGTCAGCTGTTCTCACCTTTCATCCTTCTCTCATCCTTCCCTAGTTGATTTGCTTTTGCTCTTTCCAGTCCCCAAGAGGATGTGGGGTTCTTGGACACCTTTGTCCATAGCCTTTCAGGGTTTGGGTTCATTAAGAAGTTTTTGAAAGCCACACTGATATGTGTGTATGTGGAAGCTAACTTGGTTTGATTTTTATAAAAGTTGTGCTTAGTTTCATACTCCAGCTCTGTGTTTCTTTGTTTCCCAAATGTGTTTCTTTTGACTTTGCAGTCAACTGAAGGGATTCTCTCTCTCTCTCTGTCTCTCTCCTCTCTCTCTTTCTTTCTCTTCTCTCTCCCTTTCTGTTTGTTGCTATTTTGTTTTTTGGATGGGGGGGAAGGTAGAGGAGAATCTATATAATGTGAAACCACTTCATGTTTATACCACATTTCTTCATTTATAAATAATTTTAAATGGCCAAACTATGTTTGTGGCTTTTCTAATTGCTAAAACCAACCTGCCATCTGGATTTTAACTATAACATTTGGAAGAGAATAAATGTCAGGCCCTAACTTAAAAAAAATGTTGAACCCACACATAACACTGATCCATAAAAACCCAGGAATGCTTTAATAGATTCTGCCATGTCAAATACTCATAATCTTCAAGATATATACAACAAAAAGTTTTCAAACAGAGAGACCTACCGGAGAAGATAAAAAGTCACGTGCAAATTGGAAGAGGTTCCCATTATTCCTGTTGTTCTATCTGCTACTGGAATTGTTCTGAGGATGCTTTTAATGAATCTAGGGAGGATGACTTTACATCCGAATACTTTTATTTAACTACTTAATTGCAGTCATTTTATCCACCCATGCAAGAGTATATAGAACTACGGAAATAAAGGGATACTAACAGGAAAGCAACTTGTCCCAGGACCATTTCTAGCTGGACTTGATGTGAAAAAAATGAAGAGAGGATTGAAGTGGTTCTGATAGGAATTATGATGATAAAGAGGAGGAGGACAGCTAACATATGTTTCATGCTTTTAAGGTTTACAAAGTGCTTTTATTTATTTTCTCGTTCAACACTGGCAGTAAAACTGGAGATACAATCATTCTCATTTCACAGTTATAAATCCTGAGGTTTGGATAGGTTAAGGGAGTTGCTGAAGGTCAGACAACTTATAAGATACTAAGACAGGGGAGTTGTAAAAACTTTGCATCTTCATTTGTCCCTTTTGTAAGCATAGTCACTTACACCTTAAACCAGGCCTGCACAACACATGACCTGCAGGCCACTTGCAGCACTTCAAAGGATTTTTGGCAGCCCATGAAAAATGTAGAGGATATAAAAAGAAAATAAAGATGCTGTGAGTGCTTTGTCTAAGTCCGCTTAACCTGCCTCCCACAAGTCACTATTGTGTCAGTCATGTAAAACAGTGGGTGGGTTGCCACTGCACATTCTCTTCTGTTTGCCATGTGACTTGTGGCAACCAACCATGATCAGTCTGTCTCTAGTCTGGGAGGAGCAAGAGTTTTCTCTTTCCGCTGGGTTTTTCATTGCTACTGGCTTTGAACAGGGACAAAATGAGTGCAACCATGCACCAAGGCATCTGATGCCCAGTATGTGGTGAGCATCAACAGTAGGAGAGCTTTTTCCCCTCCCTTATTGCATAGCTGTCCTCCAAACTCCATGAGTGTCTGGCGCTGTCTTCAAGGTCAGACATCAGTTTATCATTCTTTACAAGTGAGCAGTTGCTGTGGAGATTTGGTTTGGTTCTAAAACATTAAAGTTTTAGGGGTGACTTTGTAAAATGATAAAAAGTATGTGAAAAAATAGAAAGAAATGGAAGATCAAATCAAAATATAGAGTGTTTAAGCTGGAGTGGACAAATAAATTGTTACTTATATGAGACAAAATATTGTGCCTTCTTTGCTGAGAAGGACTAGGGGTTCAGAAGGAGTACAATCTTCAATCTTCATTTCAAATCAAAACATCCTGATGTAAGCAAATTGGACACTAATGAAAATCTCAGTGAGGAACAATGGTTTTTCAAGAAAGTAAACTCAGAAAATAAGGTGGCTCCTAAGGTTAAGGTTAATTTTCAGATTTCCAAAGAAATTACTTCTTCTGGAAAGTCTTTTACTGAAGGTGACTTCATGAAGAAGTATTTGCTGATTGCAGTTTCTAGATTATGTCCTGATTTTTTTTAAAGTGTTCTTGAGAAATAATTATACCTTAACTTTGAAAGGGAACAACTGAAATCTATCTGATACCTGAAGAACTTTAGTCTATTTTAATTTTGGCCCCCACCTACTGCAAAGTGGTGAACATTTGTCTAAAACCCTTTAAACTTACGAAAATTTCTTTAAAAAAGAGATGGTGGAATAAGCAGTAAGTTACAGTAAAAAAGCAGTAAGTTTATGCTATCAGATATCAACTGGGCTATATTATACTTTCATATAAAAGTAAGATAATCCTTTTATTCTTTACTATTAACTCCCTATCTTACTTCCCAGTTCCTTTTTGAAACTTTTTCTTCTCTCTTTCTCATCACTTTACTATCTATTCTTGCCTCTTATCAGAATATTGAAGGTCACATTATACAGAGAAGATTAAGATCCTGGAGACTTCTAGAAGCCAAGATGGCAGAGGAAGGATTAGGTCACTGTAACTCTCCTATAGTCAATTCAAAACAATCACAAAATAGCACTCCCAAACAAGTCCTGAAACAGCAGAACCAGCAAAAATGTGGGGTGAAACAATATTTTGACTCAAGAAACTTGGAAAATTGGCAGGAAGGTCTGTTCAATTTGGGTAAAAGGAGAGCACAGTCTAGGACAGAAAGCATCCCTGGAAGGCAGCAGCAAGCCACACTTCAGCAAAGCAGCAGGGGATCCTGAACCCCAATGCAGTGGAGCAGGCAAATGACATGCCAGGACCCTCTCCTCCACACCCAGGTCTCAGTATGGTTGGGGAAATGGCAGACTTCAACTCTAAGAACTACCACATGCTTCAGCATAACCCTGGCTAAACAGGCAACCTCCAGTAGCCAGACTACCACAGGCTTTGTTGTGGCCATGAGGAAATGCAGAGACACCCCACCAATCTCAGCACATATCAGGTACTACCTCTGGGACTCTGGCTCAGCACCAGGTAAGCTACTAGACCCCTACTGCCTCTAGTAACACCACCCACATCTCCTATCCCACCCCCTCAGTATAGCACCAGACACCATGGGAGGGATTCCTGTGAGCCTCAGGGCAACATCAGTGCAGCAAAAGGTAAATAGCCTACAGACTGTGGCATACACAAAAAAGCTTGAGACAGGGCCCCTTCCACCATGAGTACAGAGCTCAAATTTAAAAGAAAGGAAAAAGACCAAAAACAGTGAACAAAAATATGATGACAACAACAAAATAATCTGACCCCAGAAAGTAATTATAACGACAGGGAAGATCAAGGCATAACCTCAGAAAAGGAGAACAATGTCAAAATATCTATGGGAAAAGCACCAAACAAAAATGGGAAGTGATCTTAAGACCAGAAAGAACTCACACAAGAGCTCAAAAAGGAGCTTAAAAATCATATTAAAAAGATAGAAGAAAAAAATGCTAAAAGAAACAAGAGTGATACAAAGTAACAACAAAAAAACCCAGCAGTTTGGAAAAAGAAAACAACTCCTTATAAAGTAAAATTGGCTAAATAAAAAAAGAGGTACAAAACCCATTAAAGAAAACAACTCCTTAAAAAATACAATTGGTCAAATGGAAAGGAAATACAAAAGCTGACTGAGGAAGGCAACACCTTAAAAACTAGAATTGGGCAAGTGCAAACTAATGACTCTATGAGACATCAATAATCAATTAAACAAATTCAACAGAATGAAGAAACAGGAGAAAATGTAAAGAACCTCATTGGAAAAATAACTGACCTGGAAAATAGATCTACGGGAGACAATGTTAAAATGATTGAACTACCTAAAAATCATAATCAAAAAGAACTGGATAATGTCTTTCAAAAAATATTATTAAGGAAAACTGCCCTAATATCCTGCAACCAGAGAGTAAAATAGGTATTGAAAGAATGTGCTAATCACCTCAGGCTAGAGACTACAAAATAAAAACTCCAAGGAACATCATAGCCAAATTTCAGAAATATCAGTTCAATAAAAAAATACTACAAGTGGCCAGAAAGAAATAATCCAAGTATCAGGGAGTCACAATCAGAATTATACATGATTTGGCAGCTGCAACATTAAAGGACTGGAGGTATGGAACATAATATTCCAGAAGAAATAGGAATTAATACTACAACCAAGAATCACCTATGTGGCAAAATTAAACATAATACTTCAAAGAGACAAATAGTTGTTCAATGAAACAGAAAGATTTCAAGCTTTCATAAGGAGAAGATTGGAATGGAACAAAAACAATATTCTCTCTCCAATACTGTATCAGCAAGGACCCTGTCATACATAGGAGGGCCTGCTGTACAGATTCTTAGGTCTACTTTTCTAAAAGGGAAGCAACTTTTGAAGGGTTGACAATCACTGCAATCAAGCACATATATCATTCACTTGGTTCAGGGGAAAAAGCACCCTGAACTTCACAGAAAATACAGAGACATAAAGATCAACAGACAGGGCTTCCAACTGTCTGACCATAGATAATACATACATCACAGAACAACAGACAGATCCAGCTGTCTGACCATTACATACATATGGTTACTAGAGAGAGAAGTGCCAACATCTAGGTTTTCAAAGCTGGAGTGCTCCTTAGCTGCTACCCAGTGTCTTATCTGGCAAAACAAACACTTCCAATGAGTAAATTCAAAAACAAAACCTCACCTCAGAGTATTTATACACTTTTCAGAGCCAGAGGGCAGAACTCTCTGATCCAGTGCCTCAATAGAAATTAACAAAAGTATTGAGGTCTATTAATGGGCAGGGAAGATCTTTAACTCTTCCCTCCCTCCTCCACTAACCTTAAATTACCATTATAGATACTGAGAAGGAATGGTCAGGCTGGTGGGAAGAGGAAAGAGAATTAGGAGAGAGCAATATTGCAAAAACCTAGGGAGAAGTGTGTTTGAAGAAGATGACTGAGGGTATTAAAAACTGCCTGGAGGTGGGCTAGATAGTTCTGAAGACCAAATTCACTTGTCACCTCAATGATTTTTGCATATTGATCAGTCCTAATCTGCAAACTGTATTCAAAAGTATGATCTATCTATGCACTTCCCCTCTCCCTTTGCCAAAATTACCTTGCTTTTACTTTGTCTATAGTTTGTATCTACTTTTATTTGGCATGTTATTTAAATTTCAGCTCCTCCAGGGCAAGCCTGTTTCATTTTCATCTGTGTTCCCAGCACCATGCCTGACACATAGTAATTACTCCATAAATACATGTTGATTGATTGGACTCAGGTAATATTTGACACGATTTCTTTAGTTTCTTGGTTTTCTGGAAGAACTCTTCCAGTTCTCCCTTGCTATAGCAGCAAGCACCCTGGCACATTTAGGATGGCTTATTAGCACAGGTTTTTAGTTCTGCTTTTCTAAAAGGAAAGCAACTTTTAAGGCATCAACAAACTACCTTAATTACATTTACCAACAGAGAAAATACAAGCAGTGAAATAAATACCAAAAAATAGGGCTTCTAACTGACTGACCGTAAGCAACACATATACAGATCAACAGACAGATACAACTGTCTGACCATACAAATATGGTTACCAAGAGAGAAGTACCAACGTCTGGGTTTTCTAAACCGGGAGCTCCTTAGTGGCTTCCCAGAGTCTCATCTGGCACACAAACCTTCTTCCAAAAACTAAGCCCCAAAGTAAAACCTACCTCAGAGTATATATATAATTTCAGAGCCAGAGGACATCACAAACCTTGAGAACCAATATCTTATTAGAAATTAACAAAAGGTGCGGGTCTTCCAACAATAACAACAACAAAGTCTCCTCTGATCAAGCTGCTCTTAATGGGCAGGCCCATTAATTGGTGGGGAAGAGCTTTAACTCTCACTAGCATTACAAATATCAAGACCCAAGAGAAGCCTAAAAAGGGGAAGAGGGAAAGATGGAAAAGAAAACATGAGGGATTCAATGGAGCTTACTTGTTTACAGCCCTCCATGGAAAGATAATATTAGTAATTCTTAAAAATCATACCACTAATAATACATCTCAAAGGAATATACATAGACAGAGGGTACAGGAATAAGATGAATTAAAGAAAATGACATAAAACAAAGGAATGCAAAGATGAGCACACTGAGTACAGAAGGCAAGGAGAGGTAGAATGGGGTAAAATTATTTCACATGAAGAGGTGCAAAAATCTATTACAGTGGAAGAAAAGATAACAAGATGGGCAATGGTCATCATTTGAATATGACTCTCATCAATATTGACTCAAAGAAGGAATAATATACAAAATCAGTTGAATATAGAAATTTGTCTTACCAAACAGGAAAATAAAAGGGGGGGACTGACAGAAGAGAGGGAAGACTGGAGGAGTTAGTAGACAGAAGCAAAACAATGTGGGGGGGAGGGTGAAAGTAAAGAAGGGACAAATAGGAAGAAGAATAGGATGGAGGGAAATAAGCAATTAAACATAATTGTGAATGTGAATAGGATGAACTAACTGTCCTATAAAACAGAAGTAGACAACAGAGTGGATTCCAAACTAGGATCCTACAATGTGTTGTTTACAAGAAACACATTTGAAGCAGAAAGACACAGGGTAAAGGTAAAGGAACAGAATCTATTGTGCTTCAACTGAAAAAAAAAAAAAAAAGGAGAAGTAGCAATCCTGATCTCAGACAAAGCCAAAACATAAATGGGCCTAATTCAAAGAAATAAGGAAGGAAACTACATCTTGCTAAAAGGTACCATGGATAATAAAGTCATATCAATGCTAAACATACATGTGCCAAGTGGTATAGCATCCAAATTCTTAAAAGAAAAGTCGTGAGTTATAGCAAAGCTATAATACTGGGGAACCTCAGTTGTCCCCTTTTAGAACTTGATAAATTGAACCAGAAAAGAGAATAGAATGCCAAATCAGTGGAATAGTTTAGATACACATGATACAATAATAAACATAACCTAGTGTTTAATAAACACAAAGACCCTGGCCTTTAGTGTAAGAATTCACTGGTTGACAAAAACTGCTGGGAAAACCAGAACACAATAGGACACAGACTAAGTATAGACCAACATCTCATGCCATATACCAAGATAAAGTCAAACTGGGTACATGACTTAGATATAAAGGGTGGCACCATAAGCAAATTAGAAGAACAAGGAATAGCCTAGTTGTCAGATCTATGGAGACAGGAAGAATTCATGATGAAATAAGAGCTAGAGAGTATTATGACATGTAAAACAGATGATTTTTATTATACTTAATTAAAAAGCTTTTGCACCATAAAAACCAACAGAACCAAGATTAGGAGGAAGACAGAAAACTGGGAAACAATCTTTCCAACAAATATCTCTAATAAAGACCTCATTTCTCAAATATATAAAAAACTGAGTCAAATTTATAAGTATATAAGCCATTCCCCAATTGATTAACTGTCAAAGGACTTGAAAAGGCAGTTTTCAGATGAAGAAACCAAAGGTATCTACAGGCATATGAAGAAGTGCTCTAAATCACTTTTGATTAGAGAAATGCAAATTAAAACAATTGTGAGGTACAACCTTACACCTATTAGATTGGTTAATATGACAGAAAAGGAAAATGTTAAATATTGGCGAAGGCGTGGGAAAATTGGGACACTAATGCACTGTTGGTAGAGTTATGGAATGATCCAGTCAACACAAAGAGCAATTTGGGACTATGTCCCAAAGGCTACAAAACCATGCATAGCCTTGGATCCAGTAATACCACTACTAGCTCTGTATCTCAAACAAATCATTAAAAAGGGGGAAAGGACCTAAATGTGCAAAAATATTGATTGCAGCCCTTTTTGTGGTGGAAATATATTGGAAATTGCGGGAATGCCCATCAGTTGGGAAATAGCTGAACAAGTTGTGATATATAAATGTGATGGAATACTACTGCTCCTTAAGAAGTAACGAACAGGCAGATTTCAGAAAAACCAGCAAAGACTTGTACTGATGCAAAGTGAAATGAGCAGAATCAGGAAAACATTGTACGTAGTATCAGCAACATTGTGTGATGATCAGCTATGAATGACAACCTTTCTCAGCAACACAAGACAAATATAAAGAATCATGAAGGAAAATGATATCCACGTCCAGATAAATAACTGATAGACTCTGAAGGCAGATCAAAGCATACTTTTTTTCATTTTTTCCCCTTTTGATGTTTCTTATTTCATGATTGTCACTAATATGGAAATATGATTTATATGATAACATATGTATAACATATCAAATTGCCTACTACTTTCAGAAGATGGGAGGGGAGGGAGAGAGAGAAAAATCTGGGATTGAAAAACTAGTAAAAAATTAATGCTAAAAATTGTCTATACATATAATTGTGAGAAAATATATACTGTTTAAAAAAATAAGCATGAAAACACACTGTTTCTCCAATGGCACCACAGATTTCGTCTTTAATCTACCCTCCTTATAAAGCCCATTTTTTTTCAATATTTCATATGAGTAATCTATAATCACACAAAATGTGCCCTACCTTGAGCTTCGGGTCATTGATAAGAGTACTCATGCTTTGACAATTTTTAGTCCCTCTAGATGACAACCACTCTGTGATTTATAAGAATAAGTTGAAATATATTCAGTCCCCTAAAATGTGTTGTTATTATTATCAAAATTGAAGAACTTTATGTCTAGTAGCGATGCAGAGTGCTTGAATGCAATATCAGCTCTTTTTATGGCTCCTAGAAAGGTTAAAGTTATTAGTAGCAAGAATGTTTATGAGCTCATGAAATTTGCATTACCCTCTAATACATGTATCATTGAAAATGAAAGTGAGGAAAAACAGAACGAAAAGTGGATTTTAGAGCTCAAATTCAGAACACAGCACAGTTTCTCACATAGTAATTGCTTAATCAGTGTTTCTTGAACCAGTCGAGTTCCTGTTTTGCTCCTAAGTAGCTGTGTGATTGTGGGCATGTCACTGTAATATGAGGTTAAGGCTTTCTTTCTACCTCACAGGTTTTTTATATAAATGTCAGTGATGATTAAGTGACCTGTAGGTCATTTGTAATAGTGAGTGAAAATAATCCAAAAAAGTATAATACTAATTGGTTCATATTTTTCATGACTTACTGATCCTTACTTATCCCTCCTTCCTTTGACCTCTGTGGCTTTTTATTATTTTAACTGTGAATTTAGCAAATTTTATTATTAATAATCATTTTACTTATATGTTCTCGTATATTCACAGTTTGCAAGCTATTTAAGTGAATGGGTCTTTCAATTTTTGTATTGCCCATTCTTTGTTTAATAATTCAATCCAATAAACATTTATTAAGGGCCTACTATGTGCCAGACCCTGTGCTAAGTGCTGAGAATACAAAAAAGAAAAAGAAAGTTCTCACCTTCAAGGAACTTACAATCAGATGGAGAAAGACAACCCACAAAAGGGGAGGGAGCATTCAGGATTATCTGGTTTGAGGGCATGTTGCTTCATGGAGTCAAAACCAAATTGAGATGCTGATGGAAAATTATCTGGAAAGTTCTGGGCCTCTATAAAGGAAGATTTTAGGAAGGGTTTAATGTTTCACCCCTGCAACCCTCCAACCAGAGTGGAGAGGCAATTGAACCAGTTGGAAAGGTGTTGAGTATAAAAAACTGCAGTCAATCAATATGGTGAAGAGATTTCAGATGATCAACTTATCCTGAGGGAGGCATTATGTTCTATGAAGCTGAAAACAAGCAGAGATATTGATGGAAAATGGAGAGTTAGCTCAATGCCCTATACATGGTGTATACCCATTAATTTTCATTGTTGATGATAATCAATCTGTTAAAATGTTTGTTTTACCAGAAGATAATTTATTTTAGGAATGGCTGAATTTATTTGAGGCCTAGGGCTCAAATAATTTTGATGGCTTCCCTAATTGCATACCCTTTTTGCCTTTCTTGCTATCAACATACTCTTTGTTTGGGGGAGGGAATTCTAACTAAATGCCTCTTATGAGTAACACATGGTCCATGAAGCTATCTCATTTATTGCCCACAGGGTTCCATAGCTCCAGCTGTTCTAAAGATAAAACAGCTGTCTCCAGAGAAGAGAGAAGAGTATTCTCTTTGGTTGAGGAAAAGAATATTGTGTGTTTTAACATCGTCAAGTAGAATCATCAGTCGGTTTTCTTTACACCACTTGCCTTTGGAGGACTTAGAATCTTTCTCCTTGGACATTCTCATCCTAGGCCTCTAGTATCCTGATTGATGATTTCCCTAGTCACCCACTACATCTAGGTTGGACTTAAGCCTTATATTTCTTTACTCCCTAGCAAAGTTCCCTTCATTTATTTTGCTGCCACTAAAATATCTGTTACTCTCCTACTCCGAATTTCCAATTCTTAAACAAAAACCAAAATAATTTTGTCCCTGCCTCTGGAAAAGATGTTCTCTGCTCCTCTGAGGATTAATTTACTACCCTGTAACTTTTGAAAGCAACATACCATTCCTTGGCCATCTATCTTCTCTATGCTCTGCCTCTTCCTATTACAATGTAAGCTCCTTAAGGGAAAGGACTGGTTTCATTTCTTTATTGATATTTCCAGTGATACGGTACAATGCTTGGCATATACTAAGCACGTAACAATTTTTTTCTCTTAATAGTATTTTGTTTTTCCCTAATTATATGTAAAGATAGTTTCCAATATTCATTTTTGTAATATTTTGAGTCCCAAATGTGCTTACGGTATTACCCTTTATGTCTAAATCATAAACCCATTTCAAACTTATCTTGGTATAGATTGTAAGATGTTGGTCTATTCCTAGTTTCTGCCATACTATTTTCCAGTTTTCCCAGGAGATTTTGTCAAAAAGTGAATTCTTATCCCAGAAGGCTGAGTCTTTGGGTTTATTAAACAGTAAATTACTATAGTCATTGGCTGTGTCTTGTACCCAACTTTTCCACTAATCCACCATTCTATTTTTTAGCAACTACCAAGTAGTTTTGATGATTGCTGCTTTAAAATATAGTTTTAGATTTGTTATGGCTAGGCTACCTTCTTCTGTATTTTTTTTCATTAATTCCATTGATATCTCTGACTTTTGTTTCTCAGATGGAATTTATTATTTTTTCTAGCTCTACAAAATATTTTTTGGTGTAACACTGAATTTGGTATTGCTATGGCACTGAATGTCTATTAATTTATGTAGAATTGTCATTTTTATTATACTAGCTTGGGTTACTCATGAGCAATTGATATTTTTCTAATTGTTGAGATCTGAGTTTATTTGTATCAAAAATGTTTTGTAATTCTATTCATATAGTTTGAGTAATTTATATTTTTTATAAATATTAATCCATTTCACTTAGATTGTCAGATTTATTGACATATAGTTGTGCAAAATAGCTCCTGATTATTGTTTTAATTTCTTCATCATTTCTGGTGAATTTATCCTTTTCATTTTTTGATATTGGTAATTTGATTTTCTTCTTTTTTTAAATAAAATTAACCAAAGTTTATTTTTTTTTCATAAAATCAAATTTTCAGCAGAGCTAAGATGGTGGAGTAAAAGATAGGACTTCTGTGAGTTCTCCCTCCAAATCCCTGTAAGAATCATGACTCTAAACAAATTGTAGTGTTGCAGAACCCATAAGATTATGGAAAGAAACAAATCTCCAGCCCAAGATGTCCTGATAGGTTAACAGGAAAGTGAGTGGAACACAGCCTGGTGTGTGCCACACCATCACAGACAGGGCCAGAGCAGGCCTCAGGGGACTGAATCATTGGTACCTGTGAGAGTTTCCAGACTTCTTTGTCCACAAATGCCAAAGAGGTTGCTGGAAAAACTCTGTGGGATCTTGGTGAAAGGAGTGTGCAGCCTGGATGGGTCAAGCCCCAGCCCCAGGGCTGTGGGGATGGTGGCAGTGATGGTGGTGGCAGTGACTGTTCTGGAGCTCTTGGCCCATAAACAGTAGCGGATTGAAGGACTGATACTAAACCCCTAAAGCTGGAGACAGTATACCCACTCCCACCCCCATGCTCACTGGAAGCAGAGTCCTATCTTGATAAAGAGGTCTGTACCTGGATGGAAATATAGTCTTTCACAACATGACTATTAAGGAAGTGTTTTGCTTAACTACACATATATAACCTATATTGAATGACTTGCCTTCTCAATGAGGGTGGGTGGGGAGAGAAGAAGGAAGAGAATTTGGAACTCAAAGTTTTAAAATTAAATGTTAAAAATTGTTTTTATATGCAACTGGGAAATAAGATATATAGTTCATGGGGTATAGAAATCTATATTGCCCTACAAGAATGTAAGGAGGAAGGGGGTAAGAGGGCAGATGGTGATAAAAGGGACGGTAGACTGAGGGAAGGGATAATCAGAATGCATATCATAACAGGGTGGGAAGAGAGGGGAAATGGGGAGAAAATCTGGAGCTCAAAATCTTGTGGAAATGAATGTTATTCAAACAATGTTCAACCTTTCCCTTCTTTCCCTCTACTGCAATAGGTTTTTTGCACCTCTTCCTATAATGCTATTTATTCTATCCTGCCTCCTCTCTTCCTCTCTTCCTAATACAATCCTTTTTTTACCCCTTGCTTTTATATTATCATATCAATGTCAATTTGTACCCACACCCTCTCTGTCTGTGTATAATCCTTCTAACTGCCCTGATAGAGATGTAGTTCTTAAGAGTTACAAGTATCATCTTCCCCTGTAGAGAAGTAAACAGTTTAATCTTATTGAATAAAATGTTTTTCTCTCTTATTTGCCTTTTTATGTTTCTCTTGAGTCTTGTATTTAATGATCAAATTTTCTATTCATCTCTGGTCTTTTCCTCAGGAAAGTTTGAAAGTCCTTTATTTCATTGAATATCCACCTTTTTTTCTGATTAAGCTCAATTTTTCTGGGTAGTTGACTCTTGGTGGTAATCCAAGCTCCTTTGCCTTTCAGAGTATCATATTCAGATATCATATCATATCATACCAGCAATTCTATAATATAGAAGCTGCCAAATCCTGTGTAATACTGACTATGGATCCTTGGTATTTTAATTCTTTCTTTCTGGCTGTTTACAGTAGTTTCTCCTTTACTTGATGATTCTTGAATTTGATTTCAGTATTCCTTGGAATTTTCATTTTGACATCTCTTTCAGGAGGTGATTGGTGAATTCTTTCAATGACTATTTTATTCTTTGGTTTTAAGATATCAGGACAATTTTCCTTAATAATTTCTTTTTTTTTAAGTTTTGATCTGCATTCAGACTCCTTATTTCTTTCTCTGAATGTGGATGACATTTTTTCATCATGAGTCTTTTGGATTTGTTTTAGATTCTTGCATTGCTGAGAAGATCTTAGTCTATCAAAGTGAGACACTGAACATTGTTGCTGTTACCATGCAAAAGGTCTCCTGGTTCTGCTCACTTCACTCATCATCAGTTCATGTAAGTCGTTTCAAGTTTTTCTGAAGTCTGCCTGCTCATCATTTCTTATAGTACAACAGTATTCCATTACATTCATATACAACAACTCATTCAGTCATTCCCCAGTTGATTGGCATCCCCTCGATTCTTGGTCACACAAAAAGAGCTGCTATATATATAGTTTTTGTACGTGAGTCCTTTTCCAATTTTTATAAGATCCTTGGGATACAGCCCTAGTAGTGGTATTGCAGTTCCATGGATCCTTGCTAGAATGCCTGGAATACACTATCTCTTCAAATCTACCAGTTGAAACTCTTCTCTCCCATCGATAGGATAGTTCCATAGAAAGAATGCTACACACAAAGTCAGGAAACCTGAGTTCAAATACTGCTTGAAGCACTTTGTGGTTATTTACTTATAGGTAAATCATTTAACCTCTCATGGTCCTAGTGTCCTCATCTGTAAAAGGGAGATACTTTATTATACTGCCTATTACATGGGGTTGTTGTGAAGAAAATACTTCATTGCCCTCTCCTCTCTAATTCATCTTTCACACAATGTCAAAATCACTTTCCTAAAGGGCAAGTCAGACTATCAATTCCGGCACAAAAAAATTATTCAATGACTCCCGATTACAAATAGAATAAAATACAAACTCATTAAATAGTCTGGCAATTTATACTCTCCACAATCTATCTTTACCTTTCTTTAACCTCCCAATGTATTATACATTCCAGCCGAATTAGACTACCAGCTGTTTCCTGAACTTGCATTTCCATTTTCTATCCCTGTGTCTTTACATAGGCTGTCCCATATGCAGAGATACCATTAGCACATTTGGAGTTGTTGAGAGAGACCTTGTCCCAAGAAGAGCCCATTGCCAGCAGCACTGTGAGCAAGAGAGAAGCTAAGGGTGTGGAATGTGCATCTGGATGAGGGAGTGAGATAAAACCTTGATGACCTTTCCTTAGTGAAATTTTTGCCCTTATGCCAAAAATGTACTCCCTCCCTCAATGTCTTAAAATCCTTAATTGACTTTTCAAAGTTCATCTTAGGTGCCACCTTCTGCAAGTCTATTCTGATGTTTCCTGTTTCTTAGGGTTCTTTCTTTTCTCAAATTGCCTTGTATTTACCTGTATTTTCAGGTTGGTCACACATTATTCCCCTTTATGCCCTCTACATTCCAACCAAGCTGGGCAATTTACTGTTTTTTGACCTTGGCATTCCATCTCTTTCTGTGTAATCGCACCAACTACCCAGATGCTGAAAAGTTTCAAGAGTTACAAATATTGTCTTTCCATATAGGAATGTAAACAGTTCAACTTTAGTAAGTCCCTTATGACTTCTCTTTGCTGTTTACTTTTTCATGCTTCTTCTCATTCTTGTGTTTGAAAGTAAAATTTTCTTTTCAGCTCTGATCTTTTCATCAAAATGCTTGAAAGTCCTCTATTTCATTGAAAGACCAATTTTCCCCCTGAAATATTATACTCAGTTTTTCTGGGTAGGTGATTCTTGGTTTGAGTCCTAGTTCCTTTGACTTCTGGAATATCATATTCCACACCCTTTGATCCCTTAATGTAGAAGCTGCTAGATCTTGTGTTATCCTGATTGCATTTCCACAGTACTTGAATTGTTTCTTTCTAGCTGCTTGCAGTATTTTCTCTGTGACCTGGGAACTCTGGAATTTGGTCACAATGTTCCTAGGAGTTTCTCTTTTTGGATCTTTTTCAGGTGGTGATGGATGGATTCCTTCAATACTTATTTTGCCCTCTGGTTCTAGAATATCAGGGCAGTTTTCCTTGATAATTTCATGAAAGATGATGTGTAGGCTCTTTTTTTGATCATGATTTTCAGGTAGTCCCATAATTTTTAAATTGTCTCTCCTGGATCTATTTTCCAGGTTAGTTGTTTTTCCAATGAGATAATTCACATTCTCTTCTATTTTTTCATTCTTTTGGTTTTGTTTTATGATTTCTTGGTTTCTCAGAAAGTCATTAGCCTCCATCTGTTCCATTCTAATCTTGAGAGAACTATTTTCTTCAGTGAGCTTTTGAACCGCTTTTTCCATTTGGCTAATTCTGCTTTTGAAAGCATTCTTCTCCTCATTGGCTTTTTGAACCTCTTTTGCCAATTGAGTTAGCCTACTTTTCAAGGTGTTATTTTCTTCAGCATTTTTTTGGGTCTCCTTTAGCAAGTTGTTGACCTGCTTTTCATGCTTTTCTTGCATCTCTCTCATTTCTCTTCCCAGTTTTTCCTCCACCTGTCTAACTTGATTTTCAAAATTCTTTTTGAGCTCTTCCATGGCCTGAGCCCATTGAATATTTATTTTGGATGTTTGGGATGCAGAAGCCTTGACTTCTATGTCTTTCCCTGATGGTAAACATTGTTCTTCCTCATCTGAAAGGATGGGAGGAGATATCTCTTCATCAAGAAGATGTTCTTATTCCCCCCCCCCCTTTTTTGGGCATTTTCCCAACCAGTTACTTGACTTTTAGGTCCTTTGTCAAGTGTAGGGTATACTCTGGGAATATGTAAAATCTCAGTTCCTCCAAGGTGGCACAATCAATTGTGTATACTGGTTTGGGAGGAGGAAGAGATTTTTGTGTCCAGAATCTTGGCAGTTACGCCTCCAGTTCTGCCAAGCTGGCACTGAGAGGGGGCAGGGCTGCCATTCAGTGAGAGACAAAGACCAGCTCCTTCAGGGCCTCTACACAGGGCTGAGGTAATAATTACCTCCTCAGTGCCCCCAGGGGTTTTATGATCCAACAATGGATGCAGGCTGCTCTAGGGGCTGCTGTGTCCTCTGCTGCCCTGCTGACTGAGGTCAGAGTTATGGGAAGACCCTTCTCCCTTCCTGGCCAGCTGAAAAAAGCCTGTCGCTGACCTTTGGCATGGGCCTTTCAGGTTGCCTTGGGCTGGAAATCTCCTCCACTCTGTTGTTCTCCACTTCTGCTGCTCCAAAATTATACCCTCTCTGTAGGTATTTTATGGGCTGTGTGGGGAAAGCCTGCATTTGTGTGTCTTTCTACTCCATCATCTTGGCTCTGCCCCCCTATTTATTTTACTTTTGATCTTACTTATCTCACCTTTGATTTTCAGGATTTTCTATATGGTACCCAATTGGGGATTTTTGGTTTGTTCTTTTTGTAGTCTTTTTAGTTACATGTCCATCTCATTGATCTACTTTCCCTCCCATACCCATCTTATTGATATAAAAATTTAGAGAAATACATTTTTCCCTAAATACTACTTTGGCTGCATCCCACAAATTTTGGTATGTTTTCTCATTGTTGTCATTCTCTTTAATGAAATTATTGTTTCTATGATTTGTTGTTTGACTCAGCTATTCTTTCAGATTAGATAATTTAGCTTCCAATGAATTTTTCATCTATATTTCCACTGCCCTTTGTTGAAAGCAATTTTTATTGCATTATGATCCAAAAAGAATACATTTACTATTTCTACCTTTTTACATCTTATTTTGAGATTTTTATGGCCTGTGAAATTGCCAATATTTGTGTAGGTGATGTGCTACTGGGAAAAAAAAAATATATATTACTTTCTGCTCCCATTCAGTTTTCCCCAAGGGTCTGTCATATCTAACTTTTCTAATTTTCTATTTATCTCCTTAGTCTCTCTTTTGTATATTTTTGGATTGAATTTATTGAGTTCTGAGAGGGAATTGTTGAGGTTCCCCATTCCCACTAGTATAGTTTTGCTATCTATCTCTTCTTGCAAACTCGTTTAACTTTAAGAATTTGGATGTTATATCTCTCAGCACATATATGTTTAAAATTGATATTGCTTCAGTGTCTTTGGTACCTTTCAGCAAGATGGAATTTCCTTCCTTATCTCTTTTATTTAGATCTTACATTTACTCTGAGATCAGGATTGCTATCCCTGCTTTTTTTTTTCCACTTTAGCTGAAGCATAATAGATTCTGCTCTAGTCCCTTACTTTTACTCTGTGAGAGTCTCTCTACTTCAAGTGTGTTTCTTGTAAACAAAATATTATAGAATTCTGATTTTTTTATCCACTCTACTATTTATTTCCATTTTATGGGAGAGTTCATCCTATTCACATTCACAGTTATTATTACTAATTGTATTTCCCTCCATCCTATTCTTCCTCCTGTTTGTGTCTTATCTCCTTTCACCCTTTCCCTCCCCATCAGTGTTTTTCTTCTGTCTGATGTCCAGTGTTATATCTTATTTCCCCTGCTGTATCTTTACAAACAGTAGGGCAGACACCTTTGATGAAAAGTTTGGAGTTTAAGGGTATTTTCAGTAACTGTTCAGTTGACATTTATAGGGCCTTCAAGAAAAGACTAAAAACGAAAAGGTGAAATATCTCATACACACAAGTGAAAGGGACTGCTGCCCATATACAGCTCTTTTCATTCATGTATACACACAGATTTTAAATTGAAAAAATAATAATAACTGACCTCATATGGTGTTTTAAGATTCACAGAGTACTTAAATATTTTATCTCTACAGCAACCCAGGTATGTAAGTGCCATGATACTCCTATTATAGCAAACGGAAGAAGACAAAGAAGTAACTTGTCACCCAACTATTAAGTGTCTGAGGATGGATTTGAACTCAGGTCTTCTTCACTCCAGTTCCAGAGCTCTATCCACTGTGCCACCTAACTGCCTTAATCATTATCACTGTCAGCTCTGAAAATTCATGATAGTGATAAAGAGGGGTAATATTCAAACGCTCACAGTTCTGGAAGATCAACAATGATTCTGAAGGGAAGACAGAGGGAAATCCTCAAATGATATCTTTGCCTATGTTTGTTTCCAATAATATAGAGTTTGAAATCCTATGATAGTCTTCAGAAGAATGTACTTTTGAGCAAACATTATGGAAAGATGAATGGGGAAAGATATGTGGACGAAATCAACATTAGAGACCCTGTGGGATTTTTACTTAAGCTTAGCGAAGACAGGGTAAAGAATGACAAAGGAGGAAATGTTGACTGAACAGACAGGTATTGCTATAAGCTTTAGGTATGGAAGACAGTTTTTACAAATATGAATTCCCTTAAATTAATAATTTTCTCTTTTTATTGAGAGAAAAACTGAGTCACAATTTTCTAATCTGTGACCTCTCTGATGATACAGAGTTGTGCTGTATGGAACCTTTGCCCTGGAGTCAGAAGAGACCTTAGACTGTGCATATCACTTAAACTCAGTTTCTTTGTCTGTGAAGGGAGGATGATAATATCTGCATCATTTACCCTAAAGGGTAATTACAAGGAAAAAAAAAGGTTAAATATTCGAGGCCTTACATAAACTTCAGAGTGTCCTTATGATAATCAGTGGCTCATATGATCAGCAAAAAAACTAGGACATGTAGTTATGTTTCCCAATAACTTCTTCCAAAAGTTTTTTTTAGGCTAATTTATTCTGGAATAAAATCATGCCTGCATATGTTCATGTAATATATATGTAGAGAATATGCCATGTTACATATGGCATAAACATATTACAGATACAAGACATGTAGGTAATATGGATGCATATGAATATAAATCAAAAGAAAAGGATTTTCTCTTATACTAAATTTGGCTTGTAGAACTTTTCATTTTCCTGTTCACTCTTTTTGACTTTTTTTCTTTAGCCCATTTCTTGCCTAGCCCCATGCCCTACAGAGCTGATCCAAGCAAGGAACATTCTTTGAAATCAATAAGAACTCTGCAGGGGATCAGAAGAAGCCTAGAAATGGGACCTTTGTAATTCTTGCCTCTGCACCTTGCAGCATTTTTCAAAATTTTTCGAGGAATGATCTAAACACTTTGCTTTGAATTCTACAGTCTTGTTAGATCTTTGCCACTGATATTCTTCTTAAAGGACTGCCAGCCAGATAATGATCTCCTGAGATTCTCACCTGCTCCAGGGCCACCCATCCTCCAGTGATGCTTGTTGTTATAAACTGTAATAACATTGTATAAGCTTGTAGGGTTTGCTTGATCTTTATTTGCCAACCCTCAAGTTCAGGCCAAGAGATAGCGAGAGCATCTAATTAGTATGTGCAACATGCACCCTTTCCTACACTCATTTTATTTTCACTCTATGATTAATTATAATCCAAGATTCTGAAGTTTTAAAAAAAAAGGTAGAAGTGTAAGAGGAAGCAATGTGATGATCTAGTTTCTGAGAATATTTAGTTTATGACCTGCAGTCAGTGTTACTACTTCCTGTTACCCAACTTCCTTCTCCTTTGCTTGTCCTTTTCTCTCCATACATGCAGTCTCTTACAATACAGTTACTTACTGTGTTCATGAATATTAATCATTCAGCTTTTATGGCTGTCAGGAGAATGGCTTTAGGCTCACTGTAGTAAGTCACTAGAACTGAATTAATAAGAAGAGAGAAATAGTCTAGAACTGGGGTTCTTAACGTGGGGACCCTGAATTTGACCTGAGACACAATAACTGAAAAGCAGAAGGGAGGTACCAAAGTTCAGAGTTCATATTTAGAACCAGAGTAGGGCCAGAAGCACCATCCAGTTGTAGAGAGGATCTGCAGGCCTTACTTATGCAGCTACTGACCCAGTGGTGTTCCAGACTTACCTATTAGATGATAGATTACAAGGCTGACCACAGCACCAGGAGACTACCGAATTCTGCGAAGGGTCACCATAAATAGAGTTGGCCCACAATATCAACTTGAGCTTAATGATGGTGACTGTTAATATTCCATTCTCTCACAACACTCTTAATCTTAGTGTTTATTCATTCAAGTCTAATTCAATTCAAAAAATGCTTATTAATTGTTTACCATAAATCAAGCACCATATAAAAGCTGGGGAACCTACAGATAGAAACGTAACCTGCCTTCAGGGTTCTTACATTGCACTATGGCAAAGTATCACGTATACCATTACAGTAAACATTTACAAAATATATAAAAAGTGAATACATTACAATTTTAGGGTAGGGAGAGCACGAGCAATAAGGACTGAAATGGGGAGAGCTATTTCCTATAGCTACTTATGCTATGAAGGAAGCTAAGAATCCTAACTTTTTCCTCTTTTACTTTTCATATGCAATTGTCATTTTTCTCTTTTAAAAAATTTTTTCTTTTTTTTTTTTGTTAATTTGAGTTCTAAGTTGTTCACCTCCCCCCTCCCAACTCCACTCTAGAGAAAGCTAACATTTCACATAGACACATTCATATTTGTAGATATGAAACACTGCCATAATAATTCATGAGGTCTTTCTCTGGAGGTAAACAGCATTTTCCTTCATAGGTCCTTTGTAGTTGATATTTGTATAACAGTATGGCATAGTCATTCGTATTTACTGTTTGGACAGTATTGCTGTTTCTGTATACAACGTTCTCTTAGTTGTACTCATTTCATTCTTCATTATTTCATGCAAGTCTTTACATGTTTTCCTAAAATCAACTTGCTCATCAGTTTCTTATAGCACAGTAGTATTCCATTAAAATCATATACCACAACTTATTCAGACATTTCCCAATTGATAGGTATCCCCTCAATTGCCATTTCTTTACCACCACAAAGAGAGCAGCTATAAATATTTTAGAATATTTTCTCCTTGATCACCTTGGGAAACAAACCTAAGAGTGGTATTGACAGGTCAAAGTGTATATAGTTTTTTAACCCTTTGGCCATAATTCCAGATCATTCTCCAAAATGGCTGAGTCGTTTATGGTTCTAACAACAGTATATTAGTTTCTCAATTTTTCTACATACCTTCCAACATTTGAAGGTTTCCCTTTTATTCTGATAGATATGAGGTGGTATCTCAGTTTTTAAAAAAATTTACACTTCTTTAATCAATAATGATTTAGAACATTTTTTCACATTACTATCTGGCTATCTAATCTATCTATCTAATCTATCATCTATCTCTCTATCTCTCTATCTCTCTATCTCTATCTATCTATCTATCTATCTATCTATCTATCTATCTATCTATCTATCTATCTATCTATCATCTATCATCTCTCTGATTTATTTCTCCCCAACTGACTGTTTATATGCTCTCACTATTTGTCAGTTAGGGAATATCTCATATTTTTTATGTATTTGAGTTGTTATCCAAGAAACTGTCTATAAAAATTTCCACCCAATTTTCTGCTTGTCTTCTCATTTTGCGTTCATTAGACTTATTTGTCTAATGTTTTTAATTTAATGTAATCAAAACTATCCATTTTACAACTCACAATGTCTCTATATCCTATTTCACATTACTAAGTTCTTCTCCTATCTATCAGTCTGATGGTAAATATGTTCCATATCCTTCTAATTCACTTATGATATCTCCCTTTATATATTTAGGTCATGAATCCATCGTATCTTGGTATCTTATGGTTTCATGGTGTCTTATCTTGGTAAAAGGTGTAAGAAATTGGCCTACACCTAGCTTCTGCCAGACTACTTTCCAATTCCCCCACAGATTTTTACTAGTGAAATCTTGGCCTTAAGGTTTAAATCTTTACAGTTTTTGAACACAAGGTTACCATAATAATTTGCTATATTATATTGCATATCTATTACATTTCACCGAGGCATCATTCTATTTCTTTGATGCATCATTCTATTTCTTTTCTCCAAAACTAAAGTACACAGTAAGAAGAGAAAAAGAAATGTATTATAAACTTAAAGAAAAAAATATTTCATATGCACAGAATGTAAGAGAGGATTCAAAGTATACAGTGATAAATTTCCATTTCAAGAAAGTCTGCATAATAAATACTGCAATTCAGTTGTGTCCAAAGCTGTCTATCTTTTCTTTGCCTCCTTGTAAGTTTTCTTTTGTTCTCTGCTTTACACTTTTTAGTTTGTTCTTCCCCCCTTTCCCCCATTTTCCTCCACCCTTCTCCAAGAAAACTACAATTAAATACAGACATACGCACATATGCAAACATATATGCATACACATACATATACTTACATACACATATGTATATTTATATATCTATAATAATACTCATGTTTATATATATATATATATATTCATATGCATCTAGGAAAGACTGAACTATGGTTGTTGATCCTCTGTGTCTTTTAGGGTGTATAATAACTTCCTTCATAAGTCCAAATCTTTCCATATTTAAGTCTACTAACTCATCATTTTCCACACCACGGCAATATTCCAACTTTATTCTGTCTAATTATCTCAAATAGTCTAAAACAACAGTGATTAATACGACTGACATAGTGTAGTTTCACTATTCCTTTTGATTAAATCTACTTTATCTTTAACTTTGTCTGAGATCATGATTACTAACCCTGCTTTTTTCCTAATAAATTCTACTCCTGATCTTTATTTTATGTTTGTGTATATCTCTTATTTCATATTCCTCCTGACTCCCCCACTTTACTTCTACCCATACCTTGCCCCCCCATTACTTAACCTCCCTCCATCCAAAGATCCCTCCCTCCCCCCATCCTTTCCCCTTACTCTCTTGTTTCTCTCTGAATTTAGAAGACTTTTATAGCCTTCCAAATATATATGCTATCCCCTCTTTATCCCATTCTTGTTAATCCAAACACCTTTCTACACCCCCATTCTATTTCCTCACTTTTTTTCTTTATAAATTTAGAAGACTTTTTTCCTTGTAAATATCTAGACTGTTCTCTCTTTAATCCAGATCTGATGTGAATAGGGTTCCCTGTAAAAATCCCTCCCTTATCCTTTCCCTCATCCCTATCCCCTTAGCCTTTTATTTCTTTCTGATTTTAAAAGACTTTTATACCCTTCTATATATGTATGTATTGTTCCCTCTTTAAGCCATTCCTGATGAGAATAGAATTCCAGAATTTCCTCCCCCATCTATTCCTATGTATAGTTCT
This sequence comes from Bettongia penicillata ogilbyi, assembly GCA_023548195.1. Lineage (NCBI taxonomy): Eukaryota > Metazoa > Chordata > Mammalia > Diprotodontia > Potoroidae > Bettongia > Bettongia penicillata. The sequence goes on from JAJHZJ010000266.1 coordinate 3,191,225, forward strand.
TCCTCTAGCACCTCATTTGTATAAGATAATTACTCTTTTCACATTTTGCTAAATGGTTTTACTTTTTATAATCACATCATACTCAAGTCTATCCAATCTTTCTTTCAAACTACTCAATTACTAATAACAATCTTGGGCATACATTTTACATTTCCTCATATAAAAAGTAAACAGTCTGTCCTTATAGAGTCCCTTGTAATTAGTTTTTAATGTGTACCTTATATTTCTCTTGGATTTTGTAAGTTAAATTTTCTATTAAGTTCAGAGGTTTTGTTTTTTTTTGTTTTTGGAACAAAATCCTGAAAGCTTGGCAATTCACCAAACGACCATTTTAAAAATTCAGGATTGTGCTTAACTTTACTGGGTATAATATTTTCAGTCACAACCACAGTTCTTTTCCTCTTCAATAGATAGAGTTCCAAGACCTGCAGTCTTAGTGTTGCTATTCCTAGTTTTTGTGAGATCATAATTGTGGCTCTTTCATATTTCATTTTTTTCTTGTTGCTCATAATATTTTCTCCTTGAGCTGGGAATCTAACTATGATATTCTTGTAGGTTTTCTTTCAAGTGGTGATCAGTGGATTTTTTCTTTTCTACTTTCCTCTGTTGTTCTTAATGCTTCAGGACATTTTTTAAAAAATTATTTCTTGTATCATTGTATCAAGATACCTTTTTTATCATGGCTTTCATGTAGTCTGATTCTTCTTATGTTTTCTTCTCTTGATTTGTTCTTCAGATCAGTTGTTTTTCTTATGAAAATTCTCATCTATTTTTTAATTCTTTATATTTTATTTGTTATTTCTTGGTCTCATAACTTTACTGGCTTTCCCCTTGCCCAATTCTAATTTTCAAGGAGTCATTTTCTTTTTTAAGATTCTGGATCTCCTTTTCCAGTTGTTTGACTTTCTTTTCATAATCTTCTAGTTTTTCTTGAATTTGTTCTTTTTTAAAATTTCCTCAATCTCTCATTCGATTTTTAAAGACTTTTAAAAAAAGTTCTTCTATGAATTCTTTTTGGGGTGGTGATAATTTGATATTACTGTTTCAGGTAAGAGAGACTTCTTTTTTCTCCAGTATTCTCCTCTGAAGTCAAACCCCAGGGATTCTTTCTTTTTTGACTGCTCATCTTTGTAAAATTTATAGCAACTTGCAGTCACCTCTAGTCCTAGGGTATGGGGGATGGTGCCTCTGGCCTCAGATCCTCCTTCAGTTCTCTTTCTCCTGGAACTGAAACTGAGAGATCTGCCCTTCTGTAAGTGCCCACAGCCAGCAGTGTCCTTGCCCCACTGCTTCTATGCTCACTAGGCATGTGCTGGTTCTTTTCCACCCAGGACCCTGTCTTGGCAGCACAGCTGGGTCTGGTGTCTATTATAAGCAGAGGCTCCCCCAATTTTCCCCTGCTCAGACGCTCAATTTCCTATATTATCTGGGAGGTGAAAATTCCTGTGGCTGGGGCTACAGCCGCTACTTCTGGATCCAGCTAGTCTCAGGGCTTACTGAAATGTTTACACTTTACAGGGACAAAACCTTGATCCCGGGATTTTTCTTCTGATCTCTGGTTATTTTTTACTATTCTACACTTTCCTTGAGGTGCTAGTTTGTTTTATTTTTGTGGAAAATTTGGAATTTTGGGAATTTCTGACTTACTCTGCTTTCTTCTCAGAATCCTCTCCCACCATTCTATTTCTTATCTAGTACAAGACAGTTTTGATAATTACCACCTTAAAATAGAGTTTAAGATCTGGCATTGCTAGACCTCATTTCTTTACATTTTTTTCATTAATGCCATTGATATTCTTGATCTTTTGTTCCTTTGAATTAATTTTGCTTTTCTTTTCTAGCTCAGCAAAATATATATTTTTGCAGTTTAATTGGGATGGCATTAAATGAGTAGATAAATTTAGATAGAATTGTTATTTTTCATTATATTGGCTCAACTCAGTCATGAACAATGAATACTTTTCCAATCTGACTTTACATAAAGAGTGCTTTATAATTATGCTCATATAATTCCTGGATTTGTCTTGACAAGTATACTCCCAGATATTTTCTATTGTCTACAGTTATTTTAAAAGAATTATCTCTCACTAACTCTTCTTGCAGGGCGTTGTTGGTGAAATATAGAAATGCTGATAGTTGATGCAGGTTTATTTTATATAATGTTACTTTGCTAAAATTGCTTCAACTAACTCTTAAATTTCTGGGATTTTCCAAATATACCATCATATTATCTGCAAAAAGAGATAGTATTATTAACTCACCACCCATTATGATTCATTCAGTTTCTTTCTCTTTCATTGATACTGCTAGCATTTCTAGGACAATATTGAATAATATTGGTGATAATGAGCATCTTTGTTTCACTTTTGACCTTCTGGGAATTCTTCTACCTTATATCCATTATAGATAATGTTTGCTAATGGCTATATTTAAATTCTCTTTTTTAATAATTTGAAGGAAAAATCCACATATAGCCATGCTTTCAAGTGTTTTTTTAAATAGGAATGTGTCATATTTTATCAATAGCTTTTTTGCATCTATTGATAGTCATTTAATTTTTATTATTTTTGTTATTAATGTAATCAATTATGTTTATAGTTTTTCTTATATTAAACTAACTTTGCATTCCTGGTATTGAAGGCACTTTGTCATAATGGATAATCTTTGTGACGTATTGCTGAAGTCTCCTACTCCGTATTTTATTTAAGATTTTGTATCAATATTCATTATTGTAATTGGTCTATAATTTTCTTTCTCCGCTTTTGCTCTTCCTAGTTTAGGCATCAGCATCATATTTGTTTCATAAACAGAGTTTTGTAAAACTTCTTCTTTGCCTATTATTCCAAATAATTTATATAATATTGGAATTAGTTGATTATTAAATGTTTGGTAGAATTTACTTATAAATCCTGATTACCCTCTCCATCCCCATTTTTAGGAAACTCATTTATGGCCTGTTCAATTTATTTTTGTAAAACAGCTTTATTTAGATATCCCATTTCCTCTTCTGTCAAACTGGGTAGTTTATGTTTATATATGTCTTATTCCATTTAACTTAAACTGTTACATTTATTGGTATATAATTGGGCAAAATAACTCTTAATAATTGGTATAATTTCACTTTCATTAGTGTATTCACCTTTTTAATTTTTGCTACAAGTGATTTGCTTTCTCCATTCTATATCAAAATCATAAGATGTCTATTTTATTATTTTTTCATATAACCAACTCCTAGTTTTGTTTATTAATTCAATGATTTTCTATGTTCAGTTATATTAATCTCACTTTAAATTTCTTTTGGATTTCGAATTTGGTGTTTAATTGGTGATTTTTAATTTGTTCTTTCCCTATGTTTAGTTGTATATACAATTGTTTGGTCTGAACTTTCTCCATTTTACTGATGTATCTAGAGTTATAACTTTCTCTGATTACTGCTTTTGTTGCATCCCACAAGTTTTGATAAGTTGTCTCATTGTTATTAGTTTTAATAAAATTATTTACTGTTTCTATTCTTTAACCCAATCATTCTTTAGGATTAGATTATTTAATCACCTATTAATTTTGAATATGGTACATGACTACATGTAACTTTTTTGCATTATGATCTGGAAAGGATGCATTTAATATTTTTGCTTTTCTTCATTTATTTTATGGACTAATATATGACCAGTTGTTGTAAAGATGCCATGAAGCATTGAGGAAAAAAGTATATTCCTTTCTATTCTCATTCAATTTTCTCCAAATGTTCATTATATTTAGCTTATCTAAGATTCTATTAATCTCCTTCACTTCTTTTATTAAATTTTTTTATTTGATTATTTATCTAGTTCTGAGAGAGAAACATTGAAATCCCTCCCTATTATAGTTTTGCTATCTCTTTCCACCTGTTATTCATTTACCTTTTTCTTTAAAAATGTGAATGCTATAGATTTTTGTTGCATATATGCTTAGTATTATTGCATTATCTATAGTATCTTTTAACATAATTCAGTTTCCAGAATTATCTTTTAATTAAATCAATTTTAGCTTCAAGTTTGTTTAAGGTCATGATTGCTACCCCTGTTTTGTTTTGTTTTCATCAACTGAAGCATAATGTGTTCTACTCCAGCCCTTTATTTTTACACTATATGTTCCTCATATTTTTAAATATGTTTCTTGTAAACAACATATTGTTGGGTTTTGGTTTTTAATTCATTCTATTTCTCTCCATTTTATGAATGAATCCATCCCATTCATATTCAAAATTATAATTACTGGCTTTGTATTTCCATCTATCCTATATTTTCTCACTCTTTGTCCTTTTATTTCTCTCTTCTTACCTTTTCTTCCTCAGAAATCTAATTTATTTCTGATCACTGCCTCTCTCATCCACACACATTTCTAAAAGTTCCTCCTTTATCCTATTCAGTTGTCCTCCTATTTCTTGGTAAGTTAAGGAGATTTTTATGCCTTACTAAATAAATATGTTATTCCCTCTTTAACCTTGTTGCAATTAGAACAGGACTCTTACGCTACCTGCGCTACCACTGTAACCATCCCTCTGCTATAACAGTTCTTCCATTTACATCTCTTTTGCACGTGGTAATTTTCTCCATTTTACCTCTCCCTACACAGTTTGATTTTTTAGGATAATTCCATCATAATCCACTCAATCCCAAGACTTTTATCGAAGTATACTTTTTCAAACTATTCTAAGAACAATAATACTGAGTTACAAATATAATTTTCCCATATAAAAAGTAAACAGTATAATCTTATTAAAACCTTTATAATTAATCTTTCATGTTTTCCTTCTTATATTTCTCCTGATTCTTGTAAGTCAAATTTTCTGTTCAATTCTGATCTTTTCCTCAAGAATACTTGAAAGTTCTTTAGTGCATCAAATATTTTTTTTTCCTTGCAAGATTACAGTCAGCTTTCTCTACGTATGTCTTTTTGGTTGAAAACTCAGCTACTTTGTTCTTTGGAATATTATTTTGCATGTCCTTTGGTCTTTTAATGTAGAATCTACTAAATATGGTGTTATCCTGACTGTAGCTCTACAATATTTAAATTGTTTTTTTCTGTTTGCTTGTAATATTTTTGCCCCCTCTTGTAAGGTCTGAAATATTTCTATAATGTCCCTTTATGCTTTCATTTTTGAGATCTCTTTCAAGTGGTGATCTGTGAATTTTTTCAGTTTCTAGTTCAAGAATTTCAGGGTAATTTTCATTAAGAAATTATTGCAATATAGTGTCTAAAGACTCTTTTTTAAAACTGTAACTTTCAGATAGTCCAACAGTTCTTATATTATCTCTTCTCAATCTTTTTTTCCAGGTCAGTTGTCTTCCTAATGAGATGATTCACATTTTATTCTATGTTTTCATTCTTTTGATTTAATTTTATGATTTCTTGTAGTCTTATGAAGTCATTGGATTCCCCTTGCCCAATTCTAATTTTTAAGAAATTATTTTTTTTGGTAAGTTTTGGATCTCTTTTTCTAATTGGTTGACTTACTTTTCATGATTTTCTTGCTTTTCCTAATTATTCTTTTTTTATGATTTATGCTCTGTTCCCAAGATGTGAGAGATAATATCTCAGGTTTCATGTTTTTCATGCTGTTGCTTTCTGAACTTTCTCTAGGGACCTTTGACCTCTAGGTGTGGTCACTGCTCTTTAGGCTCACATCTCAGTCTATATATGACCTCACGCCTCTTCACCTCTGAGCTAGGACCAAGGCCCCCAGCACTGCAGTCATCACTGCTTGTTCTCAGTAATGCCTCAGATGGCTGCAAGCATCATTTTGCTCCTCTGCCCTCAAACCAAAACCAGGAACTTTGATTTGTGAGTGACAGAATGAGCAAGTTTCTATCCATTTCCGAATATACTCATCAGTGTGTGTTTACTCCTCCTTTCATGGAGCCACAACTTGAGACCCTGTCTGGTCAGTAAACCAGGGGTTATACAGCAGTGAGGGCCCCCCACAATCTTCTCCTGATTGGCCACCCAACCCCTATACCATACCCAAGCTAAGGCTGCAGTGCACATAGTTGCCCCCAGGGCTTGCAGTTCGTGGACTCAGCAATATCTGCCCAGAGGTACCTGCACTTCAGTCATCTCAGCCAACACCGTCAGAAGTTAGATTTTTCCTAAAATTCTCCCAAGTTATTTTAAGCTGTAAAACTGCTTTACCCAGACTTTTACTTATTTCTCCTCCACTGAAATTTTCTTTGAGGAATTATTTTAAGTTATTTGTGGGGGAATTTGGGAGAGACAGGTAGTTTCCTGCCTTATTCCCCTACCTTCCTAAAGTGCCCTTTCCTCCAGTTAATTCCTAAATTCTGTTTATTCAGCTTCTGAATGTTTCTCACCACTCACTTGCTTTATTCTCACTAACTTTACCCTTTCATACATTGTCATTACAGCCTGCTTGACGGTAGTCATGTTATCCTCACAGCTAATTCTATTTTCACTCTCTTTCCCACTCCAACCTGTCCTTCACAACACAGTTAATGCAAAGAACACTTGATTTGATGTCAAAAGTGCATCTATATTCTCTTGCTTGGAAGCAATATATTTGTGCTTCTCTGTTCCTAATCTGCAAATTAAATTACTGAATCAGAGTCTAAAATTTGTGCCAACTAGTTTAATGAAGGACCTTAGTTCATGCCTTTTGAGGATCCCCTAGTTGAAAGAACTGGGGGAGAGTGGAGAACTAGCTAAATCGGGAGGAGAGAAGAGGTGGATATGTGGGAAACCTATATATGCAACATTACCTTGGTTTATCAACCTATTAACCTTTCTGTAAAGTAAATGAGGGTAGTTTTTCATAACCTGGGTATGTCTAAACAATATTGACTCTGAGGGATCAAAGGGTCTTTATTTAGATGAATTATGTAATATTTTAAGGAAGGTGGAAGAGAATAAGCATTTACATAGTACCTATTTTGTGCCAGGTATTGTACCAAGCACTTTTACAAATATCTCATTTGTTCCTTACAACAACTAAGGGAGGTGGATGCTAATATTATCCCCATTTTCCAGCTGAGGAAACTGAGTCAAAAAGAGCTTAAGTGACTTGCCCAAGGTTAAACTTAGTAAATGTGTGAGGCTAAATTTGAATTCAAGTCTTCCTAATTCTAGCCCTAGCACTTTGTTGATTGTGAAGCTACCTCTGTAATTGAATGAATTAAAAGAATTGAATTTATGCTCCATGGTTTGTCATCCCCCACATATAATACCTTTGCATTTCTCTATTTGTTTTTCATTTTAAAAACTGGGACAGCATTTAGCATAATCCAATTGTATACTTCTATCCTCTATATTCTTTCAAAACACTGGTAGAGGCTAAAGAATAGCCCCTACCCACACTGGGGTATAGTTTGTCTTAGGCTAGTGACTTGGAACACCTCAAAAGGAGTCAGACACTCTCTTATTGCCTCCATATTCATAGAAGATTTTTATTTTTGAATTTCCATACCAAAGTTAATTCTTCTTGGCAAAGATCAGATAGACAAAATAAAAGTCCGTTGTCACCAACTCATCACCCCTCCAGATTCATATTCTGTAGGGATCAGTGAAAAGAACTGAGGACCTTATTTCATACCTTTTGAGGATCTGTTGAAAGAATGGGGGGAGAGTGGAGAACTAGCCAAGTTAGGAGGAGAGAAGACTTGGGTATTTGGGCCATCTACATCTGCAACATTGCCCTAATTCACCAGTTTAATAACCCTTTTTATAAAGATCCTTTTCTAACCATTACTCTGATCCTAACCATATTCCTGAGACATAATTTTAATCTTACTTGCTAACATTAATCCAAACCTTGTTAAAAAAAAAAAGAAAAAAAAATTTTCTAGTTCTAAACTTAAATCTAATTCTATTGGATTAATTTGTTCATTATCCCTAACTCAAATTCTGATTCTAGAAATTAAATCTTCCTTTTTGCTATATTATATTAAAACAATAAAATGCCTACCATTTTTTGTTGTCTTTAGAGCTTCTAGCCAGGCTCATAGAATTCTATGTCTTATTATTCTTGATGCTATTTTTACAGGATTCCACTACACTTTAAAGAATCTATCCTCCTTTACGTATTGTTGCTTTTAATTCTGGGGGGAGGTATACCTTTGTAAAAAAAAACAAAACTAAATTTTTGTATGAGTTTTTATGCAAATGCATTAATCTTTCAAATAATTATTTTTTCATCATTAAAATTATTTCTTTTTATCTTTAGCATTTTATTCTTGAGAGCTTCTCATGCTGACTGGGCTAATTTCTCCAAAAGGATTTTAGTACATGATGTCCTGGGTTTCCTTCTCTGAACTTTTAAAATTCTGTCATGCATGTCAATCTGTACGTAGCTTTCTCGTCTTCTACTACACATTCTAAGATAAGAGTTGCTATTCCAATCTCCCATCATTTCTACTTAAGCAATCACGTATGCGAAAATCAGGTGCAGAATAGGAATTCCCTTCATTTCTTCTTCCACCTTTGGAAGGATAAACTTATCATTAAGGCAAACATTATTAGCTGTTCTGTATTGGACTGAAAGAGAACTAAAAGAGACACTCCGATAACAAAAGTCCCCCATAAATGGGATATCACTTTCATTCCAAGCATGTGATACATTTTCTCAATTCTCTTATACTCTATTTTTGCCTAAATGGTTTAGATAATGTTCCCTTAAATGGTGCATAATACATCATTTCAGGTTATTAACATTACTGTGGGTGCCTGGAATCAGATGAGACACTTCCTCACATATTGTGCCATTTTCATCACTACTGGCCTTACATCATAACCCACAGACATAGCACACTACTGGCTTAGTTGGTAAAAGTCATTAGAATGCCTGACATCACTGAGATTTGAAGAAACCAAACATTTTTAGGTTTAGAAGATTCACTTCAATCAGATATGAAAATTTTAAATACAAAGTTTGTGACTATTATAATCACAGATTTGAAAATTCCAATTGAAAACAGATATTCTTAGAGAAGAAAAAAAATCCAGTATCAAACAGAATATATCTAGGTCAAGAAAGCTTTAGTGTGGGGTTCTTACCTTTTTGTGACATAGATCATTCTACCAGTTTTTTGAAGCCTACAACCTTTTGAAAACTACTTTTCTGCATGTTTTTAAGTGAATAAAATATGTAGAATTAAAAAGGAAACTAATTTTGCATGAAATACATTTATCCATCATGGGCCCATTGAAATTCATCCTGGAATTGTGATGTTGGTGATTTTGGAGGCTGGCATCCTGGTAATGAGCCTAGGTTATTAAGACTGAAATTGGGCCTAGAAGAGGATCAAATGATATGAAAATTAGTGTTTTCTGATGCTCTCTCCATTTTAGTTTTTATAACTAAACAATTTGTTCCAATGGCCATGAAAGAAGCTGAAGCAGGTACTGTGGAGAGCATAGAGCTTGATTAGACAGCAAAGACTCTAAGGTCATTCACTGTATCTCAAGCCATCACTAGTCATCTTGACTCTGCCATGACAATGGACTGTGATGACTCTGGAAGAGAGAGCGAGGCAGGATTTCATGGAACTCTGTTTCACTTAAATCCAATATATACACAAATCAAAAGATATCACCCATACCATTTTACCATTTTTACCTATCTCAAAGTCCTGTGGCAACAGGCAAGTGACACAACAGCAGGTGTGGATACACTGAGAGCTGTAATCAAAACCCTGCTCATAGTCAGTCCAGGCCTTATCACTGGAAGCAGCAGTGGGATTTGACTGCCCCTGGGGTTTGAGGAAGTGGTTAGAAAAGGTGCCCCCAAAAAGTGTGCTTATTCAACTCTGACCTGATTACCATGGCAGGTGGGGATTCCACGCTATGGTCAAAATACACAAAAAATGCACAAAAATTTCTGCAAATATGATTTCACTCACCACTGGTACATGGAATGTGTGCACACTTATAGTCAACAAAAAAATCTTCCTGGAAGATTAACAGCTCTTCTTGAAAAAGAACTCAGCAAGTACCACATCTAAACAGCAGCCCTGAGTCAAACAAGGCTAGCAAATGAAGGTCAGCTTACTGAAATTGGAGCAGGATACACTTTTTTTGGAGTGGCTGCAGTGAAGGGGAATGCTTTGAAGCTGGTGTAGGTTTTGCAATCAAAACTAATGTAATCAACAAGTTTGTATGCCTACCAAAAGGAATGTATGACAGGCTCAAGAAAAAGTGATCGTCACTTGTAGGAAAATGCTATACCACTATAATCTGTGCCATGGCTCCCACCATGATGAAACCTGATGAGGTCAAAGGAAAATTCTATGAAGATCTGGAGACTATCATCAATGTGTCAAAAGAGGACAAGCTTATAATTCTGAATGACTTGAATGCTAGAGTAAGTTCAGACTACCAGACTTAGTAGGGAGTCATTGGGAGGAATGGAATTAGAAATAATAACAGTAATGATTACTTACTACTAAAGAATGCCAACACTGCCTTCCCTTTACTTAAAAGCAATAAAACTTTGTGGATGCACCCTCAGAGAAAACATTGTCCTAGACTGTAAGGAGAAGAGACAAATACGATGTGAGAGTGACAAAGGCAATGTGTGGTGCAGAGAGCTGAAGTGATTATAGTCATCTCTCCAAGTTAATACTTACATTCAACAAAAGTGGCATTCCCAAGGCAAAATGACTACCAGAAGAATGTCAACCAATTAGAACACTTCTCTGAGTGGGAACAGTTTGTTGTGACTTGGAGGTAAAGTTGAGCCAACAGTGGAGCAGAAAAAAATGGGCAGGAGATTTGGTGTGCAACACTGCATTTGCTCATCTGGGTCAGAACACTCACAAACACCCAGACTGGTCTGACAAAAATGATCAAGAAATTCAGAAGCTGACAAACAAAAAATGAGAACTCCATAGAGTTTACCAGCAAGATAATCCATCCATCTCTAAGAAGCCAGAATTCAGTTCCACCAAGAATAAAGAACAAGTAAAGCTGAGAGAGGTACAGGATTCTTGGCTCAACAAGAAGGCAGATGAAATTCAGTTTTATGCTGACAGTACCAATCCAAAGCACTTTTATGATGCCCTGAAGGGCTATTTATGGGTCAAAGACCTATGGTGCATCTCAATTGCTCAGTGATGATGGAGCCACCTTGATTACAGATGTCTCCAGGACATGATCCTAGAGAGATAGGATGAACACTTCCATGGTGTTCTCAGTAGACCATCATCAATCAATGCTGAAGTCATTGACCATTTACCTCAGGTTGAAGTCAGTCTCTCCCTAGCTGAATTTTCAACTGAAGAAGAGGTTTTGAATGACTTTTATGTGGCAAAACACTCGGTACTGATTCTATTTCAGCTGAACTGTACAAAGTGTGTGAGAGGGTGGATACATTGCTCACACAAAAGTTGACTGACATTTTTTGGGTTATATGACAAAAGGAGGTTATCCCCTGGAGTCCAAGAATACCTTCATTGTCCATTTCTATAAAGGTAAAGGAAATAAATTGTTCTGTGACAATCACAGGGGGGAGGGGAGGTGTCTCAGTCACTGTTGGATGACAACTCCAGGACAAATGCCAGGAGCAGAACAGAGGTCTGCATGCAACACTTGTGGATCTGACCAAGGTCTCTTATATTGCTGGGTATGAGCACTTATGAGAAATTATGTCAAAATTTTGTTACCTGGAGAAGTTCATCAGTATTGTATGTCAGTTTCAAGACATTATGCTTGCCCAGGTTCTGAATAATGAAAGACGCTCTTATGCTTTCCTAGTTACCAACAGGTGACTAGGAAACAAAGCTGTGTGCTTGCTCTCATGCTTTTAGCATGATATTTTCAGCCACATTGTCAAACACCTCCAAGGAAGATGAACACAGCATCAAAGTGAGCTACTGAACTGATGGTAAATTCTTTAACTTGAAAAGCTACAAGCCAAGACTAAAGTAGAGGGAGTGTTGATGCATGGTGTTTTTTTTGCAGATCATTGTGCACTCAATGCCACCTCTGAAGCTGAGATGCAACAAAATATGAATCGATTCTCTGCTGCCTGTGCTAATTTTGGCAATAATAGTAAGAAAATATAGGTGATCCATCAGTCAGCACCACACCATCCACACAAAGAGACATTGGTTACAGCAAATGGTGAAGTTTTGAGCACTTTGGATAAGTTCACTCACCTTGACAGTATACTTTCCAGGGATGTATGTATTAATAATGAGGTTACACACTCATTGCCAGAGTGTGTTTGGGATGCTCCAAAGGAAAGCGTGGGAGAGAATAAGTATCAGACTAACTACGAAACTAAAGGTCTACTGAGCCGTTGTGCTGACCTCATTTTTGTACACCTGTGAAACCTGGACAGTATACCAGCACCATGTCGCTTCCATTTGAATTGTCTTAGGAAGATTTTGAAGATCATTTTGCAGGATAAGGTACTGAACACTGAGGTCCTTTCTTGAACCAAACTTCTAAGCATTCAAATTCTAATGCAGAGAGTGTAATTCCAGTGGGTAGAACATGTTGTTTGAATGCCAAACATATGGTTGCCAAAAAAAAAAAACTGTTTTATTGAGAACTCACATGGGCCAAGAACTCACATGGTAGTCAGAAAAATCAATACAAGACACTTTCAAGGTCTCACTTAAGAACTTTGGAATTGATTGGGTGACATGTGAATTGGTACAGGACTGCTCATCACAGTGTGCCCTCATCAGAGAAGGTGTTGTGGTCTATAAGCAAAGCAGAATTGAAGTAAATCAAAAGAAATGCAAGATGTACAAATTTAGAGAATCTACCCTAAATGTTCAAAGGGAATATTTGTGCCCAACTTGAAGTAAAACATTCCAAGTTTGTATTGGTCTGATCAGCCACGTCATACACAATGTAACTTGACTTTAACATAGTGATGTTGTTTGGTCCTCTTGAGAAAGAAGTACAGCAACCATCTTCATGGCTAAGCTCTGACAATGAATCCTCATTCTGGTTCTTTCCTTAAATTCTATCCTCAAAATAACTTCTTAATATGCTAATCCCCAAAACTTTCTATCCTGTTATTTTTGAATAAGAAATACTCTTCTAGAGCCATAGTTTAAATGAGTGCCATCTCACTGAATCTCAGGGATATATATATATATATATATTATATATGTATATATATACATATATATGTATATATATCTATATATATATAAATATAAATTTATCTTCTTACATTAGTATCTAGCAGTTACATTTGTTATCATCCATACTTTGTACCTTGGCATTTGAGTCCTTAGACTTTATTAATGGTTCTTATCTTGGATTTCATCTTCTGTAAAATTTTGGGTTTCCTTATTGTAGATACTCTATGACATGTAATGAGTTTGGTGGAAATATGTAGTTTCTGGATCCATCTTCCTTTAAAAAAATCAATGTCAAATAAAAGTGCAAATAGTATACTAAATAATGATATATTAAATTTGTAGATATACGTTACATTAAATTTTCAGATGTCAAAAACCAAGGAGAGGAAGTTAATATACTTGGTAAAGGACCAGAATCCAAGGAATCCTGAGAAACTTAAACATTGTATTTCATAACAATAGTTGATTTCGAAGTACATTATTGGGGGGAGGTGGAGTACTTAAAGAGTCATTTGAAAAGATCTGAGAGTTTAGTTGGTTGAAAACTCAATATGAGTCAACATTATGATAGGCCAGCATTATAGATCCATCACAACATTGAAGTACATTTCTTTATAACAAAGAACAATTACAAAAGGAGTTGTTGCTTTGTAGATAATCTAACAACTTTTACCCTTGTAGACAATCTAACAACTCTCTGATTAAGTAGACATAATCCTTTACATCACTTAACTGCAAGTTTGTGGAACCAAGAGCTGGAGGAGTAGGGGAAGTCTTATTGAGTATTTAAACTAGCTTTGCTAGATTACATGGATATCATGATCATTAAGGAGGAGCAATGAGGTTTTTTTTTTTTAAGTCAACAAAGAAGCCTTGAAATTCAGTCTTCATTTATTGCCCTACTCCTCAAGAGATCTGTATATTTCTCAGTTAACAAGGATAGCAATTCCTGGAAGTGTTGTTCGGAAACACACAGCCAAATTCAGCAGAAATACCGCCATTTGATTTGAACTCTGCTCTTGTTAGTCCTTTTAAAATTTCAGCAAGCAACATTCCATTTTTTCACTTTGAGTCAAGTTGATCATCTAAAAAAAAATTTTGCTTATTACCAGAGGTTTTAAAATGCAGTGGTTCCCACCAATACCTTGCTATGTGAGTCTCTTGGCATCTAAACAGGCAATGGGAAATAAACCCAAAGATAAGCATTGATTTTATCTTTTCCGTTTTCATTGTCTGAGAGCCAAAAAAAATTTTTTTGTAAGAAAGCTTGAAGGCGCCCCAAAGATACAAGCATCATTTGGCAAAACATGTCAGGCATATAATTAAATAAAAGAAAATGTATTAATCATGGCCATGTATCTAGAGATACCTATAGCAACATCTGCTGTTAGGTTGCCAAAGAGAAATAATAATTTTAAACAAAGATTGGCACCCAAATCTAATTTCTTTTTTGATGCCAAACCTACATTTTACTCTATTCTTCCCTTGAGTTACAAAAGAAATAAAGTGTGCTCAGAATTAAGCTCATCCCTACAACTGGCTCTTCTGCCAGGAACAGTCCAATTTGAGATCTCAAATGTGACAGAAAGTCATGCTATGCTTGTAGCATAATATGTTGTTGTGCTATTAATGATCTAAAACTCCATGTTTTACAGTATATTTCCCTCATTCCATTTTTATGAGATAAAAAAAAAATTGTTCTTGTTTTTCTCTTACTATAGCAGAAAGAGTGGTAGATTTCTGCAATAACTTGCACAGATTTCTACAACTGATGACCTAGAACCAAGCTACACTCATATTGTATTAAATGAGGGAAAGATCAGCCTAAAATTTATTTTTGGTTTACTCCCCCAACTCAGGGTTTGGATTCTTTCACCAGAATTCAAAATCTTCCCTAGAGACATCTCCCTGTTCCTAGCTACAATTATTGGATTTTACAAAAATTCCTTCATCTTATATAATTGAGATTTTTCTGTTTTATCTTTTTCTGATTTATTTTTTCCCTTTGGTTGTATTTTCCCTCTGATCTATAATGGTGAATGTATAATTTTCATCTTCAGTTAATTTTTGTTATAACTTTTATATTGGATTATTTTATCTATTTCTGATTTCTTGTGACAAGGTATTTGATGCTAATCTATATTTGCATCAATTTTTTAAGCATTCCTTGAAATTCTTTACATATGAGGGCTTTGTCCAATAGTTTGTGTTCTTACATTTGCCAAACACTAGATAACAGTTGTAACTTATTTTTGTCTTGTATATTTTAGCCATTGATCTACTTTAAAAAATTGAGCTCCATGTGTTAAATACTGTGCAAACCTATTCTTTCCTACTAATTTTTCATTACGTAACTTGATAGTCTTAGTCTCTAATGTTCCTGAATGAAGTTTACTATTCCCTCTAATATTATAAAATATTTCTCAGATAAGTTGATTGTGTGTTGTTTTTCAGTCATGCATGACTCTCCATGACCCTATTTGGTGTTTGCTTGGCCAAGATATTAGCATGTTCTGCCACTTTTGTCTCCAGATCATTTTACAGATGAGGAAACAGAGGCACATAGAGTTAAAATGACTAGTCTAGGGTCACCCAGCTAGTATCTATGTGAGGCCAGATCTGAACTCAGGAAGATGAATCTTCCTGACTCCAGACCAAGTGCTCTATCCACTGTGCCACCTGTCTCAACTTGATTGGTAGAGTTCTCAATATGCAGAATAATTTGGTCAGTATAGTCACTTTTGTTGTATTGCCATGGTCCACTCATGAACACTGAGCATATATATATATACAACTACTTAGATGTTTTTATTCATGTAAAAATTGTTTTGTGGTTATATTTATATAAATCATGCATGTATTGATAGTTTAATTTTCAGATTTTCATTCATTTTGTCATTCTGGAAATGGATTTCCTCATCATAGCTCTTTTCTTGGTATTGCTTGTGGTATGTAAAAGTAATAATAATTTGTGGATTTATTTCGTACTTTGTTATTTAATTAAGCTATTGTATCTATGATTTTTTTCTTCATTCTTTGGAGTTCACTGAGCAAGCTATTATAGTTAATTTCAATGTATCCATGACTTCATTCATGGAAGCAAGTTCTTCAGTGTTGGAGATTACAACACATGCCTTACTTCTCTGTGTTCCTCTTGTCAATATCCTTCCCAGAAAACAGAGGGTTCATCCAAGTTTGTGAGGTCCTTTCTTGCATTCTCTTGACATTTTGAAATACCAGTGGAGCAGTGGTCACTTGCTCTAACTATATGACTGTCTCATATTATTTTTTTTCTCGTTATACAGTTTTTCTGATACCATAACTTAAACATCTTGTTCTGTGTTAATAGGTTCCAGACTGCTGACAGCAGCCAACATATGCCATTCTTTGTTCTTTTAGTGATCCATAACTTCATTTTTTTTAAGATATGTAAATTCATTGTTAGAATATTGGTGTTAAAAAATTTAATTTAATGTTTAATGGAAAAATCATAGGATCATTTCAAAAAATGAACAATTTCCCAAAGACAATCCAAACTCTTCCTCCTGATCAACTGTAGACCATTTACAATAAATACCTTTACAAAATGCATACTTCTGCACAAATTCTATAGGGTGTACTTTGAACTATAGAATGATATAACAGATGAATGATGTAACAGATGTGTCTCATCCACCTTTTTCCATGTGGAAAGTTAGACTGAACAATTTTGAGTAATTATAGGCCTCATTTGAGAGACTCTACAATTTTTCTATGGTTTTATGTCATTTGTACAATATAAACTGAAAAATAAAATGGCAATTAGGGAACTTTAACATCTATGGGGAATGTCTTTTTGTCTCAGGTTCTGTGTTGTTTCTCCCTCATGACAATGCTGTTTTGGGGAGGTAGGAGCAACACTGAAGTGAATAAAATTGAAAAAACAGCTAGACTGAAAGAAATATAGAAAGAGTCGAATTATACTGGAAGTGACATAATAGGGTGAATATTAAAGTTTTAGTTAACAAGGTATCTGAAGAAGGGGAAAATATTAAAGGCATGGAAAAAGAATCTTAGACCTTTCTGATATAGAACAAAAGACAATGAAAGAAACATTAACAGCTAATTATCTATATTCTATTTCCCCCATCAATACAAAAAAACTTTTAAAATCTTATCTTTGTGCAATCTTTGATGAAGGTATTGATATACAATAATGGATCGCAGTTACCATTTGGCAATTGAGTAATAAAGAGAGAAATGAAATATCTCACTTTGTATACTACTTTTTTTAGTTTTATAAGAGCATTGAACAGAGCAAAAGTCTACTTCTGAGACCCTTTTCCAAAAAAGTTATTGTGAATTTCTGCATCAAAAGTGTAAAGATTCCTTGAAAGCTAAAACAAAATAAAAAACTTTGTTCAATTATTCTTGGATCATAAATATTAGACCAAGCTTAAAACAAGAAGACTTATACCTATCACTGTACAGTTTTGCCACTGTAGTAGAGGAGATTGCACAAGGATTGGCAGAGGGATTCTCTCTGGAGTTTTCTCAGATGCTTCTGTTGGTAAATGACATTACTGTGAAGTCTCCTGAAAGAAATGCATAACCCTTCAAAAAAGTTTGGCCTGACATTATCATCTGTGCCAAACAAGGTTAAAATGAATGAAGATAATTAAATGTTTTGGATAGACAACATATACAACTCTAGCATTACACGTATATGGGACAGGAAGTATGGATAATACAATGACTTGGTTGTTGATGAAGAGGAATGGGCTGGATAGACTTTAGGAGACTGAATACACTCCTTGCTATGTAGACTGGAGAAGAAATGGAAGGGTAGATTTTTTTTTATTCCCATCTCCTTCATCTAATCAAGTTGCCAGATCTATGGCACATTTGCTGGCAAACAAATCACAAACAAACAAACAAATAAATAAACATTAATAAATCAGTATAAAGCAAGGGCAAAACAGAATATGTTAAATTGTTCTCTTACCAAAAAATTTCTTAGAAGCACTAGCCACATGAAATCTATACATTTTATTTTTATGAAATCATTATTAAAATGTTTAAAATATATGCATATGTTCATATTCTTTATGAATATGTAAGAAAAAGCACATAGGCTTTTGTAGATAATTCTGGAAATAGACCATTTTAAAGTTCATATGACTTACTTAAATTGTGGAGGATTTAAGATCTTTAAGAATATATTGTTTATTTCTAGAGCTGAAAAAAATAGTATCAAAATTAATCTGGAAGAATAAAATGTCCAGCATATCAAGGGGACTAATGAAAGGAAGTGCTAAGGAAGGTGGTCTATTGCTACCACATCTCAAAATGTATTATAAAGCAGCAATTATCAAAACTACTTGGTACTGGCTAAGGAACAGAAGGATAGACAAGTGGAATAGCTAGGTACTCAAGATATAGTAGACAATGAATATAGCAAACTACTGTGTGATACTGTTCGATAAACCCAAGGACCTCAGTTTCTGGGATAAGAACTCACTGTGTTGCAGAAACTAGGCATAGACCAATGCCTAACACAGCACACAAGAATAAAGTCCAAATGGGCACACGATCTAGGTATAAAGATTGATACTATGCACAAATTGCTAGAGCAAGGAATAGTGTATTTATCAGATTTATGGAGAAGGGAAGAATTTTTGACTAAACAAGAGATAGAATGCATTATGAAATGCAAGGCGGATAATTTGATTACATTAAACTAAAAAGTTTTTGCACAACCAAATCCAATGCAACCAAGATTAGGAGAGAAACAGAAAATTGGGAAAGAATTTTTTCAACTAGTGTCTGTGATAAAGTCCTCATTTCTAAAACATACAGGGAACTGAGTCAAATGTACAAGAATACAAGTCATTCCCCAAATGATAAATGGTCAAAGGGTATGAACAGGTAGTTTTCAGAGGAAGAAATTAAAGATATCTATAGTCATATGAAAAAATGCTCTAAATTATTTTGGATTAGAGAGAGCAAGTCAAAACAACTCCGAGGTACTACATCACACCTATCAGATTGGCTAACATGACAGAACAGGAAGATGATAAATGTTGGAGAGGATGTGGGAGAGTTGAAACACTAATACACTGTTGGCGGAGCTGTGAGCTGATCCAACCATTCTGGAGAGCAATTTGGAACTATGCCCAAAAGGCTACAAAATTGTGCATACCCTTTGACCCAGCAATAGTGCTTCTAGGACTGTATCCCCAAGAGATCATAAAAATAGGAAAGGGTCCCACATGTACAAAAATATTTATACCAGCACTCTTTGTGGTGGCCAAAAACTGGAAATCAAGGGGATGCCTGTCAATTGGGGAATGGTTGAATAAATTATGGTATATGAATGTATGATATTGTGCTGTAAGAAATGAAGAGGAAGACTTCAGAGGCCTGGTAAGAGTTACATGATCTGATGCTGAGCAAAAGGAGCAGAACCAGGAGAATTTTGTGTACAGCAAGGACCCCAGTGTGCAAAAGTTTTTTCTGGTAGACTTGGAACTTCACTGCAATGCAAGGACCTTAAAAAAATTCTCAATGGTCTTCTAAGGCAAAACGCTTTCCATATCCAGAGAAAGAACTAAGGAATTCAATAGCAGAATGTAGTAGATCATTTGTGTGTATGTGTGTGTGTGTGTGTGTATTGCATTTTGGTATGTTAGATGATTTTTCCCATTCATTTTAATTCTTCAACACAGCATGACCATAGTGAAAATGTATTTAATAGCAATATATGTGTAGAACCTATACAAAATTGTATGCCATCTTGGGGAGGGAAGGGGGAGGAAGGGGAAAATAATAATCTAAGTTAGATGGTAGTTATTGTAGAACACTGAAAATAAATAAAATTAATTAATTAAAGAAAATAATATATTGTTTCACAACACCTCTCAAAGTAAAAATTATAAACTATTAATAACTACAGAAGAATGCTTCAAATCCCTTACTAAAGAATGTCAAATCAGAATAATTCTAAAATTTCACTTCATAGTTAATTAATTGGCAAAGATGACAAAAGATGAACTTAGTTAATGTTAAATGTTTGTGGAAAGACAAGACACAGAAAAGCACTGGTGATGGAGATTTGAATTGACCCAACCATCCTGGGAAGAAATGTAAAGCTTTGCTAAAAAATAAAGGAGAGAGATTAAAATTTCCCTATTGTTTAAACTAGATTCCACTACTAGACATAAACAAGGAGGTCAAAGAAAGACAACAAAATCTTTTATGCACCAAAATATTTTTAAAAATACTTTTGTGATAACAGAAATCTGCAACAAAGTAGATACACATGAACTAATGTAGTGGTACATTGATATGATATACTATTATTGTTGTGTAACAAATTATACACAGAAGCATGGGAAGACTTATATGAACCGATGCTACTTTTCTTTTTTCACTCTCCTGTATAGGGTATATGTCTAGCAGTGAAATCTCTGAGCCAAATGGTATGGTCATTTTAGTAACTTTATTTTCATGATTCCAAAATGCTTTTTGAAACTTTTACATTAATTCATACCTTCACCAATAGTGCGTTAGTGTCTCCATCTTCTAATAAGCTTCCAACCTTGATAATTCTGATATTTTTTTCATCTTTGCCAATTTGCTAGGCATTCAGTGAAATCTCAGAGTGGTGTTGATGTGTATTTCTCTCATCATAAGTGATTTGGAGCATGATTTCATATTGCTGTTAATGGTTTGTAAATCTTTGGAGAACTATTTGTTCAGAATTATATTCATAGACTCATATTTGGTATTGCATTTTGCTACTAAATGTATTTTTGTTACTTTTCTTTATAAAATAATATTTTTTCCCATTTGGGCTACTTCTCTTCTTATCCTGTATGTGTTATTTTTGTGTATATGCGAAAGTTTTTCAACCTCATGAAATAAACATTATGTAGTTTTTTTGTTATTACCCATTTCTGGATGAGAATTCATTCCCTACTTGTAGCTATGAAAGGTATATAATTTGCTTCTCTTCTGATTTTATTTTGGTGATATGTTCTTCAAGTCACATTTCTAATTTGAATTGTTTTACATATTATTGTTCAAGATATATTGATCTAAACCTAATTACTGCCAGGTTACTTTCCAGTTTCCCAAGCAATTCTTGTCGAATGGGGAGTTCTCTTTCTAAGTAATTTGTGTTAATAGGCTTGTTAATATCTGTGTTGTTAAATTCTTCCTTTTCTAGACTGTTACATTGAATTACTCTTCAGTACTCTGAAAAATGGCATTTTTTTATGATTGCTGCTTTAATTTCCTTTCATTTATTTTTTTTTTCATAATTTCCCATGATATTCTAGATTTTGGTTCTCAAAATAATTTTATCATTCTTTTATCAAATTTTTTCTCTTTAGTAATTTGATTGGTATGGCATGAAAACAATAATTTAACTTTGGTATTATTTCCATTTTTATTTGGTACTATTGCCATTTTTATTACATTAGTATGGCCTACTGATGAGCAATGCACATTCCTTCAGCAATTTAAGTTGTTCTTTATTTCTTTAAAGCATATTTTTAATCGATTATAGAGAATTATTTTTAGTGCTTTGGAGGATTGAGTCTTACATATTTCATACATTCTGTAGTCATTTGGAATTGTATTTCCCTTTTCCATCATTGCCATTTGAATTTTATTTTATTATTTCATAGACATGTTGTAGATTTCTGTTGGTTTTGTAGCTCACAATGGTAGCAAAGCTATTCATTTTCCCAGTTAGTGTCTTTGCTGAGAATTTTTAAGTAAGTAATAATATCACTGACAAATACATAGAATTTTGTCTGATTTTTACTTACTTTTGTGGTTCTAATTCATTTTGGTCTTTTTGCTACTGTTAGCACTTCCAGAAGTATATCAAATAACAGGGAAAAGAATGGGCATCTTTAGTTTACTTTTGTACTTACTTGTAAGATTTCCAGGGAATCCATATTGAAAATGACATGATTCCTAGATTTCTATGCCAATGTTTTAAAAATTTTTAAAGCAAAAATGAATGTTATACTTTATCAAAGTCTTTCCTTTCATCTATGGAGATAATCATGTGTTTTATGATTTTTTTGTTTTAATATGCTTAAATTATTTGCTTTTCAAATGTTGAACCATTCTACATCCCTTTTTTCATAATAAATCCAATTTTTCATAATAAATGATTTCTTGGGAGAATTGCTGAAGTCTGACAGAATTTGGTTAAATTTTTTGAATTAGTTATCTGTTAATGATATTGGTATCTTGTTCTTCTTTATTTTAACTTTCTCTGGTTTGGGAGTTAGGAATTTCATGGAGTGATTTTTATATGCCAATTTTGTAGAATTATTCAGAATAAAAATCCATTGTTCTATAACAGTTTTATTAGAAATCTCTTATGAATTTATCAAGATCAAGATTCCCTCTATTCATCTACTTCAGTTCATGATCAGAGATACAGAGGAATATGTTTAGTATTTGGTAGTCCAATTCAGAAATTAGTATTTTTTAAGGTCTAAATTCTACAGCAATTTTTTCAATTCTTTTTTTTTGTTTTGTTTCTTTTTGTGTTAAATTTGCCAACTCTGAGAGAGGAACATTGAATTATTTTGCTATTATTGTGATCCTTGTACTTGTTATCTTTTTTCCTTATGGATTTAGATGAGATGACATTCAGAACAGATATGTTTAATATTGACATTATTTTGTTGTCAGTCTTTCCTTTCAGCATATTGCAATTTCCTTATCTGTGAATATTGTGAATTTTTTCCCTGATAGTGTGTTGAAGATCCATCTGTTTTTGATATACCTGGTCCATAACAAATTTTATTCTGGCTTCTCATTTTTATTTTCTGTATAGTTTTTTTTCTTTTAGAGGTGTTTCTTGTAAGCTACAGAATGTGGAATTTTGGTGTCTACTGTGGTCTGTCATTCTCATTTCATTGCACTGTTTAGTACACTCATATTTAAACTTAGGAGAATTAGGTTTATCTTCTCCTCCATTTGTTTCTCTGGTATTTTTTTTTTCTGAATTAAGATTTCTTTCTTAATATTAGTACTTTCCCTATTGCATTAGTTTTGCATAATTTAAGGCACTTCTATTTCCTCTTTTTTCTCCAGTCTAGAATACCCTGCTTTTAATCAATCTTTTCCCTGTTGTTTAGTTTTACATAACTTATTAATGTCCTTTTTTCTTCTACTTAGTAATTTAATTTTTCCTTCTTTTTTCTCTTTTCTTTAATAATTTATTCAAAATCCTTCCTTTTACCATACTTTCCAACTTCTTTTGTTTATTATTATTTCTTTTTTCTGTACCTTTTTTTTCCCCTTTACTAATTCTCTTTCCCTTCTGTCTAGTATGAACTTATCTTCTTAGGTTCATGATTGCTTAATCTTTCCTTAGCTTCTTTTTGTCCTCATTGAATTAAAATTTCTAACCTGTGAAGTTTAAGTTATTTCTTCTAGCCAATTTTTATTTCTACCTCACCCTTTTTATTTTATTTTGTTCTTCACTCTTAGAAGTATAATTTCATGAAGGTAGTAATAAAGATAGGAACAATGACCTATCTTAGATATTTCCTTAATTCCCATATTGTATGGTCTTATTTTACCCTTTGCTCTCTAAAGACAATTTTTATCCTTATTTGTCATATCAATTTGTTCTCTGGTTCCATGTTTTTCCACCTTTTGGGCTGTATTTAGATGAAAAGGGAAAGGCTTTAGATAGGGCATATCAGCAGAGTCTCTGCAAAAACATAGATCCTAAATACATGCCATCCAGCTGGTATCTGAGTCTTGACAGAATGCAGAACCTGTTAGGGGAGAGAAATTGAGTGATAGCATTATGAATAAATATTCTCCACAGTTAATTCATAAGGTTATTACCTTTTTGGACTACATGTTTTCTTTTCCTGTACATACAAATAATTGTTTTATCAGTAGTGCCTAATTTCCCTTTTGTATATTTTTGAGAGTGGGTACTGGAAAAAAAAAATCTTTTTCATCACATAACTCTGAATTCTACCCTACTTTTATTTTCAAATCCTCATTTTTATTATGAATATAAAGATGATCAATATCAACATTTCTCCTCCTCTTACTTCTCCTCCTCCTCTTTCTTTTTCTTCCTTGAGGTCCTTTCCTCCTTCTCCTTTTCATTCTTTCTCTTTTTCTCAAACATAGACCTTTCTGAGAGGCTTTGGATGTTTCAGTTTCATCATTTTAAAGTATTATATTAACATCCCATAATTTATTCAACCATTTTGATTCAATAGAGATATAGACTATTGACAGTGACAGCTGTTGTTGCTGATTTTGTAATTGAAAACAACGTGACAAGCAATATTTTCCTTTTTTAAAAAAGTAAAGCTTTGAGAATGGGGAGGATCCTGCCAATGGAAATAGTGGATTGAATGATACAATCAGTTTTATGTTTATTATTGCACCTTCCCATATTACTCACTAAGATGTACATAGTTCCAACAACAACATATAGGAGGTAACAGTGTATAGTGAAAAGAGTAATTGTACTTAAAATCAAAAAGATGTGGATTTAAGTATTATCTCTGATATATACAAGCTATGTGAAGTTAGATAAGACATTTGACATTTCTGAGCTTCAGTTCTTCATTTGAAAAATGAATCTAAGAATAATTGTAAGGTTGAAATGAAATACTATATATAAAGCAAATTTTAAAGAATTGTATCATTATTCTTAATGTACTGGAGTGTGATTTCTCCATTATGCACAAGACACTGGATTTTAAAATTTTAAGGCATAGTTATTTTTTGTCACTCTGTCAGGGAAATAACAAGGTGTTTTTTTTTTTTAGTTTTAAGTATTCTGATTATTAAGGAGTTTGAGCATATGTTTATGTGCTTATTAATAGTTTCTTTTTTATTTCTTTGTATATTCCCTATTCATTTCCTTTTACCATTGTTCCACCGGGGAACATGTCTTTTAGATATGTCATTTATTTATGAATTAATTGTTATTAAAACATATTCCTAGCAATGTTAGAGGCTATCCTTCTAAAAATTTGGTGGTAGAATTATTAGGTACAAATACATACAAATACCACATAAATATTATATATATATACTATATCTACCTATATATCATGTATATGCACATAAATAGTATGTAGATATATCTATCTATATGTATATTGCATGTGCATATATATATATGCCTGTTTACAAATAAAAAACATACACACATATATTATATACCTTTTATGCAACATAATTTACTTAATCTTTTTTTAATACTTCCTGGTTTGATGTTAACTTGTCTAATATCTGGTGTCATTTTTCATGATATGACAACTTTTTATAACTACTTTGGATGATACAGCAATAATAATAATATTTACCACATTAAAGCAATAAATACCTTTATAATATCAATCTTAATTCATAGTTTCAGGATATCCTATAGGATAAACCATAATAAATTCAAAAGAATTCTCACAGAAACCCATACAATATTAAGGAAACATAACACCTATCATCCAAAGATACTTATAGAATAAGAAATGTAGTTATGAAACTGAATTTATCTATCTACCTATCAATCATCTATCTATCTATGGATCAGGGTTTGGATACTAAGACTAATAGATTCAGAAGAGTAGCCCATCTGCATTGGTAGAACAATGTTCCTTACATCAATAAAATCATCACTAGCTTTAACCTCCCCCCCAAAAAAAGTTGGTAAATCTATGTTACAAGGTTGTTGTGAGGCTAAACTAATAATATTTTTCAAAACTTAAAGCCCTCTAGTGATACATGCAATTAACATTATCCTAGAGGCAATGGGGCCTCCTGAAGATTTTTGAACTTTGGAATTCTGAGGTCAGATTTACACATTAGAAATATTAAATTGTAGCTGTGAAAGAGAAGATTCTTGGGAATGGACTATCCCATTAGGAAGATAGTTACCCTACAGAGATATTGTGGGTTTAGTTCCAGACCAGCTCAATAAATTGAACATCTCAATAGTTAGTCACTTGAATGTTTTGGCTTCCCATTGCATATAAAAGTTATATTTATACTATGCTGTAATCTATTAAATATGTAATAGTATTATGTCTAAAAAACTATGCATACTTTAATTGAAGTACTTTATTGCTAAAAAGTGTTAACCATTATGTGAGCCTTCAGTGATTTGTAATATTTTTGCTATAGAGGGTCTTGATGTTGATGTTGATGAGTGCTATCTGATTAGGGTGGTGGTTGCTGAAGGTTGTGGCTGGCAAGTTCTTAAAATAAGAAAACAGTGAAATTTCTAGCATCGGTTGACTCTTCCTTTCAGTTGAATACTTAGAGGCCATTGTAGGGTTATTAGTTGGTCTAATTTAAATATTGTTGTGTCTCATGGAAACCATACAACATTTATTGACTAAATTCACCATTTTATATAGGCATGACTCGCGGACCCCCAAAACAATTATAATACATAGTAACAACAAAGCTCACTGATCGCTATAACAGATATATTAATAATGAAAAAGTTTGAAATATTGTGAGAATTACCAGAATGTGACACAGAGACACAATGTGAGCATTTTGCCTGATATAGGGTTGCTACAAGCCTTCAATGTGTGAGGGAAAAAATGTAGTATCTGCAAAGTGGAATAAAATGAAGCAAGTGAAACAAGGTAAGCCAATACAACCACAGTCCAAGTTAGAAGTAAAATGGCCTTGGACAAGTCTCTCCAGTTTCTGATGTGTGAAGCAATATGTCCTCAAATCAGTATAAGCTGTCTTTCATGGATGATTAGACTTGCTGATGTTCATGTGTAGTCTTACTGAGAGTTTTGTTTTAATACCAATAGGTTGTAATGAGATGAATTCCTTGATCAAAAGCAACATATTTCTCTTCTTGGCATGCTGGGATTGGATGGATGAGATTTTATCTAGCTATTCATGTAATTTCCTCAGCATTTGCATGTAATTCTTCCTTCATTCTGGTCATTATTTACGTCTCCTCCCTCCCTTTTATATGTTGTCTTTCCCCATTAGAATATAACCTCTCTGAGGACAGGGACTGTCTTCCTTGCTGGTATTTGTATTACCGTGGTTTAGCCCAGTGATCAACATAAGTAAATGTTTAGTAAATGCTTTGTCTGTCAGTCTATCTATCTATCTATCTATCTATCTATCTATCTATCTATCTATCTATCTATCTATCTATCTAATTTATCTAACTATCTACCATTCCCTAGCAGCTTCCCCACTCTAATAATTCACTCCCGCCTGTACTTCTCACGTTAAAAGTACACTCTGCTTCCAGGATCCTTCTAAATGATTACTTCCTCTTACAACCTCTACTTAGGGAAGATACCCAGGCCACTTAGATCTTTATTCTTTTCTGGCTCCTTCCTGATTCTCTGGACTTCCTCTACCAAGTACCTTTGTTGATACTTTCTCCTCTTCCTCTTCTGTTCAGCTTCCCTTTATTTACTGTCTCTCTCCTTCAGAATGTAAGTTATTTGAGGTCAGGGACTATCTTTATTTCTCTTCATATTAATTTTCCTAACCCATAGCAAAATGCCTAGCATATGGTAAACTATAATTAATTGCTGACTTAACTATCTACCTATCTAAAGATGCTTTTGTCTAACTGAGGAATGGGAAAGGTAGAAATGAGCTTGGGATCAATGTATTACAGGTAAGGATATTTTTTAAGCAGAGCTAGACTTAGTTGTAGTAAAGAGCTACTGAGCACAGAGGAGAGCATCCGATAATAAGGAATAGAAAAGAACTTCATGTACTATATAGATAAGATATAAAATAGCTATTTATTACCTCTACAGAAAACAAATGCCAAACATAAAAGACTCCCAAGTGCTCATTTATAGAAAACCTTAAAGAATCAGCAGCAATAAGGTATGACTAATGTTATAACATCTTGAGAAGTTGAGAGGCAAAGCAATAAAAATAAACAATTTGCAGGATTGCTAAATCAACATTTTATATTTTAACTTAGCCCTGTACTTTTCAAACAGTTTCTTACAGGTTCATGTCTTCTGGCAAGCCAAGGTGAAAGTTATGACCATCTTCCTGCGGGTTATCATCTTTTCCTATTAGAAGCTGTGTAATGATTGTAGAGAACTCTCATGGTTCATCCAGTGCCAACTAAAGACCTTAGATTTCCTGATCTTTCAAACCGCCTACCAAGCTGGACATGACAAAATCATTATTCAGTCACCTTCAATAAGGCAAAGAAACACAAAGCAGTAGAGGTAGACATCTAGGCTTAAGGCTGCCTTGCTGAGTCCCAGCTCTAGCTGCTTTATATAAGCAGCCACCAAACTGCCAAGGTGAGTAAGGGTATTCTTACATGGAAGTGCTCGAGTTACATGTATCTCTCTAAATAGTCCAAAGAAGAGAGAGAGAGAAAGTGGAGCCATTCCCCTTTTAAAGTACATTGAGGGAGCCACACCTGACTTCGTAGACATTTCTACCTGATGAGTACTGATCCAAGATCATGTCCCCTCACATAATTTAGACAGCATAAGGTGGGGGACCAAAGGACCACTCAGGCTTTCCCACAGCATCCAAAACAATTGCAAAGTGCAAGAGAACGTCAGAAGTTAGGAAGCATTTTAGGTTTTTATCTCTTAAGGAGAAAGGAACTACTCCACTTCTCAGTGAAAGCACTGGGTGAAGCCTGCATAACATCCCAGTGGACCAGAGTGAAAAACTGGGAAAAGGAATCACCGTAGAATTAGTTTAGGAAGCTCCTTATCTTTTGAATTGGGTGCTGAGGAGATTAGTTTGGGGGCTGCAAAGTTTCAGATGATTTATTTTCTCCTGGCTGACTATGTAAAATAATAAATTTGTATTCCTAAACGGATAATGGTAAAAACTACATGAATGATGGGTTTTTTTTGTTTTTGTTTTTTGGTATTCTGGTCATTTATTGAATTTGTTCATAAACAATTTTGTTCAACACATATTTGAAATATCATTTTGTATATGTTGTTTTTACATATTTATGCACATGTATCCCTTTAGTAAAATGCAGATGTTTTGAGAAAAGGATTGTTTTATTCATTGTCTTCATATACTCAGGATGTCTGTTGAAATGAATTGGTGGGTTACAAATTAAAATAATAAAGAAATGGATTTTGCATGTGATATAATTCTATTTGGAACTATTTTATCATTTAAGGATAAAATTAGTTTTCAATGGCATACTGGAAGTAGTATCATTGATATAGTATGTTAAATATACATAAGTAAAATTGACTCATGTATATATTTACATATTTCACCATATATTTAGAATTTCACTGTACTGAATATACTGTTCAAATCACTAATATGGAATTACTGTCCTGCATCTTTTGTCCATATGTTCAGTAATCTATGGTGGATGCTTTCAGAAAACCACTAATACATACCAAATCTGAATCTGTATTTAGACTTATACCAGTGATACCTAATTTAGTCTTGAAATTATTTAATAGAGTCAAAAATATATGATGTACATAATAAGTTTATTTGAATGTCTGTGCATATATGCATACATTTCTACATATTGCTGGGGTAAAAGTAAACATTTATTTTAATAAATTGAAAGACTGTAATGAGGGTGAATATTGTAAATATGAATAAAAACTATGAGGTACATATGAATTTTTCAGTGAAAATGTTAAATAAAGGTAATAAAAAGTCATTTATATGAAAGATCTGAGAATTTGCTGTTTACAAGATACTTATATCGTAGATTTCTTTTGTGCGACCTTGAGATGATCACGCTGATATGTTATGTGCACTAATTGGCAGAAAATTGCTTCTCTGAAAAGGAATTTGACATTAGGATCCCAGTGAAGAGAAATTAATTCTGGCTAGAGTTACCTAAGATAGAGGAAATAAGACGTGGGTGAACAGTGAATCAAAGTGTGCTTGCCCCATCGGTATTCAGGAGTATGTGTAGCTAGTGCCTTCCATATTTCAAAGTGAAAGAAAAGAACTGATTAATCAGTAATAATGTGCTATGATAAGTTAAAAATCATCGGATCATCGATCTTATAGTCCTTCCAGTTTAAACCTTTGATTTTACAGATAAGGAAATTGAGTCCTAGGGATATTGAGTTAGTTTCCCAAAGCCATATAGGTAGAAATCTAATGAGTGTCAATGTGGATTAGCAGCTAATGGGTCAGCTCAGGAGTCAGGAAGATGAGTGAAAGTCCTACATCCTAATTATGCTAGTTATGGAGCCATGGACAAGTCCCTTAACATCTAAATACTCCCAGAAAACTCTGAGCCTAAATTACAGTATAGTTGTTGATTAACTTTGACAGAAGGAGTCTTTATATTGATAATTCCCTATACTAGTGAAATTATAGGTCTGGTCCAAAACCATGTTAAGGACAGTAATTCCCAAATGTTACTTTTAATCATTAAATTAATGATTTAATTAAACATCAATCATATTAAATAATTATTTATTTTCTGCTACTTTTTATCACTAAATTAATCACCTAATAATTAAATAATTAATTGTTTGCTTATTTTAATTATATAATTAAATATTAGCTATGTTAAATAATTATTTAATTATTATTATCTGGAGGTTTCTTTAGATAGAGTAGTAGAAACAGTAAGATTCTGATTTCTTGAAGGAGTCTTTGGGGAAGTAGATGACATAACTAGGTTACAGTCTGTAATTTCAACTATTACTCTTAAATTTCATTTTTTTAATCTAATTTTAAAGAGTCAGGAAAAAATCACTTTCATGGGAATAAGGGAACATAAAAAAGTGATTCTCTATGAAATTATAACCTCTATTCTATATCATTTCATTTTAAAAGGTGTATAATCAATTCTACATACTACTTTCAAAACTACCCTACTTGCCTATGCTTCTTCCTGAACTTCCTTGCATTTTGTTCTGTGCAGAAAAAAAAAAAAAAACACATTTCAACACACCCGTCCCCTTTCTCAGGCATCACTATTGTTAACTGTGGCCTTCCTCCTATCAGTGGAGAGAGAGAAAAAAATTCCCCACAAAACTTTACAGTAAGCATAGTCAAGCAAAATGGACATGTTTTAAAATGTGTTTCTTCCTATACAATGGGTCAACAACCTCTTTCTCAAAGGTGGGTAACTTGCTTCATCCTAGGTACACTGGGTTATTTATATTAAGAGGATTCCTTAAGTCTTTCAAAGTTGGCTTCTATTGATTTCCTTTTATAAATTGTTCATCTAGTTCTGCCTTTTTCAAGCTGTCAGTTCGTACTACCCAAGATTCTCTAAAATTACCATTCATTATTTCTTATGGCAAAGTAATTTTCCATTGCATTCATGTACTATAATTTATTCAACCAATTCCACAATTGTTTAAGAGGAAATCTGACAACCTCCCCTATTCCACCCCCCACCTTAGTTTTAAATTATCATCTTTTCTTTTTGGGACTTCTGGTTGACCTCTTGAGCAGTTCTAAGTTGGAAGAAGTCAAATGCTATCTTTTCTCATTGAATTTCTTGATTATTATTCAGTATGATACAGTCAATCAATCCATAAACACTTATTAATTGCCTATTACATTCCAGGAAGGAATCTGTCTTGGAATACAAAGAAAAACAAAAGATTACTCTTGCCTTCAAGGATTTCACAATCTAATGGGAGAGAGACAATGTGAAAGCAAATATTTACAAACAAGCTACCTACAGGAAAATGAGAAATAATCCACAAAGGAAAGGTACTAGAAATAAGAAGGGCTGGGAAAGGCTTCCTATAAAATGTGGGATTTTGGCTGGGACTAGAAGGAAGCTTGTAAAACGAGGAGGCAAAGATAAAGAATAACATTCCAGTAATGGGAGATAGCCAGTGAAAAAATGTCTAGCCATGAGAAGTTGAATGTCTTGATTGTGGAATGGCAAAGGGACCGGTGCCACAGGATTGAAGGGTACATTGGGGAGAAGGGTGTAAGTTGTGGGAAGACTGCAAAAGTAGAGGGTTAGGAGAGCTATGCTATGAAGGGTTTTGATTGTCAAACAGAGGCTAACATTTATCTAAGATTGTAAAGCTTTCAATGCACATTAGCTTATTTGATCCTGACAAAAATGCTGTGAGGCTGCTGTTATTATCTCTATTTTATAAGGTCTGAGGCTCAAGGATGCATGCAGGATCACAGACAGTCTCAGTGAGGGGATATAAACCCATGTGCTTCTGGCTCCTAATTCAGCACCTTTTCTACTATCCATTGCTGTCTTAGTGCCTTCCAAACCCAGCCTTGGGGTAAAGGATGCATCTTGGATTTTTCTAATGACATTTGGTTAGCCGTCTCCAAAATCTTTGCCCTGAGCCCAAGGTTCTAAATTGATATTTACCTTGAAGAAGGATCATATCCAAGATTAAATCTTGATTTGTGAAATTGAGAAGTTTGACTTGGAGTGTGGGATGCAGTCAGATGGCAGAAGGTACAGGTTTCCTGGTCATTTGCCATCTTCATGGCAAATTCAGCTTGACTGCTCCTCCTAGAGAGACAGCAATTTGGTCCAAGTAGGAGTGGGATAGGGCTATAAAAAGAAAGAATATCTTACTTTGTATTCTATTTGCAGTTGGGTGTGGGGGTGGGAGGGATTGCGACTGGCTTGTATGTGCTAACTGGAACTGGCTGAGGTTTGCGTTGCCTTGCTTCTAGTGTGATTGATTTCCTTCAGAAGACTACTGGAAGCCTGTGGTCTTAGTAACAGAAACAAAAGGATAATCAGTCATAGTTGCATCTATGTTTAACAGACTTGCCTAAGGTATTAGAAAAATGCCTTCACTAAGAGTACAGGAACCTACAGTGTCTTATCAACTCAGTTTACTTTTTGGATTTAGGTTATGTGCTCCACAATTACCTGAAAGCCTGAAGGCTTGCTACTTCTCTCCTGCAGGATCTGAGGAAAGATTGGTACTGAGCAAAAGTTAATGATCATTCAAGATATTCAGAATTTGAATAATGGGACCTCTTATGAACACTGTGGGTACAAGAGTAGGTGATTTCTTCCTCCTTACCTCCAACCCCTATTGGTAAAATGTTCAATGTCCAACAATTGCATCTGTATCTAACCTAAAAAGAAACAGTGGGCCTAGTATCATAATGGCACTTGGGTCCTGATGTCAAGAACACACTTTCTCCCTTCACCTCCTTGTATTTAGGTTAGGTATGCTCTTAGGTATAATCACTACTAAGATACAAGCGAAGAATTAATTAATTAACTAAATTGTAGAAATCAAGGGTGCCTCCTTGGGAAATAATGCTGTTGACATTTTCTAACTATAGAGTTTTTGTGGGTGGGTGGGGGGAAACTGAACTTCCAATTTCATTAGGTAGGGAACTCTGTGTGAATATCCATCAGTTAATCAGAAAGCCTTTATCAAGTGTCTATTAGATATCAATCACTGTGATAGGAACTAAGGACTCAAGGACAAAAATGAAATAGCAACTAACTTCAAGGAGGTTATATTCTAGTGGGCAGGATAATATTTTCATGTACACATGTACCCATATATGCATATGAAAAATATAGGAACAGGACCTTTTATTTCACTGGTAAACTAAACTCCCAAAGAGAAAATTCCCCTCATCAATGCAGGTAAGCACCTTCTTTGAAACACATAGTCTTTAAGAGTTGCCTGCTCACTGAAAGGTGACTTGTTCATTTTACAGCCAGTGAATGAATGGCAATGAAGGAACTTGGACTTAGATCTTCTTGGCTCTAAGGCCAGCTCTCCATCCATGACACCTCTCACATATACACACATATACAACACATATACACACACCCCAAAGTACTTTAATGTAGAAGGAGGAGTTTGAGCTGAACTTTGAAAGAAACCAGGGATTTGATGAGACAAAGGTGAAGAGGGAGTGAATTCAAAGAAGAAAGGTCAGTCTGTGAAAAGGCACAGTGATTACAGATAAAGAATCCTGTGTGAAGAACAATAATATGTCTGGATGAAAGAATGCATGAAGGGGATAAATATATAATTAGACTGGATAGGTTAGGTTGGAGCCAGGTTGTGAAGTGCTTTGAATATTTAAAACAGGATTATGTTTATGATCCTAAAAATAATAGGGAGACACAGGAGTTGATGAATACAGGAGCGACACGAAGAGATGTGTGCTTTAGGAGTCTCACTTTGGCGGCGGAGTGGTTGGTGAAGGAAATGACTTGAAGTAGAGAAACCACTTAGAAAGCTCCTGCAATAACCCACCAATGTAGATCATCATCTTGTCTATACCTTATAAGTTTAAAAATAGTTTTTGTAAGATAAACTTAAGAAACATGAATATTCCAAAAGATGAAGAAAAACAATGAAGATCTGATATGAAATTGGAAATTGTTACCTAGAATTGTATAACTTATATAGTCTTAGAGCACTACCTGAGGACACTGAGATGTTAAGTGTCTTACCTATGGAAGCATAGTATGTGTCAGAGGCAGGATTCGAATCCAAATTTTTCGTACTCCATGGCTGACCTATTATTAAGTTTGCCACAGGCACTGAACTCACTATCCAATTTGATATAATCCTTTCCTCAAACTGTCATGAACTCCCCCTCCAACACCCACCCACCTACCCACGCACAAACACAATTAGCTCTCTGTATCTTTGGGGTGGGCCGTCCAAGTGGGAATTTTCATTCATGTTTACAATCCATATTGCCATGTATCTTTTCCCATGTAGTTGTGACAGTGCTTAGCAAATGCCTGAATCTTAGACCAGGTAAGCATAGCTACAACTGAGCACAGAAGCAGTTAGATGGTAGAGTGGATAGAGTATTACACCAGGAGCCAGGAAAGTAAGTTCAAATCCAGCCTTAGATATTTATTAGGGTAAGTCACTTAACTTCTCTTTGCATCAGTTGCCACAACCATAAAATAGGAATAATTATAGCACCTACTTCACAGGGTTGCCAGGTTCAAATGAAACAATATCTATAAAGTGCTTAGCATAGTATTTGGTGCATAGTAAACCCTATATTTATTATTTGGTTCCTTTGCTTTATAAATGTGTTAGCAATGAATAATATCATAATCTAAGATTTGATACACATTGTGTGTTTGAGTGTGTGTGTCTGCATGTGCATGCATGTGCATGTGTGTGCAGTGTTCTATTAATCTACTGGAGGGGAGAGAGGAGTGTACAATTCCAAATACACCTGGATTTGTAGTAATTCACAGAGCATTATAAACACTTATGAAAATGGCAAGTACGAGCTCTTTGGAGAAAAATTATGAACAATGGCACTCCAGCATATGCCAAAAAATCATTTACAGAGGGGAAAATATCCTTCTCAAAGAAAACCAGACATGGAATTTGTAAATTGCGGTACTTAAGAATGATCTTAACAATATGTAACCTGTACAGCATTTCCTGAGGAGAAGAAGCTCTGCTTTGTATTTATTGTTCCATTTAGACATTAATTCTTGATTTCACACATTGAGAATTCACTGTGAAAAACCATTTGCTAACTTTGAGGAAGAAAAAATACCACCCACCTTACCTGACATTTAATTTGCTTTTAAAAACGACAAGACTTGAGATCATGCTCTCTTGGGACCATTCTCTGCTTTAGAAATGACTTCACTTTAAAACAAAAGGTACATTATCTCAGGACTATACAGTATTAAAAGAGATTGTAACAATAAGAAAAAATAGCTAGGATTAGCTTCTCTTGTAATACCACATTGCACAATATTTTCAAGTTAAGTCATATTATACTGTATTGAACTTTTCGGTTTATTGATTTTCTGTACATTCTTGTTAGGATGGTGTAATAGCTGTTCAAGAAAGCCCCAACAGGAAAAGAAAAGAAAAGAAAACAAAACAAAACAAACAAAAAAAAAATCTAAGGCCAGAGAAAGTAACTCTTAAAGCATTACTAATTAAATATCCTTTCCCTGGAAACTGGGACATTCCATGTTACATTAACTCACAGTAGTTTTTCTGCAAGTTACTCTAACCAAGTGATTCTCAAAGGGTGTTCTGTTTGTCCCTTAGGAATCCAAGAGACCCTGTCATGTGGTTTTCACAATAGTCATGACTATTTTCACAGTAATACTAAGACATTATTTACCTATTAAAGTGCCTCTTTCTTTTCCATCCACTTATTTGAGGATTAATTTTCTTCATATACTTTATCAAAGCAACATATCATAACAGATTGAATGCAGAAGCAGATATGAGAATCTAGCTTGTCTTCCATTAAGTCAAACATGAAAGAGATTCAATAAAGATTAAATAAATAAATAAAGAGATTCAATAAAAATTATTTAAAACAATGCTAATCTTCTCACTATTTTTATTTGGGAAATCATAGTTGTTTTCCATAAAATATATTATTTATGTTAGCATGTAATCAGTTTATTTTATTTTAAAATAAATTAATAAATATTTTTAAAATTAATCAGTTTTCATTTCTCAAATGATAAATATAAATAGATATGGCCTACAGAAATAAAAAACCTTTGGGGTCCTAAGTAATTTTAAGAATATAAAAGTACTCTGAGACAAAGTTTGAGGTTCCCTGCTCTAACCATTAGTTGCAATTGAAAATTCAAATTCAAAGAAAGTGGTCTAACTTTCTCTCTCAGTGTATCAGCAAGAAGCTAGAGTTTTTTTTGTGTGTGTGTTTGGTTTGTTTATTTTTGATAACATAAAAAACCCCTTATATTTATGTTAAAACTTTAGAAATTATTTTAGTTATCATACATGATTTGACTTTTTTAAGAAAGGAAATACAGATTATTGATTATTCTACTCTCTAATTAAGAGTGAAACCAGTGATTCCTAGAAATTGGATCAGTTTTGCAAATACTAATATAAAATCAGTTCATAAGAATTTCATAATTGGCATGGCCTTTTCCATAAAATAACTTAATGAGACAACAAGTGCAAGTACTAACCCCATTTTATAGATGATGAAACTGAGATTCCAGTGAAATGACTTGTCAACAATCTGACAGGTTTTAAGGGTCAGAGTTGGGATCAAATTAAGCTCTCTAGACTTCAAGTTTAGTGTTCTCTCCACTATACCATGATAGCTCTCTAAAATGTTCAGATGATGGACAGGGAAAAACTTGTTTAAGAAATCCCTTCCTTTAGAATCAAATGATAGGATTAAGTGAATGTTTTTCCAGGTTATTCAAAGAAGGAACATAAGTAACTAGCATAGTTCTTCCTGAATGTTTTATTATTATTTTTGATACCCTAAAATATTATTAATTAATCCTCCATATATAGGTTTAACCCATGATGTCTTATGCATATGTGCACATTTTATACAAATATATGCATATATAAAACTATACATATATGTAAAACCTATATACAATGGATAGTAATGTACATAATGTTCCATTAGAAATATTAAATACAAAGCTTTTTTTCTTAACAGTTTTCCTTCTTAAACTAGGTACACAGATTTTGTTTAAACAAAAGCTTTCCAGTTTCATATAATTAATACTATCTATTCGATCTTGTGTGCATCTCTATCCCTTATTTGATTAACAGTTTTCTCCTAGCCACAGAAGTGAAAGTTACCTGATTTGGTTGTTTTGAAATTTTTTATGGTACAACTTCTATCATGCAAATATCATAGTGATGCTGATTTTATTGATAAATATAGTTTCAAGTAAACATGTTAAGTCAACAAGCATTTAAGCACCTACTATGTACCAAGCACTGAGCTAAGTACTGGTAGAAGATTATTTAGCTAACTTAACCTAGTTTCCATTAACTTGCATGTGCAAGTAGAGTGTGCTAAAAATAAAAATGAAAATTACTAAATCAAGGGAAAAATATGACTACAAAGATATAGAAAGATAAGCAAGCATATAGAATCAAATTTAATTCATTGTAAACTTCTTGGTCTTGCTTTATTCAATTTTTAAGTACAGTATACTTATGAATTATTTGTATAAGCTCTTTCACATAGTCCTTGATATTGGCCTTATCACTTAAAAATAAATTTATTCGTAGTCATGTGAGTATCCTCCATCTATAAGTATCCTATTCTTAGAAAAAACTCTCTTCTAGGATCCTTCTTAGGATTGTCTTTATCATTTGCCTTCAATATCAACTATTAGTATTGTCTCAGAGTCCTCTGAATTAAATTGTGCCTAAAATGTATGGTTTCATACAATAATAAGAACTTACATTCATGTAGTACCTTAAACATTAAAACACACTTTCATCACAGAAATTCTATAAAATAGGTAGTATGATCTGGGAAGACTAGACACTTACAGAGCTGATAGATGAGCTGCTACTTTAGATGAACTATTCAGTTTCAGAAAACTATTGAGAAAAAGAGGAAAAAAATCATCATAACTTATCAATAAAACACGTGTGAAAATATATGTAATGTACAACACTAATGGAACTTCCACACATAAAAAGATCTAAAAAAAATTTAAGATCGTTTTTTCACATCTCTTTTTTCAAATTTTTCATGTTTTTTATAATTTTGCAATACTTACTTTTGATTTGTATGGCTGTGTTTGTTTTCTTACATCTACATTGTTGTAGTTACTGTGTGTATTATTTTATTGACCTATTATTTTATTCTGCATCAGTTCATGCAAATCTTTCTATTCCTCTCTATAGTTTATAAATCATATTCACCATTCTTTACAATCGACTGATATTTTATTACACTCAAGAGTGTGCTAGCAAGTGTTCAACAAGAGGCTCTGTGAAGGGGGAAAATGTACACATGCACACTTTTAAATCTCATCTACAATATCAACATTTTCTCCATCGCTTTTTAAATTTTAGACAATCAAAAAACAAATCAACCCTTGTTTTGTAGGGTTTGCTGATCTTCAAGGCGTAAATGCCCACACAGAAAATTTAACAATTGTTCAATCAAATCAAATTAAATGTATTTGTTCAATTTAACAACAAAAAATTAAACTTAACATTTTAGCTCTCTGTTGAGTGGGCAGAAGCTGGCTGCAGTACACCCCTGATTACATTCATACAGCACACTTTCCTTAGCCATTTTTCAATTAATGGATACCTATTTGTTTCAAATTCTTCGCTATCACAAAAAGTATTGCTATAAGTATTTTGGTATATAGGAGAACTTTCTTCTTATCAATGGCCTTTTTAGGCTATATAAAACTAGTAATGGAATCTGTGAACAAAAGATATAAACACTTTATTTTTTTATTTACATAATTCCAATTTGCTTTCCAAAATGGTTGTACTGATTCACAGGTCTATTAACGTGACTATCTCCCACAATCCCCTCCACCCTAATATTGACTACTCCCATCTTTTGGCCATCTTTTATAACTTTCAGCATATGAGGGGAAACTCTAGGGTTATTTTCATTTATTTTCTTATTACTGGCTATTTGAAACATTCTTATAACTTTTAATATTTCACAGTTCTTTTGAGAACTGTTTGCTCATAACACTTGACCACCTGTATATTGGTGAATGGCCTTTGGTTTTTACATATATACAGTCATTGTTGTCCTTTATAATTGAAGAGGACCAAAATGACATCACACTGTCAGGGTCAGTGTACAGTGTGTCTGACTGTGACTGATCAAACCAATATGAGCTTGAGAAGGTTCTATCACAGGTTAGGTACAAATAGTTGGTATGAACATTTGGAATAGAGATGTCTCTAAATTTCTGCATCTGGTGGTAGTGGGTTTTTTTTTAAAGTTACTGTTATTCTGCTTTGTTCATAGAGCATAGAACCTTCTTTGATGAAAGCATGCTATGCTGGATCATCTTGAACCAGTGTCTCCCATGTTTCACAATCAATACCAAAGTTCTTCAGACAGTCCTTGAGAGTGTCCTTGTATCACTTCTTTTGACCTCCTTGTGAGTCCTTGCCTTATGTGAGTTCTCCATAAAATAGTCTTGCAGACAAATGTATGTTTGACATTTGAACAATGGGACAAGCCCATCAAAATTGCACTCACTGCAGCAGGGTTTCAATACTTGGCAGTTCAACTCAAGAAAGTAGCTCATTGTCAGGTACCTTATTTTGCCAGATGATCTTCAGAGTATTCCTAAGACAATTCAAATGGAAGTGTTTCAATTTTCTGGCATGGTTCTGGTAGATTTTCCAAGTTTTTAGGCATACAACAATGAGGTCAGCATAATGGCTCTGTAGATCTTCAGTTTGGTAGGCAGCCTAATAGCTACATTTTTTCTCCAACACTTTCTCTTGGAGTATCTCAAAACCTGGGCTGAGCTAGCTCAGACAATGTTTGCATCAACCTCCTCCTCATCTATGTGTACATCCCTAGCATGTCAGCAAGCACACAGTCTTATTTCACTTCACTGGTGACTGGAAAAGCATTCCCTGCTATATCTGATAGTTTGTACCTACTCTGGCATTAATGTCAGCCAGAATGAAAAGCTTGTCCTCTTTCAGCACATTGATGATGAGGGTCTCCAGGTCTTCACAAAATTTTTCTTTGATCTCATTGGGGTTTGACATGATGGGATCATATGCATTAATGATGGTGGCATGGCACTTTCTTGCAAGTGGCAATCATGTTATCATGAGTCTACAGTACACTCTTTTGTGCAGGCATACAAGTTTATTAACTAGCTTAGATCTGGTTGAAAACCTTATACCAGTTCACTGTACTCCTCATCAGAGTGACCACTCTACTGTGGAAGGGAAGGAAGAAGGGAGAACTAAAGCACAAATGTGGGAAAGAGGATGGAGGAAAAGACACAAAGAGTAATCATAACTGTGAATGTAAATGGGATGAATTCTCCCATAAAACTGAGATGGATAGCAGAATGCATTAAAAGCCATAATCCAACAATATGTCATTTACAAACAACATATTTGAAACAGGGAGATAAACACAGGATAAAGGCAAAAGGTTGGAGCAGAATATATTGTGCCTCAGCTGACATAAGAAAAGCAGTGGTAGCAATCCTAATCTCAGACAAAGCAAAAGCAGATATAGATCCAATCAAAAAAGATAAGAAAGGAAACTACATCCTGATAAAAGGCACCGTACAAGATGAAGCAATATCATTACTAAACATATATGCTGCAAGTGGCATAGGATTCAAATTCTTAGAGGAAAAGATAAGGGAATTACAGGAAGAAATAGAGAGCAAAACTATACTAATGGGGGACCTCAAACTTCCCCTCTCTGAACTTGATAAATCTAACCTTAAAATAAACAAGAAAGATGTTAAGGAGGTGAATAAAACTCTGGATAAGGTAGATATGATAGATCTCTGGAGAAAATTGAATGGGGATAGAAAGGAATGTACCTTTTACTCAGTGGTAAATGGCATATATACAAAAATTGTAGAAAATTGGGAAAGAATTTTTGC
The DNA here is from genome assembly GCA_023548195.1 of Bettongia penicillata ogilbyi. Classification (NCBI taxonomy): domain Eukaryota; kingdom Metazoa; phylum Chordata; class Mammalia; order Diprotodontia; family Potoroidae; genus Bettongia; species Bettongia penicillata. Next base: position 3,232,646 of record JAJHZJ010000266.1, read on the forward strand.
AACCAGTGTCTGTGATAAAGTCCTCATTTCTAAAACACAAAGGGAACTGAGTCAAATGTACAAGAATTCGAATCATTTCCCAATTGATAAATGGTCAAAGGATATGAACAGGCAGTTTTCAGAGGAAGAAATTAAAAATATCTATAGTTGTATGAAAAAATGCTCTAAATCTCTACTGATTAGAGAGATGCAAATCAAAACAACTCTCAGATACCACATCACACCTATCAGACTGGCTAACATGACAGAAAAAGAAGATGATATATGTTGGAGAAGATGTGGGAGAGTTGAAACACTAATTCATTTTTGGTGGAGCTGTGAGCTGATCCAACCATTTTGGATAGCAATTTTGGACTATTCCCAAAGGGTTACAAAAATGTGCATACCCCTTGACCCAGCAACCCTGCTTCTAGGACTGTATCCTCAAGATATCATAAACATTGTAAAGGGTCCCACATGTAAAAAAATATTTATAGCGGCACTCTTGTTGGCCAAAAACTGGAAATCAAGGGGATGCCTATCAATTGGGGAATGACTTAATAAATTATGGTATATGAATGGAATGGAATACCATTGAATTATAAGAAATGATGAACAGGAAGACTTCAGAGAGGCCTGGAAAGACTTATATGATCTGATGCTAAGGGAAAGGAGCAGAACCAGGAGATCTTTGTACACAGCAATAACCACAGTGTGCAAGAACTTTTCCTGGTAGACTTAGAACTTCATTGCAATGCAAGGACTTAAAAGATTCCCAATGGTTTTTTAAGACAAAATGCCTTCCACATTCAGAGAAACAACTGTGGAATTCAATTGCAGACTGTAGCAGATCATTTTCTTTTGTTTTGGTTTGTTATATGATTTCTCCCATTCGTTTTAATTCTTCTATACAACATGGCTATGGTGAAAATATATTTAATAAGAATGTATGTGTGGAAACTATATAAAATTGTATGCTATCTTGGGGAGGGAGGGGAGAGGTTGTGAAGAGTGAGAGGGGAGAGGGAAAGAAAAAATCTAGGTTGCATGGTAATGATTGCGGAACACTGAAAATAAATAAATAAATAAAAAGAATTCCTGACTCTTTTGATTGTCCACACTAATAAAAGGAAACCACTCAAAATCCCAAAGCTGACTGTAAAGTAATCCCTTCCTCAGTTAACTGAGCCAATAAAAGGTTTGTTTCTCCCTTTCCTAAATAATCAAAACTTTACTTGCCACAGAAAACCCCAGTTCCCATTTCTAATTCCCAGACCTTTTGTTCTTGCCTGCTATAGCACTTCTAATGTTTAGAACTGGTCCATTGATTTATTTAGGTTGAATCCTACCTTCCCTACAGAATTCTCTGAACTAGTGCTTCCTTCTGTCTCTTATTTGGAGCTTCATTTGGGGAGGATACTCTGACCTTTTAAATTCTGCCTCATGAGATAGGAACTCCCTGAAACTTCACCTTTCTTATCTAAGGATCACTAGGCTTCTTCTAATCCACTTGTAACTTCAAATTACATTTACCAAGTAACAGGATCATAGAGTTTCCATCCTTCCCTGAGGATCTAAACCCTGTGAGTAGAAAGGGGGTATAAGAAGAATTCAAAACAGCCTCCTAGATTGTTCCTTTAGTTGTGTGCTGGATTTGTATATCAATGACCCATCTGACACTGTCTTCATTTCCTTTGGTTTTGTCTAGCATACATGAGATGCCTTTGAACTTGGAAGCCTGGGCAATTTAGCACAATGCTTCTTTTTGATTGTGTGAATGTCAGAATGACATGCAAAACTAACCATCTAATGCTCTTCGTGTGATCTTTGGGAGAAGTGCCAGAGGAAAGAGAATGTCCATGGTACATTACCCTTGGAAAGTGAGTTTAATCAGATGGAATTGATTTGTTTAAGTTACACTTACATGCAAAATGAAAGATGTTCTGGCCTAAACAAACAGCACTGAAATTACCTTTATATTTCTACCCTCTACCTGTTCAGTCACCGCATACATCACATATATATTAGGTCCAATCTGGGAAAATGATTTTTCATTTCAGAAATTAAAAACAAAAAAGGTAGTAAAAATTACATTTATGTTTTCAAGGAAAGAAGAAAATGGCAAATATTTTTCACTGTGTAACACTTGAAATCAGAGCAGTTATGGCTCTCATTTGATAATGACAACAAAGGAGTGACTGTACCATGGGAGGATCACAGAACACTTTCTGGATAATACCTGGTGTTATATTTCTTTTCTTCCCAGTTAAGAGGTTGAGCAATTTTTAGTGACGGGTAGAGCTAGAAAAAGAAAAACAGAGTAAAATGCAGGACTGTATGGACAAGGAATCACTGGTTACTTCAAATCCTATTAATTCTTTTAGAATTTTTTTAAAAAAATAGTACCTTCAAAAAACTCAGCCAGGGGCCATGAAAGTGAAAGGATCTTTACCAAAGGAAGAAAAAAAAAGCAAAAAAAGATTCTAGCTTTCAAATTATATATTTAGAAACCCCTTAAAACTTCATTCACTTCCTGACTTTAATCCTGAGTTGGTAAGCTTGGAATGACAAAATCCAATTGACCATTACCTGACTTCCAAGAAGACACACAGGGACAGAGTGACTGCAGCTATGTCCTAGGGCACTAATACCCATGAGATGTGTTTTCTCCCTCTAGTAGTCTTGTTCTTTGTGATTATCTATTGAATTCTGACATCACCCTGCGTCTCTTCCTATCACTGTAGTATCTGCCTCCTCATGAAATTATATGAGGGTATATGCTACAATTTCAGGGGGACAGACTATCCCCTTATCCAAAATGGCTACATCTGCAGCTAGACTGCCAGCTAGTCTGCTACCATCTCCCCACTCAACTGTGGGGAGATTTACTTTTTTCTCCAATTTAAAAGTTCTGACTATAGCGCCACTTTCCCTAATCAGTAGTAGGAATAAGGCAAATACAGGAGAAGAAGAGACCTGATATAGCCTTTGTTAACTTGGGAGAGAAGGGCAGCTAGGTGTGGATAAAGTTCTAGGTCTGGAATCAAGAAGACATCTTCCTGAGTTCAAATTTGGCTTCAGATATGCCCTAGCTTTGAGCCTCTGGGCAAGTCACTTAACCCTGTTTGCCTCATTTTCCTCATTTGTAAAATGAGCTGGAGAAGATTATGGCAAAAACTCCAATACCTTTGACAAAACAGCCCAAATGGAGTTACAAAGAGGTGGACACTACTGAAACAACTTGAGAACAACAAAACTTTGGAGAGAAAAGTTACAACTGAGCAGTAAGAGTAGATGTTAGATTGCAAAGGAATTAGAAGTGGATGAGATAAGCAAAAGCAGTGCAGTTTTTGCTAGAGTTTTACTGTGAAAGGTGGGAAAGATATAGAACAAAATATCTCAAGGACATAAGTCAAGTGAAGGCTATTTAATGATGAGGGGAAAACTAGTAATAGTTATAGGCAACAGAGAAGGAATGAGTATAAAAACTAGAGCTCAAAGAATAGGGAAAGAGGAAGTTTGATTTCCAGGGCATTAAGGGTATGATAAAGAAGGGCTGACCTTCTTCTCTGCTGAGGGGATGTCATAACGTAAGACAGAATACTAATGATGTCAAAGGGAGGTGAGGGAGTTTGTATCGAAAGGCTTCTATTTTCCCCAAAAAAGTTGAGGCAAACTCTGTGAGTAGAAAAGAGTGGCAAAAGAATAGTAGCTCTCTTCTATAAAATATTTTTTCCTGACAAAGTTGAAGTCCATTAACTTATGAATGAATCTCTTTTCTCTGAGATTAGACTATTTTTCTTTAAAAATAATGATATTTAATTCCTGTGAATAATGACTAATAATAAGAGATGCTGGAATGATAAGGGGGAAAGAGATGGAGTTCCAATTATTCATTTTTTTATGAACAATATGCATCATCGTCTGGAGAGGCTTGCCAAAGATATCGCTGGCACAGCCCACACAGCTGAGTTGCTGAATCATATGTAGCTTTGGATCGAATTGTTAATCCTTAGAGCTATTTGGATCCCATATTATACCAAGAGTGGGGAATGAATGCTGGCATTCCATCAACAGCGCACTGGAAAAACAGAAGATTTTGTGTGTTTATTTTAAAGGGGGAAGGGTTATTGACCATAAGAGGAGTTATCTGAAAAGAAGGGAGTAAATCAAGCCCTTTTGGGTCTTGCAGGGCAAGATATGTTATGACTTGCAAAAGAAAGGAATTTCCTCTACCTTATATTTTTGAGTTTCATTGCAATCATGGGACTATAAATCAGTATATGATATTAACATCTGGAAATCATAGAATATAAATGTTATTTAATCTTTTCTTGGAGAACACATGCTTTTTGATCTTGCCTTTCAAAGGATTCTAAAGCTATAAAGGACATTGGGAGGTCATCTATCTCATTCTCATGCATTAAAGCATAACTGAACCTAAGCTGTCCTTCCTATGCTTAAGACCTTGGCTAGGAAATTTTAAATATTCTGACAAATTTAAGCTATATCTCCAATTTCAGTTTTCCTACATATAGTTTGAGATTCTTTTTGTGTCTTTATTGAATTATAGCCAGTAACTGGCTATATTGTAGAGGAAATAGTATTGAATTTGGAGTCAAAAGACCTGATTCAAATCCTAATGTTGCCCTTGGTAGCTGTGGGATCTTGGACAAAGCACTAGGTCTCTGTGGGCTTCATTTTCCTCATCTGTAAAATAATAGGCTTAGACTTAATGATCTTTAAGGCCCCTCCCAGCTCTAAATCCTATGATCCCATATCTGAAGGCCCCTATGACCCTTCATGAAGGTTAAGGCTATTTATAAGAGTTCAGTCCTACTTATGCAACTCCCATATAACCTGCATTCTTATAAAGGCTCTCATCAAATCTCATCTGGACTGCTAACCTAACTAGTCTTCTATTTAGACTCTGTACTCTCATCCTTCCCTTTTGCAATTCATATAGCACTATGTAGTTAAATAATTACCTAGTATCAACATAAACAGTATCTTTCAGAGATGGGACCTGAGCCGAGGCTTTCTGGTTTTTGAGGCCAGTTCTCTATGTACTACTCCAACCCTCTTGGCATGTAATAGACATTTAATGAAACTTACTGACTTCAATTTTATTGAATTATTGAATTTAATTGAATAAGGATATAGATTCAGAGTAATAACTTTTCTAAGGTCACACACAGAAAGGGGCAGAGTCAGAATTAGAACAACCCAGGTTCCCTGTCCCCTCATGCTGTTCTCTTTTTCCTATAACACACCTTCCTTTTTGGGAAGAACTGATTGCTGACTACAACATACCTTTACTGTAATAATGAACATTTCATCTGTCAGGTAATAAGGAGGGCCAATGGACCAAGGAAGGATAGAGATTTCAAAAGTGCCTCTACAAATCCATGCCAGAGGAAAAAAAAAGTTTCTTTCATTCCCTACCAACTCTTTTCAGGCAAAAGCCCATAAGATCTTAGCAAGAGTGATGGGGCCCAGCCAGTCAAAGGAACAATGGGAAATGAAGATGCAGAAACACATCTCTCAAGACACCTGGGGCCATTCTGACCACACCAAATTACATTTTCAAAGGAAAGACATTTCCACAAAGCAGTCTAAAAGCTTCTTGGAGATCAATAAGCCCATTAGGCAAAGGAAGTAAAGCTGATATTTTGGTGTTCCATATATTAAATGAAAAAAAAAACCACCATGATCCTTTTAAACAGACTGTATAGCTATTGATTCTGAATTTTTTGTTAGAAGACAAAAAAGCCGAGAGCCCCAGCTGTTCCTTGGCCAAGGAAACTGTGGGGATCCTGACTCTGTAGTAAATGACCAACATCCCAGGGTAGGTTAAGTCTCCTGCAGCCTGCCATGTCAGCACAGTTGGTCATTTACGAAGCAGTGGGGGTTTGTTACAAGTTTGTTTATCTTTCAATAGAACCACCTGCCTGGCAGCTGAATTGTCTGGGCTATAAATAGAGAAATAGTCCATCACAGAGTTGTAACATTAAACACGAGAGGATGCTGGAGAAGGTAAGTCCTGAATAGATTGCTTTATCAGAGACGGGGACTTAGGAAAATGTTTTCGGGCTGACTTTGTAACTGGGGAAAAAATGACTTGTATTAGTGAAAGCATGTTTCAAGCATCTCAAATATGCTGAATCTCATCTTTTAACCTCTTGGGGTCAGAGGAAATACCCATAGTGGCATATTGCCCTTGCCAATGTTAATAGTAGTACAACAGACTGATAATGTATTTTAAAAAAAACACACCTCATCAGCACTTTCTCCTGAGGTTACTAGCAGGTGGAGCATACCCTGTTCTACAGCAGCCAGCTGGTTGCAGTTCAAACCATTTGTAAATCCTTCAGAATAATGTGTTGTTTTATTGGTAGGGACAGGCAACACATTTCTGAAAATGTCTCAACTGGTGCACATTTCTATAACAAAACTAACCCTGTAGCTTGCGAGCTTCTGACATTTGTAGCCAGAACTCTTACCTGTAAATTTTCCCCTAGGATGAAACCTTAGAGAGTAGTGGACTAACTTGGCCACCACTTACATGCCAACATGGGGTCTTTCCTGTGCCTTTAATCAGAGGCACTTTTTCTCTTTTAAAGTTGCTTTTTTGTTAATGTTATATACGTTTTGTTAATTTACTTGTGAACATGTTGTGTGTGTTCCACCCTATGTCTGTCTGTCTGTCTACGTATGTATGTGCAATCTCCAGAGTTATGTCTGTGTGTAATTTCCAGACTTATGACTTCATTATATAGGGAACTCCTGAAGATTGATGGGAGCACTGACTCCCTTTACTAATGGAGATAGACACCTACTCTGCAAATTACAGGGTTGACTGAGAGCGCTAAGAAGTTAAATATGCCTAGGGGTTACATTTCATTGAGTGCTAGACTTAGAGTCAAATGACTTGAGTTCAATTCCCACCCAGCTATGTGTTCCTAGTCAAGTCACCTAATTCAGTCTCAACTTCTTCTGCTGTAAAATGAGGATAATAAAAGCACCTATCTTGCAGGGTTGGGTTGCTGGGAGGATCAAACGAGGTAACAGGTAAAGTGCTTTGCAAACCTAAAGTGCTAGTTATTATTATTATTTAAGTGACTTATTACGGGTCACATAGGTAGGACCTACATCAGAGGCAAGACTCGAACCCAAGTCTTCTTCACTCTGAGAGTGGGTCTTTATTCTTTATTGACTCTACCAGGCTGCTTGTGAATCATTGTTTATAGTTACAAACAAATGTTTCTCTGAATTGAATTTCTTGATTTTGAATTGAACCTACTCTATAAACTTTTTTTTGAAGGGAGGATTAAATCTTGTCTTGTGATTTCTTTGGTTTAATGAATTCCTTACAAAGATACTCCCTCAATCAATGCAAATCAATAACTCTTATAAGACTTACAGTCTTAGACTGTTGCCTGGGGAACTGGGAGGTTAAATTCCTTCCCCATGGTCATCCAGTCCAGGCTTGTTTTGGAAGAAGGATTTTATTTCCAAAGCTCCCATCTCCAAGGCTGACTCTCTAACCTGCCACACTGAGGAAACAGCAAATTCACCTAAATTACTAGGTTTTTCAGAGCAGCTACATGGCACAGTGGCCCTGGAGTCAGGAGGACCTGAGTTCAAATATGGCCTCAGACATTTGACATTTACTAGCTACATGACCCTGGGCAAGTCACTTAACCCTGATAGTCTCGTTAAAAAACAAAAAACAAACAAAAAAAACCCCAGAAAAATAAATTACTCAGTTACCTCACATTAAATCCCTTGTCTTCTGTGCTACACCAAAGCATGTTCATACTTGGTTTTTTAGGAGGGAGGTGGGAGATTCTGAAGCATTTTTTCTCTTTATTTCTTCAGTTTTGTTTCTAACCAAGTTTAGAAGAAAGATCACAAATTCTGAGTAATATAGACCTCATATGAACTCTGTTCCTATTAAAAATCAGATAGTAATATGAGGGATAGTTTGTTTGCATAGATTTCTAGTTTTTTTTTTCTCCCTGGACCAAGAGAATCATCTAAAATTTTGATTCATAGAAACTTTTGCATTAACCTTCTAAGTGTTACTTAAATCTTTGGTCTCATCTCTATGGTTTCTTAGGTCACAGAAGTGGAAGTGGAAGGTGCCTTGGAAATCATCTCATCCAGTCCCTGCATTTTACAAATCTGTAAACTGAAGTCTAGAGAGGTAATTGCCCAAGGTCACACAGATATTTAGTGATAAAGACAAGACTTTAACCCAATTTTTCTGACTCAAATTTCAATGTTTTATTGTACTCACATCTTCTTTCAACAAGAAGTCTAAAGTATAAGATTTACTTATAATCCTCCCCTTTGAGTCTGCAAATGATTGCTGATGTCATCTTCTCCAAGGTGAGTGTAAACGAATGTTAAATCCAGTTAACAAAGCATTTCTTAAGCGTCTACTCTATGGCAAGTACCATGGTAAGGGTATTTAAAGAAAGAAAAATACAAATAAAGTAGTCCGTACTCAGGAGAACTCACAGGCTAATTGAGCAGATGATATGCCAAGAACTATGTACAAGCAAGATAAATAAAACATAGGTAGAAGAAAGTTTAGAGGGAAGCCAATAAGGAGAATTGAAAAGGTTATTGGAGAAGGTAGGATTTTAACTGGAATTTAAAGGAATCCAGGGAAGCCAAGAGGCAGAGATGTGGATATAAAGAATTCTAGGCATGAAAAAATCACAGGACTAGGATGTGGAATATCATGATTGAAGAACAGCAAAAAAGCCAATGGCACTGGATCCTATAAGGCAGGCTATAAGGAAAACTGGAAAGGTAGGAAGTGGCCAGGTTAGGAAAGGCTTTAACAGCTGAGGAGAAGTTTCTATCTATCTATCTATCTATCTATCTATCTATCTATCTATCTATCTATCTATCTATCTATCTATCATCTATCTATCTGTCTGTCTGCCTGTCTGTCCATCTCTGTATGTATACACATACACACATATATGTATGTATACACATACACACATATATGTATGTATTTGATCCTAAGGTTTATTGAATGGGATATGGGATTGACATGATCACACCTATACTATATGAAGATCAGTTTGACAGCAGAGTGGAGGATGGATTGAACTGAGGAGAGACTTGAGGCAGGGAGACAAATCAGAAGGCTATGGCAATGTAAGTCTGTATAGTACCTTGGAAACATTCCTCTCACATATGGGAACCCCACAAAGCTTTCCTAGACTGAAGGTATTCCATGGATCTATATCTACTTTAAAAAGTATAACTCATGAACCCTCATCAATATATTTACTTTTACTATTCAGCCAATGAGCATAATTAGTTCAAAACAAAGGCAATTATTGTGCTCTAAATCACTATTGATTAGAGACATGCGAATCAAAACAACTCTGAGGTACTACATCACACCTATCAGATTGACTAACAAGACAAAACAGGAAGATGAGAAATATTGGAGATGTGGGAGAGCTGGAATACTAATTCATTGTTGGTGGAGCTGTGAGCTAATCAAACCATTCTGGAGAGCAATTTGGAACTATGCTCTATGGGTTACAAAAATGTGTGTAGCCTTTGACCCAGCAATATCACTTCTAGGACTATATCCCAAAGAGATCATTAAAATGGAAAAAGATCCCACCTGTACAAAAATATTTATGGCAGTTCTCTTTGTGGTGGCCAAGAACTGGAAATCAAGGGGATGCCCATCAACTGAGGAATGGCTGAACAAGTTGTGGTATATGAATGTAATGAAATACTATTGTGCTATAAAAAAAAATGATGAACAGGAAGACTTCAGAGAGGCCTGGAAGGACTTATATGAACTGATGCTGAGTGCAAGGAGCAGAACCAGGAGAACATTGTACACAGTAACAACCACGATGCGTGAGGAATTTTTCTGGTAGACTTAGTCCTTCACAGCAATGCAAGGACCTAAAACATTCCCACGGAAATCTTGAGGTAAAATGCTTTTTACATCCAGAGAAGGAACTATGGAAATGGATTGCAGAATGAAGCAGAATATTTTCTCTTGTCTTATGTTTTGTTTTTTCTCACAGTTTCTCCTATTCATTTCAATTCTTCTATGCAACATGACCAATGTGAAAATGTATTTAATAAGAACGTATATGTAGAACCCATATAAGCTTGCAACCTGTCTTGGGGAGGGAGAGGGGACGAATGGGGAGAAAGTCTAAGACTTATAGAAGAAATTATAGAAAACTGGAAATAAATAAATTAATTAAAATAAATAAACTGAAAGTTATTCCAACAATAAAAAAAATAAAACAAAAAACAAAGGCAGTTATTTAATGAGACAAACTACTTCATATTATATTATTTCCTTTACTTTCACTTGCCTGATACAAAGTGAAATAAGTAGAACCAGGAGGAAAATGTATATGATGACTCCTATAACACAAAAGAAAACAAGTTGGAAAGACGTTAGGTCCTGATAAGTGCAGTCACCAATTATGACTTTTATGGACTGGTGATAAAGCATGCCCCCTGCCTCTTGCTAGAGAGGTGAGGGACAAAGATGTAAAATGAGACATCTGTTCCATTTACAAATGGTCAATGTGTTGATCTGTTTTGCTTGACATTTATTACAAGGGAGAGCTTTTATTAAGGGAATAAATTAGAAGTAGAGAGATTAAAAAAAGACATTAAAACATTAAAAATGTATTGGAAACCATTTAGAAGAAAACACTTAGAAGGCATGTTTGTTACTGCTTTGTTAAATTTCATATGCATTTCAAATCTAAATGTACTTAACAGACACTCACAATTTCATAGACAATAGTTTTTTATTTTTTGTATATTGAACTATGTGTGTTTCTTGATGACAAGTTCATAAGAATAATGATCATGATAATAAAAAGAAATGAACAACAGAAAAAATATGGTTGGTAACTTCTGAAAGAACACTTTGTTTTGATTTGCAGCAAAAGAAACTAGGTAAAAAAGAGTTTAGAAGTGAGTGGACGGTAAGAAAGTAAGGCAATAATGACTCTCAAAGAAGGCAAAAGAGCCTTCTCGGAGGAAATAGGCATAGAGTTCATAAACAAGTCATGAACCTAGCCCAGAAACTTGATGTAGTAATGATGGAGAACCTCAATTACTGAGATTACTGGAGCCTTCTTTCTTCCAATTAATGCATTTTGGACTTGTGTTTGTTTCACCCTTTCTTTGAAACATGAAGAAACAAATGAGGGAGATGGGAGTCAATAGTATGCAAAAGAGAGTAGACCAGCGAGATTTCATTAAGAACAGGTCATGACAAACCAATATTATTTCCCTTTTTAGACAGGAAAATGTAGTGGATACAGCTAACTGAAGTTTTACTGAATTGTTTCCCAAAATTTCTTGTGGTATTTTTGTTAGACAAGGTAGAAATACATAGGATGAACAATATCCCATGTATTAATATCAGATAGGATTGGAAATATTTGAATAATTAGGCCCAGAGAATAGTCATTAAGGGGGTTCATAAAATCTTGGAGGTCGATGTCTAGTGGGTATCCCAAGGATTCGTGTCATTAAACATGAATGTTTATGACTTGAATGAAGACAAAAATGCTACATTTATCAAATTTTCTAGTGATGGAAAGATGGAAGGGATAAGTAACATGTAAATGACAGAATTGTGATTCCTCTTTTAAATGCAATGACTTGAATAAAAATAAATATAAACTCTTAAATTTGGGTTGAACCGATCCATATCAGAAGTATGATATGAGGAGGTGTATCTAGACAGACATTTGTCTAAAAAAGACCTGGAAATTTTAGTGGATCACAAGCTCAATATGAGTTGAAGTGAAATCTTAGGCTGCACTAAGAGACCTGTGGTGATGTACACCTGGAATATCTTACTCAATTCTGGGTATCTTTTATTAGGTAGGACATTGATAAGCTACAAGAAACCCGGAGGAGTAAGGCAATGTTCCAGATCATGTCATCACTGAACTGAATATAAGAATTGAGGATGCTATCCTGGATAAGATAACCCAGGAAGCTAGATGGCACAATAAATAGAGTACTGGGTCAAGAGTCAGAAAGATTCCTCTTTCTGAATTCAAATCTGACCTCAGAGACTAGGTATGTGACCCTGGTCAAGTCTCTTAATTCTGTTTAGCTCCATTTCCTCATTTGACAAATGAGCTAAAGAAAGAAATGACAAACCACTCCAGCATCTTTGCCAAGAAAATCCTCAAATGGGGTCACAAAGAGATGGACATGACTGAATTGACTGAACAGCAACAAACCCAGATGAGAGAAGACATACACAATGTAGTTTTTAAAAGCTGAAGTAATTCTAGATACATACTTTAATTCCCTTACTATAAAAATGAGGAAACTGATCACCCATGTTGCAACCTGTCAAAGGTCACATGACTATTGGATCCAGAAATAAAACCTGAATTATTGCCTCCAAATCCAGCGTTCACTTCACTTTACCACACTACCTTATTTGGGGATGCCAAGAGATTATCTTCAACTATTTTCAAAATCTCATTGATTGGCCAAAAATAGCTCCCAGTCCAAGTTCCACTTGCATTGTTTGGGCTCCTGAATGACTCAGAGAGAATGTAAATAGCAATTATTTCTATTTTGTCCAGAAAACCTGAGGGTCTTCTCCTCCCAGACTGATTTTTATTTTTTAGTAGGTCAAAAAAGTCGCTCTTTGCCTCATTTCTTACCTAGTTTTAATCAATGAATCACCATTGCCTCAGTCAAACTGAGAACTATTAGACTTTAGCTTAAAAAAAAGCCAGGGATTCCCTCTGCATCCAGGGCCATCTAGTTCTCCTGATTTATGTCTCACCACTGCAACCAGATGGCTGTGGGGGAGAAAGTGAGGCTGGTGAGTGCACAGATCTCCCTCACTTAAATCCAATTCACTTATATGTCCTAGCATCATCTCACTGATGTCATGGTCCCCTTCAAGAAGGACAGAAAAACAACCACACAATGTTCTAATACAGACAAGTTATCAGATTTGTTTAACTCGCCCCTAGAAAACAGAGCTGAGACCAATGCAAAGAAAAATTTCCTAATAATTAGGAAGAGAATAATGAGGGGCAAAATGAGGGGCAGAAGAATATAGTGTCTCTGAAGTCTATGATGGTGAATTATAGTGGGAAGGGGGCTTGTGGTTGTTCAGCCATTTCTTAATTCTGTCCAATTCTTCATGATTCCAAAGATACTGGAGTGGTTTGCCATTTACTTCTCCAACCCATTTTATAAATTAGGAAACTAAGGCAAGTAGGGTAAAGTGACTCCTCCAGAGTCTTACAACTCTTAAATGTCAGAGGCCAGATTTGAATTCAAGAAGAGGAATCTTCCTAACCCTAAGTCTGGCATTACATACACTGTACCACCTAGCTGCCCTTTAGGTTAGATTAGTTTTTTTTTCCTTAAAAGATATTGTGAATTATTTGAAATATGGTTGACTCGGCAGACTAAGGACTCAAATTGTATAAAACAGTCACAAGGAGTTGATACTGGTAAATCACTAGGGCAGCTTTGATTAACTGAATCAACTCAAGAGATCCTCAATGCCTCTCCTTGTTTAACATCCTTGTACTAGTGCTAAGAAAATCTCCTTTTGATAATTATTGAATGATGACTGCAAGTGTCTCATTTTATGCTAGTAGCAAACCTAAAGTGCCAGGGGACTGACCTGAGTTAGACCCAACCCAGAATACTTTTATTTGCTTACTTTTCACTTATTCTCTTTATACATATTCTGTATAGACTTCCATTCATACCTGTGTCCCTTGGTTAAAATGTGAACTCCTTGACAATAGGAATTGTTTCATTCCTTCACTTGTATTCCCAGCATCTAATGCAGTACCTAGTACATAATATATGCATGTATAATAAGTGCTTGTTGATTGGTTAATGCAATATCCAGTTGATCGTAAGCGTAAAGCATAGGGGTTTTGTGGTGGTTGTTACTGCTGTTTAGTCATTTTCAGTTGTGTCTGACTGTGACCCCGCCTAGGGGTTTTCTTGGCAAAGATACTGGAGTAGTTTGCCATTTCCTTCTCCAGTTCATTTTACAGATGAATAAACTGAGGCAAAGAGAGTTATGTGACTTGCCTAGGGTCATAAAGCTAGTATGTGTCTGAGACTGGATTTAAACTTAGGTCTTCCTGACTCCAGGCCCAGTACTGTATCCATTACTCCATCCTAGTTTCCCCCAAGCATAGGTTTATCTTCAGTAATAGAGTGGAAGAGATGAAAGAATGAGAAATTGTGGTTAAGAGTGGAATTTTAAAGGTCAGGAAATGTTATTCCATGGTGAGAGATAGGATACAATACTACTTGTGTATGGGGAAGATAGAGGTGTTTGCTATGGAGCAAATTGAAGAACTGGGTGGGTGAGTTGTTATAAGAGTTGTCAACAGGAATACTGAAGTTTTCAAATATCCTCTAGGTGAGAAATCAGGGATTGTCATAAAGAAATAAAAGTCCATAGATGATAGCAGGTAGCCAGTAGAATGCCAATATGAAACCTTTCTCAAAACACTTGAAAAAAACTGGCGGTCTCTCTGTCCAGCAATTGACCTCACTCCATCTTAAGACGTAAATCCTTTGATTTCCCCTCTATTCAACTCCTAACAATGCACTCTTCTACATAAGTCTCAATATATAATAGAATAATTTTGCAAATGTTTTAGATGTCTGATGTTTCTTCAGTTTGTACGTTATTTATATACCCAATTGAGTGAGTGATAGGTTCTCTAGATACGAAAGTCTTCAAGGGACATGAATCATGATAGCTTAACTCATTTGGTGCTGAGCCCAGAGCAGTATTAACCACATGCAGATAAATGCCCACTAACTGCTCTCATTAGAAAATTTAAACACTGGTCCCACAAAAACATGAATATGTTTTCAGGAACCAGAAGAAAAGGTGAAAGTTTTTTTTCATTCAAGAAACAGTTGTGCAATATCTGCTTTGTTCTAGTCTCTGTGGGAATTAGAGAAGACTGAAATATAGTTCCTGTCTTCATGGAACTTACTGTCTAGTTAGGGAGATAAGACATGATTAAAAATAAATATAATGAATTCAGGCATTTTCCCTTAGTACTCATTGGCTCCCCTTATTCCAGTATCAGAATGCATATGTACATACAGTGACATATATCAAAAAGAAGGAAATGCATATATAAGCTTCCATGCCCCCTTTCAATATAGAAATGTATTAGTTACCATAGAAACAACCAATAGAGTAGTTTATTCTCTTTTTATTATAAGAACAACAAGCAGCCACTGAAATATTTCACAATAAAGTTATTCATAGATGCCTAGAAAAGCATTTTTATGATCACATAATAATATTTTTTTAATCTGAAAGAGTATAAAAAACAGAGGAACTAAGGTCCTTTCAAAAAATAGTCACTGAACTTCATACAGTAAATATTCTTGTATTACATGCTTTTAAATGACAGCAAAACCTCCAACATGAGGCTTTGTCAACTATTGAGTTTTGATATTTTTATCATGGGAAAGACAAACAAAAAAATAAATGGTATTTGAATATATACAATCAATATTATTTTTAATATGATTTTCCTTCTCTGACAAATAAAAAAAAATTTTCAGGACTCTTCCCCAAATTCCTCAATTTTCTGCAAAAGGGTGTATTTAGGCAATGGACAAAGAAATAAAAATGAGGGATGGGCAGAATCTTTTGTACAGCCTCTGTTTTATAATCCAGAAGATGCTTAGGTCAAGGAAGTGATCAGGATCCCTTGAAGGTTAGATTTGATGAATACTAGGTCACTTCATCAAATCACCTTCTTCACACAGGGATTTTATAAGTAGAATTGTTTCTATTTTCTATGCTGTTATTGTAAAACTGTTACTGTTAACTTATCTGACAGTAACTCAATTTGCTTATACCTATCTTCTCTATAAAATACTTGTCAGGGAAACAGTTTTACTTTTCTTGCCCCGAGATGTAACCTCTCTTTCCTTTCTGGCTTATATCCTTTTCCTTTAACCTATGACTCCCTGACATTTACTTATTTTTCTACAAGGATTAGTCATCACAGATACTGCACCTTTCTTATCTAATCAGTCATAATTCTTAGCAATAATGACTAGCAGCTTTTGGACAGCTCTACCTAATGGGGTATTGGTAGATAATCTCTTAGGTTTTTCTCTTTAGTTAAACCTGGCCAACTTTTTTCATTTAGGGTGTATACCACCACATTTTTTTCTTTATTTGTTTATTTATAAATATATAAAAATTGGAAAGGAAACCTTCAACAGTCACCATACAGAAAAGTATTAAGACATGGAAAGGTGTAGTGGAAAGATGGGTAAGAGTCAGATTGTGAAAGGAAGTGAATTAAGGATTATGAGTTTCTTTATTATCCTTTGGGCAATGGAGAGCCACTCGTGGTTTCTGAGTACTACAGTGACATGGTCAATCTATACTATTATTAGCAAGACCATTTTTTTCTTCCTTTTTTAATGTGAAATTTTTTATTTTTATTAATTAATTTATTTGGTTTTCAATATTCTCTTCCACAAAATTTTGAGTTACTAATTTTCTCCCCATCACTCTTCTTCCCCCACCCGAAGATGCATGTATTCTGATTACCCCTTTCCCCAATCGGCCCTCCCTTCTATCAAAATCACCCCTTTCTTATCTCTTTCCCTTCTATTTTTTTATGGGGCAAGATACATTTCTATACCACATTGCATATATATATATCTTAATTCTCAGTTGCATGTAAAAACCAATTTTTAACATTCATTTTCAAAACTTTGAGTTTCTTGTTCTTTCCCTTCCTTGCTCCCCACCCGCCCTTATTGAGAAGGCGAGTTATTCAATATAGGCTATACTTGTGTATGCATGCAAAACACTTCCATAACAGTCATGTTGTGAAAGATGACATTTTCCTCCATCCTATTCTGCCCCCCCATTTATTTATTCTTTCCTTTGACTCTGTCCCTCCTCAAAAGTGTTTGATTTAGATTCCCTCATTTTCCCATTTGCCCTCCCTTCTATCATCACTCCCTCTTTTATCCCCTTTCCCCTACTTTCCTTAGATAGATAGATAGATTTTCATACCCAGTTGAGTGTGTTTGTTATAACCCCTTGCCAAATCCAATGAGAGCAAGGTTTACTTATTCCCTTTCATTTCCCCATTCTATCTCTCCACTGTAAAAGCTTTTCCTTGCCTCTTTTATGTGATATAATTTACCCAATTCTAACTCTCCTTTTATGGTTCTCCAAGTACATTCCTCCCTCATTCCTTAATTTTATTTTTTAGATATCTCATATTCAACTCAATCTATGCCCTCTGTGTGTGTATACACGCGTGTATACACACATATTTATTATTCATTCATTTATTATTAATTAATTAATTTTTCCCTTCATATACTCTAATACTGAGAAAGGTCTCATGAGCTATAAATATCATCTTTTCATGCTGTAATGTAAAGAATTCAACTTTAATAAACCCCTTATGATTTCTCTTTCCTGTTTATCTTTTCATGCTTCTCTTGAGTCTTGTATTATTTGAAAGTCAAATTTTCTATTCAGCTCTGTTCTTTTTATCAAGAATGCTTGAAAGCCCTCTATTTCATTGGATATCTGTATTTTCCCCTGAAGGACTGTGCTCAGGGTAGGTGATTCTTTTGTTTTAATTCTCGCTCTTTCACCTCTGGAATATCATATTGCAAGTCTTTCAATCCCTTAATATAGAAACTGTTAAATCTTGTATTGTCCTGACTGTGGCTCAACAATACTTAAATTGTGTTTCTTTCTAGCTGCTAACAATATTTTGTCCTTGACCACAACTCTGGAATTTGGCTACAATATTCCTAGGAGTTTTCCTTTTGTGATCTCTTTCCAGAGGTGATCAGTGGATTCTTTCTATTTCCATTTTGCCCCCTGGTTTTTGAATATCAGGGCACTTTTCCTTGATAATTTATTGAAAGATGATGCCTAGGCTCTTTTTTTGATCATGGTTTTTAAGTAGTTCAATAATTTTAAAATTATCTATCCTGTATCTTTTTTCTATAGAGGTCAGTGGTTTTTCCAGTGAGATAGTTCACATTGTCTTCTATTTTTTCATTCTTTGGTTTTCTTTTATAATATCTTGATTCCCATAAAGTCATTAGCTTCCATTTGCTTCATTATAACTTCTAAGGAATTATTTTCTTCAGTGAATTTTTGAACCTCCTTTTCCATTTGACTATTTCTACTTTTTAAGGCATTCTTCTCCTCACTGGTTTTTTGGACTTCTTTTGCCAATTTGGATTTATCTATTTTTCAAGGTGTTATTTTCTTCAGCATATTGCGGGTCTCCTTTAGCAAGGTGTTGACTCATTTTTCATGATCTTTTTGCATTACTCTGATTTCTTTTCCCAATTTTTCCTCTATTTCTCTTACTTGATTTTTAAAATCCTTTTTGAGCTCTTCCATATCCTGAGATCAATTCATATTTTTCTGGGAGTCTTTGAATGCAGGAGCTCCAACTTCGTTGTCTTCTTCTGTGAAATGCAGCTGGAGAATAAAATAGCAAACTTCTTCAGTATCTTTGCCAAGTAAACTCCAAATGATCTGATGAAGAGTTGGCCAGAAGTGAAGCAACTCAATAACAACAACCAAAATGAGGTTTTATTTTGTTTCCATTTCAAAAGAGGTACTATAAATGTTTTGGCATCTGTGGAACCTTCCTTTGTCTAAGTTACCTCTCTAGTTTGTGTGTGTGTGTGTGTGTGTGTGTGTGTATGTGTGTGAGTGTGTGTATGTAAATATACA
The DNA here is from genome assembly GCA_023548195.1 of Bettongia penicillata ogilbyi. Classification (NCBI taxonomy): domain Eukaryota; kingdom Metazoa; phylum Chordata; class Mammalia; order Diprotodontia; family Potoroidae; genus Bettongia; species Bettongia penicillata. The sequence goes on from JAJHZJ010000266.1 coordinate 3,251,439, forward strand.
AATATAGACATGTACGCAAGCATACACATATATCTGCACACACATACATACACATATTAACACACATGTATTTATGTATTATATATATAATCAGCAGTGCAATCTGTGGGTCAAAGCCTATAGATATTTTAGGAGCTTTATTTGTACAAATCTAAATTATTTTCCAAAGTGGTTGTAGTAATTCATAGTTTCACAATGAATTAATGGTCCTGACCTCCAACTTTGACTTTTGCCATGTTTTGCCATCTTTACCCACTGGCAGAGAATACATTGAAATCTCAGAATTATTTTGGTGTGTATTTCTCTTCATATGAAGTGATTTGGAGCATATAACATGGGAAATAAATGTTCTTTATCCATTTGACTTTTTCTTTTTATATTGGCAAATTGAATTCTTTTAAGTAATTGTAAATCAGATAGTGGATTCTATATTATTGGTGCTTGATGCCACCATCCTAATTTCATCTACCAACAGGATCATCTGCAGTTCCTCATCATTTATTAAGAATCTCTCTTCCATTTTTTATATCCTCCAAGAGTAGCTACTATACATTGTGAGCTTATGTTATATGCCTCATTCAATATTAATAAGCAGCAGATCATCAAAGTTATATCAGTTGTTGCACCTTCTAAGGAAGCAGTATCTTAACATATTCATAGGACATACCTTGTTGGAGATAGTAATTTTTCTCTGCTGAATCAAAGGAGTTTTGACCTGATCAAAAATAGTAAACATAGTCAATTATGTAACTATAAAATGTGTCTTGCTTTTTATCATAGTCAATCACTGGTGTATAACTTCCCATATCTTCATCAAAGATACCTTTGAGAAATCTACATAATCATTCAAATAAAGATGTTTTTTCCCCAGAGATGAGAAAGCAGACATATAGATATCAGTTCTTATTATCATCTAAATTGCCTTTTTGGTAACTTTTAGGCAAATTACTAATTAGAAAAATAAATTTCATGTCATAAGTGGAAAATACTATATGTTCTATTATTACATGTACTTCAATTACTACTTGATAACATGTTCAACACTTAGAAAGATGCATTTAGGTATGAAACAATGTATTCTAGAAGTCATGTGCAAATGTGTAATTGAACACACTCTTATAAAAGCAATAAACTCAATCTTAACTCTCAGTGACTCAAAGGAGTAAATATTCATTTCTAGACATCCAACTTGCTAGTATGGAATTACTCAGTTTCTGGGAAGAATTGTGCTAATTAAATATTATGAAAGCTTTTTATGAGAATACTTTCAAGAATGTATATCATGCCATTCTTAATCTAGTTAACATATATGGGTAGGTGGGTGTACTTCTGGCAAGATGGTTTAAGTAAGAAATAATTTCTATGAAAAATTCAATTTAAAATAGTAAGAAATGTGCCAAATGAAAAAATAATAATAGAAAAGAGGAGAGAGGACATGGTAAACCTTAAAGAAAATACAAAAGAAAACGAAAAATGATCCCAACATAGTGGATAAATACTAAAGAATAAAATTAAGTTATGTTAAAATATCTAGAATTGAAAGATAATGCTTCAAAAAGCCTCAAACAATAAAAAACCCTACTAACTCAAAAATTATCATGGAACTACCACAAAAATTCCATAAGTTTAAGTATTTGATTGAATAGTAATAAGAAGAAATAGGAAAAGGAATTAGATCCCACAACTAAGAATTTTAAAATGTAGAAGAAATGAAGAAATTTTCTAAAGTAGTAGACAATGGAAAAGAGAATGAGAGATTCAGAACAAAAAAGCGCTAAGATAGAAGAACAATGTCAGATTAAAATCTAAAGACAAAGAGTGGGAGAATACATGAGGTTACCATAAACTAAAGCTCTTAACCTTTAATCAGATTACAAATGGATGATCTAAGAATTATTGATTCTCTAGAAAAAAAAACAATATCATAAAATAGTTAAAATATTATGCTAAATAATTTAGAACAAAAGCATACTACTAACTCCTTTTATGTGACAAATATAGTCTTAATGGTGGAGTTAAGATGTTAGAATAAAAGTAAGAACCCACCTAAGCTCTCTCAAATTCCTCTCCAAATAACATTAAAATAACACTTCTAAATGAATTCTGAAGTGACAAAACTAACAAAAGGAGAAAGGAAAACAAATTTCTAGCCCAGCCCAAAACAGAAAGTTGAAAGGCAAAAAGAAATTTTTTCAGTTGTGTGAGAATAAAGCACAGTTTAACAGAGACCCCACTGAGTACATCAGCAGCAGTCCTTGGAGATAACCACATCGATGGCAGTGGCAGTTTCTGGAGCTCTCAAGCCACAGATGGCAAGGGTGTTGGACAACTGGTTAGAAGATTACAGAAGTGCCTTTGCCGGCACTGGGTCTCTGCTACATTATTCATATGTGTGGTTCCGGGTGATGGTCCCTGGGTGGGGAGTTTTATTAGGATGAGCATTAGCAGGATCAGGGACCCCAGTCAAAGTTTCAAGGTGGAAAAGAGTGTTTGAGGCCACTCACAGGACAGAGCATGGGCCAGGAGAACAATGACCATACCTCTCCTCACCTCATGCAACCTTGGAAGAACTGAAAACTTATGTATCCACTAAATAGCTCTGAAAACAGCAGCAAGAAAAACCTGAAGCTTGGGATAGTGCCACCAACAGTAACACAAAGTTTAAAGTCAACAAGTAGATGGAAAAATGAACAAACAATAGCAAAAACAGTGTAATGGTAGAAAGTTACTATGGAGACAGGGAAGATTAAAACAGAAACTCAGAAGATAGTGAAATTAAAGCAGCTACATACAAAGCATCAAAGAAAAATGTGAATTGGTTTCAGGTCCTGGAAATGGTCAAAAATGATTTTAAAAATCAAATAAGAGAGGTGAGGAAAAATTGGAAAAAGTATTGAGAATGGTGCAAGAAAATAATAAGAAAAGCATCAACAGCTTGGTAAAGGAGGCATAAAAATATTGAAGAAAATTACACTTTTAAAATAGAATAAGTCAAATGGCAAAAGAAGCACAAAAATCCATTGAAGAAATGAAAACCTCGAAAAGTAGAATTGACCAAATGGGGAAAAAAAGAGGTATAAAAGCTCACTGAAGTACATAATTCCTTAAAAATTAGAATTGGGTAAGTGGAAGCTAATGAGTCCATCAAAAATAAAGAAAGAATAAAACACAATCCAAAGAATGGGGAAAAAATTTAAATACTTAATGAGAAAAAAAACTGACATGGAAAATATATTGAGGGGAAATAATGTAAAAATAATTAGACTACTAGACACCCATGATAAAAAAGAGCTTAGATATCATCTTTCAAGGAAATATTAACAAAAATTGCCCTGATATCCCAGAAGATAAAATAGAAATTGAACAAAATCACCAATCACTGCTTGAAATAGATCTGAAAGTGAAATCAGGAATATTATAACCCAATTCTAAAGCTCCCTGGTCAAGGAGAAAATATCACAAGCATCAAGAAAGAAACAATTGAAATATCATGGAACCACAGTTGGGATACATGATTTGTCACCTTCTATATTACAGAATTGGATAACTTGAAGTATGATATTCCAAAGGGCAAAAGTGCTGGGATTACAATAAAATCTCATCTCCCCATTAAAAGTGAGTAAAATCCTTCAGGATTAAAAAAAAAGGGGGAGAGAAATTTAATGAAATAGAGGACTTTTAAGTATTCCTGATGAAAAGACCAGAGCAGAATAGAAAATGTGACTCTCAAATATAAGACTGAAGAGAAGCATAAAAAAGTAAAAACAAAGAGAAATCATAAGGGATTCAAGAAGTTTCAACTATGTACATGAGAATGTGCATAGCTGTAATATGTGTAACTTCCACTAGCTTTCTCATTATTAGGGCAGTTAGAAGGAGTATATATATTCAGAGGGGATAGGTGTGTTGACTATGATGGAATGACATCCAAAAAATTAAATTAAGAGGTGAAAAAAGGGATGACCTGAAAGTTAGGGAAAGGAAGAGATAGAATAAGATAAATTATCTCACATAAATCAGGCATTAAAGAACTTTTGCTGTGAAGGGGAAGATAGAAGAGTGGTGAGTAATGTTTAAACCTTATTCTCATCAGAATTGGCTCAAAGATGGAATAACACATATACTTATTTGGAGATAGAACTCCATCTTACCCTCCAGGGAAACAGGACAGTAGGATAGGGGTGAAGAGAAGACCAGCACAGATAGAAGGGAGAGTAGATGGGGCAAGGTGGTGAAGAGAAATAAAACACACTGGTTGAGGAATAGGGTGAAGAGGGAGAGAGAAAGAAGGACACAGAGAGAGACAGAGACAGAGAGATAAAGACATAGAGAGAGACAAAGAGACGGACACAGAAACAGACAGACAGAGACAGAGAAAGACAGAAAGATAGACACAGAGAGAAAGATAAACAAGGAGAAAAAAGCAGAATGGAGGGAAATACACATTTTGTAATCCTAACTGTGAATGTGAATGGGATGAACTCACCCATAAAATAAAAGTTGATAGAAGAGTGGATTAAAAACAGAGTGCTGGGGGCAAAGTCAGGATGGCAGTGTCAAAACAGGTACTTGCTTGAGCGCTCCCCCAAACCCATCCAAATACCTTTAAAAATGACTCTAAACAAATTATAGGACTAGAGAACCCACAAAATGACAGTGAAACAAATCTCCAGCACAAGACAACCTGGATGCAAAGTGAAGTGAGCAAAACCAGGAGAATGTTGTTCATAGTAACAGCACTATTGTATGACAATCAACTGCAAGTGACAGCTATTTTCAGCAGTACAATGATCTAAGACAATTTGAAAGAACTCGTGATAAAAAATTTTATACGCCTCCAGAGAAAAAAACTAATAGAACTTGAGTGCATATCCAAAGCATACTACTTTTTTTTTACTTTCATGTGTGTGTGTGTGTGTGTGTGTAAGTGTATGTATGTGTTTTGGTCTGTGAATAATATGGAAATATGGAATATTTAGCATGACTGCACCATGTATAACCTATATAAAACTGCTTGTTTTTTTGATGAGGTGATAGGGAGGCAGAGAGAGCATTTGGAATACAAAAATAAAAAAAAAATTGTTTAAAAAATTTACATATATTTGGAAAAAATATTTAAAAATACCAATATTGTCCCAATAACAAAAATAAAGCAGAGGTAAATATCTATGGATCAACATTATCCATCAGTTTTGAGAGAAGACTAAATAATTATACTCAAAATAATAAAAATAACAGTAATAATAATAATCAAGTTGAATTTAAACAACAGATATGAAGATGACCTAACATTGGAAAAGCTGTTAGCTTAATCAATCATATAAACAGCAAAAGTAATAAAATAAATGTGTTGTAAATAAATTCATAAAAATATTCTTCCTTTTAAAAATATATATGTACATATCAATTAGAATGAAACAAAATAATAATATCATAAACAAAAAAATTAATGGCATCTTTTGTAATATCAGTGTACTAGGAAAATGTTGCTCATCAACTGGACTTGTAATGCATAGATACAATGCAATATTACTATCATCTAAGAAGGAAAGGAAGTAATGAATATTGAGAAGCATGAAAAGACAAATGAACTGATTCAAATTGAGAAAAGAAGAACCAAAAACATTAATACATTTACAAAAATGTAACTGGAGAGTACAAGAGCAGAAAAACAATTGAATATGAATCCTCTGAAGTCATCATGATTAAGTCTGGCACTAAAGAAGAGATGAAAAGGCACGTCATGCTTCTTCTTGTACTCTCTTTTTTGCACTTATTTAGTATTTAATTTTTCCCTAGTTACATGTAAAAATAATTTTTAGCATTTCTTTTTAAAACTTTGGGGTCCAAATTCTCTCCTTTCCTCTCCCCCCAACTCGCCTCATTGAAAAGACAAGCAATTCCATATAGATTATAAATGTGTAGTCATGCCAAATATATCCATAGTAGTCATGCTGTGAAAGGAAACATAGCCCAAAAAAACTCAAGAAAAATAAAGTAAAGAAAAAGTATGCTTCCATCTGTATTCAGACATCATCAGTTCTTTCTCTGGGGATAGATAGTATTTTTCATCCTAAATTCTTGTATTATTGTATGGCTAAGAATACCTAAGCCATTAACAGCTAATCATCTTACAATACTACTGTTATTTTGTACACAGAACTTTTTACTTTGCATCAACCTATGCAAGTCTTTCCAGGTTTTTCTGAGAGCATACTGCTCATCATTTCTTATAGCAAAATAGTATTCCATCATAATTACATATCACAACTTGTTCAACCATTCCCCAATTTATGGACCTTCCCTCAATTTCCATTTCTTTATTCCTAGTAAAGAACTGCTATAAATATTTTTGTACGTATAAAAACTTTTCATTTTTTAAAAATCTCTTTTAGGTTACAGATCTAGTAGTGGCATTGTTAGGTCAAATGGTATGCACGGTTTTGTAGTCCCTTAGGCTCTATAAAATTATGGCTAAAACTTGGGCTCTATTTCAAAGTGCTCTATAGAATGGTTGAATCAGTTCATACCTCTGAACATTAATGTCTCATTTTTCCCACATCCCCTCCAACATTTGGCATTTACCATTTCTGTCCTATTATCCAATCTAATAGATATAAGGTAATACCTCATAATTATTTAAATTTGTATTTCTCCAGTCAATAGTGAATTAGATTTTTTTTCATATGGCTAAGGCTTTAATGTATCTTTTTTTTTTTTTATAAATCTGACACAGTTCTCTATATGTTAGAGAAATGAGCCCTTTATCAGACTAAGTTGCTTCAAATATTTTTCACAGTTATTGTTAACTGTATTTCTCTATCCCCCATTTATTCTATTCTCTCTATCATTTCAGCCTCTCCCTCCTGAAAAGTGTTCTGCTTCTGACTCTGCCTTCCCCCAATCTGCCCTCCCTTCTTTCACCATCACTGTTTCTCTTATCCCCTTCCCCTTTTACTTTCCTGTAGGGTAAGATAGATTCCTATGACCCACTGAGTGTGTATCTTATTCCTTCTTTGAGTCAATTCTGATGAGAATAAGGTTCTTTCACTCCCCATTGCCTCCTCCTTCTTCCTCTCCATTATAAAACCTTTTTCTTGCCTCCTTTATGTGAGATAATTTACTCCATTCTACCTCTCCCTTTCTCTTTCTCTCAGTACATTCCTCTCTCACATCTTAACTTTATTTTTTAGACATAGTCCTTTCGTTCTGTCTATATACACTTTAACTACACTAATAATGAGAGAAAGGTCTAATGAGTTACAAATATTATCTTTCCATGTGGGAATGTAAACAGTTTAACCTTATTAAGTCCCTTGTGACTTCCTTTTCTTGTTTAGCTTTTTATGCTTTATATTTGAAAGTCAAATTTTCTATTCAGCTCTGGTTTTTTCATGAAGGATTCTGGAAAGTCCTCTATTTTACTGAATGTCAATTTCCCCTCTCATGGATTACACTCAGTTTTGCTGAGTATGTGATTCTTGTTTTTATCCTAGCCTTCCAGAATCATATTTGAAGCCCTCTTTAATCCTGACTGTGGCTCTACAATACTTGAATTGTTTCTTTCTGATTTCTTGTAATATGTTTTCCTTGACCTGGGTTGCCTGGAATTTGACTATAATATTCCTGGCAGTTTTCATTTGGGATCTCTTTCAGGAGGTGATCAGTAGATTCTTTCCATTTCTATTTTCCCCTCTGGTTCTAGAACATCAGGGCAGTTTTCCTTGATAATTTCTTGAAAGATGATGTCTAAGCTCTTTTTTTTGATAATGACTTTCAGGGAGTAAAATAATTTTAAAATTATCTCTTTTGGGTCTATTTTCTAGATCAAGTGCTTTTCCAATAAGATATTTCAGCTTCTCTTCCATTTTTTGACTCTCTTGTTTCTATTTTATTGCTTCTTGGTTTCTCATAAAGTCATTAGCTTCAGTTTTCTCCTTTTTAGTTTTTAAGAAATGATTTTCTTCAGTGAGCTTTTGGACCTTCTTTTCCATTTTCCACTTCTTCTTTTTAAGGCATTCTTCTCCCATTGTTTCTTTGCATCCTTTTGCCATTTGGCCTAGTCTGTTTTTAAGGTATTGCTTTCTTCAATATTTGTGTACGTATGTATGAATGTGTGTGTGTGTGTGTATCCTTCACCAAGCTATTGACTTTTTCCTCATGATTTTTTGCATTACTCTCATTTCGCTTCCCAATTTTTCCTCTACCTCTATTACTTGATTTTCAAATCATTTTTGAGCTCTTCCACAGATTGAGACCAATTCACATTTTTCTTGAAATTATGGATGTAGGAACTTTGACTTTGCTATCTCCTGTGTGTGTTTGTGTTTTGATCTTACTTGTCACCATAATAACTTTTTATAGTCATAGTTTTTTTTTCCATTATTTTTTTTTCCATCCTATTACTTGACTTTTAAATGTTTCTTAAAGTAGAGCTCTACTTCCAAGGTGGGAGCACTGTCCCAAGCATCAGGGGTTTTGTGCAGCTGTTTTCAGAGATACTTCTAGGGATTTCTAAGATTTCAGTTTTTCTAAAGCGGTATGAGGTAAGGAGAGGGTTTTTTTTTTTCTTCTCTCCTCACCTGTGTTATGTTGTGTGAACAACCACAAGCACTCTTTTCTGCCTTGGAACTGTGAGAAGGATCCCTCCTCCATTACTGCCTCAAGCTCTGCTATGCTATTGCTCCTTCTTGCCCTGGGACTGTGACCTGGACTGAGTATGGGCAAAGCAACAGAGTCCTGCTTTGGTGCTAGCAAAGAGACCCCTATAATCTTCTTCTGACTAATTGTTTGACCCCTTTATCATCTGTGGGCTGGGCACCCCAGAAGCAGCCACTGCCACTGATGCCTCTGATTCAGACCCTCCTAAGGCCTGCTGCTCTGCTGGGGCTAGCTGGTGATGGTGAGGCTTACACTTGACTGCACACCACTCCCACACTAATGCTGACCTTCTAAGTTGTCTCTGGTATCTGTGGGTCGAGAGATTCAGAAACCACCACAGCGGACAGAAATTCAGTCACCCCAAGGCTTGCTCCAGGCTCAATGGAGCCAGGTCTGCCCCGGTGCAGCCTGTACTTGACTGCATTCCTCTCTTAGGCTGATGCAACAGGCCTTTTCTGCTAACCTTGTAAGTTTTCTTGGGCTGGAAATTTGTTTCACTTCCTCTTTTTATAGGTTCTGATGCTCTAGAATTTGTTTAGTTATTTTTTAAAAGTATTTGGAGGGTTTTGGAGGAGAGCTCAGGTGAATCCCTGCCTTTACTCTATCTTGGCTCCATCCCCCTGCATGTCACATTTCTTTGATGAGGTGGAAAACTTTGAATGTGAAACATAAAATGTTAGACTTTGTTGATGTATCCGTTTTGCTGTACTGCTTTTACCCTTTTTAAAATGTGTAGTTGTAAGAAATAATTGTGTAGAGTAAGGGGGAAAGAGATATCTTGGGAAATAAAACAAAAGAAATCACTAAGATATTTTAAAACAACGTAAGCTTCTCAAAGGCAGAAACTGTTCTGCTTGTCTCTGTATCCTTAGTGCTTAGCACATAATAGGGCCTTGATAAATGCTTTTGGTTGATGAATAGACATATTGCTTTTTTGATGAATTTACAATCTCTTTTCTTTTGTTCATTCTCTAGGATTTTCTAAATGATCCATTACATGTTCAACACAGCCTCTTCTTTACTGTTTCTTATTGGCTACATCTCCTTTTTCCTGTCTTATGCTAATAAGTAACATTTCAAATATTAAGTCAAATAATAGAGGAGAAAAGTTCCAACTAGGAAAGCAGGTAGAGTGCTGGACCTGGAGTCAGAAAGACCTGAGTTTAAATATGGCCTGAGACACTTATTACATGTATAACTCTAGGCAAGTCACTTGAGCTCTGTTTGCCTCAGTTTCCTCATTGCCTCCCAGGACTGTTGGGAGGAGCAAATGAGATAATAATCAAAAGCACTTAGCATAATATCTGAAACACAGTAAATGCTATATAAATGTCAGCAATTCTTGTTATTGTTTCACTTCAGTGTTTCCGCATTAAAAAATAGGAACTCTCGGTTTTAGATAAATGCATTTAATAATTTCCTTAATAGGAAAGGACTTTATATTTTTATGATTTTTGCATTTAAAGTTAAACAACTGGCATATTTCATACAAAACACATAAAATCAGAAATAGGGCTACTTGCAAGAAGGAGACAATAGAAGCTTCTGTGGGGCTTAAGAATAACTTCTTGAAAATGTAGCGCTTGAGCTGAGTTTGAAAGGAAATCAGAAATTCCAAATCGTGGAGGTAAACAGAGTTTAAATTCTGTGCATGAGAGACAGTGAAATACAAAGGCAAGTACATAGGACATGGAGTGCCAGATGTCAGAAACAGCAGGAAGGACAATTTAGTTGCACAATAGCGTATGTGGTGGTGATATAAAATAAAGAAGAAAAGGATGAAACCAGATTTGGAAGAATTTTAAATGTGTCAGAAGAGTTTATATTTGATTCTAGAATTAAAGTGGGAAAATTTATTGAATAGGTGAAATGATATGGCAAGATTTAAGGGGAATCACTTTGGTGAGTGTGTGGGACATAGACTGGAGTAGGGAGATACTTGAATAAGGTAGATGAATGAGGTAGATATTGAAATAGTAAAGATGAGAGGAGATAATGGACTCTACTAGAGTAATGGTCATGGGACCAGAAAGAAGGGACCATATGTTAAAATGTTTTGGAAAGATAAGTGACAATATTTAACAACTGATTGGATATAGAATAAAATCTATACAGTATTTCAATGTATTACCAGTAAAACTTTTAATCAAAAGATTGATTAAAGTATCCATTAAAATAACTACAAAAGTTTAGAGAATACATGAATATTAAAATTGAGACACATGAGATTTTTAGAAATATAACTATACTACAATGTTTTCAGAAATGTAACTCTAAATAATTAGAAGGGTATTAAATGTTCCTGGCTAGACCTTGGTAATGTATTAAAAATTGTGATACCATTTAATCTACAGACTTAATTATGTAACAAATTACCAATAGGATAATTTATTGAATTAGATAAAAAATAAAATTCATATGCAGGGCTCAAACAATGGGCAAAAAGTGAGATAAAGAATGTCTATCTCATAGATCAGAGATAGAAAGAATCTAAAAAACCATCTTGTTCAATACCTTCATTTTACAGAGGAAGAGCTGGCATACAAAGAAGCTGTGAAAAAGTCTAGACAAAGTAGATCCACATGCAACACATTCTTTACACTCTGCCCAAGGCTAGCTGTATGTTAAAAGTTTATCATTGCTTCAACAGCCCTAGAACTACAGAGAAGCTCAGGTTTGGAGGGTATCACCCCAGGGCAATCTCCTGAGCTCCACTGCTCTTCTCAAGCACATTGTTCCTTTCCTTCCTTTGACTTCTGGTGGGTGCAAAATAGGCTTGTGTTATTTGAATTTCTTTTTCTTTGTATCTGAAAGTCTTTCTCTTGATCACTTATAGAACTTGTTTCTCAACTGATTTTTAAAAATTTAGCCACCACGTGTCTTATAGTTTGACACTTGTCTTGAGTTTTTTCTTGGAGGCAATCTCAGTTCAGATAGTGGCCGTGCTGGTGCTGCACAGTTGATCTCTGTAATTTGGGTGTCTGAAGCTCTGCAAGGAGAAGAGTAAGGAGTGAAGTGTTGGAACGAGCTTCATTTTAGGCCAAGAATATGTCTTACCCGTTTCAATCTGTTTCCGAGTTGTCCTGGAGGAAATTTTTTGCAGTAGAGAATGTTGCCAATGTGGTGCTAGCTAGCAGCAAACTTCTACAGCCAGGACCCCAGATATCCATAATACTAGAAAGGAGGAAAGACACTGGAGTTTTGAAGTTGGATTTTGTTTCAAGTCTGTGAATTAAAATGGCGGGCTGTTGGGAAGGGGTGCCAAGTGAGCTCAGAGTAGGTGTCATTTCATGTTTTTAAAAAAATTTCTTTTGGATTCTGGATGATCAAGATCATAGACAAAGCTGAAGCAGTTTTATCTTTGGTGCACAGTTTCTGTTTTGGAGAGCTAGAGAAGTTGTAAAAATCAGAGAAAACTACTCTTTCTTTTGTTGGTTCCATGTCCCAGGAAATACAGAGATTCTTAGAATTTTTGGTTTATTTCAGCCATCCTTTGTCACAATGTTGAAGCCTATGAAACCCTTTTCAGAGTTTAAATGCATAAAATAAAATAAATAGGATTACATGAGAAACTCACTACATATAAATATGAAATATGAAATACATAGAGTTAGAAAATTATTTAAAAAAAAAAGTTCGTGGACCTCAGGTTAAAAACCTCCATCCTAATACAGTGTAAGATCTTTTAGGACATTCATTTAAAAAAAAATGTATCCCCAGTACCTATTATACCTAGCATATGGACGTTGCTTAATAAATTACTACTGATTGATTTCTTTTATAGTTTCTTCAGTAAAATGCCCTATTTACCTTCTTTTCCATACTTTGAAATGAGTAATGGATAATTCTGTGAAAATAGCAATCACAGAAATCGAATCAGTGTCAGAGAAATGAAGAACACTGAGGGATTGCACCTGGTTCAGCAAGAGTAATAAATTAACAGTAGGATGACTGTATGGTGGAAGGAGCTTTCAGATAAGATTGGTCAGCAAAAGCTAGGACAAAAAAATTGCTATAGGGTGATTCTTTCCATTTGAGGTCTTGTATTTATGACCCTCTAGCTTTCTGTCATTTTAACAGAAATCCCTGTGGAAGCCTAATGATAAGCAGGTATCTGCAGTTCAGGGTTTCAGATTTGTCATCTATTCTCTGCAATACTGCAGGGGCCATGCTACAAATTGAAATATCTAGATACATGAAAAGAAACTGACACATTGAGTCAGATTTTTCTTGTATGAAAAGCTCTGATCTTAGAGTAGGACAATGTAGCATGGTCGGATGATAATAATCTAAGCTTTTTCAGTTGCAGAAACTGCAAGCATAACACTCAAACTGGGACAAAATTGGGACTTGACAGATTAAGAAAATCTATGTGCAAGGTTGGAATAATTGCAGTAGAAAATGGACTATATTGGCCAATTTGTGGTACAATCATTCTCGTCTTGCATATAGATTTTCTTTAACTTAGTGGGCCACAAATCAGCGTTCTAACTATATTTGCCAATGGAGCCATCCTGATGCATAATTAAAATAGGAAGTTGCTTATGCAATGAATTTAAGGAATGCTTAAACATTTCCAGAAAATTCAATTCAATAAGCATTTATTAAGTGCCTACTGGCTGAGGTAGATGTTACTAAAATAGGGACTTTTAGCTTTTTGCTCGTTTGTTTTTATTTTTGTTCTTTCTGGTCAGACAGCCATCAAAATAGACTCGTCACTTTCACCCTGCCCTACCCTATCCAATCTGCCAATTCTGTCTTCACGGTGTCTTTCGTACACACCTTCTCTCTGACGCTGCCATGACTCTGGTGCAGACTTTCAACACCTCATGCCTGGTCTATCTCAATAGTCTTTCGTTTCGTTTCGTTTCTCTGCCTCAAGTTTTCCCCCATTCTAGTCCATCCTCCATCTATATAGTGTAAAATCCTTTGTTCGATTTTAAAAGACCTTGACAGTCTAGCCCCCTCATAACCTCTCCAGTTTTCTTGCACCTTACTGTCTCCCCACTCCCCACATATACACTCTTCGGTCTTGTAGTCTGGCCTCCTTCCTGTTCCTTGTACACGGTAATTCATGTCCCAATTCCATGAATTTTTACTGACTTCCCTAGCCCCATCTTTGGAATTCTATTTCTGACCCTGGGCATCCTTCTGTAAGAGACCTTTCCTTATCCCCCTTAATGTGAGCTCCTTTCCTTCATGATTACTTCCAATTTATCAACTACGTATCTTGTTCATACACAGGAAGGAAAAACACCAGAAGTTAATTTAGTTCATTTCCCAATTTGTCTTGGACTGGTTTTATTTACCACAGTGTTGCACCCAGCAGGAAGGAGTGTTGAGAGACCAGCAATGGTCACTATCACTGCTAAGACTGTGATTCAATTCTTTAAAAAAATTTGCTATAAATTTAATAATCATCAACAAAAACAAGTAATGTAATAAACAAGCTAAAGGAAGATTAAAGTCTTACATAAAACCTTCAGAGTTTGTAACAAAATAGAATAAAAGTTACCAGATAAAGAAGAAACACATTTCCTCAGGCTCCCCTTCAAAATCTGTCTCAAGTTCTTTTAGGCCTAGGCTTGCTTCTTTCAGCCTCTGGGTGTGAAGTCATTGGCTCATAGATCTTCACATCTGGATGAATGACCCTTTGCCCTTTCTTTGAAAGTGTATAGTTTTGAGTTTCACCAGCCATTTACCAGATGTAGTATTCAAACCAAGAGCTGCCCCAAGGACAGACATCAAAGACTTAGGGAAACATGTTCTGAAACATGTTATTAGGAAGACCTAAGAATATACTTTCTCTTATCTGTACATATGCATATATATACATATACATATATATATATATATATATACATATACATATATATATATACATATACATATATATATATATATATATATATATATATATATATATATATATATATATATATATATATATAAAATGTAGGTACTCAGACTAACTAAAACAACGAGATGTTTTCTCTCATACCTTAGAGAAATAACTTCTAGTTACCGAGCCACAGAATCTCACATGTGGAACAATCATAGTAGGTGACATTTAAAGTGTGCTTTATTATCTCGCTCGATCCTTACAACAGCCTTGTGGGGTAATTTTTTTTCTTTGTCACTGTCCCGTTTGCAAAAAGTCCTAGTTCGTTCTTTGATCCTTACCATTTTCCTATATATGGTGGGTTTCAGAATCTCCTATGGAGAGCCTTTATGTTCTTCCACTTCTGATGTGCTAAAAAAAACAACATTCCCTCTGTTTTGTTTCCCCTCTACTTTGTATGTTAAGTGCTATACTTACCTTAGAGTACCATCGGTTGATAGGGATAGGGACTGAATCTGTGGTTTTATGAGTCCAGGAACACTCAGGTGGTGAAACAACCTCTATCAATATAAGTCAAAATCTACCCTACAGTTTAGGCAGTTGCCTAGAACACCTGTGAGATTAAGTGACTTGCCTAAGGTCACACAGTCACGATGTGTCAGAGTTAGGCCTCCAACCCAGGCCTTCCTGGGTGCTTTAAGGCTACTTTCTACCTATCAGATGATGCTGCCTTTCATGTCAAATATTATCATTATTATTATTAAACTGGACTTGTGATTTCATTATATAAGCACCTTGCAATGAGTAAATTCCTTTCTCACAATACAGAATGTGATTTACTCTGCCATAATATAGTTGTAGGGTGTTACCTTAAGAGTTTAAGTGATATGTATCAGAGATGGAATTTACTTGAACCCAGGTATTCTGGAATATAACTTGGACTCCTTAAAAAAAATATTGACACTATAATTAAGGCCAGTTCTTTATCCCCCACACCATGCAGTTAGATGGCTTAGAGAATGCTGGGCCTGGAGTCAGGAAGATCTGAGTTCACATGTGACCTCAGACACTTGCTAGCTGTGTGACTTTGGGCAGGTCACTCACTTCCTTGTTTCATTACATTTCCTCAACTATAAAATGGAGATAATAACAGAACATACCTTGCAGGGTTGTTGTAAGGTTCAAATGACATATTTACAGTGGCACGTAGTGGGTCCTAAATAAGTGCTTTTTCCTTACCTCTGTAGGCAATGATACCTCTTGCAACTATTTTTTATTAGCATGTTCTTCTCAACTCATATTTAATATATGGTAACATATTACTAATATATTTATATATACTACTATTAATGACATAAGACACTAAAGACATAAATATCTGACAAATGTAATATATACTAATATAATATATTGTAAATATGTAATGTTTAAATATAAACATATATTATAAATATATAACATATACATAATACTGATATAATATATAATATGAATATGTAATAATTTAGAATTCTAATATATCATGCTCCACTGCTATCACTGTCTCCTATGGAGAAGAGTTGAACAGCAGAAACATTTACTATGTGAATGACTGTGCAAGTATTTTAAACTCCCTGAACCTCAACTGCTTCAACAATAAATAATGAAAGGTTTAGATTAAATGACCATTGGGGTCTCTTCTTACTTTACATCAATGCCCCTGTTTCCCATTTTACAGATGAGGAAATTGAGGACCAAGGAAGTTAAATGACAAGCCTAAGGACCCAGAGGTAGTGTAGAACACACTACTATGTTTGCTCTTAGGGCTTCTGGGATCTTTCCACTAAACTGTGCCTAATACAGTTCTCAGGCTCAGCAAAATGTTCTGATCTTCAGTCCTCCAAATGTACAGGGACCCAGGGGTGCAGAACCTCCTCAAGGTCACATGTGGCTCTCAAGGTCCTCAAGTGTGACCCTTTGACTGAATCCAAACTTCAGCTTCAGTCAAAGGGCCACACTTAAGGACATAGAGAGACACATGTGGCCTCTAGGCTGGTTTTAGGTTCCCCACTCCTGGTCCAGACTGTATATAAAATCTTACTTTTCTGCATCTCCATGCTTCTGAAAACACAGTTAAATCATCATCTGTGAAAGTGCTTCAGAGAAATCTGACTCTTTTTATCATAAATAAAATGCAGAACAGTGCAACTATATTTCTACTGCCTAGTTTAAAGAGGGAAGGACAAGTTTTCTCCTTAGAAGCTTTTTTAAAATTTTTCCTCCCATTTAACTGAATAGAAGAAAGTATGACTGGCAGGAACTTTCTAGACCAAAGAAGGGGAGAAAAGGAAGAAAGGGAAAGAAATAAGTGAAAGCCATTTCAGCTTTGATTTTCGTTCTTTTTTTTTAAGGGATTTTAACCAGGCTCTTTCCTTTTGAATTTGTATTTTCACTGACCATCCAATTGTAGTATATACTATAAAGGGTGATATGAACAGTAGTATAATAAGTATAAAAATTACATATAAAATCTCAAGAAAAAAGGGATGAAATGAAGTATGCATTTCAGACAATTCTTGTATGTAATATATTGTATAAGGTATGTCCATAGGTATATTTAGAGAAAAAAAAAATAGTACTATGGAGTGAAATCTGGACTGAGCTAATTAGCTATTGTCATTGTGCCCTGAGAGTAATGACAACAGTGACAGAAGCTATTCACATCCATATATAAATGTATATATAAAGGTTCTTTGAAAACCTACCTGTATGTGTCTGTACATATATATGTGTATGTATGTAGATATATTTATACATACACACATATATACATATACAGCTATCTCTGATTTTTCAAAGTACTTTATCTACATTATCTCATTTGATCCTTATAACAACACACTTAGTGTAAAGCATTATTATCATCCCTGTTTTACAGATGATCAAAGTAAGGCTCAAAAAGGTCAAATTGCTTCCAAAGCAGTATGGTATAATGGGATGGTCACTGGATTTAAAAGCCAGAGGACTTGGATGTGAGAGTTTGTTCTGTTATTTAATGAACAGCTAGGTGGGACTGTGAATAGAGGGCCTGGAGACAGGAAGACCTGAGTTCAAATTCAAGCTCAGGTGGTTGTATGACCCTGGGCAAGTCACTTGACCCTGTTTGCCTCAATTCTTCTGTAAAATGAGCTGGAGAAGGAAATGGAAAACCACTCCAGTATCTTTGCCAAGAAAACCCTAAATGGGATCACAGAAAGTTGGACATGACTGAAATAACTCAACAACCTGCTACTTTAAGGCATTTGCACATCTCCAGGTAAGAAACAGCTTTTGGGGGCCTCAGTTTTCTTATCAGTGTGTAGAATGAAGGTTTGAAGTTAAATGTTGTTTTTTCTATGTCAAAATCTACTATCCTAGACAAAGTTCAATGAAAAGAAGAGTTCCTGCATTCAAATACTGTCTCCACTCCTTATTTTCTCAATGTCCTTAGATGAGTAATTTAGCCCCTTTAGCCCTCAGTTTCCTCATCTGTAAAATTAAACATTTGGGCATAACGTCCTCTAAGACATTCCCCAGCTATAGGATATCTGATCCTGTTTATGATCTGGGATCCCAACATCATAAAATAGTTGTAGAACCAGGAAAGACTGGAAAACCTATCAAGTTTTACAGTTTTCATTTTTTCTATGAATAAATTGAGGCCAAAAGAACCTAAGTACAGAGCGGGATTTGATTCTAGGTCCTCTGAGTCCAAATCCATTAGCATTTCCTATTGCACCACCTTGCCGTGGTCCTAAGGTCAACTAAGCCAGTAAGTGGCAAAGCCTAAACTCCCACTTCAATCTTCTGCCTCCAAGCCCACGGTTCTGGTTCTGACTCCCGCACTCTGCTAACAAAAGAATAGACTAAGTAATGCACCTTAAATGCCTGCTCTTTATGTGGCACGTCTTGTGCATTATGTGCTCACCCACGGCACATGTACTCACTGCACCCGCCTACATGTTTGATTTTTATGGAGGATTAAAGGAAACCAGCCTACAAGGAGCTGTCAAGCAGCAGTCAACGTGGGTTCAAAATGATCTAAGCCACAAAGAAAGACACACACGTGGCTATGTTCTGAGGGGGAAAGCAATATGTGGTGTTCTCGGAAAGTTTAAATAATGGCATACAAATTATTTACTTTCCCAAGCTTTAATTCAAGCAATCACCAAGCCAGGGGAAATGAAAGGAGAAAAGGTTGTACACTGTGTTTCTTGCAGGAGAGGTGTCTCAACCTAATGAGCCTTCTGGATTCCAGCGTGCCTCTTGAATATCACCAGGGGTGATTATAGCTTGCAAAAAGTAGACCAGAAAAAGACATGCCTTCCTATGTCTTGGGCTGTAATTAAAGCCATAAGCCATCAGATAGAAGAGGGGCCAGCTGCAGCATTTCAAACCTTTAGTACCCTGGCATTAAAAATAGATTACAGCACAAAATGTGTACCAAAAATAATCCTGATAAAAAATTTGCACATTTGATTACTATAATTGATTTTTTCTTCTAGATATGAATAAATGACCCAGGCTAAATGCCAGTTCCTTGCAATGAATTTCATTTAAGCCTCAGTGAATTGAAAAGGCTCAAGCAGTCTCAACATTTCCAACTTCCTAGCAAGTAGCAGAAAATCTACCTGACAGTTGCTATGGAAACAGGAACAGGAAGAGTGAACCACCAGCCTATAAATCCACAGAGAAACCTTTCTTAATTGGAAGGCCTTTAACCCACACATTTTTCTCATAGCTGCAGAGCTTATTTCTAAAGAGATTATTAAATTCCTCAATTGACTTATGAAGGATGCTTCCCACTATATTACTGTGCTTTGGGTTACTCGTTCCTTATATCTGTTTCCAAAATTACAAAGCAGACCAGGGATAATAAAAGTTAACACAGATGTTTCAATGAAAAATCCATATGATGGTCTGGAAATCACTTCAGTGGTGATGCTGTTCAAAAAGGATTCCAATAACAGGACAGGGATGGTATAGAAACATTTTTTTCCCCAAGATATGTCATGCAACTTTCTCTCTTCCTAGTAAACCAGAAATCACCATGGGCAGAAATTCCTGACAGCATTTCCCAATGTTTTAAAGCGATGGCCTGGTCTTAAAGTGAATAAATCAGGTGGTAGAAAATGGTATGTTTATGCCGACATTTTTTTAAAGTGCTATTCATAATGGAGAGTAAATGCTAAGTAGCATGTGACCAACTGCATGAAGCAAATAAACATATTTCACTGTCTCATTGAAACATAACTGAATAGAATTGGGATTGACTGAGTGAATTCATTACTGAGTTCTCTTCTATAATGAAATTAACACTATGAGTAGGAGTTAAAAGGCAGAGAAGGTAGGACATCATCAAATAAGGAAACGGGGCCTAGTAAATAAAGCATGAATCACAAACATCTGAGTTAATTACCCTGGTTATCCACACAGACACTATGACCTTGGCTAAGTTACAGACCTTCTTGTGTCTTTTTCTTGCTACATTAAAATAGGATCCTATCAGCGGAAAGCTAAAATAAGCTATGGGATTCTGGTAATCATTGCCCAACACTTATGCTTATGATGTATTCAACCTCAAGAAAGTAGTCATGAGATTTAGAGTTGAAAGAAGTCATCTATTTCAATTTCCTTGTTTCACAAATGAGAGACTGAACTCTGGAGATTATGCAGTGACTATCACAAAGTCACCCAGATGAAGGAAACAGGGCATCATATGACTGGTCAATATGGTATCACAGGAATTATCACTCTGTTATTACCTCTGTAACTCTGGGCAAGTTACCTAACTTTTCTGCCTAGCTGATGATCTATATATAAAGTAAGAGTATTGAAGTAGGTGACTTCTCAAAAATCTTTTAGCTCAGTATCCCAAGGATCCAAGGATGTTTAGTTGCCATAGGGGTACTCTGGAAAGATTAATGCAATAGTTCACATTGATTAGGTTTCAAACTGAAACTTCAGACCCCTGAAATAGTCTCAGTATAATAACAGCATCTACCTTACAAAATTGTAAAGATAAAATAGGTATGTATACTACTCATAAACATACACATATATCTCTATACATATAAGTACATATACATTCAAACACATAAATAGTAGCTTTTCCAATAGACAAGTAGAGGTCTAAGAGTTTCTTGCAGTTATTATTATTTTATTGTCACAGAAACTCATGAAGACATGCCTTATATCAGTGGAAGAAATCATGTCTTTAAAATACTCAATATTTGAAATACTGAACAATTACGTATATGGATCAATTCTTCTTTGGTATGAAAGTTACGTGATGACAAGGCCTCTACCTTCACTAACTCTTGCCTCATCATTGCCTACAGAGCTATGCCCATGACAGTACCTTAGCAGACTTCACAAAGATTTAGAAACTTTAAATGAACTCATCTAGAAAGTGAGGTTGCTAGGTCAATGCTGGCCACAAAAATCTCTGAAGATTCATTCATGATCTATTGTTCGCAAATTGCTCTAAGTTCCTTTGTACAAACACACTGGGAAATTATTACCTTCTCTACTTGCTTTTGTAGATACTCTTTTAATAGGTTTTAAGTAATTTAAATGCAGGCTCTGGAGAATAGGATAACAATGAATGTTCTTTCTCTCTGTCTCTGTCTCTGTCTCTTTTTCTCTCCCTTCCCTTTCTCCTTCTGTTTTTCCTCCCTCCTTCCCCCTCCATCATAAAAAATAATGCGGTTTATTTCTATTAGATTTGGTACAACACAGTTGAATGTGTCCAACCATATGAGTCACAGGGGTCAACAATAATGGATAGCTCAAGGCAGTGGATTCTAGGGTTAGGATATTCTAGGGGTAAGGTAGAGGAGAGAGATAAGAGGAGGAAAAGAAGTATGTGTATGTGGGAGGGGGGTATGAGATGGAACAAGAAATTTAGGAAAGGAGGTACATGAAAAAAGAAATATACCACAAGAAAGTGACCATGTATTATAATGTAATAGATTAAGTAGTTTATCCAGCACATGGTACAAAACTAGGTTTTGAAGGCAGGAGAAATGTGAGAGATGTACTCTATAAGAGTGTGATAGCTAAAGCAAGAAGTTAAATGAGTTCCATATTTCTTTTTTTTTTATTTTTATTTTTTATTTTTATTTATTTTTTATTAGATTTATTTGTTTAACTTTTTACATTCATTTTCACAAAACTTTGGGTTCCAAATTTTCTCCCCTTTTGTCCCCCCCCACCCCAATACCCCAAGCAATCTAATTTTCCCTATCTCCAATCTGCCCTCTCTTCTGTCATCCCTCCCTTCTCTTGTCCCCATCTTCTCTTTTCTCCTGTAGGGCCAGATGACTTTCTATTCCCCATTAACTATATGTCTTATTTCCTAGTAGCAACAACAATACACAACAGTTGTTCCTAAAACTTTGAGTTCCAAATTCTCCCCATCCCTCCCTCCCCACCCGTTCCTTTTGGGAAGGCAGGCAACTCAATATAGGCCATATCTGTGTAGTTTTGCAAATGACTTCCCTGATAGTCGTGTTCTGTAAGACTAACTGAATTACCCTCCATCCTATCCTGCCCCTCATTGTTTCTCTTCTGTCTTTTGATCCTGTCCCTCCCTGAGTGTTGACTTCAAATTGCTCCCTCCTCCCTTTGCCCTCCCTTCCATCATCCCCCCCCTTGCTTATCTCCTTCTCCAACACTTTCCTATACTGTAAGATAGATTTTCATACCAAAATGAGTGTTCATTTTATTCCTTCCTTTAGTCAAATGTGATGAGGGTAAACTTTTTGTTTTTTTCTCAGCTCTCCTCTTTTTCCCTCCACTAAAAAGTCTCCTACTTGCCTCTTAAATGACATATAATTACCCCATTCCATTTCACCCTCTGTCCTCCCACTACATTTCTCTCTCACCATTTACCTTAATTTCTTTTAAGATATGGTCCCATCCTATTCAATTCACTCTGTGCTCTCTGTCTCTGTGTGTGTGCACACACATGTGTACATGTGCGTGTGTGCATGTATGTGTGTATGTGTGTGGTCCCACCAACTACCCAGATACTGAAAAGTTTGTTATAAATATTGTCTTTCCATGTAGGAATGTAAACAGTTCACCTTTGGTAAGTCCCTTATGACTTCTCTTTGCTGTTTACTTTTTCATGCTTCTTCTCATTCTTGTGTTTAAAAATCAAATTTTCTTTTCAGCTCTGGTCTTTTCATCAAGAATGCTTGAAAGTCCTCTGTTTCATTGAAAGATCATATTTTCCCTTGAAGTATTATACTCAGTTTTGCTGGGTAGGTGATTCTTGGTTTGAGTCCTAGTTCCTTTGACTTCTAGAATATCCTATTCCATGCCCTTCGATCCCTTAATGTAGAAGCTGCTAGATCTTGTGTTATCCTGATTGTATTTCCACAATACTGAAATTGTTTCTTTCTAGCTGCTTGCAAGATTTTCTCCTTGACCTGGGAATTCTGGAATTTGGCCACAATGTTCCTAGGAGTTTCTCTTTTTGGATCTCTTTCAGGAGGTGATCAATGGATTCCTTCAATACTTATTTTGCCTTCTGGTCCTAGAATATCAGGGCAGTTTTCCTTGATAATTTCATGGAAGATGATGTCTAGGCTCTTTTTTTGATCATGACTTTCAGATAGTCCCATAATTTTTAAATTGTCTCTCCTGGATCTATTTTCCAGGTCAGTTGTTTTTCCAATGAGATATTTCACATTCTCTTCCATTTTTTCATTCTTTTGGTTTTGTTTTGTGATTTCTTGGTTTCTCATAAAGTCATTAGCCTCCATCTGTTTATTCTAATTTTGAGAGAACTATTTTCGGTGAACTTTTGAACCTCTTTTTCCATTTGGCTAATTCTGCTTTTGAAAGCATTCTTCTCCTCATTGGTTTTATGAAGCTCTTTTGCCAATTGAGTGAGCCTATTTTTCAAGGTGTTATTTTCGTCAGCATTTTTTTGGGTCTCCTTTAGCAGGGTATAGACCCGTTTTTCATGCTTTTCTTGCATCTCTCTTATTTCTCTTCCCAGTTTTTCCTCCACCTGTCTAACTTGATTTTCAAAATCCTTTTTGAGCTCTTCCATGGCCTGAGCCCACCAGACATCCACCTGGGATGTCTGGGATACAGAGGCCCCGACCTCCACGTCTTTCCCTGATGGTGAGAATTGTTCCTCGTCATCAGAAATGAAAGGCGGGAACATCTGTCCTCCAAGAAAGTAGCTTTTTATGGTCTTATTTTTCTTCCCTTTTCTAGGCATTTTCCCAGTCAGTTACTTGACTTCTGAGATTCCTGTCCACCCCCGCCTAGATCTGCCCAGCTAGTGCTTGGGTCTGAGATTCAAATGCTGCTCCCCAGCCTCGGGTTTTCAGTGGCAGGCAGGGCTGCTATTCAATGTGAGCTTATGTTCTGGTGCTCAGGTGGGGGCAGGGCCGCCTCCCAGGCTCAGTTCCCTCAGGGGGTTTATGCAGAGATCTTCGGTAATGCCCCTGAGCTCCTGCCTGCTCTGGGAGTTCCGGACCGCTGCTGCCTCTGCTGCTGCCTCCCAAGGGTGCCTGTGTCACGGAGACACCCCACTCCCCTCTCGGCCAGCCCAGAAGACTCTCTCACTGATCTGTAGCACCTGTGGGTGAAGGGACCTTCGCGGCTGCTGGAGATTCTGTCCCTGAAGCCTGCTCGGATCTGCTCCTCTGGGGCCGCATGGCCAGGGCAGCACAGGGGTGGGCTCCGCATCTGGAGCATGACGGACCCCTGTGGATGGCTTTCCAGGGCTCTCTGGAACGGAAATCTCTTCCACTGTGTTTCTGCGCAGCTTGCACTGATCCAGAATTTGTGGGGAGTTCTTTTTACAGAAAATATATGGGCTGTGGGTTCGGAGCTAGCATATATGAGTCTTTGTACTCCGCCATCTTGGCTCCTCCCCTCGAGTTCCATATTTCTAGGTATAGAGTGGAAAGGAATTAAGTGGAGGCACATAGCTCCAGATAGATATACTACTACTCTTACATAACTTTTGGAAAATCATGGCTTATTTTATATTGGGAAATAATATTTTCCATATCTAGCATGAGAATGTATGTGTATTCACACTCATATATGTATATTACGTACATTTGTGTACATAATATATATGAACATTTTATATACTCTGATCAATAGTGGGTCAATATTTTGGTTTTTTTTTTTAGCATTTTTAGACTGAATATTTTTCCATATTTGACATGAACAATATATATATATACACATATTCAGATAAGTATATACATGTACATAGATAAACACACCCCCACATATACATGTCTATGTATTATCTTACCACATGGTACATAAATTAATCTTTCTATTTAAACAGTAGGGAGTTATTATATAAATGATTTTTTAAAAAAATCTTAAGATCAGTGTTTTCCTCTCTCTACATATACACGCATATATTTGCGTGCATTTTATATGTATAGTATATCATTATGTGTTTTCCACATATGTATATAGTCTTAATTTTTTTGCATGATGAATAAAGAAAAAAATTTCTCAAGATTTAAAAAATCATTTATATGATGAAGCTCTACCGTTTACATGTGTATATATGTACATGAATACTCATATGCATGCATGCATACATGCAAACAATATCCTTTGGAGGGTAATTTCACCAATTCCCACTCATATATGCAGAACCAATTACCGCAATGTAACTACTTCCTTCTAGGCTAAGGTTCTAGGGTTAACTCTTAGGGCAGAGTGGGGAACCCGTAGCCTCGAGGCCACATGTGGCCTTCTAGGTACTTGGGTATAGCCTTTTGACTGAGTCCAACTTATATGGAACAAATTCTTTCATTAAAGGGATTTTTTCTGTGAAGTTTGGATTATTCAGTCAAA
Organism: Bettongia penicillata ogilbyi; assembly: GCA_023548195.1. NCBI lineage: Eukaryota > Metazoa > Chordata > Mammalia > Diprotodontia > Potoroidae > Bettongia > Bettongia penicillata. Next base: position 3,276,817 of record JAJHZJ010000266.1, read on the forward strand.
AGGCTATGCTTGGGGCCTAGAAGGTCAAATGTAGTCTTGAGGTCACAGGTTTCCCACCCCTACCTTAGATCTAGGCTTTCTAGTACTATTGCTTCTGAATTCCAACTAATGTGTTCTGCATTAACAATCAACTGATGGAGTTCATTAGTCTTCTTTTTTAAAGGGATTTGCTAAGAAAGTATAATAAGAATAGCTGCTACAAAATATTTCCCCCTAAGTGGAGAACTACAAATATAAAATCAAGGACAGAGGTCATGGGTTACATGTATAGAGAACACATGTGACAAAGAGTACATAACTTCAACACACTTCTCTATACCTCAGATCCCTTCTGATTCTACTCTAAGAGCCATGTCTCATCTTTGTGACCTCCATTAGGACCCTCCACATTGGGGAAGGGTTCCCAGACTATCTATCTCTAACCTTAGTCTCTGGAACTCCCTTTCCTTTTGTGAGCTGCTCATGGAGTTTTCTGCAGAGTGTGATGCTGGTGATGGATGAGACCCTACAATTCAGATAGACTGACTCCATGCACAGTGAGACATATGGGCTGGACTCTGCTGGCCTGAACTGAACTTCTGCTGGATCAGGTCATATTTTCATTTTTATCAGTCACTACTGCTCCAGTGGCCATTGTTACTGACACTAATCAGTTTCAGTCATTGCTAGGACTTTGATGGTTCCTCTTGATTTCCTAAACTTATAAGGCATTCTGATTATTTACATATTAGAGTACTCATCTGCCTAATATCAGGGGAACATGATGAGAAAGAGGCAACCAGATGTTTATTGCCACCATGGCCAACTGAGAGATAGGGCTCATGCCACTCCCCAAACTGCTTCTTGGGATCAGCATAAAGTAGTCCTCCTCACTTGAAGGCCCGTTGGAAGGAATGAGAGATGAATGGGTCTTCAATTTTGTATGCCCATTCAACAATTCCTGAGCCAACAGTTCTACTGATCCTATGGTCAACTGGAAGACTTTTTATCATCACACAGAGCAAGGCCTTCAGTTATTCTTGTCTAGAAACATGTTGCTCTCAAGGTTCCTCAAAGATGCTTATGCTGGAACAAGACAGGGAATATCACAGGCTTCCTGGATTGGCCCTCAGGATAGGGTAACCTATCCCTATTACACACACACACACACACACACACACACACACACACAAAACACAACACATACATAGCAAGCAGTAGGACTGGGATTTGAATTCAGATCTGTGGATTCCAAATCCAACACAAGTTTCCATGCCTCAGTTGCCTCTTGCCTCTGTTCCCATGAGCCTCTTCTTCTACTTATGAGCTTTTCCATGACCCTCCCTTTTGGGGAAAGGCCCAGGTCACCCATCCCTCAATCTCCAGGCTTAGCCATCATTCTATCCCCTTGGTACCTCCTTATCCCCAGCTTTTTAGCCTCTGTGTAATGTATTGTTTTCTCCATAAGAATGTAAACTCCTTGAGAGCAGGAACTTTCTTTTTTCTTGTATTTTATCTCTATAACTTCATATAGTGCCTGGCATATAGTAAGTGTATAAAAAAAATGCTTATGGACTAAACGCTTGTTGATTGACTCTTTCTACTATACCATACAGGACAGCAAGGTGGTGCGGTGGACAGTGTGCTGGGCCAAGAATCAGGAAGACTCATCTTTCCCAGTTCATATTTGGCCCCAGACACTATCTATGTGACACTGGGCAAGTAACAACCTATTTGCCTCAGTTTCTTCATCTCTAATATGATCTGACATAGAAGATGGCAAACCACTCTAGTATCTCTGCCAAGAAGACCCTAAATGGGGTCATGAAGAGTCAGACATGACTGAATGAACACATACTGCTGATACATAGTGTTCCCTGTCTATCACACTAGTCAATGATTAAAAAAAAAGTTAGTAAGCAGAACAAGTTTGAAGATTCAGTTTTTATACAGCTTTATTCTTTCTCATGGCCAGAGATTGCATACCTAACCTGTCTGGTTGCCTATGAAATGTGTACCATTAATCAGCACTATGGGGTCAGGAGTGTCATCTTCTTATACAAAAGGCATTATTTTTGTTCTCTCCTTATAACTACCTATTTCTCTCTCCTGCCTATACCTAATTTAAAAGTAAGGAAGAATATTCTGTCAGGTGGAAATATAGTCACACAGTGGATGATATCTGGTACCCACTGTTCAGAGCTAGCTGTCTAGTTAGTGGAATGTTTGGGCAGACTTAGAAACATAACTAGGGTAAGGCAACTTCCCCAGGTGCAGATGAGGGGAGCCAAGAAAGGTCAGCTCTCTAACCAACTGTGATTGACACAGATAATTATCTGGAAAGTGTAAGAAAAGCAAAAATTCTATTTAAAAGTCAATTTCTCCATTCTCTTATATTTAAAATTTGAAAATATCATCCTCTGGGGGGAGGGGGGAAATATCTTGCTTCTGCCTGCAATAAACCTTCACCTCCATGGTAGTCCAATGATTATATATGACCAATGTGACATCTTCCACGAAGAGGTTATCTCTATTTAGCTGTTTTCTTAATTCGAGTTAAGATATCCATTCTCTCCATTCCTTCTGCCTCCAGTACCTATACTGCCAACAGGTCCTCCAATAAACTACTTAAAAATTTAGTCATCTGGGGTCCATTCCTTTCTTTTCTTTTTTCTCTTCTTCTTGCTCTCTTATTTTCTTCTCTTCTCTCTTCCTTCTCTACTCTTTCCTCTGAAATAAAATAGTGATCGCCCCATTACCCTCTTTCATAAATCTCTCCAAATTCTTGCCCCTTAAAACAAAACCCCCTTGAAGTGAGGTACAATCTATAATCCTTGTCCTAAGAGCAATCTTGATTTCAGTCTTACCATGCACACAGTATGCACCTTACAAATGTTTATGGAATTGCACAAATGAAGTCATCTTTAACAGAGACATCATCCTCATCATAGTTAGCATTTATTTAGGACTTCAGAGTTTGCAAAACACATACTCATCTGATCCCCACAATAGCCAATAAGTGCTATTAATATCTCCCTTCTACAGACAAGGAAACTGAGGCTGAGAGATAGACAAAGTGACTTGTCCAAGATTGCAAAAGCTATTGTGTCTTAGGCAGTATTTGAACTCAGGTCTTCCTGACTCCCAGTCCAGCACTCTCCACTGTGTTGCCTAGTTGCTTAAAAGGATATGGACAGATATGGTTTGAACCCATTATTTCAATATACAGAGAACTCCTAGATAATGAAAATCTTTCTACTAAATGAGGTAAGGAATGCTCCTCTGACATTTGTAGTATTAGAGTATCTTTATTACTGAGGGGTAGGGAGAGCGCCTGGACCTGCAGATTTCATTTGCTATAGGGAACTCCCAGATGAGAAAACTCCCTCTCCCAGTTGCTTTTGATCAGCATCATCTCTGCAACAAAGTTTTAGAGATTTGCTTAGAACAGAGGGGTCAAACATACATAGAAACAGGAGCTACTACTAAACTACACATAAGGATCCTGCAGCTGAATATTGACTTAGAAAACCACATTTTAACATTATCCACGTTCTTTTGTGGCTGTATTCATTTTGTTAAATATTTCCAAATTATATTTTAATCTGGTTGGTGTTGCACTTGGCAGTGTTGCCTGTTTGATACCTCTGGAGATCATTCAAATGTCAAGTCAAGTCAAATATTAAGAGCTTACTAATGTGCCAGCTACTTTGCTAAGTGCTAAGATTAAGTAACTGTCCCAGGGTCATAAAAACAGTATATGTCAGAAGTGAGACTTGAATCCAAGTCTTTGTGGCTCTAAGGAAGGCTCTGTAACCATTACACCACTCTGCCTTTTTGTTTTGATATGATATGATATTAAAAATATCACATTGGAAGTCAAAAGACCTAGATTCTAGCCCAGACTCTACCAAAAATTAGCTGTGTCCCCTCAGGAAAGTCAAAAATATCTCTAATTCTCAGTTTCTTCCCTAAGAAATAAGTACAAGATTCTCTGATTCCTAAGAAGTCTGCTTGCCTAAGGTCCCTTGAACAGTTAGGAAATGTGGATTTGATACTTCAAATTAATTATTCTATCTAACCATTTTTAAGAGTATGTTCTCATTATATGCATACTAAAATATTAATACCTGTAGGGTTTAAGCCAGATCATCCTCAGTTCTGAAATTATTAAAATTAGTTTATGTTAACGTTAAAATTCACAATCCTGAGGTCACTTTGGCTCATGTCTTTTCATATGCATATACACATACCATGATACACTTGACACTTTTGTACATATGCATGTGTACATATATCTACAGCTATTTATACAGTTCGATAATGTGTACATATAGATATATACATACATGCATATGCTTGCATATGTAGCTATATGTCTGTTGTGTGTGTATATACATGTTTGCTTATTTCAGAATTGTGTGTATACATGCATTATAGACATACCTATTTATATATGTAGTGTGTACGTATGTGTGTGAAAAGACATGGAATGAAGTGATTTCAGGATTGTAAATTTTAACATAATATAAAGTAATTTTGGAACTGATTGAGATCTAATCTCAACCTTCATTCTACTGATAAAGAAATTGAATCCCAAAGACTTGTCCAAGGTCACACGAGTAATAAATAGCCTAGATTTGAATCTAGGAATGCTGACTTGAAATCGAGGGCTTTTTTGTCACACTACAGTCACTTACTACAATAAATTAAGCAGATTTTATTAATTTTCCCACATGTAAAATCCTGCATATTGGATTTGGAGAGAGTAGCATATGAAGTTTGAGAGTCTGTTTAAATTATTTCTTAATGTAGATAAAATACATTTTCCCATGGTATAGTGCTTTTTTCTTGGGGATAGCTAGGAAGGTGGCCAGGGAAAGACTGACCTATGTGAGAGCAGGAGCTGTATTTTCTCTTTCTTTTTTTCCCTAACGCTAAACACAGTGCTTCACTTATAGTGGGTGCTTAATAAATGCTTATTGACTGACAGTAATTAGCACAATGCTCATGTTGGGTCACGTACAACTGTGAAAAGAGACAGGTCATCTTATCTACTCACTGTTCTTAGTAAGTGCCCTATAAGATAGGGGAGTTGAAAGAGACATTCTCCAGGTCCTCCTCTCACCACTGCTGTTAGTAACTATCAGTTTCCTTTTCTCTACCTGACTTCTCATATAACATAAAGACAGGAGAAAATGAGAGGAAAGCAGAAAATGGTAGAAGCATCAAGACTGTTCAAAACAAGCAAGTAAAAAGAAAAGGGATTTGTTTTATTTTTTATTTTAATTGCTTCTCTGTCCCTTTTCAATAAAGGAGGCAAGGTCAAAGACAAGAGACTTAGAAAGAGTAAGTCTATTCAGAATGTTGCTAATAGAATTTAATGGGCCAGAGTCTTGACAGTAGTCAACTTTCTCCTTACTCATAAATTAGACACATTAGGAAGTCATATTAACTCTTTTAGGCCCTCAGCTTACAGTATATACTGACTGTATTAGGGTGATAGTGACTTCCTTTGTCTCTCGAAAGTTTTTGAAATACTTCACAAGTTTTATCCCATTTGATCCTCGTGATAATCTTACAATGTAGGTTCTGTGATTATACCCATTTTACAGATGAGGAAACCTAAGTTGAGCAAGGTTAAATGATTTGCCCTGAGTTACACAGCTACTGAAGATCTGAAGAAAGATTCAAACTCCTGTTTTTCTATGTCCTAAGTCTAGCGTGCTATTTCAGTACCTACATTCCTGATTACGTAAGTACTACTTGAAGTAGATTTGACTTCATAGAAATTCAATAAAAACAAACAAAGAAACAAAAAAATCCTTTGGAGTTTTAGTACATTGAAAGCTCAGGGTGAGCCAACCATGTGACATGGAATAAAAATTAAGAAAAAAAGATCTAGCTGAATCCTAAATTACATTAATAAAAGTAAAATTCCAGAATGAAATGCAGTATGGTATAATGGAAAGGAGGCTAGAATTGAGTGGTTGATAAAATATTTATTAAGTATTTAGTACATACAAATAATTGTGATAAATACTAGGGATACAAATAGAAAAATGAGACAGGCCTTGCTTTTCAGGAGGTCACATTCTAACAAGGAAGATTTAAAACATTTAAAGCAGAGGCGTCAAATACTCAGTCCCTAGAGTTATGTGGCCAAAAAACACTTCCAAGTGTTCTTGGTTGCAGATTAAAATGCAATTTGGAAATAATTTAACAAAATTAATAAAAATACAATAAAACATAGATAACATTACATTTTATAACTTAGTCAATATCTAGCAGCAGGGAAAGACATTCTATATTTAGCTTTAGAGGACAGAATTTTAGACTACCGATGGAATCTATAAAGAGGGAGATTTATAATCAGCATGAGAATGATCTAGTATTTGGTGCCATCCAGAAGAGGATTAAGGTGCCTTGTAAATTAATTATTTGTTAATAAAAGCATTTGAGTAGATATTGCCAAGTGATTCCTGGAGGTTGGGCTAGACCAAGTGTTTTTAATCTGAGGCTCAGGGACCCTTTTGGTCTTAGAATTGATTCCAGAGCTTAGAAGAGGGAGTATTATGTATTTTTACTCATCTCCAACTGAAATTTAGCATTTCCTTCAATTATGAATGTAGGCAACCAGTAAGATTGAGAAGGGATCTATTGGCTTTTCTGGACTACTGAAAGAGTTTATGATGCCAAAAAAAAGGCTAAGGACCTCTGGGCTACAAAACTTCTAAAGTCATGTCTATCTCTTTAGTTCCTGCATGTATAGTTTTATTATCTCTGTGTCATCAAGAGAGAATATCCCTATTTTGCCAAGAGAGGAACTGAGATAACACAAGGTTAAGTGATAACCTCAAGACTGACACTTATTAGTGAAAGTCAGAATTTGAATTTATTCTGGTCCTACTTTCAATCATATCCTATATTTACCCTCCAAATTCTTGTTGGAAGTCTCATATCCTTTATTCACCCTCCAGCTGCTTATTTGAAGCTGATTCATTGCTCATAATTTTAACATTATTCATTCTTGACCTATCAGTCAACAAGGAGCGAACAAGCATTTATTGTAAATGGAAAACCTTTCACAGTCTGTATTCTCTTTTCAAAGCACTACAAGCTCCAGTATGTTAAGGAGGGTTTGCTGGGAAACAAGGCCTGAAGACCCCCAGTTCCATTGCAGAGCATTTCATTCACCACAGGTTTCCATGGGCAATTTTCCCCGTTGTGCTATAATGACTGTGTGACAGGTCAATGATATCAGCAGATTTTTGCTCATTCATTCATCCATCTATGTATTTGTCTGGTTGTTTTGCTGATCTGGAAAGCAATACATTTTGAGAGCAATAAAGGTTAGGAAAAGAGTGGGCTAAATTTGCAAGTTCCCTCCTAATGTGTTCCCTTTGCACACTAGCTTTGGAGAATACGAAAAGGGCTAGGTGGTATGGTGGAAAGAACACTGAACTTGGAGTCAAGATAGCTTCATGGAGTCATCGTGCCTTGACATTTATTGGCTTGGGGTCCCTAGAAAAGTGATTTGAACTTCATTGTGCCTTAATTTTCCCATTTTAAATGAGGAGTTGACCTTGAGGGCCTGTGAAGTCCCTTCTAGTTCTAAATCTAAGATTCTTTTTTCCCCAATTAATCAGTTAATAAACCTTTATTAAGTATTTACTCTTCTAATGAGGCACTGTCCTAAGCACTGAGTGTTAGATTCTAAGCATCCTTTAAGAAAGCTCCTCATCATTCTCTTGCAAAATACTTATATTAGATACTCATTATTAAAAGAGGCATTAATCATAAATATCATAAAAATTTAATCCACTCCTGATTATTTAGTATATATACGCTGTCTGTCTATATCTTTGTTTATCCTAATCTATAGGGAAATATATTTACATTTTGGTATATTTCTCTTTTATTGGAATGAAGAGACACTGGAATGAAGGATGAGTAGGAGTAACTGCAAGGAATCTGCCTTGAGTGATTCTGATAAGCCTTCTTTCAGTTGGAATGTAAGCTTGAACTCCCACTAATTATCAGCCTAAAGTGCATGCTCCTCTTTGAAAACTAATTATAAAGGAAACCTGAAGTGTCTAAATTGATGCACCTCTTTTTTTTTTAATTTTGTCTCAACTAGCTAAAAGAAAAATCCTCTCTGAATTTTAGTGGAAAACCCTAATTTTAAAAGGACTGAAGGAATTCTACCCAGATTAGAAAACTTCAGCTCTAAAACTGAAATATTGTGGGGAAAATCATGCAAGATGGAAACTAGGGCTTATCCTGGAAAGCTTTTTTGCAGTTCCGACAATGGCAACATGCCCTGTGGCAAGTTCATTTGAGAGGAGATTTACCGAGAAGCTATTATTTCACCTTTCAAAATCAGATATTTCCCTGTGCTCCCCAGCTCACGCCGAGTGCACCTGTCACTGGGGAGCACGTCTCCTTTCCGTTCATTTGTGTTATAGTAAAAGACATCAATTAGTAGGGGTAAGGCTAAGTCACAAATGTAGCTTCTCAGCAACAGTCTTGTGCCAAAACATATTCCGGATCATCTCTTGGAACACATACATACTTGGGATACAAGATATTATCTCTTTAGAGCCAAATATTGGTTTCACTCAAACTGAAATAAATCCTGTGCCACAACATATGTTGATGACTGCAAGGGACCTTAAAGAATGCATTGGAGATGCATTTTTTATAAGTTTATTAAGAGACAAAGAATATGCCTAAATTTTTTTTGTTACATTTCCAAAAACAACAACAAGGACAGCAAGTACTAAATTGAGAACTGCTGGTAAAATAATTAGAGGAGTCCATGAAGTATACAGAACGAGGCTGGATAAATGCAGAATGCTTACATAGAGCAGACCAAGACTACATTGCCAATTTTAGCCTGCAAAGTCTCCCTTTTTCTCTCTTCCTCTCTATTCCAGAAAGCCATATTTCCAGTCACATGTAAACAATAAATAAGCAGGTGAACCAAATAAAATGAGATGTAGGTGATGGCTTGGACTTCAGAAGTTAGTCATTCTCCACACTCTGTTTGTACAGATGTTCTCTGCTGCATCTAGAATTTGTATCAGCAGCTTCTGAGATGCCTAGGTTCAGATAGGAATAGTGTTCTGTTTGGAAGGGTAGGGTGACCTAGACTAAATGACCTCTGGGTTTACTTCTCACCGTGCATTTTCAGTTCTATAATTCTTTTCCTGAAAAAATAAATATTAGGAACAAACTTTAGAAAGTTGAACATATCACTAGAGCTCTTTCACTCTCTCTCATTCACATAGATATATCTACATACAGAAGAAAATATTTCTGAAAGGATGTTTCTTTTACATCATCTACTTAAAGTATCATCATTGGTTTAAAATGCTTTTCATGTTTTGAGAAATCTCTCCTCTCTGTCTGAGACATGGAACAAGTCTTACATTTTCCCTGGGATGCTGTTGTTTGACTTACAGTACCCATTCCCTTTCTTTGACTCATATATCTTTGGATGAGCCATTTCCAAAGTTTGATGTCTGTTAGTTTAAAAAAGAATGACAAACAACCTGGCAATATTAAAAACCACATATAGACAGGCTAGGTGGCACAGTGGATAGAGAGCTGGGCCTGCAGTCAGGGAGATTCCTCTTCTGAAATTCAAATCCAGCCTAGATGTTTACTAACTCTGACCCTGGGCAGATCACTGAACCCTATTTGCCTCAGTTCCTCATCTGCAAAATGAGCTGGAGAAGGAAGATGCAAATCATTCCAGTATCTTTGCCAAGAAAATCCCAAATGAGATTATGAAGAATTGGACACAAATAAACGACTACAACACACACACACACACACATACACATGAATATATGCACTGACACATTTGTATATAGATTGATATAGATAAACATAAATATACATACATACACATGTGTATCTATAATGAGAACAAAGGGTCACTCATTGGATCTACATGTTTTATTAGTGTGTGTATATATACGTATAGGGAGGACTCTGTACTTCCAGTTTCTTTGGAATGGGAAACTCCAGATGCGAAAAGTTCTTTGACCTATGCAGATGGACAACTTGTCTATAACTTAGCAGTCTTAAAGAGTTGCCCGAGTGCATTGAGAAATTAAGTGATTTGCTCATGAACACATAACCTTTATGTGTCAGAGGCAGAATTTAAACCCAGATCTTCCTGACTATAAGAATAGCACTCTGTCCAATACACCAAATTGTTTTTCTTTAAGTTCTACACAAGGATAAAATAACATCTATTCTGGTTGTATATATAATAGGTACTGTTTTAATTTGACCTGGAATTTAATTACAGTCTTTGTTAAGGTTATAACTACATTAAAATAAGTTTACAATGAATTCTGTTAATATCTCTAAGCCTGAAATGATTATGTAGACCATGCAGATTCTCCTGTATCAGTGTCATCATGCTGCACAAACTGCAAGAAAAATAAGGAGACAATGTTTTTGGCCATTATTTTAATTTTTAGTAGACTTCTAATTTCCTTACAACATAATTTATTTTATGCTCTGTCTAATTTCGGCATATAACATCATCATTTTGTCTACACAGTTTTGCCTTTTTAGGGGGACTAGGATACTGATTATAATTTCTAGTATGGGTAATCTCCCCATGTATTAACAGGCATTAGAAATATTCTGTAGTTCATATCATGTAACCTATAGCCTCAATATCAGGAGCTCTGAGAAACTAAGTGATTTCCTCAGAGCCACACAATTATGTATAAGGGATAGGAATTAAATCCAGGTCTTCTCAACTGTGAGGACAAATCTCTTTTGTCTGTGCTTCACTGCCTCCCTTTTATTGGATTAATAAACAGTATATTGCTGATATTATGAGAGGAATGGTGGCAGAGTAGATATTCTGTTACTGTTTGAGTATAAGTGCTAACCTACATTGAAAGACAGAATTTCTTCATGTGGGTGTTCTCTATTCATATATATGAAATATATATATATATATATACACACAGATACATATACACACATATGAAATATATGAAATCACAGGTCTAGGCTATAGTGTATGTTACAGAAAGTCCTTGGTAATTAATATTACCTCCATGTTGTATGTCTATGTTGCTGGTTAAAGAACTAATGAAACTAATTCCTTTCTAGGGAATGTAAATGATTATGTGATAATTACAAAGGTTTGAGAGACATAGTTATGGGGTAATTTAATCATTTTATTAATAAGGCCAACACATTATTAATAAAAGAGTGGTTATTTGGGTCTCTTAAACCAAAGACCATCATGGCAGTGGACTCACAGTTTATGCACCCTTTGAAGAGTAGGTACTCCTGAGGAGTGGAAATTAGCTCTGATTGGTTAACACAATGGGAGGTGGACTATAATTTAAAAGAAGAGCTGAGAAGGATATTTTGCCACCTTTGGACAAACTACCTCTATTCCCAGATCATTCCCAACCTTGGACAATCTATTCAAAGAATGCATACACCTTCCAAGCCTGAGCAGAATACAAGCTACTCCACCAGGGTGGGGTCTTGAACAAGAAAGTTAGTCCAATCTCATTATCAGCAAAGTCCTTCAAGACACTAATCTTTTAAAAATCAGGACTTCGGGAGAAGGGGAGAACTTTGGATCTCCCTAAATTATTGGCTATTAATAATAATATCTCTCAATTATTAATTATTTATTGGGTTCTTGATATCTATCCTGAAACTTTGGTAGGTGCATAGATGTAACTGAAATAGGAGATATAGTCCCTGACACAAGGAATTTACAAAGTTAATCAATTTATAAATAATAATTATACCATAAATGTTATAGGTGTCAGATAAACCTAGATTTCTGCTGAAAGAGAGAGAAGTGAGAAATTTAAGCACACTTGTAGAAACTTTGGGAAATTTTTGACCTGTATAGTTTGAACTTTTCCAGGACCATGGGAAGGCTCGTGGATTGTGGCTTGAAGAAAAGTGTAGTAGTGTACCAGCTGAGAATTCATAATTCTCAGTACCCAGAGGCCAGTAACCTCTCTGGAGAGAGATGGAAACTAATGCTTATTTGTAGCAAAGAGGTGGGTTAAAGGATAGCCAAAATAAAATCTGTGCCTAGATATTCTGTTCGCATCTCAAATGCAGTCTGTCCAGTTTGGAACCTGTTACTTTTTCCCCCTAAACTTGCATTTCCCCTAAACTTTACTTTTTCAGTTAATGGTTTAAATTTCCTGTTTCCATGAATTTCTGTTAAATCCTTTTCCTAGACATTTAAATTTATAAACTTAGAATCATGCTAGAGACTCCCTCCATCCAATCAGACTTCCTCATATCCAATCAGATGCCAAGGTTTTTTCAACTCTACCTTCACAGCATCTCTTTCATTTGCTCTTTTCTCTTCATTCACATGGGCAATACCTTCATTATCTCTCACTGGAACTACTGCAATAGTCTCCTATGATGTCCCTATCCCATGTCTCCAATCTCCCATCCATCTCTCTTGGGGCTGCCATAGGATGAGGGAAACAAGATAAAATGAGGGGCAGTGTTTGGAAAATCTCACAGAAATTCATCATACTGAATAATTAGTATAGAATTATGAGGATTTTTAAACTAGGGTACAAATCCTCCAACCTGATTGTTCCACTGGTGTCCATTTGTGAATGGTGCAATTCACATCTCTGAAATAGTGGCAAATGTGGAAAAGAATGAGGTGGGCAATTTTAGTCATTCATACATGCTAATGGCATCAGTAGAGGGCAACATTTCCCTTAACATAATGGTAAACAAATAGTTAACCTTGATAGATGTATAAACAGGGCTTACATTAATCAATGTACATTTATGCTATGGAGAGAAGCTTGGTGTTCAATTTTTAGTTCATTTGGAATGATACATTCCTGTGAATTTTGACTATAAAATAATTTTAAGAGGATTGAGTCTAATTCCAGGACAAAGACAGCAAAATATATACTATTTTCTGAGTTTTGCTGGACAGGAACTATACTTACCCCTCTTTCATATGAAAATCATTTGTACAAACTACACCATCAACATTCGTCAAATATCACACCAATTAGCAAACTATGAATAATCTTGAACAAAAATTTAATGCATGAAAGCCCATAAACATCTAGGTGGCTGTTAATAAGGCAATGTTGGAGGTAATCACACACAAATTTAATTTCAAATGTGCTTTCCTTTGAGGAAGTCTATCAATGTTAATTTAAGAATTTAATTTGTATGATATTTTAAAAAATTTAAGAGCTCTTTTAGAGGGGAAAGGAAGCATGCCAATGATTACAGATTCACAGGATATTTGTTGTTTTTCATAGAATGATGTACCTTTAAATGCAAGTCTTGGATTTTAAGACTCTAGAATGGTACCATCTAAGTATAAGAAGCATTCTGCAGTTTTTATGAACAAATTATTGCCTTCTTCAAAATTACTCGCCTGTACTCTTTCTTCGTATCTTTGTTTCCTAATAGAACTGCTTTGAAAGTAGAAAAATGAGCATTGAAATATCATGTCGAGAAATTTCTTTTTATTTTCTTGCATTCTTAAGCAGCATTCAGGTCTAGTCAAGAGACACATTGAAGGTTCATCAGAGTAATCATTTCCCAAAGTTTGCTTCCACAGATTTCATAGTTTATTCAAACTGTGATTGACTGCGCAAATTTAGTATTTTTATAGTGTCAGTCTCCACGGAGTTTGTTCTAAGGAAAGAGACAAATGAAATTAGGTTGTATCCACGTTTCAATTTCTCTCAAGCTGGTGATACATATGTGTTGCATGGCAGTTGCAGTCCAGAACTGGACCATCCAATTTGGGGGTTGGGTGCCCAGTTTAATAGACCTATTCCACTGACATTGAACAGGCCTGATATTACCCTGCCATCATTTTACCTCCGAACAGAGGAAATACAAGTTCTATCAGATCAAACTCTTCCCTGCCCCCAAACCACATCAGACCACTCCCAACCTTGGGCTGTCTAGGCAGAAGAATCTATCTCTACTTAAGCCTGAGCAGAACACATTGAATCTTCCATACCTTTCATTAAATCAGTTTAGGCTTGGATTGGGATTTGACCAGGATAAGACTCAGTGCCATCTCATTATCAGCAATGTTCTTCTGAAGAACTTTAGAGATGGGGGCTGGGGACAGGGAGCTCTGAGTTTCTAAGATATTGACCACTAAGAAAAATCATTTTTCACAATAGGCAGCCATATCAACCAGAACCCTTGGTTATGTACTTTTTGTGTTTTAATTCTGGGAAAAGGAACCATCATTTACTTCTACTTACAAGCACCTACTAAGTGACACAGTAGATAGAGTTTGGAGTCAGGAAGACTCAGCTTTCTGAATTCAAATCTTACCTCAGACACTTGTTAGCTGTGTGAACCTGAGAAAGTCATTTGAACTTGCTCTCTCAGTTTCGTCATTGGTAAAATGAGCTGGAGAAGGAAATAGCAAGCCACTGCAGTATCTCGGCCTAGAAAACTAGATGGGATCACGAAAACTCAGACATGGCTGAAAGGACTGAACCACAGCAGCAAACACCTACTATGTGCCAGGCACTATGCATAACAGTTTACAAATATAATTTCCCTGCAGGGTAGATGCTATTAGTACGCTCATTTTACAGATGAGGAAACTGAGTCAGATAGAAGTTAAATGACACACCCACTATCACATAACTAATAAGTGTCTGAGACCAGATTTGAACTCAGGTCATCCTGAATCCAGGCCCAGCACTCTACTCACTATGCTACCACTTTGCCTCTGGTAAGCAGAGCATCCAGTCATAGATAATAAAAACAACTTAAAGATCATCCTGTCCAATGCTCTCATATTACAGACAAGAAAATTTAGGCAAAGAAAGATAAAGAAACTTGCTCAAAGTCACACAGTTAGTGGTAGAGTTGGGATTAAAACTCAGGCCTGTGCTGGCTCTACTATGCCAAACAGCCTGCTGAATCCACTTAATGAAAATAGGTAACATACATAAATGTGTTCCATTCTGATTTTATTAGTGCTTTTTAATTAGCAATGTTCGATTTATTTTAATATGCTGGCATGTACTACTTATTGCAATTTGTGAATTAAATTTTTTTCAAAATATGTAAAAATGATAACAGACCCCAGCTCATTCTAATCTCTTGCTTCTTTCACTATGACAAATTAGAACACTTCCAGAGAAAGTTTACAAAGGGCAGGAGGAGTGAGGAGGATCCTGGGGGGAAAAATCATTAGGAGATGTTTGAGGGAACTGGAGCTATTTACCTGGGGAAGAGAAGGCTAGTGATGTGAGATATGATTGCTGTTTCCAAATACATGAAGGGCTGCCATCTGGCAGGCCAACAATGCTTCACACCCTTCTGAAAGCGGTAACAGTGTTGTGGATAGAGGCCGGAGACCTGAACTGAGATTCCATATCTGCTAGTCATGTGATTTGGGGCAAGGCTGAGCTACAATTTAATCTGTAGAAAAGGGTCATAGGATCATAGATTTAGAGCTGGAGGGGACTTTGGAGCGTCATGAGTACAACCCTTTCATTTTATACGTGAGGACCCGGAGGCCTAGAAAGCTTTACCTAAGATCACCCAACAGTCAGGATTTGAACCCAAGTCTTCTGATTCCAATCCAGCACTTTCTCCAATGTACTACACTAATTCTTGCATTAAACCATCAGCATTACTTTCCTCAAAGAATTATTAGAAAAGTATTTCCTGCTAAACAATAAATTTCTCAAGGAGATGGACTATTTTTATTTCATGGTACTCCTCGCCCCACTCTGACTCCAGATTCTTGGCACCTGACATAGTTCAGATTAAAGGCTCAATTAAAAAAAGCAGCCTGGTATAGGGGAAAGACCATTGGGATGAGCTGGGCCAAATCCTGACCCTGGCACTTACTCAGGGGACCCGGTTCAGCCTTGCCTCCCAGAACCTTAGCATCCTTATCTACAAAATGACATTTTTGTGAGGCTAAAATTAGAGTAAGAATGAGAGTATATAAAATGTTTTGCATATCTGTCAATGCTCAGTGTAACCTGATATTGTTATTGCTAGAAAAAAGTACCAAAAGTCAAAGAAAGTTATTCTTGCTTTAATATCTTTACTGTTTGATTCTTATGTCTTACAAACCCACTCCCCTCTCAAAGGCAATACAGAAGTAGGAAAGCAATTCTTCCTAAGATAGTTTCAAATGTTTTGGGGGTATACTATGAAATTAGTATTAAATGAAGAAAGGTGTTTATCAGTGTGTATGATACATGACCATACAAGTGGTTAAGAGATATATTAGCTGATGCAAAATGAAGTTAAGCAACATCAGAGGCCATTTTTCAATAATGCTTAATGCTGGTGAACGCACCTCCAATTTATTCAGTTCATACTTTGTTGATACAAAATTATTTTCGTGTTGTCTCCTGATTAGACTGTAAGCAACTTGAGAGCAGAGACTGTGAGTTTTTGTTTTTGTAACTCCAACACTTAGCACTGTGCCCGGCTCACATTTTGGAGTCTTGGGGAGAGTTTATTGTCATTAATGTGAATGATTGTACCATTTTGTGAAAAGGAGGTGGAGGATTATTTGGCTACAGGCTTTTCCCTTGTTATTACTGCACTATTCTGTTCTTAAACACTTTGTTTTTTAATTTGATTTAGGACTGCTGTCAAGTCTGTTGGTTGAGAAGATCCTGAATATGGGCTCAAACTATACTGTTTATTTGTGATTAACACCTCACATTAAACCTGGCATAACAAAGAGCTTCAAAGCTGAGTAGAATCATTGTTACAAGTTTCACCATTCATGAAAAGGCACATGTAATAAGAGATATAGACAAAATGCTAAAAGAGTTCAAAGGAAAAACAACTGTGTGTAAATGGGAGAGGTGAGAGGAGGGGTGCTGTGGCTTTGGAGGATAGAGAAGATTTTGGCGGACAGAAATGGGGAAAGGAAGGAATTCCATTTAGAGAGAGAATGGTATGAGCAGATAAAGAGCTAGGAAAGCACAAGATACGTCTGAATAATTGGTGAAAGTATAATTCTGCTGTGCAACTTACTAGCTGTGCAACCTTAGGCAATTCACTTCAGTTCCCCAAGATCCTCAGTTTCTCATTTATAAAATGAGGAGAGAATTAGATGGCCTCCTAAGTTTAGGTTTATGATCATCTGGTACCAGAAGAGTCTCTAGGGTTCCTTCCAGCTCCAAATCTATTATTCCATGATTTTGGATCACGTTCTGAACCTTTCCTGTTTTGTCCCAAATCTATGGAATTACAAAGCCATCTCTCCTTTACCCACATCAAAAAATGAGGAGTTATTAAGAAAGAAAGTAAAGTAACAAAGCAAGCAGAAGAGTCTATTAAAATGCACACCCCTAATTGAATTTTAAAGAGAGACACTAAATAACCCATTGTCCATAAAGAAAAGTAAACAGATAAAATCATAACATGCCCTAGGGGGAAAACCATCCTGAAGCCAAGAAGTAGTTATATAAAGAGCTGGTAAACAATATAAATACTATAAATACATACATCATTTTATCATTTACTGTTGTACTGCTAGTTGGGTCCCTCCCAAATTGTTCCTAGGATTGCTTACAAGACAAAGCCACAGTAAGTTTCTTAAATCACATGCTGCTTTAAACACACATATACTTTAGGCTGCAATTAAGGAGTATTTCCATTTTATTTAAATTTGTTTAAAGACAGTTTTATGTTCCCAGACTTCAGAAAGAGGGAAGACATTGCTAATAACCAAACTGCTCTCAAAAGGTCCAAGACTTCATGACACACTAATTAAACCTAGCAAATACATTGAGGGAAAAACAAGCACCACCATATACACCCTGTGATATTTTTAAAGAATCTCTTAAGGTTCTGGCATGTGTCAGCAAAAAGTAATTAGGAGGAATTTCATTTTTGTCTTTGAATGATTCCCACAACTCCCTCCTGAGGTGTGACTTATCTCTATCTCAGACACAGTTTTATAGGACTGTTACCTGAACCTTCAAAATATGACAAGAATCATGTGACATATAAAGCTGTTGATTTATGGGCTTTTTTTTGAGATATCAGTATGCCTTGATAAAGCATTTTATATTTGGGACAAATAACTTTCAGTTCTCAGGTCCAAGAATTTTAGAGTTGGAAGAAACATTATGTCGTTTACAATGTCATTCTTGATTTAGCATTTTTGTCCCCTTGCCATGCTTGTCCTCCAGTGTGTGTACTATAACATATCAAAATGGTTTTTATAAGTGTGGCATCCAGAAGTACCACTCCAGATGTGGGTCTGACAAGCACAGGATTTACAATAGAACTATTATCTCTCTGGCTTCTGACATTAGATTTCTATTAATGTCACCTAGGACTCCATTAATTTTGCTTTGGTAGCCAATTCACAGTTCTGTCTTACACTGAGTCTTATCAGTCAATCAAAAACTTAAGGAAGGTGGAATGTCCTATTGCTTTAGGCTGACCAACCAAGAATAAAAAGGAAAGAGAATGAGAGAAATTGGGAGGATTAAAATTTTCTAGGAGCGCATATGTGTATGTGTGTGTACGTGTGTGTGTGTGTGTGTGTGTGTGTGTAAGTGTTTAGAAGGTCTGAAATAGGAAATAACTTGAAAGATCAGACAGGGAAGACATTTTCTCATTCAGGAAGCAAGGAAGTTACTTCTCCAAATACATGACCACACAGGAACTAAATGGATATCAACAAGTATGGCAAAAGACCTAAAGTTTAGGAAAAAGAACTGTGGTTGGGTTTGGGAGAGAGCCTATGTTAGGTTAGTAAACCTAAGAGAAGGATATCTGTTAGGTCCTGAATTCCCCTAGGTTAGGAATGAGGAGAAGACCTGTTACAGAGCAGAAATAATAAAGAGAACTAAACCTAAATGAAGAAAAGAAAGAAGACTGGAGTTGAGGAATTGAGTGAAACAAGGCTGGGAAATGAAGGCCAGCTTACTGAAGTTGGAGATGGATACATGTTTTTCTGGCATGGCCACTTACTCCTGAAGATGTTCATGCTGCTTATGATCATAGATTTAGAAAGTCCAATTCATTTTATAGATGAGAAAACAGAGATCCAGGATGGTTAAGTGATTTTCCCAGGACACACAGTCAAAGAAAAGATTTGAATTCAAGTCTTCCTGACAACAGACCATATGCTATGTCTATTATCTTTCCTAGCTCTCTGTCAAATAACTGTTAATTATATTCATTGTGTAGTGTGTTATCTTTCCTTGAACAGAAGGCAAAGTACCTTAAACAATTCTGTAGTCTCATCTCATACACATCAGACTGTCAAAAATGGTGAAGAAGAGGAAAATGTTGGAGGGACTTGGGGAAAAGAGGGATACCAATGCACTGTGGATTTTTCCACTCTGTAAAAATAGGAACTATGCCCCAAAGTCACTAAACTATGTATATGCTTTGCTTTATTGATACCACTGCAAGGCCTATATGCCAAAGAGATCAAAGGCAGAGAAAAAGTACTCATAGGTGTGAAAGTATTTAGCTCTTTTCAATGGGAAAAGAATTCTAGAAATTAAGGGATGCCGACCTCTTGGGGAATGGTTGAAGAAATTGTGATATTTGAATTAATAGAATACTGTTGGACCACAAAACATTAAGAAATGGTTGGTTTTAGAGAAACTTGGGAAGACTTATATGAACTGATTCAGAGAAAATCAGAGAATGAATTTGTGAAATTTGATTGCATTTAGGTAAATGGAAGACAGTGCTGGAGATGAGAAGGTCATAAGATGCATAAGTCTTCAGTAGTAAATGACCATTGCTGTTGCTGTTTCCAACTCCATTTATCCCTGGGATGCCAAGTCTTGTAGTCTAAGCCTACAGTCTAGCATTAAAGTTACCCAGAATTATAAACTTAGCTTCTTTTAGCACATTCATGATAAGGATCTCCAGGTCTTCATAAAATTTTTCTTTGACTTTATCAGGGTTTGTCAGGGTGGGAGCATAGGTACTGATGATGGTGGCTTATTGTCATGAGCCTGTTGTTCACTCCTTTAGGCAGTCAGACAAGCTTGTTGACTAGATTCGTTTTTATTGTCAAATCTACGCCAGCTTCACAGCACTCACTCCCTTCACTGTGGCCACTCCAGAAAAAACATATATCCATCTCCAACTTCATTAAACTGGCCTTCATTTGCCAGCTTTGTTTCACTCAGAACTGCTATTTGGATATGATATCTGCTGAGTTCTCTTGCAACAAGAGTTATTCGTCTTTCAGATTTCGTGTTGTCTATAAGGCACATTCACATGAGGCACATTCCATGTGCCAAAGGTGAATAAAATTATCTTTGCAGATGTTTATTTTTTGAACATTTTTTTGTATTTCAACCACTGAATGGGATTCCCTGCCTGCCTCAGTAATCAGGCCAGAGTTGGGTAAGTAGACAATTTTTAGGGCAACTTTTCTATCCCTTTCCTCACACCATGAGGTGAGCAGTGTGATCCTTAAGAGACTTCTCAGATACCCAGGGGGCTGCCAAATCTTACTGCTGCTTCTGGAATGAAAGGACCCTATTGCCTGGGCCACCCGTGTGCAGGATTGTAATTACAACTCCCAGTGTATCCACACCTGTTGTTTTTTGTCACTAGCCTGTCACCACAGGACTTTGAGATAGGTATAACGGCAAAATGGTATACAGGTGATGTCTTTTGATTCCTGTGTAAATTGGATTTAAGTGCTGCACAAAGTCTTCAGCCTCACTCTCCTCCAAAGTCATCACAGTCCACTGACAGGACAGAATCAAGATGACTGATGATGGCTCAAGATGCAGTGGATGACGTTGGCATCTTCAATGTCTGACCAAGCTCTAAGCTTTAAGTACTTCACAGCTTAGTGCAGCAAACATTGACATTTATAGACTATGTGATTGTAAGGAGAAGAGATGGAGATGTGAGAGTGATGAAGGAAATGTGTGGTGCAGAGTGCTGGAGTGATCATAGACTTATCCTTTCCAAAGTAAATATTAGCATTCAAGAAAAGCAGCATCCCTAAGGCAAAGTGAAGACCAGAAGAATTTATGTCAACAAAGTAGAGCTTTTCTCTGAGCATGAACAGTTTGTTGCTAACTTAGAGGGAAAATTGAGCCAGCACACAGTTGGCAACAGTAGAACACAAAAGGAGTGGGCAGCTTTCAAAGATTTGGCATATAGCACTATATTTGTTCATCCAGATCAGAACACTTGCAAACACTAAGACTGGTTTGATGAAACTGATAGAGAAATTCAGAAACTGCTAAATGAAAAATGAGAACTCCACAGGGTTTACTAGCAGATAGGTCCTCTTTAAGAATGCAGCATTTAATTCCATCAAAAGTAAAGTACAAGCAAAGCTTAGAGAGATGTAGGATTCTTGGCTTTGTAAGAAGGCAGACAAGATTTAGTTTTATTTTGATGGTAACAATCCAAAGTGCTTTTATGATAACCTGAAGGCTGTTTATGGGCCAAAGACTTATGATGCATCTCAACTACTCAGTGCTGATGGAACCACATTGATTAGTGATAAGGATATGATCCTAGAGAGATGGGCTGAACACTTCCATAATGTTCTCAACAGACCATCATCAATCAATGCTGATGCCACTTACCATTTACCTCAGGTTGAAGTAAGTGCTTCACTAACTAAAGCTCCAGCTGAAGAAGAAGTTTTGAATGCCACTGGGCTCCTTTCATGTGATAAAACACTTGGTGCTGATTCTATTTCAGCTGAGATTTACAAGGCATAGGATTCATTTCTCATACAAAAGCTGACTGAAATTTTCCAGGTTATATGGTAAGAGGAGGTTATCCCCCATATTCCAGAATGCCTTTTTTGTCTCTCTCTATGAAGGCAAAGGAAATAGATTGTCCTGTGACAATCATAGAGGGGTCTGTCTCTTAGTCACTGCTGGCAAGATTCTTGACAGAGTCTTCCTTAATAGGCTTATCTTTCACCTGGAAGATGGTCATCTACCTGAGAGCCAGTGTGATTTCAGAAAGGGCTGAGGAACAGTCCATATGGTGTTTGCCAGGAGAAGAACAGAGGTCCGCACACATTTGTATATCTGACTAAGGCCTTTGACACTGTTAGTCATGAGGGCTTATGAAAAATTATGTCAAAATTTGGTTGCCTGGAGAAGTTCATCAGCGTTCTAAATCAATTTCATAATGGCATGCTTGCCCAGGTTCTAGATAATGGACAATAATCTGGACTGAAACAAGGCTGTGTGTTTGTTCCCATAGTTTTTAACATGTTATTTTCAATCATGTTGTCAAATGTTTTCTTTTTTTCCTAAAAGACAATTTATTTATTTTTCAGTTCTTAACATCCACTTCCACAAGAATTTGAATTCAAAATTTTTTCCCCATCTCTCCCCACCTCCTACCCCAGAACAGAATGCACCCCATTCATCCCTTTCTCCAATCTGTCCTCCCTTCTTTTACCCACCCTTCTTCCATCCCCCTTCCCCTCTATTTTCCTGTAGAACAAAACAGATTTCTATACTCTGTTGCCTGCATAGCTTAATTTCCAGTTGCATGCTAAAACAATTTTTAACATTTATTCTTAAAGCTTTGAGTTCCATGTTCTCTCCCTCCCTTCTCACCCACCTTCATTGAGAAAATAAGCAATTCAATATAGGTCATACATGTGTAACGATGCAAATCACATCCATAATATTTATGTTGTAAAAGACTAGCCACATTTCCTTCTGTCCTATCCTGTCCTTCATTTGTTCCATTCTCTCCCTTGACCAGTCCTCCCACAATAGTGTTTACTTTTGATTATCCCTTTCCTCAATGCATGGTCCCTTCTATTATCTTCCTTCTCCTATTTCCTTCCCCCTTGCCTTCCTGCAGGGTAAAATAGATTTCCATATCCAATGGAGTGTGTTATTCCCTTCTTGAGCCAAATTCCATGACATTAAGATTCAATTATTTCCTTTCATCTCTCCCCTCTTCCCTCCATTGTAAAAGCTCTTTCTTCCCTCTTTTATGTGAGATGATTTGTTACATTCTACCTCTCCCTTTCTCTTACTCCTAGTACATTCCATTCAACAGTAAATTTTATTTTATTTTATGTATTCTCCCTTCATATTCAGCTCACCCTGCACCCTATGTGTATATATATATATACACACACACACACATATACACACATATGTGTATATACATACACATAAATACATGTACACACATATATACACATAAATACATGTACATATACATACATACACAAATATAATGTGTACATACATACATACCCATACACACCTACATATATATATATTCCCTCTAAATACCCTAATACAGAAAAAGGTCTCATGAGTTACAAATAACTTCTTTCCATGCAGGAATGTAAACAGTTCAACTTTAACAAGTTCCTTAATGTCTTTCCTGTTTACCTTTTCATATTTCTCTTGATTCTTGCATTTGAAAGTCAAATTTTCTATTGAGCTCTCATCTTTTCATCAAGAATGCTTGGAAGTCCTCTATTTCATTGAAATTCCATGTTATCCCCTGAAATATTATACTCAGTTTTGCAGGGTAGGTGATTCTTGGTCTTAATTCTGTCTCCTTGACCCCTGGAATATCATCTTCCATTAGTGTAGAAGTCACTAAATCCTGTGTTATACTGATTGTACTTCCACTATACTTGAATTGTTTCTTTCTGGCTGCCTGTAATATTATCTCCTTCACTTGGGAACTCTGAAATTTGGCTACAATATTCCTAGGAGTTTTCTTTTTGGGATTTCTTTCAGGAGGTGATCAGTGAATTCTCTCTATTTCTATTTTCTGCTCTGGGTCTAGAATATCAGGGCAGTTTTCCTTGATAATTTCTTGGAAGATGATGTCTAGGCTCTTTTTTTTAATCATAATTTTCAGGTAGACCAATAATTTTTAAATTCTTTCTCCTGGATCCATTTTCTAAGTCAGTTGTTTTCCCAATGAGATATTATGCATTATCTTCTGTTTTTTTCATTCTTTTGGTTTTGTTTTATAATTTCTTAGTTTCTCACAAAGTCATTAGCTTCCATATGCTCCATTCTAATTTTTAAAGAACTATTTTCTTCACTGAGCTTTGAAACCTCCTTTTCCATGTGGCCAATTCTTCTTTTTAAAGAATTCTTCTCCTCATTGGCTTTTTGAATCTCTTTTGCCATTTGGGCTAGTCTATTTATAAAGGTGATATTTTCTTCAGCATTTTTTAGGTGTCCTTTAGCAAGCTATTGACTTACTTTTCATGATTTTCTTGCATCACTCTCATTTCTCTTTCCAATTTTTCCTCCCTCTCCCTTACTTGATTTTCAATTTTTTTCTGAGCTGTTCCATGGCCTGAGATCATTGCACATTTTTGGGGGGATGTTTCTGATACAGAAGCCTTGACTTTTATGTCTTCCTCTGATGGTATGCTTTGTTCTTCCTCATCTGAAAGGATGGAAGAAAATACATTTTCATCAATTTCCTCAGCTGTTTTCATTATTATTTCCTTTTTTTGGGCATTTTCCCAGTCAGTTACTTGACTTATGAGTCCTTTGTCAAGTGGAGGATATAATCTAGGGACCTGTAAGTTCTCAGTTCATCCAAGGTAGCACAAACAAAGGAGAGGAGTTTCCTCCTCTACTGGCCTGTGCTCCAGTCTGTGAGAAATCACAAGCACTGCTTTCTGTCCTGGATCTGCAATCAGGATTCCCTCTCTACAGTCACCACCAGCTCCACCATTCCAACGCCAGTGCTCCTCCTCACCCCAGGACTGCCACTCAGAACTGAGACCCAGATCAGCTGCTTGATTCCCCTAGGATCTTTAGACTGAGGGCTCTAAAACTGGATGCTGCTGTTGCTCTGGGGCTGGGGCTGGGACTGGGGCCAGACTGCACACCTCTCTCACCCAGGTGAAAGAAAAGTTTTCTTACTCACTTTTGAAGCTGTCTTTGGCATTTATGGGTTGAGAAATCTGGGCGACTGCAGCTGCTACCCATGATTCAGAACCTTGAAGCTTGCTCCAGTCCTGTCTGCAGCACACTCTGCTCCAAGCCAATGGGATCGACCTTTCCTGTCAGCCTTCCAGGCTGTTTGGGGCTGGAAATCTCTTTCACTCTGTCATTTTGTGGCTTCTGCTGCTCTAGAATTTGTTTAGTCAATTTTTTTCAGGTTTTTTTGGGCAATGTGGGGAGAGTTAGAGCAGATCCATCCTTTTCATTGATCTGTCAAATGCTATCAATGAAGATGAACATGGCCTCACAGTTAGCTACTACACTAATGAAAAATTCTTCAACTTGAAAAGGCTACAAGCCAAGATCAAAGTAGAAGGAGTGTTGGTGCATGATTTTCTGTTTGTGGACAATTTTGCACTCAGTGCAGCCTTGGAAGGTGAAATGCAACAAAGTATGATCAATTCTCTGGAACTTATGCTAATTTTGGCCTAACAACACCAAGAAAACATAGGTGTTCCATCAGCCACTACCACACCATCTATATGTGCAATCATTGGTTATAGAAAATGGAGAAGTTTTGAATGCTATGGATAAGTTCACATACCTGAGTAGTGTCCTTTCCAGGGATGTACACACTGATAATGAGGTTGACACACACATTGCCAGAACTAGTTCAGTGTTTGGGAGGATCAGTAGGAAAAGTATGGGAAAGAAGAGGTATTAGACTGACTACCACACTGAAGGTCTATAGAGCCATTGTGCTGACCTCATTGTTGTATGCCTGTGAAACCTGGACAGTTTACCAGTGCCAGTGCCATGCCAGGAAACTGAATTGCTTCCATCTGTATTGTCTTTGGAAGATTCTGAAGATCACCTGGCAGGATAAGCTAGCAGACACTGAAGTGTCTTACTCAAACTACACTGCCAAGCATTCAAACTCTGATTAAGAGAGTGCAACTCAACTGGGCTGGCCACATTGTTGGAATACAAAACATACACTTGCCAAAAGACTGTTTTATGGAGAAAGCACACAGGGCAAGTGTTCACTTGGTGGTCAGAAGAAGTAATACAAGGATACTCTCAAGATCTCTCTTAAGAACTCTGGAATTGATTGTGTAACAAGAGAGACAGTGGCACAGGACCTCTCAGCATGGCATCCCCACATCAGAGAAGGTGCTGTGCTCTATGAGCAAAGCACAATTTAAATAGCTCAAAGGAAATGCAGAATGTGGAAATTTAGAGTATCTACCCCAAATGTTTACATGGAGTATCTATGCCTGCCCTGTGGTAGAGCATTCTGAGCTTATATTAGTATGATCAGCCATAGTCAGACACATTGAAACTTGACTCTAGCATAGTGATATCATTTTGGTCCTCTTAGAGAACAAAGGACAGCAATCAACCAACCAACCAACCAACCAACCAAGGAAAGCAGAACCCGGAGAAATATTTATGTAGTTACAACCATGTAAAAAATTTTGAAATATTGTGAACTCTTATCAGTCCAGTGAAAAATAATTAATCCAGAAGACCAAGAATGCTACCCATCTCCTGAAAGAAAAGTGATGGATTTAGGATGCAGATTTTGGGTTTTTTTCATAATAAATATCTGTTATGAGGATTTTTTGGTTTTGTGTGTGTGTGCAATTTAATTTGGAGGAAGAAGTTAGAGGCATAATATAATAATAATAATTGAAAAAATAAAGGTGCTTGGAAAAAACGCATCTTTGGCTTTCAGGTCATCAAAGAAAATGAAGTATTTCTGTAAAAATAAAAGGACTACTTCAAGATAAACAAATGACTCCCAAATTTAGATGGAATACTCAATCACTGTCAAGAATTTGGAGAGTGGAAAAAAATCTGACACAGAGGATAAAAGGAAGAACTACTTAACACTTGTATTTAAGGAATAGATATGAAGGAAAGGAGGGTTGGTTGCTCTGAGGAAGAAATTGATGCTTTTTCCTCACGATGATATAGATCCTCAGGTAAATATCTCAGATGAAGTCATCTAGTGAGAATCAGAGAACAAGACATGCAGTGGGGTTTGTTGATACCTTGCTGAAGGGTGTTGAAGCCATTACTAAAGAGTGTTATAAACCTTCTCTTTTCAAGACTTCTACACCAACTAATCCCCATCAAAGCATCAGAAAACCTTTCCTCATGCTCTACAGAGAAGATAAAGACCATTAGCCGTGTTGTCCCTGTGAATTTGGCTGATGATCTCTCACCCATTTATCACACATTTGTTAGTAAATGCCCTTTGAAAGGGTAGGTTTTTGGTAACTATTCCCTTTGAGCCATTAAATGGTAAAAGCAAAACCCAATTCACACTTCTCATATTACTGAAAGATAAGAGTTAGGGTTGGCTTAGATAACAGATAAATATTGAGTACCTGGAGTATAAAAGGTGCTAGAGCTCCCACATTTTGTAATCTGAAGCTGGGTTAAATTGCTTTCTTGTTGTTCAGTCATTTTGAGTCATGTCCAATTTTTTGTGACCCTGTTTGGTTTTTTTTATGGCAGGTACTGGAGACGTCTGATATTTTCTTCTCTAGTTCATTTTACAGATGAAGAACCTGAGGTAAATCAGGTTAAGTGACTTGCCCAGGGTCACACAGTTAGGAAGTTTCTCACCAGATTTGAACACACAAAGATGAGTCTTCCTTATTCCAGGTCTGGCACTCTATGCACTGCACCACTTAGCTGCCTTTATCCTTTCTTACAGATAAAAGCTCAGATTTATATAACTCCTTATCAGTAAAGTTCTTGCTTTTCAAATTTTGCTGAATATTTAAGAGCACTACTTGTCCAGGATACATATGCTCATACTCACAGGCTGTCTTTTCCACACTCATGACTGGTCTTTTAAGCAACTTGGCTTTTGCAAACTTTCAAAATCTTTAACTTTCTAGAAATCTTACCAGCAAATGCTTGTTTTCTGAGGATAATCTATACTGTGTTGGTTCTCATAATTAACTTAAAGGTTACCTATGTAGACTACAACATTAGGAGGTAGAATCTATCTCAAGATAGATTATCTCAGTTTGGGGAATAATAAATGTTCTATCTTAGAATGACAGTAGAGGATGGAGACCTATACAGGACAGAAATAGATGCAGAGAGAAAGAGACAGAAACAGAGAGAAGAGACAGAAAGACAGATAGACCCAGTCCATTTCTTCTTTCCTGTGGAAGCTCTGAAAACCCTTTGACATCATCCAGTATCTTCTCCTTTGCAGAGTAGTAAAGAGATGACTCTTCTCTTTGTCAAGTACAATCTTTTTATTTATAATGTTGATTCCATAACAATCTAGCATCAAATTTCTCTTTCTAAAAAGGTGTCATATTCAAGATGCAGACAGCCATGGCATAATGTACAGAGAACTAGCTTCAGAGTCAGGAAGACCCAAGTTCCAGTCCCCCCTGCTCCCTCCCTAGAAAGTATCAATTCAGGGCTGTAGGCAACTCTCTAAGACAGTAAGTTGACGAAAATATGCCTCTGCATTGGTAGAGGGGGTTTGCTTCATCTGGTGGTTCCCTATATCAATGTAATTACAGATTCAGTCTCTGTCCCCTAATACTATGAACTCTGTGTGTGTGTGTGTGTGTGTGTGTGTGTGTGTGTGTGTGCGCGCGCGCGTGAATGTGAGTGTGATTTAAATCTATAAGATACACATTACAGCTGGCTGGATCTTAGATAAATAATGAGTTCAGAGAGCATGAAAGCTGCTAAAGCCCTCATACTTAGTGATTTGAAGCTGAGACATTCCTCAGTAGATTAATGGTCAAATAATATGACCAGGCAGTACTCAAAGAACAAAATCCAAGCTATCAACAATCTTTTATTTTAATCTCCAAATCAAAATAATATAACAAATTTAAATTAAGACAACTCTGAGGCTTATTTCACACCCATCATATTAGCAAAGATGACCAAAATAAGGAAAATTGTAATAGTTACTAGGGTTTCAGAAAAACAGACACAAAAATGCTCTAGAACTGTGTTAATTGACCCAACCCTTCTGGAATACAATTTAGAAGCTTAGTGATCTTTAACTTTAGTGACCAAAGTCACTAAATTGTGTAGATCCTTAAAAGAAAAAAAAAACAAAGCAATAAAATAAAGAAGAAAGTAATCATAATTGTTGAATATAAGAAGTAAAAGGGGATTTCAGAAGCCATGTAGTTCAATTTCCTCATTTTCTATATGAACTGGAGACCTGAACTAAGTAACTTTCTCAATGTTGCATAAATGGTAAACGATAAAAGCAGGCTCTTTCTGTAGAAAAATGTTAATAGCAGCATTTTTGTTGTTATAGTAAAGAACTAAAAATTAAAGAGGTAACAATCAATTTGGGAATGGACGAATAATTAGTATATGTATGTGATGGAATACTTTTCCATAAGAAATGACAAAACAGATGGTTCTAGAAAAACTTGAAAAGACTTGTATCAACTGCCAGAGAGTAAAGTGAACAGAATCCAGATAATTTTTAACAACACTGTAGGGAGAAAAATGCATTTGAAAGATTTAAAAACTCTCACCACTCAAGATGCCAGAGGGTCAGTGGAAAAGCTTATTTTCTTTTTCCTGTCAGAGAGATGATGTACTGAAGGTATAGAATGAGAGCTACATATCTGGACAAAGTCAACTTGGAAATTTGTCTTCCTTAGATAGGCATATTTGTTACAAAAGGGAGTATTGAGGAGGAGCAACCAGTGAGTGAGAGAGACAGATCAAAAGGGAGAAAGAGAATCACTGAAACATTTTTAAGTGTATAAGAGAGAACAGAAAGAAGTCCAGAAGGAAACACAGACAATCAAGACAGCTTTGAAATTGACAGGTTGAATTTATTATAAACTAAAAATCAAAATGTGCTTAACAGAGATTCATACTCTCATTTTATGTTCTACTTTGCAAGTAAAATGCTAATTAAATTATTAAATTCAGGATAAAAAAATATAGAGAGGAATGATAAAATATCAAAGAAGGGATATGACCCAACTGTTTAGGTTATATGTTATATTGGACAAAAGAGAGGAAGCAAGACATTTCAGTACTCATTTTTATTGTTTTTTCTGCCAAGTCTATTAATATTTAATCTGGAAAATTAACAGCAGCAAGGCATCATGGGGAAATCATACCTTAGAAAAGTAGGTAGATGGTAAAAATAAATGGATACCCTTGATAAACTCAAATGACCAGACTCATATGAACTATATTTTTGAGCACTGAAAGAAATGGCAGATATGATTACTGAGACATATTTGGTCATTTGAAAAAACTTTATGAGGAAAAAAAAAAGCAGAAAAGAAGGTACCATATACATCAGATATTTGTAGTAACACTTTTTTTGTAGCAGCAAAGAATTCAAAACAAAGTAGTTGTTGATAAATTTGGGAATAACTAAGCAAATTATGGCAATGAATGCAATAGAATATTATGGAATTATAAGAAATGGTAAATGTGAAGAACTCAGAAAAGCAGGGGAAGACATATGAAGATGTGATGCAGAGTAAAATATGAAGAAATGGAAATTAATATACAAAATCACTACAAGAACATAATGGAAAGGATAGTAACAACAAAATAAGCAAATTGAATGCATAGCAATTATAATGACCAAACTCAGCTCTGAAGAAATGAGAACATATACCTCCATCCCTTCTTTTCTAACATAGACTAAGATATGGAGCATTGCATGTATTGTTAGACTTGGGTGATAAATGTTAGTTTTTTTAAACTTTTTTGCCTCTTTCTTTTTTATCCTTTGTTGTAAGGGGATTCTCTCTGAGTAGAAAGAAAATTTTCAGAAATGAGCATGAGGCAAAATAAGAGATTTTTTTTAAAGAAAATAAATTCCTATCTAAACAAAAATAAGCAAGTGATAAAAAGAGTCCAGTTCAGTTTTCTTGCTCCATTGCTCTAGCAAATAATAAAAAAGACTATAAGACCAATAAGTGGCTAGGAAATCCAAGGAGGGCCCATAGTAAATGCTTTATTCCAGTGCAGATTGACACAGGGAGATAGTCAGAGAGGCCTGCAGGTGCTTTGGAGAAATGCCCATCCAAGAGAGTACTCAGAGAAGCCTTCGAGAGCAATGGCTAGAAACAGTAGCTACCTACTGATGTTCTGACCAGAGGCAAGGTGTTTTACCCTAACTCTTAACTAAGATCTTGTGAAGTTCATTCCAGGAAAGCAATGATCAACTCATGCCCTACATCATACTTCTTAGTGAACTGAATATTTGTAGCTCATTTCCCTGAGCTGCCTTTGAAGAACACAGTGATTAATACCCAGAAGAAGCAGTGTCAAAAATCCAATTAAGAGAGATCAGAATCAACTGAGGCTCAAATATCATCCAGAACTTCATAGTTTCTAGATGTGACATAAAGTGTCAGTTTAAGAATTAGGGTAAATGAGTAAACAAAAGATATCAATAGAGAAGAAATATCATGATTCCAGGGAGGGCCAAGATACAAACTCAAAAAAAAGGTGACTTTACAGCATCTATAAGAAAAGACTCAATAAAAAACACATCTTGGCCTTAAAATCAACTTGAATTCCTTGGAAAATAATGAAGGACTAAGTTCTTTTTTCTTTCAATAATATTATGGGAGCAGAGCCAAAATGATAGAGTAAATGCAGCAACCCACCTGAATTCTTCCAACCTCTCTCTATAAATAACTTTAAAAGTATTTCTCAAATCAAATTTTGGGGCAGTAGAGTCCTCAAAAGGTCAAAGTGAGAATTTTCCAGACTAAGATAACTTAGAAGGTCAGCAAGAGAGCTCTGTGACATTGTTGTGGGTCTGGCTCAGAGTACACCAAGCAGCAACAGCAGCAGCACGCTTAGAGGGTGGCAGTAGTAATTTTGAGAGTTCTCAGCCTAGAGACAGTAAAAGGGTCAAACACTTGGTCAAAAAGACATCACATGGGACAGATTACAAGCGACCTGTTTCTGACACTAGATGCAGCTGGCATTTATTGACAACTCTATTTCCTATACACAGTTCTGGGTCACAGTTTCAGGATGGGAAGGAGTGCTTGTCATTAGTCACAAGGAAGCAGGAGCCCTGGTCACAATTATGAGGTATATAGGAGTGCCATGATTTGTAGATGCAGAGGAAGAGGGAACCTGGTCATAGTCCCAGGGCCAAAAGGAAATCTAGCACTGGTGGCTGCAGGACAAAAAGGCCTTTCTTGGGTAAAGACCTGAGAGGAAACCAGGAGAGAATTGCCCACACCTTTCCCAGGATCACACCACTTTGGAAGTAACAAAAATTTTCAGACCTGAAGAATTGGCTTTGAAAAGACCAACATGATAAATTCTAAAGCTTGGAACAGCGCCTCCCCAAACCCAGATGAGCAAAGTTCAATTTTAGCATAAAGTTCAAAGTCAAGAAATAGGCTAGAAATAATGAACAAACAACAGAAAAAACTTGACCATAAAAAAAACAAAACAAAAAATACTACTGTGGTGGCAGGGAAGACCAAGACATAAACTCAGAAGAATATAACAATATGAAAACAACTACAAGCAAAAAAATCTCAAAAAATGCTAACTGGACACAAACCCAACAAGAATTCCTAGAAGAATTAAAGAAAGAGATAAGTTGTTGATGAAAAATTGGGAAAAGAAATGAGTAGAGAAAATTATGAAAGGAGAATTAGAAGCTTGGTAAAAGAGGCACAAAAATGATGAAGAAAATACAATTTTAAAAGTAAGAATTGGTCTGATAGTAAAGAAACACAAAAATTCACTGAAAAAAAGAAACCCCTAAAAAACAGAATTCACAACATATAAAAATTTCACTAGAGAAAATTTATATCACTAAAGAAAATAATTTCTTAAAAATTAGAATTGACTAAGTGGAAGCTGATGACTCCATGAAACATCAAGAAGCAATAAGAAAAAGCTGAAAGAATGGAAAAAATAGAAGAAAATGTGAACTATATTATGGGAAGAACAACCAACCAGGAAAACAGATTGAGGAGAGATAATTTAAGAATTATTAGACTACTCAAAAGTCATGATAAAAAAAATCTCAGACACCATATTTCAAGAAATTATCAAGGAAAACTGTCCTGATATCTTAGATCCAAAGAAGAAAATAGAAATTAAAAGAATTCACCAAGCACCTTCTGAAAGGGATCTCAAAATAAAAACTCTCAGGAATGCTATAGTCAAATTCTAGAGCTTCCAGTTCAAGAAGAAAATATGGCAAATAGTCTACAAAAAAACAATCCAAGTATAATGAGCCACAGTTAGGAACACAGAAGATTTAGTGGCTTCCATCTTAATGTAGCAGAAGATTTGCAATGAGATATTCCAGAGGGAAAAAAGAGCTAGGATTAAAAACAAGAATAACCAACCTGGCAAAACTGAGTGTAATATTTTTTGGGGGAAAACAGATATTTAATGAAATAGAAGACTTTTAAACATCCCTGATGAAAAGACCCAAGTTGAATAGAAAATAGGACTTTCAAACACAAGACTCAAGAGAATCATAAAGAGGTGAATGTGAAAGAATAATTTTGTAAGGGACTCAACAAAATTAAACTGTTTACATTCCTACAGAGGAAGATGATGCATGTAACTTCTAATAACTCTATTCTTATTAGGGCAGTTGGAAGGATTCTAAATAAGCAGAGGGCATGGATGTGAGG
Organism: Bettongia penicillata ogilbyi; assembly: GCA_023548195.1. Taxonomy (NCBI): domain Eukaryota; kingdom Metazoa; phylum Chordata; class Mammalia; order Diprotodontia; family Potoroidae; genus Bettongia; species Bettongia penicillata. The sequence goes on from JAJHZJ010000266.1 coordinate 3,310,409, forward strand.
AGATTATATTGAGATGATCACAAAAAATAAAATTAAGGGGTGAGAAAGATATAAAATATACAAAATTTTCTCACATACAAGAGGCAAGTAGGGAGGAGTTTTTACCATGGAGGAATTAATGGGCGAGGAGGGTAAGTAGGTAATGCTTGAACTGAATCTTATTGGGAATAGTTCAAGAGGGAAGAATACACACACACACACACACACACAATCACATTCATTTGTGTATAGAAATCAGTCTTAAATTTAGGGAAATAAGATAAAAAAAGATAAAAGAGAGAGTCGTGGGAGATAAAAACGAAGATGGATTAAAGGAGACAGTGATCAGTAGCAAAGCAGACTTTTAAAGAGTGACAGAATAGAGAGAGGGGGGGAATGGAAGAAAATAGGATGGAGGGAAATAAACAGTTATTAAAACTGTGAATGTGAAATGGACGAGCTCACCCATAAAATGGAAGTGGATAGCAGAATGGATGAGATACTAGAATCCAACAATATGTTGTTTATAAAAGACACACTTGAAACAGAAAGACACATGCTGAGAATTAAAATCAAGGGAAGGAACAGATTCTATTATGCTTCAGATGAAGCAAAAAGGCAAGGGTAACAACCATGTTCTCAGACAGAGCAAAAGTAAAAGTTGACCTAATTAAAAGAGATTATTAGGGAAACTACATCTTGCTGAAAGGTACCATAGATCATAGATCAGTGCTCTTTAAACTGTAGGTCATGACCCTATATGTGGTTGCAAAAATTTTGGCAACACTAAAGGCTTTCTGAATACACAACAACCAAAACTTAATTAAAAATCAAACATGTAATGAATTCGAGGTATTTCTGGCAGTGCTTTCCCATGTTATATCATTAAGCTTCACTGCATCCTGGGTTCTGAACACCAAGGATGCACACTTTGCACTGTGCATGCCCTCAGGTCATGCAACACCTAGGAACACCAAAAGGTGAAAAGGGGTCATGAGAGGAAAATGTTTAAGAAGCCCTGCCATAGACAAATAATATTCTTTTTAAAAAATTAATAGCATCCTTCCCAGATAAAGGTTCAATTTTCCAAATATATAAGAAATGGAGTCAAATTTATAGAAATAAGAGCTATTCACCAAATGATAAAGGGTCAAAAGATATGAAAAGGCAGTATTCAGAAGAAGAAATCAAAGACATTTATGATTATTAAAAATAATACTCTCCATCACTACTGATTAGAGAAATGAAAATTAAAACAATTCTGAGGTACCACTTCATAAGTACAAGAAATGACAAATGTGCAATAAAAGTGGTATGTATTAAAGGGTTGCGGAAAGACAGACCAAAAATTAATTGGAAACTAAATAATCTAATCCTAAAGAATGAGTGGGTCAAACAACAAATCATAGAAATAATCAATAATTCAATAGAATGGTAATTCAAGAGACAACCTACCAAAACTTATGGGATGCAGGAAAAGCAGTTCTTAGGGGAAGTTTTATATCTTTGAATGTTTACGTGAATAAATAGAGAAAGAGGAGACCAATGAATTGGGGATACAACTGAAAAATCTAGAAAAAGAACAAATTGAAAATCCCCAAGTAAATACGAAATTAAAATCCCCAAGTAAATACAGAAAACCAAAGGAGAGATTAAGAAAATAGAAATGAAGAAAACTATTGAATCAGTAAATAAAACTAAGAGCTAGTGGTATGAAATAACCAATAAAATTAATAAACTTTTGCTCAGTTTGATTTTTTAAAAAAGAGAGAGGAAAACTAAATTACCAGTATAAAAAATGAAAAGGTTGAACTCACCTCCAATGAAAAGGAAATTAAATCAATAATTAGAAATTATTCTGCCCAACTGTATGCCCATAAATTTGACAATCTGAATGAAATGGATATTTACAAAAATATAAACTGTCCAGATTAAGAGAAGAAGTAAAATATTTAAATAACTACATCTCAGAAAAATAAATTGAGCAAGTCACCAATGAACTCCCTAGGAAACAAATCTACAAGGCCAGATGGATTTACAAGCAAATTCTATCAAACATTTAAAGGACAGTTAATTGCAATTCTACATAGACTATCTGGGGAAATTGGCAAAGAAGGAGACTCACCAAATTCTTAGTATGATACAAATATGGTGCTAATATGTAAACCGGAAGAGCAAAAATAGAGAAAGAAAATTGTAGCCCGATTTCCCTAATGCATATAGATGCAAAAATTTTAAATAAAATATTAGCAAAAAGAATACAGCAACTTATCACAAGAATAAAACATTATGACCAGGTAGGATTTATACCAGGAATGCAGGGCTAGTTCAGTATTAGGAAAACTATCAGCAAAACTGATCATATCTACAACAAAATTAACAGAAACATATGATTATCTCATTAGATGCAGAAAAAGCTTTTGACAAAATACAATACCCATTACTATTGAAAATATTGGAGAGCTTAGGGATCAATGGAACCTTCCTCAAAACAATAAGTAGTATCTACCTAAAACTGTCAGCAAGCATTAGATGTAAGGGGATAAGTTAGATGCATTTTCAATAAGATCAGGGGTAAAACAAGGATGTCTATTATCAACAATGTTACTCAATATGGTACTAGAAATATTAGCTTTAGCAATAAGAAAAGAAAAATAATTTGAAGGAAGTAAAACAGGCAAAGAAGAAACTAAGTTCCCACCCTTTGCACATGGTATGATGATATTCTTAGAGAATCCTAGAGAATCAAGTAAAAAACTACTTGAAATAATAAACAACTTTGGCAAAGTTTCAGGGTACAATATAAACCCACATAAATCACCAGCATTTTTATGTGTTACTAACAAGCCCAACAGCAAAGAGATAGAAAGAGAAATCCCTTTTAAAGCTAAGGTAGACACTATAAAATATCTGGGAGTCTACCTGCAAAAGCAAACCCAGGGACTACATGAATACAGTTACAAAGCACTTTTTGCACAGATAAAGTCAGATCTAAATAACTTGAAAAAGATCAGTTGCTCATGGGTAGGCCAAGCTAATATAGTAAAAATGACAATTCTACCTCAATTAAATTACTTATTCAGTGCCGTGCAAATCAAACTACCAAAAATTATTTTCTAGAGCTAGAAAAAATAATATCAAAATTCATCTGGAAGAACAAAATGTCCAGAGAAAATTGGTGAAAAAAATGCTAGGGAAGGTGATCTTGCCATAACAGATCTTAAATTGTATTTAAAGGAGCAATCATCAAAACTACTTGAAGTGCCTAAGAAACAGAGGGATAAATCAGTGGAATGGGTTAGGTACACAAGACACAGTAATCAATGATTATAGCAGTCTACTGTTTGATAAACCCAAGGACCCAAGCTTCTGGAATAAGAACTCACTATCTGACAAAAACTGCTGGGAAAACTGGAAAATAGTGTGGCATAAACTGGGCATAGACCAATGCCTGGCACCACATACCAGAATGAAGTACAAATCAGGGTACACATTGGTACATGATCTAGGTGTAAAGTCGATACTATAAACAAATTAGGGGAGTAAGGAAGTTTATTTGTCAGATTTATGGAGAGTGAATTTATGATCAAACAAGAGATAGAGAACATTATGAAATACAACATGGATAATTTTGATTACATTAAATTAAAATTTTTTTGCACAAAGTTAATGCAACCAAGATTAGGAGGGAAGCAGAAAACTGGGAAAGAATCTTTACAGCTAGCATCTGTGATAAAGGTCTCATTTCTAAAATATATAGAGAACTGAGTCAAATTGTCAAGAATACAAATCATTTCTCCATTGATAAATGGTCAAAGGATATGAACAGGCAGTTTTCAGAAGAAGAAATTAAAGCTATCTATAGTCATATGAAAAAATGCTTCAAGTCACTATTGATTAGATGCAAATAAAAACAACTCTGAGGTGCCACATCATACCTATCAGATTAGCTAACATGACTAAGCAGGAAAATAATACATACTGGAGAAGTTATGGAAGAGTAGGAACACTAATTCATTGTTGGTGGGAGCTGATTCAACTGTTGTGGAGAGCAATTTGGAACTCTGCCCAAAGGACTGTAAAAATGCACATACCCCTTGGACACACAATACCTCTTCTGGAGCTATATCCCAACGAGATCACAAAAATGGGAAAAGGACCTACATAAACAAAAATATTTACAGCAGCTCTTTTTGTGGTAGTCAAAAACTGGAAATTGAGGGGATGCCCATCAATTGGGGAATGACTGAGCAAGTTGTGGTACATGAATGTAAGAGAACACTATTGTGCTATAAGAAATGACAAACAGGAATACTTCAGAAAAACCTGGAAAGATTTATATGAACTGATTCTAAGTGAAGTGAGCAGAACCAGGAGAAAATTATACACAGTAAGAGCCATAGTGTGCAAGGCCTATATCTGATAAACTTAGCCCTTCATAGTAAATGCAAGGACCTAAAACATTTCCAAGGGACTCATGATACAAAATATCATCCATATCAGTCAGAATACAGAATGAAAACAGACTATTTTCTCTTTTGCTAGATTCTATTTTGTTTTGGTTTTTCTCATGGTTGCTCCTATTTGTTTTAATTCTTCTATGCAACATGATTGATGTGAAAATGTGTTTAATAAAAATGTATGTATAGAATCCAAATAAAATTGCATGCCATTGTGGGGAGGGAGAAAAGGAGGGGAAGAAAATTTAATACTTATGGAAGTGATTGTTGAAAACTGAAAACAAATTACTTATTAAAAAAGTAAATGACAAATGCTGGAGGGGATGAGGAAAAATGGGTACAATAATGAACAGTTGTGAACAGGTGCAATTGTGAACTAGTTCATCCATTCTGGACAACAGTTTGGAGTTATTCCCAAAGGGCTATGTAACTGTGCATAACCACTGATCCAACAATAACACCACTAAGTCTGTACCCCAAAGAAAAAGGAAAAGGACCTATTTATACCATAAATATTTAAGCAGCTCTTTTTGGTGGCTATGAAAGAATTGGAAATTGAGGGAATGCTTATAAATTGAGGATTGGTTGAACAAGTTGTGGCACATGACTATGAGGGAGTAATTTTGTGGAATAAGAAATGACATAGGGCATGGTTTCAGAAAAACAACAAAAAAAGAAAAAACAATCAGTTGGGAAGACCTATATGAATCTATACAAAATGAAATGGGCAGAGCCAGGAGTCATTGTACACATTGACAGTAATTAAATATTAAAAGGTGATTAAATGAATTAAAAGCTCTAAAAAAAAGACTTAAAAATTGAATAAGCAAAATTGTAAGATAAAAAGTAAACGTAAAATATCATCATCTTTTCTGTATATTACCCACAAATCCCAGAAGATATAGAATAATTTTCCTCAAAATAATTAGAGAATGTATAAAATATTTGGTAGTCAAAATATCAAAGGACATATAGAAACTAAATAGCATTATAAAACACACTTGACAGAAATATAGACCTGAATAGTCAGAAACACATTAGTTGGTCATGGCTGGGCTATGCCAATATGATACAAATAATAATGCTACCCAAATAAATTTACTTATTCAGTGCCATTCCATTCATACTACCACAGTATTACATTAAGGGGGCAGAAACATTTCATCTAGAGTTAATAAAAAATCAAGCATCTTAAAGGAAATAATGAAAAAAGTGGAATGGAAGGCAGTACTAGAGTACTAAACTATAATTGTCAACATTATATGGCACTGGTTAATGAGGAGAGAAGTAGGTCAGTGGAATAGATTAGTTAAATAACTTGCAGAAACAAATGAAATAGTTGCATAGTGTTTTATATACTCAAAGAACCCAAATACAGTAATAAGAATTCACAATTCAGCAAAAACTTGTGGGAAAACTGGAATTCAATCTGGCAAAAATTAGGTTTAGGTCAAAATCTCAAACCATATTGGAAAATTAGTTTCAAATGGACACATGGCTTTGATATAAACATATTGCTGAAAAAAGGAAGGATATACTATATGCAGATCTGTGAGCTAAGTGCTGAGAAATATGCAAAGATAAATAAAATCAGTATCTTTCCCTGTGGTACTTACAATCTGATAAATGGAACAGGTCACATACATAATAAACTACATCACAGAGGAAAAACCATCATAAGTGAATAAGAAGAGCATGTACATTCAGAACAAGTTCCTACATTGCTATAAGAATCAGAGAATTCTCAATGTTACAAAGAAACTACAAAGCCAGTTAATACATCCTCAGCTTGTTAGTACAATTTGCTTCTGATCATGTAGCAGGATTTGAACCTACATCCTCTAACTTCAAATCTAAAGCTACCACACTGGATTGGACCTTGCTCAGGACAGGTAGGTGGCACAGAGCATAGAGTGCTAGGCCTGGAGACAGGAAGGCCTGAGTTCAAACTTATTGTCTATGTCATGTCATAATGTCATATACTGCATGTGTTCATTCTTTGTTGTTGAAGAAGACCATGCCATCAGAGAAATAATGACATGACTTGCACTTGACTCTGTTTTGAGTGAGGGAGGGCTGAATGTCATACAGATTTACTGTCTATATGACCCTAGGCAAGTCACTTAACACCTGTTTGCCTAGATTCCTCAACTGTAAAATGTTATAACAGCATCTGTCCTTCAGGGTTATTGTGAATATCAAATGAAATAATATTTATAAAGTGCTAAGCATAGTGTCTGGTACGTAGTAGGTGCTATATAAATGTCTTTCCATCCCCTTCTTTATACACAAGACCAGAATTAATCTTCTTGCTATCAGAATCTCATCTAAGAATAGGGTCTTTGACACCAAGCCCAATCACTGAGATTAACTCCACATAGAAAGTGTCCTGCAACTGTGTACCAATCTTTAGTATTTACAATAATGCTGAGTAATTATGGCTAAATATTAGTTTCAGTCAGATATCTCAACTTCTCATCAACAGATATTTATAGTCTCCACCTTTTTTCCTTCTGTCCCCTCAATTTCCAAATGTTGGCCACCACAAAAAAGAGCTGCTATTAACACTTATGTACATGTGAGTTTCCCCTTTTTTATGATCTCTTTCAGATATAGGCATAGAAGTGGTATTACTGAGACAAAGGGTATGCGCAGTTTTATATTCTTTTGTGCATTGTCCCAAATTGATCTACAAAATGGTTGGATCATTTACAACTTCATCAACAATGCATTAGTGTTCCAATTTTTCCACATCATCTCCAATATTTATCATTTTCCTGTTTTATCATGTTCACTAATTTGATAGGTGTGATGTATCTCAAGAGGTGTTTCAATTTGCATTTCTCTAATCAAAAGTGATTTAGAGTATTTTTTCACATGACAGTAAATAGCTTTAATTGCTTCATCTGAAAACAATCTGTTCATATCCTTTGACCATTTATTAGTTGGGAAATGATTTGTATTATAAATTTGACTCAATTCTCTATATAATTTAGAAATGAGATCTTTTTTAGAGACACTGGCTCCAAAATTGTTTCCCAGCTTTCTCCTTCTCTTCTAATCTTGGTTGCATTGGCTTTCTTTGTGCAGAAACTTTTCAATTAAATGTAATCAAAATTATCCATGTTGCATTCCATAATGTTCTCTATCTCTTGTTTTGACATAAATTATTTTGTTCTCCATAAATATGACAAGTAAACTATTCCTTGCTTGCCTCGTTTGCTTATAGTATTAGCCTTTATATCTCAATCAGGTACCCATTTTGACTTTATCATGGTACATAGTGCAAGATGTTGGTCTATGCTTAGTTTCCACCATATTGTTTTCCAGTTTTCCCAGGAATTTTTGTTGAAAAGTAAGTCCTTATCCTAGAAGCTGGAGTCTTCAGGTTTATCAAACAGTAGCTTATTGTAGTCATTGACTACTGTGTCTTGTGGACCTAGCCTGCAAGTCATATCATCATTTCTCTGGTGACATGATCTTCTTCAGCAACAAGGGATGAACACAACAATCTTTGAGTAGATGCAGCTGCCTGAATGGGGACCCAGATAGCTGAGTAACTCAGCTGCTCCTCTGTTGTCTGTCACCCCCTCCCCTTCCTTCTCCTCGGAAGATATATTTGGATGGCCAGAGGATGTCCAGTTAACTTGGGGTTTTCTAGCTAGATCTCTTCCTTTCCCTCTCCTTCCCTCTCTTCCCCTCCCTCCCTTTTCTTCCCTTCTCTTCTTTCCTCTTTCCTTTCCTGCCCCAAAACCTTAAACCTTGCTGTAATCTGAAGCCCATAGATTGGACAACACTAGGCCCCTGCCCAAGCTCTACTTAAGGGCTGCTTTCTGGACCTTCCTGGTTTAAGAGCAATTAGCAATATTAACTGTTGCTGTTTCCCTCCCAGCCTGATGCAGTTATTTTTCTCTGCCTCATTAAGGGGGTCATCCCCTGATTACATCTTAAACAGGCCTATTCATTGAATGGGTTACCTCACCCTAAGTGAGTTCCTGAATAGGCCTTGGCCTAAAGGGGCCAATGACTCCCATTGCATGCTGGACCATCTCCAGTCATCCTGATGAATAACTGGTCACTGGATCCAGATGGCTCAGGAGGAGAAAATTAGGCTGGTGACTTTGCACAGCTCTCCCTTACTCAAAACAAAGTCAAGTGCAAGTCATGTTATCATTTCTCTGATGGCATGGTCTTCTTCAGCAACAAAGGATGAATGCAACAAGAGCAACCTATTCCACTAATCCATCACTCTGTTTCTAAACCAATACCAAGTCATTTTGATGATTGCTGCTTTATAATAAAATTTAAAGATTTGGTAAGGCTATGCCACCTTCCTTTTAATTTCTTTTCATTAATTCTCTGGATATTCTGAAGCTTTTGTTCTTCCAGCTCTGTGAAATATTTTTTTGGTAGTTTGATTGATATGGCACTGAATAAGTAAATTAATTTTGGTAGAATTGTCATTTCTATTACATAAGCTAGGCCTACCCATGAGCAACTGATGTTTTTTTCAATTATTTAGATTTGAATTTATTTGTGTGAAAATTGCTTTGTAATTGTGTTCATATTGTTCCTGGGTTTGTCTTGGCAGGTAGACTTCTAAATATTTTAAAATGTCTAATCACTTTAAATGGGTAATGCACAGAAATGCCAAAGAGTTATGTGGGTTTATTTTATATCCTGTAACTTTGCTAGTCAATTATTTCAAATAGTGTTTCTTTTTACTTGATTCTCTAAGATTCTCTTAGTACACAATCGTATTATATACAAAGAGTGATAACTTTGCTTCTTCCTTACCTATTCTAGTTATTTCAACATTTTTTTCTGCTCTTATTGCTAAAACTAACATTTCTAGTACAATACTGAATAACAGTGGTGATGATGGACATCCTTGTTTCACCTCTGATCTTCTTGGAAATGCTTCTAGCTTATCCCCATTACATGTAATGCTTGTTGATGGTTTCAGATAGATGCTACTTTTCATTTTAAGAAAAATTTCATTTATTCTTATGATCTATAGTATTTTTAAAAGGAAAAGGTGCTGCATTTTGTCAGAAGTTTTTTATGCATCTATTGAACTGATCATATGATTTATGTTAATTTTGTTATTGATACAGTCAATTATGCTGATAGTTTTCCTAATATTAAACCAGCCTCACATTCCTGATAAAAATCCAACCTAGCCACAGTGCATTAATCTCATGATAATTTGTTGTAATCTGTTTGCTAACATATTCTTTGAAATTTTTGTACCTGAATTCATTAGGAAATCGGCCTATGCTTTTCTATCTCTCTCCTTTCTCCTTTTCTCTACTCACTAGAGCTTTGCTTTTGACCACCATCTCCTTCAGTCGGCCCTCCCTTCTATCCATCCCCTCCTTTTTCCTTGCTTTTTCCTCATCTATTTCTTCCCTCCTATCTATCCACCCCCTCCCTTTTCTTTCCCCTTTCCTCTCCTCTTTCCTATAAGGTAAGTTAGATCTCTATACCTGAGTATGCTATTCCCACTTTGCTCCCAATCCAATGAGAGTAAAGCTCAAACAATGCTCATCTCCTTCCCTTCTTTCCCTCTACTGTAATAGAACTTTGTGCCTCCTCATGTGATATAATTTATCCTTTTCTGCCTGCTTCTTTCCTCTTCCCCCAATACAATTCCTTTTTACCACTTAGAGTTTTATCATCACATCAAAGTCAACTTCTACCCAAACTCTTTGTCTAGTATACCCCTTTTTAAATATCATAATAAGATAAGAGTTCTCCTGAGTGACAAGTATCATCTTCCCATGTAAGGATGTAAATAGTTTGCTCTTATTGAATAACATTTTTTTTCTTTCCTGTTTACCTTCTTATGCCTCTCTGGAGTCTTGCATTTGAAGATCAAATTTTCTGTTGAGCTCTGGTCTTTTAATCATGAAGCTTTTGAAGTCTCCTATTTTGTTGAATGTCTTTCTCCTCCCTTGGAAGAGTACACTCAGTTTCACTGAGTAATTGATCTTTGGTTGTAATCCAAGCTCCTTTGCCTTACAGAATATCATATTGCAAGTCCTCTGATCTTTTAATGTCAAAGCTGCAATCTCCTGCATAATCCTCACTGTGGTTCCAAAATATTTAAAGTGTTTCTTTCTGACTGCTTGCAGTATTTTCTCCTTGACCTGATAATTCTGTAATTTGGCTATAATAATCCTTGGCATTTTCAATTTGGGAGATCTTTCAGGAGTTGTTCAGTGATCTATGACTTACATGGATTCATGGCTATTTTATTCACTGGTTCAAGGTCCTCAAGGCACTTTTCCTTAATTATTTCTTGAAAGATGCTGTACAGGCTCTTTTTTTTGATATGGCTTTCAAGGAAACCAATAATTCTTAAATTCTCTCTCCTGGATAACTTTCCCAGGTCAAGTGTTTTTCCAATGAAATATTTTAAGTTTTTTCTACTTTTCATTCTCTTGATTTTGTTTGACTGATTCTTGTTGTCTCATAGAGTCATTAGCTTCCACTTGCTCAATTCAAATTTTTAGCGAATTGTTTTCTTCAATTATATTTTGTACCTCCTTTTCCATTTGGCCAATTCTACTTTTTAAGGAGTTGTTTTCTTGTGTTCCCCTCCTCCCCCACCCTGCCCTGGGTTTGTCCAATTGTATTTTTTAACAAATTGTTTTCCACAGTCAATTTTTGTCCTTCCTTTTCCAAGCTGTTGAGTCTCTCTTGCATACTTCTCCTTTCTTTTCCCAATTTTCTTCTACTTTTCTTATTTGACCTTTAAAATCCTTCTTGAGCTCTTCCAGGAAGGCTTTTTGATCTTGAGACTAGTTTATATACCTCTTTGAGGTTTCAGATGTGGGTATATTGACAATATTGTACTCTTCTGAATTTGTGTTTTAATCGTCCCTGTCACCATAATAATTCTCTGTAGTCAGTGGGTTTTTGTTTGTTTCTTTTATTGGTATTTACCTTTTTCCTGGCTTTAAAGTTGATCTCTGCATCTGGGACACAGGGGGCACTGCACCAAACTTCTTGTGCTGGGGGTCAAGGCTCTGGTCATTGGTCTTGCATGCTGGGCCCTCAGATGCTGGCAGTTGGAAGCTGTAGGAGTCTGGTAGCTTACCTGGTGCTGAGATGGAGCTGCTGGTGTGTGCTGAGACCAGGTGGGGTTTTTCTGCATTTCCCTGGGGCTATACTGAAGCTCCTGGGTTGAGGTTAGGGTCTGGTTGGTAGAAGATGCCTGCTCATCCAGGCATGTGTTGAGGCATGTAGAAGTTTCAGGTGCTGAAAGACACGTGCCTGCTTGGAGTTGCCCTGAAGTGCTCGGTAATTTGACTGTTAGAAGATCCCTGCCTGCTCGGAGCTGTGCTGAAGTACAGGGAAGTTTGGCTTCTGGAGGATGCCCGCCTACTGACATATATGGCGGCTCTCTGAGATAGAGTTTACTGGTTCCCCTAGTTGTGTTAAGGCATGTGGGGGCAGAGGGAGTCCTGGTGTTGGCGCTTGCTTGCTCCACCATCCTGGGGCTCAGGATCCTTGCTTGTTTGCTGAAGTATGACTTGCCAGGATGCCTCTGGTTCTGTACTGCTCCCCTTCCCCCAGAGTAAAATGGATCTTTCTGGTTAATTCCCCAAGCTCCTGGGTTAAAAGATGGCTGCACCCCATTTTTCTGCTGGCTTGGTTGTTCCAGAATTTTTCCTGGTTTTTTTGAGGTAAGGGACTTACTGCTTACTCCACCATCTTGGTCCCCTCATTCTAAGTTTTAAGGAATTTAATTTGTTCAGTGAGCTTTTGTATCTCCTATTGTACCTCCTTTTCCATGTGACCAATTTTGCTTCAGTGAGTATTTGCATATCTTTTCCCATTTGGCCGATTATGCTATGTAAAGCATTCTTCTCCTCATTGGATTTTTGTGTCTGTTACTAGCTGGCCTTTATGTGTTTTGTTTTTGAAGGTGTTATTTTCTTCAGTATTTTGGCAGGGATATCCTTTACCAAATTGTTGACATTTTTTTCATTATTTTCTTGTATCATTTCAATTTCTTTTCCCAATTTTTCTTCTACCATTTTTATTTGATTTTTAGATTTCCTTTTTTGAGGGCCTGAAATCAACTCACCTTTTACTTTGTGGTTTTGGATGTAACAGTTTGACTATGTTACCTTCTGCTGAGTTTGTGTTTTAATCTTCCCTGTCACAATAGTAACTTTTGAATTTCAAGTTCTTTGTTATTGTTAATGTTTGTTCACTTTTTTTAACCTGTTTCTTGACTTTTATCTTTATATTAAATTTGGGTCTGCTCCCAGGGCAGAGGAGGCATTGTTCAAACATCAGGTTTTTCGTGTAGCTAAGTCTGGGGGTCTGTAAGCTTCAATTTCTTCCAAGATGGTATGATTTTAAAAGAGATATGTTTACTATTCTCCTGTCCTGTGCTCTGGTTTGTGAGTGACCACAAGCACACTTTTCTGGACTAGAACTGTAACCAAGGTCCCTGCTCCCTTGAGGCCACAAGCTCTGGTCTGCTAACACTCCTCTTCTCCCTGAGACTGCAATCTAGGAATGTGAGCTGGATCTGAATGTGGACAATGAAATGGAGTCTTATCCTCAGTGCTAGCAAAGGGACCTGTAATTTCCTTCTGACCTGTTGTCCAACCCTCTTGCTATCTGTGGACTAAGAGTTCCAGCAGCAGCTGCTGCCACCACTGAATCTGTTGTTTCCAAGGTCTGCTGCTGGTTTACTGAGGAGTGTCCTGTGCTAGTGCAGCCTGTTCTGCATTGTCTCCATACTCTGGACCAAAAAGGGGAATAAGCATACCCTAGATCCTCATGGCTACTTCTAGTCCACCTCTCTGTAACCATCACTTATCAGCTTTGCTCCTGTGAGGCTTTCTCCATCCGTATATGCCACACCATTTACTTGTCTAGAGTTATCTACTGACTGTGGGGTTATTCTCTGTCATTTTTTAAGGAGTTGAAATCTGATCCACAGTCTTTCTTTTTTTACCTCACTGGTTATTCATCAGATTTGGAACAGGGTTAAACTTGTTCTTTTGAAGATTATTTTTGGCAGCTCCATGGAGGATGGACCAAAGAGAGAAAAGACTACAAGCCTGGGTTGTACTCCTTTATTTCTCTGGTTTCCTACCAGATCCAGTTCATGTACCTCCTCCCAATGATAAGCTTTTCCTGATACTCTGTTTCTTTGTGCTCTTTCCTTTCTCATCTAGTCATTTATATGCTAATCAGATTAAAAGAAGTATTCTCAGGAGAACAGACAGTCCTGAAGCCAGGGACTTTTTTATATTTCTTTTACCATTGTATCTGATGCAAAGTATACATATATATGTATATATACACATATATAAGTATACATACACATACACATATGTGTATATATGTATATATGAATATATATACATATATATGTATATATGTATTTACTAAGCTCTTAGTAAGTGTTTGTTGGGTAAAGGGAAAGAATGAAGAGAAGTGAGTGTCATAGAATTTGTTGCTAAGGAAATTCTCTCCTTATTAGAACAGGACCATAGTGGGAGATTTATGCTGCAAAAACAATCTTATGAGTTTTCCCTTTTCTGATAAATAATGAGAAAACACACAAGGGTTTAGGAGTTTAGACAAGAGAAAGGAAGGAGAAGCAGCAACAGAGAGACTCCTGGGAATCAAAAACCAGCTCTGTGTAGAAGGACTTGATTTACAGAGAGAAAAATCTCCAGAGCTAATTGGGAATGTGAAGGCAACACATTGAATCTTTCTTTGGAATAAACTTTACAGAGAAAGCTTTGAAAGCCCTTAAAGTCCAAAAGTTTCTGGAAAATGGAGGAGAAAGGAAAACCGCATATAGGCTCAGGTGAAATACCCATTAGAATGAAAAATGATAGAAGGCCAAAATTGTTCTAATTGTTGAAAGAAAGGTCAAAGGCAAGATAATAGTTAATAATGATAGGGTTTAATTTTTAAGGCTACTAAATTATTCCCACATGTTTATGTTCTTTTAAAACTAATGCTCTAATTTACATGCCATTTACTTATTCATGTCTTACAATGAATGTGTCATTAGTAGAAACAATAGTTGGTTCATCTGCCAATCTCTCTTAGTTATCAATTTATTGACATTTGGCCAATATGTATTAGGTTCTATGATTCAAAGACAAAAATGAGATTTTTACTTTCTTAAGAATAGCAAATCTATAAATTGATGAAAATATTGTCCCATCTTATATACGAATGTGGGACAGCTAGGTGGTACAGTCAATAGAGTACTGGTCCTGGAGTCAAGAAGACTCATCTTCATGAGTTCAAATCTGACTTTAGACTCTTTGCTGTGTGATCATGAGTAAATCATTTAACTTCTCTGAACCTCAGGTATATTTCATTCTTTCTCTGTGAATGAAGTTCTCACACTGATGAAAGATGTGATGTAGTGACATAGTGACATATGCAAGGTGCTGTCTAAGGTGTGGGAAGACATAAAGATGGAAGTGACAGTAAAATCAATAAATCAACAAGAATTTTAGTATTTAGTATATGCCAGGCATTATGGGTACTTGAGAGTTGAAATTTCTTTTCTTTTTCCTCACCATTGTGCCTCTCTTCTCTCATTGGTGAATTCTTATTGCAATATTTTAAAGAAGGGCTCAGAACAGACTTTACCACCATCCATGCATGCCTCAGCTGCCTCCTCCTCTACTGCAGTACACACATCACCCATTTCTGGTGGTCATTTCTGTCTTAGGTGTTATCTACTAAGTGGAAGCCTCACTGACATCTGGTTCCAATACCAGGGGCTCTGTCACTTATGAAATCTCAGCTATTTGATCACAATATGAACTAATGATTGAACCACAGATCTAGAGCTGAAGGGACCCCTGAGGTTGCCTAGTGTTTTAAGGAAGGGCCCAAACTAGCCATCCTTCATCCTTTGGAATTTACCACTATAACCTCTTCCTCCTTTTCTCCATTTTTTCAGCCTTCTTTTACGTGTTGCCATCCCCATTAGAACTTAAACTCTTTAACACAGGGGCTGTCTTTTTTTTTTGCTTGTATTTCTATCAGCTGTAGCTAGTGAGTGTCCAAAGTAAGATCTGAACCCACAATCATCCAGACTCCAAGTCTAGTGCTTGCTCTCTTTATCTGTAACACCATGTCACAGTTTGTCCTTGCCCATTACTGGTGCTTAATATTTACTTAATGTTAACAACAACAACAAATTGAACACTAAAATAATATGTGCTTTTTTGTTTTTACCCCTAAGATATGGATTAGGGCTGACAGAAGTATTATGAAAAGGACTTTTGAACTTTGGCATAGGGAGCAGCCCTCACAGGAGAGCTATAGCTTACTTTTCCGACTTCCATATTTTGAACCAATGTTTACAACCAGGTAAAACTTTCAGCATCAGGATAATATATCCAGATGACCCCCTTTGTCAATAGATTTGGCTAGGATAAGTATGTACAGACTTTTGAGATCATTTATCAGGGTCAACCCTGTTCTCTGTCAATAAACATGAAGATTAATTTTCTAGGACTTCTGTATGCTATGATGGTTGGCGGAATATTGATCTTTGTTCTGATCCTGATCCTAGAAGGTGAAAACTTGATTTATTGGGAGTATTACATATCCGCTCCAAAACACATCTCACTTTGGAATATAAATACTAGAGGCTGCCTGGGGTCAAAATATTGCCATTCCTCTACTCTGCACTATGCAGAGGCAACTTTGGAGATCTGAGTAAATTCATATTGAATTCAGATTAACTAGAAATGTTTGAGTGGCTTTGTAAGCTAGGAAAGGGACAGAATGATGTTATAGATAGAGTGCTTGGCTCATTCATGAAAGACAGTGTTCAAATTCTGCCTCTGAACCTTCAAGTTGTGAATAACCACATCCAACTCAAATAGAAACAGATCCCTATGAACAGCATAGTGACTTAGCAAATCACAGTTTAATATTATCTCTGTTTTCTTTTCTTTTTACATCTTAATCTGGTTAAGGCCAAATTCAGAACTTCTGTTGGACACAAGTCACCCACAATTTGTCATCTCTGTCTTAGGTGTGATCTACTAAGTTGAAGCGTCTCTGAGATCTGCAGTGGTGGATGGAGTTCCAACACCAGGAGCTCTACCACTTACCAAATCTCAGATATTTGATCAAAATTGTGTGTGATGTAATAATGGAATGACAGATTTAGAGCTGAAGGGACCTCTGAGATTGCCTAAACTAGCTCCTCATTTTACAGATTACGAAAATGGGGCCCATGGACAATAAGTGGTTCAAGAAAAATCACACAGGTAGCACTTGTCAGAGGCAGGATTTGTAACTAGGTCCTCTGAATCCAAAGCCAACAGACCTTCACTATTTAATTTATGAGCCTTTATAAAGTCTCTTGACCCCTGTGGGGCCTCAAGTTTCCTTATCTATAATATAAGAATAATGATATCTGCCCTTCCTACCTGACATCAAAGGTATGAGAATAAGGTGTGGTCATGTTGTGGATGAAAGATGCTTTAAAGACTCCAAATGCTGTCTAGAATTAAGGCATTTTCTTCATTATCTGCACAAAGAGATTTTTTTTTAAAGAACAGTTCAACAGATGCTGGTTTGATAAGAACTATAGCCCCAAAATAGGCTGAATAGAAATCCTGAATTCAAATAGAGCTGTGGGGCCTCCAGTGTTTGTATCTGGACCATTATGAATAGCTTCCAAATAAAAAGTGTAAGAAGAAATCGATACTGTGCTTTTGGATTCAATGAAGTTATCCTGTGTGGTCAGTTTATGCCATTGAAGGTTAATTCTACTCAGGGTAGATATTCAGAAGCTATTTGTACTATCCCTAGGTTGTTTCACTGTTCCTGTGCCTCTTTTTACCCTATTAATAGCAGGTTTGTAGTGGACAGCATGGAGGGAAGGAGTTAGGAGAACTGGCTTTGAGCTCCTAGTTGTGTGCCTTCTAGCTATGGAAACTAATTCCAATCACTACACCCCTAATGGCCTGGACCAAATGACCTCTCAGGCCACTTATACATCTTAAATTTTAGATGGGCATGATGGCACAGACCTGTAATTCTTGATCCCTTGAGCTCTGACATTCTGAGCTACAGGTGTTAAGTAAATCAGATATTCTCATTAAATTTGTATCAGTATGGCAAGACCCCAGGAAAAGGGGGACCACCAGGCTGTTTTAGGGAGATACAAACTGGTACAGATCAGAAATGGAGCATATCAAAACTCCTATGCCCTGCACTGGTGAGATTGCCTCATGAGTAGCTCTTACACTTGGGAACAGTTAGGTGGCCTAGAGAGCTGGGTCTGAAATCAGGAGGACTCGACTTCAAAATAGGCCTCAGACATTTAATACATGTGTAACCCTGGGCAAGTCACTTAACCTCTGTCTCAGGTTCCTCATTTCAAAATAGAGAAAATACTAGTACCTACTTTATGGGGTTGTTGTGGGGGTCAAATGAGATAATAATTGTAAGGCACTTAGCACAGAATGTTGGTTGTTTTTACACATCTAGTCTGGAAAAAATAGGGAGATCTAGTCTTAACAATGACAACCGAATCTGAAATTCTATATTTCTATTATTTTTTGTTTACAAGGTCCCAATAAATGCTAATCTTTAAGTCTCAGTCTCTTATCTCCATACTTTTTTATCTGTACTAGTTGTCCTCCATGCTTGGAATGCCCGTCTTCCTCACCTCTATCTTTTAGAGACCCCAGGTTCCTTCTAGAATCAACTCAAACACAGTTTTCTACAGAAGGTTTTGCCTGTCTCCCTCAGATACTAGAATGTTGTTCTTTTTCATCATTCAGTCATGTATGACTCTTTGTGACCCCATGGACTATAGCATGAATTGCATGCCCTTCTATCCTCTGCTATCTCTTGAAGTCTGTCCAAGTTCATGTGCATTGTTCCCATGACACTATCTATCCATCTCATCCTCTGCTGACTGCTTTTCCTTTGGCCTTCAATTTTTCTCAACATCAGGGTCTTTTCCAATGAGTCCCATCCCCTCATTATATGACCAAAGTACTCAAGCTTCATATTTCACCTTCCATTGAAGCGTCTGAATTAATTTCTTTAAGTACTGACTGATGCGATTTCCTTGCTGTCCAACACACTCTCAAAAGTCTTTTCCAGCACCACAATTTGAAAGCATAAATTCTGTGGTGCTCACACTCTTGTAGCTATGCGTTGCTACTGGAAAAACTTTGACTATATAGGCCTTTGTCAGCAAGGTGTCATTTCTGCTTTTTAGTATGCTGTCCAGATTTGCCATTGCTTTCCTGCTAAGGAGCAATCTTCTTTTAATTTCATGGCTACCATTACTGTCTGCAATGATCTTTGAGCTAAAAAATGGGTTCTTAATTTTTTTTGTGTCACGGTCCCATTTGGCAATCTGGTGAAGCCTAAGGATCCCTTCTTAGAATAATGTTTTTAAACATGTAAGATAAATAGGATTACAAAGGACATCAATTATATTGAAATCCCAGTCATAAAAACATTTTTAAAAGTTCAAATATCCCAGGGTAGTAATGCCTTTTAGAGTCTTTCTCTCAAGGTTACCTTCCATCTACTCTTTATATATCTTGTGCCAACCTATATATACATACATATACATATACACATACATATTATCTTCCATATTAGAATGCAATCTCCATGAAGGAGGAAATATTTTTGCCTAGATTCTTAAATATTTGTGATTAATTAACTCTGAGGACCTCTATAATTCAGTTTAATTCAATAAAAAATCATTGTTTTCTCCTATATGTAAAACAATATTTGCCATGCTGAGCACACAAAGATGGAAAAGATGCAGTTCCTGTCCTCAAAGACCTTTTGGGAAAGTCACATATACACATATAACTATAATAATTTAGATTGTGATTGGAATGGTACTAAGCTATCATTTTGCTTTCATTGTGGATAATCAAGAATAGCTCATGGAAGATATAACAGCTAAGGCAAGCCTTGAAATATTGGAGAGATTTCAACAAATAGAGATGGAACAAGGACAAAAATGGTACAATCAAGGAATATTGAAAAACCTGCATAAAGGTTTAGAGGTGCAGAGGCAGGAATTAATGGGATGAATTTGGGGAATAGTGAATAGGAGAACAGCTTATGACAAGAGCTCACATTTATATAGCATTTTAAGGTTTTTCAAACAGGTAAGATAAGTAGTTTTTTGAATCTCAGAAAGGGAAAATTAATAGCCACACAGCTAGCAAGTGTTAGAGTTAGGTTAAGACTGGAACTTTAGGTTGGAGTCAGATTGCAGAGGGCCTTAAATTTCAGGCTGAGGTGCTTGGACTTCATTCAGTATTCAGTTTCATTCAGAAAGCAAGGCATTTATTTCAGGAGCCATTGAAGGTTTGGGGTCAATTTCATCCAACTTTATTCCTTATTATTCCACAAAAGTAACTGATTGCTCCACTCAAACTCGGTTGTTTGTGTCTTCTACATGCATCAAGCTCATGCATAATGAGTTGGAGTTGTTTCAAGAAGGGAGTAGATAAATTGATGGATATATGCAGGGGACGACTATTAAAGGGAAAGAAGAGACATTACAGATATATCTATGATTTTTTAATAATAAATATCATACCTTCCCACTATATGTCCCTTGGTAACCTTGTCAAATAAAGAAGTTGAGACTATAGTACACTGTCAGCCTGATCCAAAATTGATTAAATAATCTTGGGACTTTTTTTAATCTTGTTCACCTAATTCCTGCCAAAGTGAATTTCCCAAAGCAATGCGAATCTATGCCAGAGGAAGCAATTACTCATGTTGTCTTCACTACTAATGACACAATTATTTTTAAGAAACTTTTTATCACATGTTTCTCATTTCAGTTACACATGTTCATTTATTGAAAAAACCAATAAGCCTCTTTTTTGTGTGTGTGTGTGTGTGTGTATATATATATATTTTATACATCATGATCATGATACTTTGGAGAATACTTTCCTTAGACTCTCCTGCACTCATCACCTTGGCTTGCATTAGAATTCCTTTGAGTATTAGAAAACATTCTATCTATTTGATGGGGCAGCAGATTATAATGGAAAGTATTTGAAAGTTTTATTTGGAAAAGCTAGGTTCACAGTCTAGTTTTGTGATTTAGTACTCATATGATCTTGGACAAATCAATAGTCTGAGCCTGAGTTTCTTCATCCATAGAATGAAGAAAATGCCACACCAGTGGCTTCTTCTGTGTCTCTATATATGATGCTTATGGTTGTATGAAACATTTCATATGGAAGTTTATCTCATTTTCAGTCTTTTTTGCCTTGTGAATTTTTACTTATTGGTTGGGGACTAAGAGCCACATCATAGAATTTAGTTTGGGAGCAACATCTATTAGGATCCCCTCTCTTGTCTCTACCCTTCAACACATAGACTGAGTTAATTTTTCCTAAAATCCTACCCTATATAGGGTAGGGTAGTTTTTACCTTAAAAGGTGTTGAAACCATTATAGAGCCTTAACTGGTCAGGGGATGAGGGAGTAGGATAAGATCAGAACAATTGATCTAACTTTCTGATGATCTAAATAAAAATGCCAACACATAGGGGTTTTTCCTTCAGTCTTGATGAGAGTGAGCATTGGCATGGTCAATCTATAAGGGAGAGAAGTTGTACTCAACTCAATCAATTTTGTATACTTCCAGAATATCTTTTCAGTGTAATAGTGGTTAAGGAAATGTCCTTGGGTTAATCATGAAATAGTCTATGGTAGTCATGTTTGTTCTGATTCTGAACCTGAACCACCAGATTGGCTTGAGTTTAGGTGTGACCTAAAGTAGGGGTAAATGTCCTATTGCAATGGAAATATTACCATGAACATAGTGCTTGAAAATGGTTGGAAAATTATGCAAAATATCTCAATTCTTCTTTTGTTGACCCAACCATTCCGGAAACCAATTAGGAAGTGTACTTAAAAAAGTCAATATATGCATTTTCTTTGACCCATCAATACCATTACCTGGCATATATATCCTGAAGGTCAAAGGCAGAAGAACAAGCCCCATATATACAAAAATATTTATAGGAGTACTTTTTTGTTGTAACAAACAAGTAGAAGGAAAATAGTTGTCTACTGAGTTGAGGAAGCCTGAAAAAAATTGTGGCATATGAATGTAATAAAAAATTATATCATAAGAACAGTAAATAGGAAGAAGTGAGAAATTTGGGAAGACTTGTCTATAAAGAAAAAATATTGATAGATTGCAGAACTCTGATCAATGCAGTGACCAATTGACTCTGGAGGACCTGATGATGAAGTACATAACACAGAGAGATGGTAGACAATTGATAGAGAATGAGATATATATTTTCAAACATGGGAGGCTGAGATTTTATACCAAAGTGAAAAGATAGTAGGATTTGGAGCTTATCTCCCAAAGTTTTCCAGGCAGAACAGATCTGTATCTGAATGGCCTTGCCTTCACTATAAGTATGGAAAGGAGTGACAAAAACAGAAAACAATAAAGTAATTGAGAGTTATGTGAGGCCCTTGCCCATTGAAAGATGACTCTAATAGTTTTCTCCTGCTACTAGCTGGCATGGATGCCTGGTTATATGGGCAAGAAGGGGTAGGAGTTAATGTCAGAGCCCTCATGGAGACAGGATACTCACTTCTGTCCCATGGTAGGACCTGTTCTGATCAGAGCTTCCCATCCACAAGAAGGAAGAAGCTGGTTGGACAGGTGGGAGTTTACCACCTCAGGGCAAGGCAATCCCACCCTATGCTTTGTTCTTAAGGGATTATCTCATCCTCAGCAGCCTTAGGTAGGGTAATAAGTGCCCAGAGTGTTGGAGTCTAATTCATCTGAGCAAAAAGGATCTGACTTAGACCTTGTTGGAGAATCTGAGCCTGGAGTGTCAGGAATTGTAATCTGCTGCCCTCCCCCAAATCCCTCCCTGTAGTCTAGAATATAGTTGTTCCTCCAGGACCTACAGCAGAATTTGACACCTTCTAAAGTTCAAGCTGGAGTCCAGGCCCCATTGGTCCTACTTGGTTGTGACTTAATCATTGGCTAAAAATACTACATAGTACATGGAGGAGAGTACTGTGAGTTCCTTCTCCAAAGGGTATGACCCATTGCAGAGAGAAAAGAATATGGTAGGAAAGAACACTTTCCTTTAATGGTAATAGTACCATTAAATGTTGATTATATATCTCCCTATCCTCCCCCCTCCCCAGACACACTATTAGAGATGATGCATTTCTTCTTGAATCAGACAAAGCATTAACTGAACAGGTACAAAAGATGTAAGATAGCAAGCCACATTTATTATTAACTGATTAAATTACAACAACATGGAATCAACAATCAGGCATCAAGTGCATGCAAGTGGGACACACATCTTGCCTAATAAATGACAGGCAGAGATCTGGAGGGAAGGTACAGTCTACCCTTACGGTATTACATGGGAAAGAAAAAGCCAACTCTTTCTTTCTTTTTCTTTTTTCCATCTACTTCTGAACTTCAAATGCTATCTACAGACCACAGATATCAACCATAGAACCAGAGGTGTTAGCTTTCTGGAAAATGCCAATCATACAAGGAGAGCTGAAGCCACTGTCAGAGAATATTGAGGTCAACAACAGCTCGGGAGTAACAGTCATTTGTTCTTGGCTATGATAAGGGTCCAGGCACAGGGCAGAGTTGCCAAGATTTCAAACATCTAGAGACTGAGATTCAGAGCAGGGGAGATGGTGAAGGTGGGGAGGCACTCAAGTTGGGAGAGAAGAAACTGACTAGAACATTCTTCAGTTTAGTAGAGGGAGCAAATTTAAATGCTTTGCCCATGGGTGAAAGGTAGTTGATGGGGTGAGGTTGAAAGCTTTTATTTCCTTGAGAATGGGATTAAAAAATAAATAAAGGTAGTGACTTTCCTTAAGACATTTATCATAACCTAAAGAGAATTCCTGTCTCTGTGTTTTTCTTCTCCTAGAACTTTCCCACCAGAAATTTACCTTTTCAGTTTTTCTGAAGGATGTGAGTATATCTTTTGACATTAACTTATGATTTTGCCATTTTTGAGGGGAAATTTTAATTGCACCACTTGTGAACTCAGTGCATATAAATAGCTAGGCCTTCTATTTAAAAAAAAATTAAGTCAATAATTTTTACTTATGTATTTTCAGAGTAGTAAACAGAGATAATTTAGTATCACCTTACTATTTCACCTATAAGTGGCAAAACTGGGTGTAGGATTCCCCCACTCCCAGCTTTACTGACTTCCTCAACAGTGATTCTTCTACTTCACTGTGGTGCTTACTCATGAAACAAATGATGCCTTGCATATAAAGCAAAGGTATACAATCTATCAGTTGGTTGCTGTACTAGAGTACAGCCTGTACTTGGACACAAGTGGGGAATGGCCCCTTCCAGCCAAAATGTCTGCCTTTGCCACTAAATCACTATGTACAGAAAGTACATACCATGAAGCTATACTTTCAAGCACAGACTCACTGCACATTCAGAAGTAGCAACTGAAGGAAAACTAGAATAAAATTTGTTGTTTTTTTTTCAGTCATATCTGACTCTTTGTGACCCCATTTGGGATTTTCTTGGTAAATGTTGGAATGGTTTGTTATTTTCTTCTTCAGTTCATTTTATAGATGAGGAAACTGAGGCAAACAGAGTTAAATGACTTGATGAGTATCACACTGCTAGTAAGTATCTAAGAGTGAGTTTAAACTCAGGTCTTCTTGACTCTAGGCCCAGCACTCTATGGACTATGCCATCTGGCTACCCTAAAAAAAGTTATACCTTCTTTAAATTTCCCAATATTCCCAAAAAAACAAAACAAGAAACACAGTCAGACCCTCTGAAATCTCCAGTTGGTTGTTGCTGTTTCTGAAGGAACATGTAGAAGAATACTACTCAGTCTATCAGGGCAGCTAAGTAAGTAAAATGGATAGAACAATGAATGGGCTTAGAATCAGGAAGACCTTAATGTTAATTAGAGTAAAAGATCTTCCCTGTGAGGTTTTGCTTTTGGGGCTTACTTTTTTTGAAAGAAGGTTCATGTGAAATTGATATAAGCAGATGAGACTGGGTTACCATTAAGGACCACCCCTCCAATCTTCTTTTTGAAAACTCAGACTTTGGTGCTTCTCTCTCTGGTAATTATGTATGTGTGTAGTGGTCCAACAGTTGGATCTGTCTGTTGATCTGTGATGTATGTATTGCTTTTGGTCAGACAGTTAGAAGTCCTATCTATTGGCTTTATTTCTCTGCTAGTATTTTCTCTGTTGGTATATGTAACTTAAGAAGATTGTTGACCCCTCAAAAGTTGCTTTCCTTTTAGAAAAGCAGATTTAAGAATCTGTGCTAGCAGGCCATCCTGTGTATGCTGGGGTGCTACTCTTAACAAAGTCAAGTGGAAGCCATGTCATTATTTCTCTGATAGCATGGTCTTCTTTGGCAACAAAGGATGAACACACACATTCTGAGTAACCATGAGCAAGTCACTTAACCTTGCCAAATCTAATCTTCCCAAATCTTGCTAATCTTCCCAAAATGGAGTCTTAGAGAGTTGGAGATAACTGAAATGACTGAGCAACAAAACACCAGAATCAACGAATGATGTACTTCTGTACAGCTTGTCCTCCATGCCTGGAATGCCTTCTTTTTTCTGCTTATGTTGTACCTTCTACATAAGTCCATTCCTGATGCCACCATCTACCATTTTTGACCCCATCAAATTACTTTGTATCTACTTTATATGAGTTTTGTATTTAGTTCCATGTGTATATGTTAGTTCCCCTTATCAAATATAAGTTTCTTGATGGCAGAGACTTTCATTTTTGTCTTTATAATCCCAGCATCCAACATAATGCCTGGCATAAGCAAATTTTCTTTACCTGGATCTTTCACACTAGAAAATCATCTTTCAAATTTTCCTGGGAAATTAAGGATTTAGTATCACCTTACTGCTAGAATATCGTTTGACATTAAATGATGATTTTTGCCATTTTTGAAGGGAATATAGATATAGAGGTGCTTAACAAATACCTGACAAGGATTTCTGGGTCACATGACCCATGAGCTAGAAGACTAAACATCTTCCATGCTCACAAATCTCAAAACTCCCTAGTATAAGAATCATGCAAAAGATTAAATAAATGTCAATGCTTCTACCCACAGACAAACATCAAAAATATTAATGAGCTAATAGACTGATGAATTAATAGGAGAGAAGACTAAGCCCTAAACATCTCTCCCCCTCTGGCTCCTACACTTTGAGGAGGCAGCAATACAATGAGACTCATTGTCTCTTATCCTGGGATACACTCAGTAATTTTCTGATTTCTGCTGCCATTTTTACCAGCACACCTTATCCCTACTCTTGCTGTCTCGGTGAGTGGTAACAGAATTGAACTTTGCCCATTCCTCTCATCATCTCCCATCCCCAGAAGAAGATAGAGGTAAATTACAAACATGTTGTGTCTGGGGCATCAGCTCACTGAACTGCAGCAGTTCTCAAAGATAACAAATAAACAGAACTAAAGAACAAACGGAGTTGGAGCAGTGTGTATGGAGCTTCATCAGAACTCAAGAAAAGGGCACTAGAATTGAGCTAGGGCCAATTTGGTCCCTCCAGAAGTCACCTCATTCAGGAACTAAGGCTAGTGAAAAGTTAACTCTCTCAATTCCCCAAAAGTAAAGAGGTTAAGACAGCTTTAAGGTCCATCCTCCTGGAAAACTGACATCAAAGGAGGAGTCTGAAAGTGAAGTGTAGAATATAAGGGAAAAGGAGTGATATTTTAAAAGAATTTAGGAGTAAGAAAATTCAATTAAAAACCTTGAGCTCAAGTAGATATATCTAGGGAAGATGGCCTCTAGGACATCTAAATGGGTACAAACATTTCTGAAAAGCTATTGTAAGATAAAAGAAAATGAAGCAATATCCAATAAATCAGAGGATCCTGTGGATTCCCAAAAAAGCACTGAACAACAACAGGATGTCCCTGATTAGTTTAAGAGAAAAATAAGAATAAAAGCAAAATGTTTAACCTGTAACATAGAAATAATTTACAGAATAGAAAAGTTTGAATCAAGAGTGGCAAGTTTTTTCAGAAAAATGAAAGAAATAACAATTGATTAGGAATACAGATACATAGAAGTAAAGAACACTCTTGTAGAGGAGAAGAAAAAAACAGAACATTACAAGAGCACAGTATCTCTACATATACAAAACATTAATCTCAAACACAAGAGGCACAGAGACAACTTAAGGATCCTAGGTCTCCGAGAAGAACACAAGGACTCAAAACATCTGATCAGAATAACGTCCAGAAAACTGTCCAGAGTTTAACACAGAAACAGAGTGTCAATTGAAAAAGATCACAGATTGCCTCCTGAAAAATAACAATAACTATGCTAGATTCTCTAAAACATAGAGTGGCTAAATTTAATACTTACACTTCCTAGCTGCAATGACAATGAAGGGACTCTCAGCTGCATTCCTAGTAGACAGTTACTCACATATGAAGTTGGCTCTGCCTGCCTCTGTGGGCAATACAGTGTATGTGCTTAATAAATGCATGTTGATTTTCTGATTAACCTCACTTGGGTTACTACAATATTAAAGTGATATTTTGCCTTTAGCTTCATCAGTGTTTGGAGCTGGAGGAGTCCATAGAACATCATTTATTTCAGTCTTATCCTCACATACTTCCTAACTATGTGACTGGGCAAAACACGTCACTCCTCTGAGTCCCAGTTTCATCATCTATAACATAAGAATAAAATAGCTCCTGATTCAGGTTTTCATTGTTGTTATTTGGCCCTTTAATGAGGATCAAGTGAGGTAATATGTAAAGTGCTTTGCACATCCAAAAGCATGATATACATGCTAGTTTTCATCATCACCACCACCATCATCATCATGGTTACTCTTCCATGTATATGAGGGTTCCTTAAAGAGAAAGAGGGGCAGAAATACCTTAGAGATCAGTTAGCAAACTTTATCTCTTCCAGTTTCCTTACTTTGAGCACTGTCCTGTAAGTCATCGGGTACATGTAGATGTTTATTATCCTTTGGATAAAGAAAATGACAAGACAGGAGAAATGAGGTTTTAAAAATGATGCACAGGAAAATGCTTTGTCTATAATAGGTATTGAATAAATATAAAGTAGGATTTAAGGAGTATTTGTTGTTACTTTAGCCTTATCATTGTGCTCCATAATATGAGAAATAAAGAAATATTGAAGAATAAAGCACTTTCCTTTTCCTGAAGAGAACATGTAGTCCCTCCTCCTCATTTTGTAGACCAGTTAAATGAAGCCCTCCAAGGTTAAGGAATTTATGTATGATAAGGCAGTACTCTGAACCCATGTTTTCTGATCTCTAGACTTGGGCTCTTAATTACAGCACACTGGCTCCGTGTCTTAAAATGAAATAATTTCTGTTATGGCAAAAATTGCCCATTTCTCTGATGACTTATGTATTCTTTCTTTTTATTCTGTGGAGAATGCAGAAGTACTGGCCTTGCTGCTCTCTGGAAATATCATCTCTGGTATCATGTCCTGGTTTCACGAATTTTTTAGTTAAGGCAATAAAAACCTGTAATGTCATCTAAGCATATCTGAAACAATTGAGGTCTTGGTCATAAGGGAAATATTAAGAGAATACCAAAGTTAATTACTAAGGCAGACATCAAATCAATATGTTTCACTTGTTGGGTACTTCAGTGAACTGAATGAGGGGATTGGACTACATACTCTCAGAGGTCCCTTATAGCTAGAAATCTATGATACCATGAATTGTCATTTCATAGATATGC
The DNA here is from genome assembly GCA_023548195.1 of Bettongia penicillata ogilbyi. Lineage (NCBI taxonomy): Eukaryota > Metazoa > Chordata > Mammalia > Diprotodontia > Potoroidae > Bettongia > Bettongia penicillata. Next base: position 3,338,661 of record JAJHZJ010000266.1, read on the forward strand.
AAATAAAATTAAGATTTACCTCCATGTGTCAAATCATTCTGTTTCCCTTCCTTCTAAAATTCAAGAAAAGAAAATAGGCAAAAAAACATAGTGAGTGTAAAAGAAATTTCATGAGGCAGAGTTCGGCTTGTAATCTTGTCACTTAGGGCTCAGGTGTTCCTGGCTCCCCACTTAGATTCTTCGAGTGATTCCTAGGACTTCAGTAATGTGTTTTTTCCTGCCATCCCTGACACTCTCCCCATCACTCCCCAAATGGATTACTAGCCATAGAGTGTTGCCTTTGGGAGAAGATATAATTTTAATAGCTGTTAGGAATGAAATGAACCTCAGAGGTCATTTAGTCTATGAGGGAAAAACTGGAGCCAGCCTTCAGTGTCCTGGTTGTTAAATTTTTCATTGTGAGGATAGATTAGAAATCAGCAAAGGATACAGATCAGGGCATGATTTAATGTTTTTTTTTATTGTCTAGGACTTAAGAAAATGAGCAGAAAATATTTAATAATGAAGATTAAGGTTAAAAAGTGTGTTGTGCACAGATTTTTTTTTTTCCAAAGAGACATTGGTTAAAAATTAACCAGCCCACTACTGAATCTAAGCTCATTTTGTAGATGAGCAAACCGAATCCCAGGTTAAATGATTTACCCTTAGTCACAAAGATAATAAATAATACAGCTGGGATTTGAATCCAAGTCTTCCAATCCAACAATCTTTCCACTAAGAAGTCTTCACTTTTTCTTCCCCTGCTGCCTCTCAATTTAGAATACACTTGTGATTTAATGGAGAATATTTTTAAAATGAGTAATTGCTTGAGGAAAATAAATAAGAGTTTAAAATACTAAAAAAAAAAAAAAAAAAAAAAAAAAGAGGAACATTACCAAGTTAGGCTTAATTCACTCAACAATTATTTATTCAATGCATACTCTCTGCAAGGTAACCTGTCAGATAACAGCTATATGAAGACCAATTATGGTAAATTCTTCCATGTTCCCCTAATTTACTTGTCATACCTATGGACAAGGGAAGGTTTATGACCAAACAAGAGAGAGGATCACTTGAAGTAAAATGAATGATTTGGATTATATAAAATTAAAAAGCTTTTGCACAAATGAAACTAATGTCACCAAAATTAGAAAATATAGGAATCTCTGGAACATTTTTTAAAATAAGTAATATCTATCAAAATATAAGAGCAAGCATTACCTAAATAGGGATAAACATCCCAAGAAGATCAGAGGTGAAGCAAAGAATTCCATTATCACCACTATTATTCAATATTACATTAGAAATGCTAGCTATAGCAATAAGACCAGAAAAAAAATGTTTAGGCAATGAGGAAACGAAACTTATTCTTTGCAAATGATATGATGGATTCCTTTAAGAACCCCAGAGAATCAACTAAAAACTAAAAAAATTAACAACTTCAGCAAGGTTATATAATATAAAATAAACCCAAAGAATCAGTATTTCTATAAGCTACTAATGGGATGCTTGAATGCATGTACTTGGACCTCAATTCTAAAATCATATTTCTCCATAGCCTCAAAACCCTATCTCAGGCAGTTTCTCCCCCTCCCAAGAACAACCTACCCCAGCAAAAATCATCATCTCCCTTCCTGATACAGTACCCAGGTGCACCTATAGAATTTATTCGCTCGAACCAGCTGTATACTTACTGGCTATGTAGTGGGTCATAACTACATTTACTACTCACTGACCTGTGTGTCCTGGACTTAGATATATGTATACTCACATGTATGTTCTCTAACAAGACATCGATGAGAGCAACCTGGTATTCTTTGGTCAGTCCTGACAATTGGTTGACTTATTTTAATTAGTTGACTTTCGGACCCAAAACTATACCTCCATGTAGCCCTACCTTGGGCTATTTCCTGATGAACTCTGGGTAAAATACATGTGCAGTAGATACTATAAGTGCATGTTTCTTTAAGAACTAATCACTCCTTAACCACTCCCTAATTCTGCCCTGAATAAATTAGTCATCACACTGAGCACATGCTATAGAATATACTATATAAATATAAAGTAGGATTTAAGGAGTATTTGTTGTTACTTTAGCCTTATCATTGTGCTCCATAATATGAGAAATAAAGAAATATTGAAGAATAAAGCACTCTCCTTTTCCTGAAGAGAACATGTAGTCCCTCCTCCTCATTTTGTAGACCAGTTAAATGAAGCCCTCCAAGGTTAAGGAATTTATGTATGATAAGGCAGTACTCTGAACCCATGTTTTCTGATCTCTAGACTTGGGCTCTTAATTACAGCACACTGGCTCCGTGTCTTAAAATGAAATAATTTCTGTTATGGCAAAAATTGCCCATTTCTCTGATGACTTATGTATTCTTTCTTTTTATTCTGTGGAGAATGCAGAAGTACTGGCCTTGCTGCTCTCTGGAAATATTATCTCTGGTATCATGTCCTGGTTTCACGAATTTTTTAGTTAAGGCAATAAAAACCTGTAATGTCATCTAAGCATATCTGAAACAGTTGAGGCCTTGGTCATAAGGGAAATATTAAGAGAATACCAAAGTTAATTACTAAGGCAGACATCAAATCAATATGTTTCACTTGTTGGGTACTTCAGTGAACTGAATGAGGGGATTGGACTACATACTCTCAGAGGTCCCTTATGGCTAGAAATCTATGATACTATGAATTGTCATTTCATAGATATGCAAATAAAATTAAGATTTACCTCCATGTGTCAAATCATTCTGTTTCCCTTCCTTCTAAAATTCTTGCTTACTGAAAAGCATAACAAATCTTTACCTTGACCTCAAGAATGTTCGAGTCCAAAAATTCATTCCAGATGACCTGCCCCTTTTGGGGGAGGGTCTCATCCCCCTCCCCCGCTCCAATCCTCATCACTACCAAGAAAGAGACTGAAAGAGAAATTCCACTTAAAATAATTGCAGACAGAATAAGATACTTGGCAATCTACCTGCCAAAACAAACCCAAGGACTTACATAATCACAATTGAAAAATACTCCTTATGCAAATGAAAATAGATCTACACAACTGGAGAAATATTAGTGGTTCACATGTAGATTGAGTCAATATAATAAAAAAAAAAAACAGTTCTACCTGTTAATTTACTTATTTGTTGTCATACCAATCAAACTATTAAAGAATTATTTTATAGAGCTTGAAAAATACTAACAAGTTTCATCTGGAAGAATACAGTGGTAAAGAATGTCAAGGGAATCAATGAAAAAGCACAAGGAAGGCAGCCCAGCAGTACTATATTATTATTTTTATACTATGTTATTATATTATTATTTCAAGCTATATTACAAAGTGGTCATCATAAAGGTAATTGGGTATTGGGTAAAAACAATAGTGATGGACCAATGGTATAGATTAGGTATACAATATACAGTAGCAAATGACCATAGAAATCTTGTGTTTGATAAACTCAAAGATGCAAACCTTTGGGGCAAGAATTTGCCATCTGACAAAATTTGTTAGAAAAACTGGAAAGTGGTTTGAAAGAAACTAGATATAGACTAATGTCTCATACTGCATATCATAATCAGTTCAATTATCAGAGATATTTGCCACAAATTATTTTTCCAAGTTATCTGCTTTTCTTCTAATTTTCATATTTCTATTACTTTCACATAATTTTTACTGTTTTTCATATTGATAAGGTCATGTATATATATATTCCTAATGTTAAAGTAGCCCTGCATTCCTGGTATAAATCCTCTTGGGTCATAGTATATGACCTTTGTGATGTATTGTTCTATGCTCATTGAGGGTGGGGGGACAATCACATATACACAAATCAATAAATACAAAGTAATTTCAAGAAGAGCATACCATTGCCTGAGAGGATCATGAAAGGTCTCATGTAAAAATTGGCACCTGAGACTTTGTTCTAAAGGAAACTAAAGATCCTACAAGAAATTGATATAAAGGAATGCAAGAAAAAGTTTCTTATCAATTAGAGAGTTATCTAGAAACAAAATGGGCTTTCTTAGAAGGCAGTGATTTTTCTCTTCATTAGAATTCTTTAAGAAAAGACTAGATAGCTACTTGTAGAGAAGATTCTTGGCCAGATGTGGGCTGGACTAGATGGGATAGGAGGTACTTTTTGAATTTGGGTGTGATCATTTGACTTGTCTAAGGTCATATAGTCATTGTAGCTTAGACCCAGGTTTTTTGACTTTTTTTCTTTGATTTTTCTTTTTTTTAAATTAAATTTATTTATTTAACTTTTCAACATTCATAGGCCATATCTATGTAATTTTGCAAATGACTTCCACAATAGTCGTGTTGTGTAAGACTAACTGTATTTCCTTCCATCTTATCCTGCCCCGCATTGCTTCTATTCTCTCTTTTGATCCTGTGCCTCCCTAAGAGTGTTGACTTCAAATTGCTCCCTTCTTCCATTGCCCTCCCTTCCATCATCCCCTCCACCCTGCTTATCCCCTTCTCCCCCAATTTCCTGTATTGTAAGATAGGTTTTCATACCAAAATGAGTGTGCATTTTGTTCCTTCCTTTAGTAGAATGTGATGAGAGTAAGCTTCATGTTTTTTTTCTCACCTTCCCTCTTTTTCCCTCCACTTTTATTTGCCTCTTTTATGAGAGATAAGCTGCCCCATTCCATTTCTCCCTTTCTCCTCCCAATATATTTCTCTCTCACAGCTTAATTTCATTTTTTAATAATGATCCCATCCTATTCAATTCACCCTGTGCTCTCTGTCTCTTAGTTTGTGTGTATGTGTGTGTATGTGTGTGTGTGTGTGTGTGTGTGTGCATGTAGTCCCACCAACTACCCAGATACCGAAAAGTTTCAAGAGTTACAAATATTGTCTTTCCATGTAGGAATGTAAACAGTTCAACTTTAGTAAGTCCCTTATGAGTTCTCTTTGCTGTTTACCCTTTCATGCTTCTCTTGATTCTTGTGTTTGAAGGTCAAATTTTGTTTTCAGCCCTGGTCTTTTCATCAAGAATGCTTGAAAGTCCTCTATTTCATTGAAAAACCATTTTTCCCCTGAAGTATTATACTCAGTTTTGCTGGGTAGGTGATTCTTGGTTTTAGTCCTAGTTCCTTTGACTTCTGGAATATCCTATTCCACGCCCTTCAATCCCTTAATGTAGAAGCTGCTAGATCTTGTGTTATCCTGATTGTATTTCCACAATACTTGAATTATTTCTTTCTGGCTGCTTACAATATTTTCTCCTTGACCTGGGAACTCTGGAATTTGGTCACAATATTCCTAGGAGTTTCTCTTTTTGGATCTCTTTCAGGAGACGATTGGTGGATTCTTTCAATATTTATTTTGCCCTGTAGTTGTAGAATATCAGGGCAGTTTTCCTTGATAATTTCATGAAAGATGATGTCTAGGCTCTTTTTTTGATTATGGCTTTCAGGTAGTCCCATAATTTTTAAATTGTCTCTCCTGGATCTATTTTCCAGTTCAGTTGTTTTTCCAATGAGATATTTCACATTCTCTTCCATTTTTTCATTCTTTTGGTTTTGTTTTATTTTAGTTTCTCATAAAGTCATTAGCCTCCATCTGTTCTATTCTAATTTTCAAAGAACTGTTTTCTTCAGTGAGCTTTTGGACCTCCTTTTCCATTTGGCTAATTCTACTTTTTGAAGCATTTTTCTCCTCATTGGCTTTTTTGAACCTCTTTTGCCAATTGAGTTAGCCTATTTTTCAAGGTGTTATTTTCTTCAGCATTTTTTTGGGTCTCCTTTAGCAAGGTGTTGACCCGTTTTCCCTGCTTTTCTTTCATCTCTCTCATTTCTCTTCCCAATTTTTCCTCCACCTCTCTAACTTGATTTTCAAAATCCTTTTTGAGCTATTCCATGGTCTGAGCCCATTGATATTTATTTTGGATGTTTGGGATACAGAAGCCTTGATTTCTATGTCTTTCTCTGATGGTAAGCATTGTTCTTCCTCATCTGAAAGGATGGGAGGAGATATCTCTTCACCAAGAAAGTAACCTTCTATGGTCTTATTTTTTCCCCTTTTTTGGGCATTTTCCCAACCAGTTACTTGACTTTTAGGTTCTTTGACAAGAGTAGGGTATACTCTGGGGACCTGTAAGTTATCAGTTCCTCCAAGGTGACAGTCAGGCGTGTACTTGTCTGGGTTCAGGGAAGAATTTTTGTGCTCAGAATCTTAGCAGAGTTTCCTCTGCACAGGCACCTGACCTCCAGTTCCACCAAGCTAGCACTGAGGGGGTAGGATTCAGTCAAGCTATGGGGGTAGGGCCACCATTCAGTGCTAGACAAAGACTAGCTCCCTCAGTGCCCCCAGGGGTTTTTGTGATCAAGCAATGGTCTCGGGCTGCTGTAGGGGCTGCCATGAGAGCTCCTGCCCCTGCCCAGTGTGGCCTCTGTGGGCAGCTGCCTGAGGTGGGTGCTATGAGAAGGCCCTTCTCCCTTCCTGGCCAGCTGAAAAAAACCCTATCACTGACCTTTGGCACCTGTGGGTTGAGGGATCTACAGACACGCTGCTGGTGTGACCAGGGATTCCAACACTGGAGATTCTAGCCCTGTGGGCTGTTCAAGAGCCACACATGGCCAAGGCTGCACTGGGCTCTGTGCTCTGCTCAGTGTCCAGTGCAACTGACCTTTCCCATGGGCCTTTCAAGTCATCCTGGGCTGGAAATCTCCTCCACTCTGTTGTTCTCCACTTGTGCTGCTCCAAAATTTGTTGAGAGTCCCTCTCTACAGGTATTTTATGGGCTGTGTGGGGAGACCCTGCATATGTGTGTCTTTCTACTCTGCCATCTTGGCTCCCTTTTTCTTTGTTTTTCCTAACTATATTATTCTGGCCCTGTCATCCAATACTTATGTACCCTTGAGTAAATAATTTAATATCTCTGGTTCTCAGTGTCACCTGTAAAACAAAAGAGATGGACTTTATGATCTTCAACCTTCCTTCAAGTATCTCTTTATGACTGGACTACCTCAGTACTTGATTTACTTTAGTATTTTAAAACCAAGAACAATAGAAACTCCAAAGTAGGTATAAAACATTTGATTCTAGAGTGTTGCCAGGGGCTCAGATCTTAGTTTGAGGACCAAGAGAGTATGAAGCAATTGAAATATTTCCAAGGTCTAGTCATTTGCCCATTTAACTAAGCAGATTTGTTAGACATGTCCCTCTGCCTCTTTTTGCCCTATCAGAAGAATGAAAATTAGTGTCTAATTCCAAAGTTTTATAGCAATTCCGCTTCTGTTCAGCATGTTTCATACATGGACCAACTCCAATTTTGTGTCTGTATTGTTTTCAGCCAAATAAATCTCTAGTTTTCAGCATTCATTTTTATAAGATTTTAAGTTCCTTCCCTTTAAGTTCCCTCTCTTCCATATCCACTCCCCAAGATAGCAAGCAGTCTGATATAGTTTATATATGTGTAGTCATCTTAAAACATGTTTTCACATTAATCATGTTGTGAAAGGAGAATCAGAACAAAAGGGAAAAACAACAAGAAAGAAAAAACCATGTTAAAATAGTATGGTTTGATTTGTATTTAGATTCCATAATTCTTTCTATGGATGTGGAAAGTATTTTCCATCATGAATCTTTTCAAATTGTCTTAGATCAATGTATTGTTGAGAAGAGCTAAGTCTATCATAGTTACTCACTGCACAATACTGTGCTGTTACTGTGTACAATATTCTCCTGGTTTTACTCATTCATTCAGCATCAGTCCATGTAAGCCTTTTCAGGTTTTTCTGAAATCCACCTACCAATCATTTCTTATAGCAAGATAGGATTCCATTACATTCATAAACCACAACTTTTTCAGCCATTCCCCAATTGATGGGAATCCTCTCAATTTCCAATTCTTTGCTACCACCAAACAAAGGTGCTGTAAATATTTTTGTACATTTCATTCCTTTTTCTTTTTAATGATCTCTTTGAGATACAAACCTAGTAGTGGTATTGCTGGATCAAAGAATATGTACAGCTTGGTTGCCCTTTGGGCATAGTTCCAATTTTTCTCCAGTGTGATTGGATCCATTCATAATTCCACCAACAGTACATTAGTGTTCCAATCTCCACACATCTTCTCCAACGTTTATTATTTTCCTTTTCTGTCATATTAGGCAATCTGATATGTGTGAGCTGGTACCTCAGAATTGTTTTAACTTGCTCTTTTCTAATTAATAGCGATTTAGAGCAATATTTCATATGACTATAAATAGCTTTAAGTTCTTCATCTAAAAACTATGTGTTCATATCCTTTGGCCATTTATCAATTGAGGAATGACTTGTATTATTTTAAAATTGACTCAGTTCTCTGTATATTTGAAAAATGAGTACTTCATCAGAAACATTGGCTGTGGAACTGCTCCCCAGTTTATGTTTTCTTTCTAATCTTGGTTGCATTGGTTTTGTTTGTGTAAAAATATTAATTTAATGAAATAAAAGTATCCATTTTGCATTTAATAATGTTCTTTAGCTTTTGTTTGGTCATAAATTCTTCTTTTTTCCATAGATCTGACAGCTAGACTTTTCCTCGGTCTCCTAATTTGTCACCTTGTATGTCTAAATCATGTACTCATTTCAACCTTATCTTAATATAGGGTAAGACGTGTTATCCTATGCCTAGTTCCTATCACACTATTTTGTAGCTTTCCCAACAGTTTTTGTCAAATAGTGAGCTCTTGGGTGTATGAAACAGTGAATTACTATGGTCATTTACTCCTGTCTTGTGTACCTAACCTATTCCACTGATCCAGCATTCTATTTCTCACTCAGTATCAAATGGTTCTGATGATTGTCACTTTATAATATAGTTTTAGATTTGGTATGGCTAGGCCACCTTCCTTTTCATTAATTCCCTTGATATTCTTGATCTTTTGTTCTTCTAGATGAAATTTGTTATTTTTTTCTAGCTCTACAAAATAATATTTTGGTAGTTTGATCAGTATAGCACAGAATAAGTAAATTAATTCAGGTAGAATTTTCATTTTTATTATATTAGCTCAGTCTACCCATGACCTATTGATGCTTTTCCAATTATTTAGATATGACTTTATTTGTGTGAAAAGTGCTTTGTAATTGTGTTCATATAGTTCCTGGGTTTGTTTTGGCAGGTAGACTCTCAAATATTTTCTAATGTCTTTAGGGTTAAACTATTTGGTTTCCAATTAATTTTTAATCTATCATTCCTTGGTCCTTTATTACATATATTTTTTATTGCATCATGATCTGATATGGATGCCTTTTAATATTTCTGCCTTTCTGCATTTGATTGTGAGGTTTTTAGTGGCCTAATATATGGTCAACATATGTATGTTGTATCCAGCACATTATAGGCTTATGGTTTTTAATCTACTCTACTATCCCCTTCAGTTTTATGGGAGAGTTCATTCCATTCACATTCACAATTATGATTACTAAGTGTCTTTTTCTCCATCTTATTTTCCCCCTTTGTACTCTCCTTTCTCCCTTTCCCTCTTCACTAGTGTTTTGCTTCTGAGCACTGCCTCCTTCAATCTGCCCTCTCTTCCCTCCTTCCCCCTCCTTTTTCTTTCCCTTTTGTCCTACTACTCTTTCCTCCCTTCAATCTACCTCCCTCCTTTTTTCCCCGCTTTGCACTCTTACTCCTTATAAGGTAAGATAGATTTCTATACCCAGCTGAGTGTAAGTTATCTTTGAGCCAAATCCAAAGAACTTAAGATTCAAACAATGCTTGCCTCCATCACTTTTCCTCTACTGTAATAGATCTTTGTGCCTCCTCTTGTGATATAATTTACCTTTTTCTGCCTTCTCATTTCCTCTCATCCAAATACAACCCTTTTTTTAATTCCTTCATTAATTTTATCATCATATAAAGACAAGTTTTGCCGACACCCTTTGTCTAAGAATACCCCTTCTAACTGACCTAAAAGAGATACAGTTCTTAAAAGTTACAAGTGTCATCTTCCTGTGTAGGGAGGGATGTAAACAGTTTAACTTTATTGAATAATACGATTTTTTCTTTTTTTTTTCATTTTTATGCTTCTCTTGAGTCTTGCATTTGAAGATTGAATTTTCTGTTTAGCTCTGGTCTTTTCATTAGGAAAGTTTGAAAGTACCCTATTTCACTGAATATCTACTTTCCCCATGAAAGATTATACTTAGTTTTGCTGCATGGTTGATTCTTGGTTGTAACTCAAGCTCCTTTGCCTAGAATATCATATTCCAAGTCCTCTGAACCTTTCATATAGAGGCTGCTTGATCCAAATTAGGAAACATTTAACAAAAGAAAAAATATAACAAACCATAGATAATGTTAATGTGTGGTTTCCCAAATAGCTACACAGCCCACAATTATGCTTATGTATAACTTAATGGTCCCCATTTCTATTTGAATTTGACACCACCGATGTGGGCAATGATGGAATCTTTGAGCTAGAAGGGATGTTAGAAATTATTTAATCATAAGATCAGAAGATTGATGGCTAGAAGGTGAATATAGGTGATGTGAATTAGCCAGAACTATTCAGACTAGCAGTGGCAAGATTCAAACTTAAATCCCCTGATTCTAAATTCAGAGTTTCTGCCATATCCCACTGTGTTGTCAATAGACTTATTTGACAGATGAGGAAAAGAAGACCAATGGGGATGAACTATTTTGTTCAAGGTCCTACATTTTCTGAATGACTATACTTCCTAGCTATCAGTTTTGTGGATTCTGGCTCACTGGGTTGAAAGAGATCATCCGTATTCTTACTAGGGAGGACAGCTCAACCTTCAGCAGAGCCTTAGGGAGGGACACTTGGCTTCAGGGCAGGGGATTTAGGAATCATTTCATTGTTCCTATTAATTTCTAGTAGTTGTTAACATCAAAACAGCTACCTCAACTTGTTGTGGCTCTGAACCTGGCTTACATCTGCAATGCAGTAGTTCATCAGGATTACTGGATTATGAAATAAGAGGCTGTAGATGAGGTCCTTGTAGATTATCAAGTCCTTTGTAAAGCAATGCCACTGTAGCTAAAAGGAATCTACCCTTTTAACCTATGATGCACTGTCTAGGGTTAGGGATTTTGATCCCTGGATTACTGTCATTTGGAGGGTGCAGTATGAGTCCCAGTAATCTCTTTGTCCTATAGTCCATTGATGCTTGCTTGTTTAATTTAAATGGAGTCATGAACAGGGCAGTGATCTATGAAGAGTTTTTGATATTCAAACAATCAATATCATACAGCATCTATTATGTGTAAGGCACTAGGGTAAGTGCTTTATAAATACTGTCTCATTTGATCCTTTTCTACCACTTTGAGAAGTTGGTGCTATTGTCAACCCCATTTGACAGATGAGGAAATGGAGGCAAACAGAGTTGGATAGTAATCAGCAAACATCTAATAAGTACCTGTTAAGTGTCAGGCATTGTATTAGTGCTAGACATACAAATAAAAAGAATGAAATAATCCCTACTCACAGATTTTACATTCTAATGTAACCTCTTCCCTGAGATAGGATCAGCTATAACCACATACTTTTATAGAATCATAAGGAATCATATGATCAATGATCATAATTACTTGCTCTTTAGGTTTGGACATGGAATTTCCTCATTGTATACAACTGCTACAGGTATAGATTAGGACACCATTCATGATTTAGTGAATGAGAGATGCCTGGGGGTATTGAGCAGTTAAGTGATTTGTCCATAGTCACACAAAGTATTAAGTATCAGAGGCAGAGATTCAATTTGACTTCTAGGTGTCTTTCTATTTACTCTTCCAAACTGACAGATAGCTTCTAGTCATCTTATTCACCTAAGAGCCTCCTATAATCCTCCCTGTAGGTTGTCTGGGTGGCTAGTCGGAGACTAGCAAGGGGTAAGTGGATGACATCCAAGCAGTCGATTGACCTTACAATCACAGGACTATGGATTTGCAGCTTGGAGAGCCCACAAATATCTTGTTCCTCCCTTACCATTAACTTAATATAGTCCAGCTCATTTGCCAGACAAACCAGAAAAAAAGAGATACTAAAAATGTGTCTGTAGCAGCCTTCAGAAAGTAAATCAGGTTTGCCTTGTACAATTACATCAGGAGTGGAATGTGTGGGATGTCCAAGTGGACCAGCCACTGAAATCAATGATTTATGACTTCAAATAAATTGCGAGGAGCCAGCCTCTTCAGGAATCAGTTTCTTCAGCTGTAAAATGGGGCTAATATCCCTGCCCCAGCTCATAAAGATCAGAAGACATTACTAAGCAAAGTCAGTTTTAAACATCCTGCAAATATAAAGAGCTATATAAATGCTAAATAATCATGTTAACTTTCTAGGTGTGATGGCAAGCGGCACCAGATAAATACCGAATAGATTAGACTATATTCAATTTGTATTTAACTTCAAGCAAATACAATTTTTGAAGTAATTTTATTTTTATGGACCATAGCTCCTTAAACTCAGTAAATCTTGTTTGTGTCTCTGAGGCTATGTGCAGGTTTGATTGAATTGAAACTTATAATCCCACTCCTGTGTTGATTTTGCTCAAGCAAAGAATGGCGGGAAGTAATCAGAGACAGACAGATTCTCTTACTTTGTCTAGTGCAAAGCTTTATGAAGAGTTGCCTTATTCCTGATGGAAGCTTTTACTCATTGCTTCCATGAGGAAGGTATGTTTCTTCACTGAAACTTAGGTAGGTCACCTTAGGCTATGAGGTGAATGGGATGAATACATCATAACAGTGCATTACAAGAAATTCTAATTTGACAAGAGAGCTTTTGGTATCTAGTGCTATATTTGAACTTCGTAAGTCAGTAAACGATGTTATTTTTTATTTTTTTTAACTGGACCTCTGATTTCATTAGTTTAGGGAATTCATGTTGTAGAAATTTTCTCTGTCAATGTAAATCGACCCTGTGCTGCTACTTATTGTCTTAGAGAGTCCTTACCAAAAGTTACCAAAGCCAGTATGAGTCAGAAGAGGAACTTGGACCTAGGTCCTTATGAGTCTAAGGCCAGCTTTCTATGTATTATTCTGTATTATATGTAGAAGAGATAGTATACATATTATCTTCATCATTTTAAAGATGAGGAAAATAAGGCTCAGAAATGAAATGTTCATATTCTAACTGCACTAGTAAGAAATGACAGATCTTGGGGTCACCAGAAAACCCAGCTTTCTGGTTCTAAGATTATGCTATTACCACTATATCACACTTGCTTTTAATAGAAAGTAGATACTTATATACAATGCATGCAATACCTAACTTAATGCATTTAGCATATTGGCACTCAATATATTGTTACTACTTTCCCCAATTTTTATAACATAAATACCTTCAATATAATTCTTTGTTTTCTCCTGTTATTCTCAGATTATAGGGGATGAGTTAAATCAAGTTAATAAGCATTAATATAGTGTCTACTTTGTGTTAGATACTTTGTTGGTAATTCCAAATGCAAACTCTCCTTTTCCACATTCTGTTTAGCCAGCAAAGCCTGCAACCTTCCTAGTCTTCTTAAGAAACTTGGCTTTTCTCTTGCTGTACTCAAAAGCTCCAACTCACTATCCATCTTCTGACAATGTGACTTCCCATCCCACCACTCATCTTAAATTTTCCAATTTAAGGTCATCAACAACCTCTTAATTACCTTTTCTTAGTGCTAACCATTAAATAACTTAGAATTTTGATGTCATTTGATTTTCACAAGAGCCCTGGGAAGTAGGTGCTATTATTATCCCCATTTTATAGCTGAGGAAACTGAGTGAGTCAAAGGTTAAGTGATTTGAGACAGTCACACAGACAGTCAGTCCTTGAGATCAAGTTTGAACTCAAGTCTTCTTGACTACAGTCCAGAATTCAATCTACTGTGGCATGATCAAATGAAGTAATAGTTGTAAGGCACTTAATGCTTAGTACAGTGTATGGCATAGAGTAGGTACTTAATAAATGCTTGCTTTCTTCCATTCTTTCCTTCTCACTCCATACTTTTACACAGGCTATCCCCCATTTTTGGAAATGAGCTTCCTCTTCAATGATATCTCTTGTAAATCTAAACTCCTTTCAAGACTAGATGCAATTGCCATCTCTTATTATAGGCTTTTTTCTGATTCCCATAGTTGAGTTCCCTTTGCCTTTCCAGAAGCAATAGGTACGATTGATTTGATTACTATTCCCATAGCAAGAAGTAGAAAGGTCAGGCCAGGCCAGGCACATGGGCAGAAGGGAAGCAGACAGAAAGATGGTCTGCATGGACAGTTGGATGGGATGTGAAGTGTGATCTGGGCCACCTAGCTAGAGCAGCATAGGTATATTAACACTCAGCAGGGCACCAATCAAGACAGCTCAACTTCAAGGCAGGACTGACATAGCTGAATGCATGAACTCCCCCAGGAAAATGCTGGTACAAGTGGAAAGAAGCAGTTAGGGCAGATGGCAAGAAAGGACAAATTTCATTTATCTCATGGTTTAGCCCAAGGAAAAAGAAAATACCTGCTGAAATGCAGGTAAGTGTAATTTGGCAAAAGTGACCTGTCTAGTTCTGGAAAATGCTCTAAGAAAGATTAATGCCCAGTTTCTTTCACCTGTAAAAAGAGAAGCTTGGACTAAGTGATATTCTAGCATCCATGAAGCTAATGGGAGCTTTATTACTTTCGGTATGTTTGGTAGCCAGAGCTAGGCTAATGAATCAATTGATCAGTCACAAATTTATTAAGCTCTCGGTGCCACATATTTTACTCATTGCTGGGACTACAAAGACTCAAGAGACTTACTTACATTACTTTCTGAGGGGAGGGGTGTGTGGCAACAGTGCACACTTAATTATAAACAAAATATATGCAAATCAATCCATTTGGCAAGCATTTGTTAAATAAGGAAGGGAAGGGAAGTGGGGGAGGAGAAGGAATAAGCACCTGTATAGAGTCTATTATGTGCACTGTGCTAAGTGGCTTACAAATATACTAGATGATGTAGATACAAATACAAAAATGAAATCATCTGTGCCCTCAAGGAGCTTACATTACTAACTTAAGTTTTATTGATGTCTCGTTTTTTGTGTCACTACAACTTCCCCTATTATTCCTCCTTGTTCCCCTCCTCAAGTGCCATTCCATAAAATACAAATAATGTTTTAAAGGGGAAAAAAAGACAAATAAAAAGAAAAAAGTCAACCTAACTGAGCAATACATCAAAAAACTGAAAATATGTGCAATGTACCACATTCACAAACCTCTCACCTCTGAGAAAAGGCTGATGTCTTCTCATATCTCTTTTTTCAAGCCATGCTTCCTTTGTGAAATTTTGTAGCCCTCACTTCTTATTATTTTGTGGTTGTTCTTTCCGTTTACACGGCTGTAGTCATTGTATATATATTCCTTTCTTGGTGTTGCTTACTTTACTCTGCATCAGTTATGTAGATGTTTTCATGCTTTTCTTGATTCCTGTAGCACAACAATATTCCATTATATTAATGTACCACAATTTGTCTAACCATCTTCAGTCAATGGATATTATTTTGTTTCCAGTTCTTTGCTACCACCAAAAGTGCTATTATCAATATTTTAGCATATAGAGCAATTTTTTCTTTTCAATAATCTTCTTGGGTATATGCCTAGTGTTAGATATCTGGGTCAAAGGATATGGCAATTTTAGTCATTTTTTTCATAATTTGAAATTATTTATGGAGCTGATAGCATGTAAGAATATACTTATATAAAAATAAGCAAAATAAGTATACACACAAAAATGTATATTAAATAGATAATTCTGGGTGGGAGGCACCATTAATTGGGGGGGTATCAAGAAAGGCTTCATGGAGATTATCAGCTTGAGTTGAGCTTTGAAGGAACCTAAGGATTCTAAGAAATGGATATGAGGAAAACGTATACTACAGTCAAGGGAGCTAGCTGGTATAAAGGTGGAGAGATTAGAACCGCAGTTTTTGAGGCTAGCAAAAATATTGCTCACTACAGTTCCTTGGGGGTAAGAGTGCTCTAATGAATAGATTTAAAATCCTTTTCTACTTAACCTCTCAATTGCTTATAAGTAACTGGAAGTACTGCTAAATTACTTGCGGATACTTTGAAATTGTCTCTCAAACCATTTTAAGCATTCTCCTTTCAATCTTATTGACACCAACGTTGTGCTAAGTAGATCCTCTTTCTTCACAGTTAAGTGTGGAGGCAAAGTCTGGAATCATATAATATATAAAATGTGACTCCAGTTCTTGGAACTGGGCACTTGGTGGAATTCCTAGATAATGCTTTCTCTTTTCTTAACCTGAAATCTATTCTTATGGTTTTCAGCCCACAGATTTTGGTGTCAGCCAGCCCAGAAAAAAAAATGGGGCACCGGATTTCTCCAAAGCCAAGGATCACTGGAAGGGGAAATGCAGGTGAGCAATGAAAAAGGGCCTCATCAAGACTGCACAGATGGCTTTCAAAATGCCAGCCAGCCAAATGGCCCACCAGGCACAGTGAAGAAACGAATGTGCATATAAGCAGGTTGGGGTGAGTATGACTTCTAAATGTGATTGGAAGTGAGTGGGGGAAGGGAAGGGACAGGAGGCAGAATTAGTCAAACCCTGACCAAGATAACCATTTCACCGCCTGGCATTTTGACCCATCAGCATCTGCCTTCCTGGGGCTCTATTGGATTTCCTCTGCTCTAGCAGGTGGAGCTCAGGTGCACTGGGCAGATGATGTGCTTGGGACCTGCTGGGATGAAGGTTGAGCCACGATGCATTGTCAGATGCCCCTTGCTGGATGATCTATGGAGCAGTGAGAATGGCACTGTTTCATTAAAAGGGTGCCAGGCCCTTTCCCTCTGGATGTACCTCCATGCCAGAGCCCAGAAACAAAAGTGGAAGGCAGTCAAGAATGCAAACAGGGTGAGGAAGATGGAAAGCTTACCAGGAAAAAATCAATAGGGCCCTCCCTCATTTTATGAAGGTCATAATTTTAATTCTTCTTTCCATTGCATCCATTCCAGTCAAGGCCCTTGTCATCCTCAAACTTTTCACACTTCTTCAGTATATAAAGTATTCAAAGGCACACATGCTCTCTAGGAACATGCACAGACACCCTGATAACCTGTTTCACAAATAAAGGGCACAGAAATTCCCAGTCACACTGGGTTGGACTATATCACAAGGCAATTGGCAAAAATCCCTGGGATTTCAATCAGCTGTACTTTTCCATCTTCCCTAAATTTTCATTATTCCCAGGGGGAAAAAAATAAAACAAAATGAAAAAAAATTAAAGGATTTTTTTTTCTTTTAAGAACCTTTCTTCTAATCTTGCCTAAAGAGGACATAAGGTTTGTGAAACAGGAAAACTATTCTCTCAGACAGTAATGTTTATTTATGAAAATGATGTGATTTATAGTGTTTATGGTTTAATTGAAGGAGTTGAAGGAGGATTTGGTGTCCAAACTGGGTTCAAGTCTGCCAATAACACCTATTACTTATATGATAGTAGAAAAATCACTTATCCTTCCAGCCTCAATTTCCCCTCAACATGAAAGGTAAAGTAATTCTTTCATGAATTATTACAGAGTTGCTGTGCAAACCTATGAATATATTATTTATGCAGGACTATCTCTCTTTTTAATTTTTTTTAGGTTATACATGTGTATTCATGCAAAACATTTCCATAGTAATCATGCTATGAAAGAAAGCAAACAAAAAACCCTCAAAAAAAATAGTTAGAAAAGAAGTATGCTTTAGTCTATATTCAGACACCAACAGTTCTTTCTCTGGGGATGGATAGTATTTTTCATCATAAATCTTTCAGAGTTGTCTCAGATCACTCTACTGCTGAGAATAGTGAAGTCGTTCATTCACAGCTAATCATTTTATAATATTACTGTTACTTTATACACAGTACATTTCACTTTGCATCAGCTCATCTTAGTCTTTCCAGGTTTTTCTAAGAGCATCCTCCTCATCATTTCTTATAACACGGTAGTATTCCAACATAAACACATACCACAATTTGTTCAGCTATTCCCCAATTGGTGGGCATCCCCTCAATTTCTAATTCTTTACACACCAGAAAAGAGCTACTATAAACACTTTTGTACATATGTGTTATTTTTATTTTTGTTTTTTATCTCTTTTAGGATACAGACATGGTAGTTGTATTGCTATGTCAAAGGTTTTTGTAGCTTTTGGTTTTATAGCCCTTTGGGCATAGATTCAAATTGCTCTAGAGAGTGATTAAATCAGTTCACAACTCCACCAGCAATGCATTAATGTCCCACATTTTCTACATCCCCTCCAACTATGATCACTTTCCTTTTCTTTCCTATTATCCAATACAATAGGTATAAGGTAGTAACTCAGAATTGTTTTAATTGTCATTTCTCCAATTAATAGTGAGTTAAAGCATTTTTTTCGCATGATGATAGATGGCTTTGATAACCTCATCTGAAAACTTATTATATCTTTTGATAATTTATAAGTTGTGGAATGGCTCTCATTTTATAAATTTGACTCAGTTCTCCATATGTTTGAGAAATGAGGCCTTTATCAGAGAAATTTGCTTCAAAATTTTTTTTTCATAGTTACTATTACAAACAGTATTTCCCTCTATCATATTTCCTCCATTTATTCTATTCTCTCTCTCTTTTCACTCTGTCCCTCTTTAAATGTTTTGATTCTATTTCCTTTTCCAATCTGACCTCTCCTCAACCCCTGCATCCTCTTCCCCTCCTTATTTTCTATAAAGTAAGATAGATATCTATACCCAATTGAGTAAGTAGATGAGCCAATTCTTATAAGAGCAAAGTTCACTTACTCCTCCTCAGCCCCATATTGCCCTCCACTGTAAAAACTTTTTCTTGCCTCCTTTATGTGAGATAAGTTACCACATTCTATCTCTCCCTTTCCTTTTCTCCTAGTACATTCCGTTCTCAAACTTTAATTTAATTTTTGAGATATCATTCCTTCATATTCAACTCATACCTGTGCCCTCTGTCTATACACACACACACACACACACACACACACACACTCCTTCCAATTGCCTTAATAATGAGATAAGTCTTATGAGATAAAAGTATCATCTTCCTTTGTAGGAATGTAAACAGTTTAACCTTATTAGATCCCTTATGAGTTTCCTTTCCTGTTTACCTTTTTATGCTTCCCTTGACTTTTGCATTTGAAGGTCAGATTTTCTATTCAGCTCTGGTCTTCTCATTAAGAATGCTTGAAAGTTCTCTATCATTGGCTATAGTATTCTTGGGAGTTCTCATTTTGGGATCTCTTCCAGGAGGTGATTGGTGGATTATTTCAATTTGTATTTTACCCTCTGGTTCTAGAATATCAAGGCAGTTTTCCTTGAAAATTTCTTGAAAGATGATGTGTAGGCTCTCATTTTAAATCATAGATTTCGAGTAGTCCAATAATTTTAAAATTATCTCTCCTGGATTTGTTTTCCAAGTCACTTGTTTTTCCAGTGAGATAATTCACATTGTCTTTTATATTTTCATTCTTTTGGTTTTGTTTTATGTTTTTGTGATTTCTCAGAAAGTCATTAGCTTTAATTTGCTCAATTCTAATTTTTAAGGAATCATTCTTTTTAGTGAGCTTTTATACCTCCTTTTCCATTTGGCCAATTCTTCTTTTTAAGAAACTTTTTTTCTTCAGTGAATTTTCATACCTCTTTTTCCATTTGGTAAATTCTTCTTTTTAAGGCATTCTTCTCCTCATTGGCATTTCATTTTTTAACCAGTTGTTCTGTTTTTAAGGTGTTATTATCTCCGGTATGGTTTGTGTTTGTCAAGCTGCTGACTTACTTTGCAAGATTTTCTTGCATCACCCTCATTTCTATTCCCAATTTTTCCTCTACTTCTCTTACTTGATTTTCAAATCCTTTTTGAGTTATTCCATGGCCTAAGACCATTTCATATTTTTCATGAAGGCTTTAAGTGTAGGTGCTTTGACTTGATCTACTTCTGAGTATGTGTTTTGATCTTCTTTGTCACCACAGTAACTTTCTAGGGTCAAAATTTTTTTTTTCTATTGTTTACTTATTTTCCCAATCTGACTTTTAACTGTTTGTTAAAGTAGGGCTCTGCTTTCAGAGTGAAGGTTGCATTGTTCCAAGCTTCATGGGTTATATGCAGCAGTTTTCAAAGGTACTTCTAGGAACCTGTAAGTTTTCAGTTGTTCCAAGGTGTTATGCTCTAGGGAGAGGTGTTTACTCATCTTCTGGCCTGTCCTCTGATTTGTGAGTGACCACAAGCATTCTTTCTACTCTGAACTGAGAGGAGGGTCCCCACTCCACTGTGGTTCTAAGCTCTGTGCTAGTGCTCCTCCTTGCCCTGGGACTAGCATGCAGGACTGTAACCCTGATCTGAGTATGGCAAAGTAACAGAGTCCTGCATCAATGCCAGCAAAGAGACTGCTGTAATCTTCTTCTGACCAGATTTATAATTATTTGACTTTGGATCCTCCAAGGTCCTTGAGAACAAGAACAGTCTTTTGCTTTGCTTTATATCTCCAGAACAGTTTTCCAGCCAAAGACAACTTAGAAGATTGGCAGGAAAGTTGTCTTAGGCTGGAAAATCATTTCACTCCATCTTCTCATGGGTTCGGCTAGTCTAGAATTTATTTAGAGTCATTATTTAAAGGTATTTGGAGGGGTTTGGGGGAGAGTCTCTGCCTTTGCTCTGCCATCTTGGCTTTGCATCCTCTATGTAAGCTTATCTCAATACTCACTGACTTCAATGGCACAAATAATAATCTGTTTGCACCATTTATCAATCAGTCAACAAGCCAGTTTATTAAAGGCCTGCTATGTGGCAAACACTGTATTAAATTCTGGAGATGTGCAAAAGACTTTTCTTGTTTCCATAGAATTTACAATGTAATGGAGAATCCAAAAGCAAAGAACTATAAATAAATAATATATATACAAGATGAAATGGAAACAACCAACAGAATTTGAAACACCAGAATTAAGGGATATCAAAAAAGGCTTCTTGTACAAGGTGGAATGCTAGCTAGGGTAGATAAGAAGGAGATATGAAAAAAAGAAAGTTCCAGGCTTTGCTTGAGTCAGGAGATGTAGTATCTTGTGTAAGAAACAACAAGGAAGCCAAAAATCACTGGACGGCACAATATATCAGAAGTGAAATGTGTGAGAATACTAGAAAGATAGGAAAGAAGGATTTAAAAGCCAAATAGATTCTATGCTTTAAGAAATGATGAACCCACTAGTTTTTGAAAATCATGGATAAACTTGCATGAAATATTGAAGAGTAAAATGAGCAGAACCAAGAGAATTTTGTACAAAGTAATAACAATATTGTTTTAAGAAGAACATTGAATGACTAAGTCATTTTGACTACCATAAATGCCCAAATTAACTACAAAGGACATATAAAAGAAGGTTCTATCTGCATCCAGAGAAAGAACTGAGAAATAGGTGTCTAGAATGATTTTACACATCTATATCATTATATGTGTACATTTGTACCTAATAGTAGCCATCTCTATGGCAGGGGGGTTGTGGAGAGAAGAAATAAAAGAAGAAAAAGAAATTTGCATCATACTTTTATTATACATCTAAAAGGAATAGCAAGTTGTACAAAACAGATTTGCAGTTTCATGTGCAATCATCTTTTTTTTAAATTCTACTATGTTATGGAAATGCTTATTCTATTTCATAAATTAAAAATAAATAAATAAAATTTTTGAAAAAGCTCAGTTTGGCAGCTAAGTGAACAGTGAATTGGAGTAGGGAAGGATTTGATGCAAAGTGACCAACTGTTAGGCTATTGCAATAGTCCAGGCATGAGGTGATGAAAGCCTGTACCACAGTGCTAAAAAGTCTTCTTCAGGGTCTTGTCTGTAAGAGTTTCATACAACATGATTGGGGCTTTTGTCTCACCTTCCATCAATATTACAGATCATCATGTTAGCTATCCACATTGCACCCATTGCTCTCAATATATAAGGAGCCCATTTCCTTTTCTGGATTTACACCTCCTCTTGCACACAATTCCTCACTGGTAATATGTTCAACCTCATCTTTCTCTCAACCCACTCCACTGCCCCATTCATATCTCCTTTCTCATTGGGGAACTGAAATTTAAGTTCTTTGAAAATTGTGACATCCCAAGATTCCAAACCATAGAGCTTTGCCAGAAGAATGGCAATGTTAAAAATACAACAACACAACCACGAAGTTTTACTAGAGGCAGAAACTTAGAGGAGGTCTATGAGGTGGCAGCTCAATTTTAAGGGCACAGAATGACCAGTTCTCAAGATATCTAAAAAAGAAGATTGTCCAAAACAACTAGAGGGAAAATCACAAGAATTTTTACTCTTGAAAAAAAAAGATGCTAAAGATGATATGACATACTAATGCATGTTCCTTTTGACATGCATGCTTACTTATTTGAGGCTATGAAATTTTTTAGGAATGTTTCATTCAAAGATTGAGGCCCCACCTTACAACACAAGAAGAAAAGAAGCATGTTTTTTACAAATTATGTAGCACTTCTGAGCATAATTTTATAATCACACAACTGAATAAAAGGTTCAGTATTAATTGTATGGGGCATTTGACAGCCCAAATATTTGGTAAGGAGTTGGGGGAGGGATGGTAGAGTGGGGGGATGGAGAAAGGATTCTTTATGGATGATGGAATTCCCCACAATTTATGAATAACATGAGGATGATTGCTTTTTCAATCTATTATTCACTCCAGCAGAGCCTCCATTTTTTTTGGAGAGATTCTATATGTGCAAATGTCAGCAAAACATTTACTAAATGATCTTATGCTACCTTTGTAGATAAGGTGGAAAAATGTGGATTAGAGGACTAGTCTAGTATTCTGGTCTGGACCAGTTCCTCGATAAATTAGGTTGTATACTATAATGAAATGAGACACTTGTCAGTCATTTCACAGTTCACAAAAGGAGATTTACTTAGCTATAGCGGGAGAACAATATGCAAGAAAGATATGCATTAAGGACACACTGAACTGATTCAATTGAACAAAGTTCCCCTGTATCTGAGTTGCCTGTTATGGTTTTATTAGCCAAACATCAGAGAGCATCTGGGACTATTTGTGGTAGTTTTTCTACTTGTTTTTTGTCCTTTGTGCTCAAAGAGGACCCAAATGACACCATAACATCAAGGTCAGGGTGAAGTGTGTCTGGCTGTGGCTGATCATATTGATAGGAGCTGAGAATGCTCTATCATTGATTGGTTAGGCACAAAGAGTCCATATAACCATTTGAGAGGAAGATGTCTCTAAATTTGCATATCTCACATTTATTTTGAGCTATCACAATTCTGCTTTGCTTATAGCAAAGTGCCTTCTTTGATGTAAGCATGCTATGGTGGATGATCCTGTGCTGGTGTCTTACATGTCTCACAACTGATACCAAAGTTCTTCAGAGAGACATTGAGAGTGTCCTTGTATTGCTCCTTCTGACCACATGTGAGGACCTGTTTTGGATGAATTCTCTATAACATAGTCTTTTAGGCAAGCAAATATTTGGTGTTCTAACAATGTGGCCAGACCATCCAAGTTGTACTCTTCGCAGTATAGTTTGAATTCTAGGCAGTTCAGCTCAAGAAAGGATCTCAGTGCCTGGCATCTTATCTTGCTAGGTAATGTTCAAAATCTTCCCAAGACAATTCAAATGGAAGTGGTTCAAACTTTTGGCATGGCTCTGGTAGAAAGTACAGGTTTAATAGACATACATCAATGAAATCAGCACAATGGCTCTATATTCAGTATGAAGGCAGCTTAATACTTCTTCTCTCCCAAAGATTCTTTCAGAGCCTACCAAATGCTGAGCTAGATCTAGTAATGCATGTTGTCTATGTGCATATCCTTGGAAAGTACACTGCCAAGGTAAGTGAACCTATCTGCCGCATTCAAAATTTCTCCATTTGCTGTAATTGATGGTTCTATGTATGGCTACTGGAGAACCTCTATTTTTTTTTTTTTTGGTGTTAATTATTAGGCCAAAATTAGCACAAGTGACAAATAATTGATCCATATTTTGTTACCTTTCAGCTTCAAGGCTATGTTGAATACACAATCATCTGTAAACAGAAAGTCACCCACCAGCTCTCTATTTTAGTCTTGGCTTGTCACCTTTTCAAGTTAAATAATCTATCTTCAGTGTGCTAATAAACCTTGACACCATTTTCATCCTCATTGAAGATGTCTAACAACATCACTGAAAATATTATTCTAAAAAGCATGGGAACAAGCATATAGCTTCATTTCACTGGTGACTAGGAAAGCTTGAGAGCATCATCTAATATTTAGAACCCATGCAAGCATGCCATTGTAAAACTGGCATATGGTATTGATGAACTTCTCTGGAAAACCAAGTTTCTCCATGAATTTCCACAGGTCCTCTTGACTCAACAGTATAAAAGGCCTTGGTTATTTCAATAAACATTGTGTGCAGATCTCTGTTCTGCTCCCAGCATTTTTCCTGGAGATGTTGGCAACAAATACTATTAAGTATTCTTTGGTCCTTTCTGAAGTCACACTGACTCTCGGGTAGATGACCATCTTCCAGATAAAGGATCATCCAGCTAAAGAGAACTCTTGCAAGAATCTTTCCAGCAATGACTAAGAGAGAGACCCCTCTCTGATTTCCTCAGAACAACTTATTTTCTTTTCCTTTATAGATAGAGTCATCACTGAACTCCTGGGGGATAACCTCCCCTTGCCAAATAACCTGGAAGATTTCACTCAGCTTTTGTATGAGCAATGGACTCCCTACTTTGTAAATCTCTGATGGAACAGAGTCAGCACCAGGCACTTTGCCACACGAAAGGAATCTAATGACATTCAAAACCTCTTCTTCAGTTGGAAGTTCAGCTAGGGAGGGATTGACTTCAACCTGAAGTGAATGGGCAGTGGTTTAAGTTTATCACTAATCAATGTGGTTCCAGCAGCACTGAGTAGTTGAGATGCCCCATAGGTCTTTGACCTATAAATAGCTTTCAGGGTATCATAAAAAGTGCTTTGAATTGTTACTATCAACATAAAGTTGAATCTGATCTGCCTTCCTACCGAGCCAAGAATCCTGCATCTCTCTAAGCTTTGTACTTTTCTTTTGATGGAGGTAAGCATCATCTTCTTAGAGGTGGATGAACTATCCTGCTGGTAAACTCTGCAGTGTTCTTGTTTATTTTATTTAGTAACTTATGAATTTCCACATCATTTTCATCAAACTAATACTGATTTTTATGAGTGTTCTGACCCAAATGAGTAAATGTGGCACTGTACAACAAGTCTCTGAAAGCTGCCCACTCATTTTCTGCTCCACCATTGCCAGCCATGTATTGGCTCAGCTTTACCTCCAAGTTAGCAAAAAAACTAACCCCCAAAAAACTCCCCCCAACAAACTGCTCACAAATACATAAGCATTCTAGTCTGTTGACATTAAGTCTTCTGCTAGTCATCTTGCCTTGGAGCTGCTGCTTTTGCAGAACATGAATTTTTAGCTTAGAGAACAAAAGTCTACTAATTCAGGACTCTGTTGCCACATGTCACCTTTGTCACTTGCACATCATGTCTGTCTCTTCTCCTTACAATGACATAGTCTATTAGATGCCATTATTTGCTGCAAGGATGCATCTATGAAGTTTCTTTTATATTTAGATATATTGAAGAAAGTATTGGTGATGAGAAGGTTCCGTAGTAAGTGATCATTGCTGTTTTGAAGACCATTTCCCCCAAGGACTCCATGCCATGTAATCTGTGCCTACTCTGACATTAAAAGCACTTAGAATTACAAACTTGTTCTCTTTCTGCATATTGACAATGAGGGTCTCCAGGTCTTCATGAAATTTTTCTTTGATCTTGTTAGGGTTCATCATGGTGGGAGTATATGAACTAATAATGATGATAGTAGCATGGCATTTTCCAAAATTTTGAAAATTTTGCCCAAAGTCACAACAGTCTCACTTTTCAGAGTCATTGGAGTTCAGTGGCAAGACAATACTCAAACAGCTGGCAATGGTTTGTGATGCAGTGGATGATTGCGACATCTTTTATGTTTAACCAAACTCTAATAACTCCATAGAGTATGCTTCCACTGCCTTTATGGCCTGTAGAAATAAAATCTTCACATCTACTTAAAATACTAGGGAAGTCTTAACATGTTTTGACTAGATAACCCGCTAACTCACCAAGAGGTTTGAAGCTAGTAAGTCTCAATCTGGTTTAGGACATCTGAAGAGATGGTTTTATTGGGGTTTTATAGCTGAGCATGCTACAGCTCCTTGGAACCACAGGTAAGAGCTATGGCACATGGGTGGCAAATGGACACAAAGGCAGGTGAGTAGCCCTGAAAGGGCTCTGCAGCCCTCATGCCAGAAGTACTTGTTCTTCCTGGCCCCATACACCCTAATTTTGTACTAAGGTGATCAGGAAAAGATACCAGTAGCTTGAGCTATGAGTCTCCTGAGCCAGTCAAGTATGAAAGATGGTGTTAATGCCTTTAAGGAAAATCTACCCTTAACTGAATGAAGATGAGGAGTTGGGATAGTGCTCTCACTACATATACTTAGGTATGGATCAGGATAATAGAGATAAAACTTGTTGAGTGGCTGAGTCCAGAGTAGTTATTAAGGAACCAATATTGAATCATAAAAATGTATCTGGTATAGTACTTTGGGAATATGTCCTTGGCTCTGGGCTATTTAATATTTTTAATCAATGACTTGGTTAAAGGCATAGACAGAATCATTATCAAATTCATGGCTAGCAAAAGTTGGGAATAATCATGAACATATCAAACCATGGGATTAAGATGTATGAAGACTAGAATAATGATTGGAACCTAATGAAACAAAAATTAATAAAGATGATTTTAAAGATATCTACTTGGGTTCCAAAAATCACCCTCAGATATATAAGATAGGACATGAGTTGCTATACCATAGTTTCTATGAAATTGGTCTCAATCGACAAATAAACACTTATTAAGTGCTTATTACATCCCAGGCTCTTACCAGCTATAAATATGTTGGGATGAATGGGGGTTTTTATCAAGATGCCTGTATGTTTTTAGAGAGTGCCAAATTAAGAGCGAATACCCACAATACTTATAACTTTGTAAGAGCAAGGACCCCAGCATACACAGGAGGGCTTGTTGCACAGGTTCTTCGATCGACTTTTTTAAAAGGAAAGCAACTTTTGAGGGGCCAGCAATATACTTTAATCAACCACATCTATCACTTAGTTCAGTGGAAAAAGTCAGCACCCTGAACTTCAGAGAAAATCTACAGAGAAAATACAGAGAAATAAAAATCAACAGCCAGGGCTTCCAACTGTCTGACCATAAGCAATACATATATTGTTACCAGAGAGAAAAGCACCAACATCTAGGTTTTCAAAGTGGGGGCAGAAGGCTCCTTAGGGGCTGCCCAGAGTCTCATCTGGACAAACAAATACTTGTAACGAGTAAGCCCCAAAGTAAAACCTCACCTCAGAGTACTTGCACTCTTTTCAGAGTCAGAGGGCATCCCAACCCTTGAGAACCAATGCCTCATTAGAAATTAACAAAGGTGTGAGAATCCCCTAATCAAGCTTCCCTTAATGGGACATGGGGAAGATCTTTACCTCTCTAATTAACATCATACTCTTCAACACAAGAGAACCAAAAGAGCTCAGTACCTAGCTTTTAGGAATGAATAATGGAGAAGAGATCTTAGATACTAGCTCAGGTGAGCTCCTGTCCCTATTCCTCTCTCCTGTCCACATCTTTACTTACTATACCCCATCTCTAGCTTGTCTAGTAGTATAATATATGAGTATAAACAGGGAGTGGTGCTTTGCAGTCTGTGGTACTAGCCCAGGTTTACAAATTCTTACATATGAATCTAATCTTTGAGGTACAGATTAGATTCTACATCTTCTATGATCTCTTTAATTCTGATTCTATAATTCCTCACAATGCTTACCATGAAGATTGGCACACAACAGGTCATAGATCATTACTGAATTGACTTGAATTTCCTTATAAGACAGAGTTTCTAGTAAAAAGGAGATGAGGCAGCATGGTATAATGGTTGCACACTGGACCTGGATTCACGAAGACCTATATTCAAATCTCACCTCATAAACTAGCTGTGTTACTCTGCATAAGTTTGCTTAACTTCTCTGGGTCTCAGATTTCTCATCTTTAAGAAGAGGATATTGGACTTGATGTTCTCTGAAGTTAAAGGCAGCTCTCAATCTATGATCCTAAGAATTTAGTTGAATCTCATTTTTAGTTTGGAAAAGCAAGGTACCTATAATTCCATACAAGGCACATGACAGCTATGTTTCCTAAGTAAGGTCTGAATAGTACACCTTCCTGAAGTTGAAAATTATGTCTCTTGAGTCTTACTGTCCACTGGAAGCTTTAAGCCTTCAGGGTAACACAATGTGACTTTTCACCCAATATGCCACAGAAAACAAAGTATTTGAGCATCAAAAATATGTGCATTTATAAAAAGCAATATTTTAAACTGTCACTCAACATGTCCTTTCCTGTATGTTGAACCCTAGGTATCTGACTATCTTATCTAGCCCCAGCCCACCCTCACCTCAGAAATCTGTCAGAAACATGTTGACAAAAGGACAACTTCAGAGACACTACACTGTCTGGGGATGTCATCCTCCAAGGGTCCCTGGGGATGATTTTGAAAATGCACAAACTTTACTTGAATCTTATGAATTTACTGTGGATGAATGAGGAGATATGACCCTGTAGAACTCAAGTCTACAAGTCTATTATTTGTCCCCGGTTGTTTAAAGTCAGCCTGGGAGTGTCTGGGTACAGGCCCTAGCCAAGACCTCTGCCCCTTACCCAAAAGAGTTTTGGTCCCATTTGTTTAAAGGACCCTGATAAACCTCACCTTGAAAGCTCCTTTGATTTCTTTCTGCTAAGTCCATAAGCTTTTCATTATCACAATGCCCAATTCCCACCCTTGATCCTATCAAAATCCCATTCTTCAAGCTACTGGCCACTCCCATCAAGATCTTCCTTAGATCCAATCTTTAGTCATCCCAGGGTACTGGTCATTCCTATCAAGATCTTTCCTAGATTTGACCTCTATACTAGTTATACCCTTCAAGATCCTACCTCTAGACACTCCAGGCTGCTGAACACTCTCATCAAGACTATCCCTGGAACCCCTAGACAACTTGGCCAGACCTGCATTCTTTCCTCAGTCCTTTTGTATCAAGAAATGTATGAAATATCTTGTTTCCATGAAAGTGCTCAAATTCTATCTGCTTACATCTATCTAGCCTGCTTACATTAGCATTACAAAGACTCAAGGTTCAATATGGTCTTCTGGCATTAGTGATACAAATGCTTAGATTCCTTAAGAGTCTACCCAATTTTGAGGATCTTTAATAAAGTTTGTTTTTTATTTTGGTTAAAAGAAGGTTTGGGTTGAATTAATTTGATGAGGAAGCAGTGTGTCTCTATTTTGGGGTCCTGAACACTCCATTCTCACTAAGACAATCTGAATCTTTGAAGAGATTAAAAATAGAAATTATAAAGGAAAGTTTCATACAGTCTTGTTTTTTTTTTCCTGTAAGACATGTGGGTACCTTTTTTGTCCTCCTTTTGCTCTGCCTCTTCTTCAGTATGGCATTTGGAGGAGCAGAGTCTTCCAAGAGGTTGGCAATTTACCTAGTTCCCTGCTGCAATACACAGCAGGTGTTAATTACTTTGTTATTTCAATTGATCAAAATGCTCCTAATGCCACAAAGACTCTGGGCATGCTATTCAGACAACACTGAATTTTTCTTCCCATTCATCTAAAAAGCCAGTCTTTAATCCCTGCTTGTTCAGCCAAAAGCCTGATTAGAAAAATGACCCTCATCTCATGGCCCAAATGTCTACAAATCCAGGCTCAATTTTGCCAACATGGGAGGGGAATTCCTGAAATCTGTCCATGGAAATTTGGATCCAGTCTCAATCATTATGTACTGTAAAGATGAAGGAAAGTCACCAGTCAACAGATCAGATCATATCATAATCAATATCTGGAATTTTCCTTCCTACCCTTATAGATTTAGAGCTGGAAGGGGCTTTTAGAAATCTTCTTGCCAAACCCTTTTATTTTACAGATAAAGAAACAGAAGATCTGATAGAATAATTTCATTGACTTCCACAAAATCAAACAGGTATTCAAATCTGGGTTTTCTGAGTCCAAGTCCATTAGACACTGTCTCTGTGGAAAATATTATCTTACAAAATTATCACATCTTGCGCAAGTACTATTACTGACTTGGGACTTCTGTTCCATTCTGAGCCAAGTTAACTGAAGAAGGGGAGTTAAAGTGGAGGGAGATATTTTAGGATTTTATGGCTAAAGTAAGACTTCTAAAGGTGAACAAGTTAGAGTGCAACTTGACTTGGCCCCAGAGAAGGGTTAGGATTACCAACTTCTCCCTTCTCTGCAGCAGCTTGATATTATCAGTCATCCTCTCTCTCTCTCTGTTTCATCTTCAATCTTTCACTACCTATTGGTTCTTGGCTACTCCTAAAAACATGTTCAAGTCTACTCCCATTTAAAAAACTGCAATTGATATGGTCATTCCCTAAGAGCTATTGCATTTATCTCTCTTCCCCTTTGATACTGAATTCCTAAGAAGAATCATTTATCCTCATTGTTTCTACCTCCATTTCCTCAATGTCCATTTAATTCTAATTCTACCATTAGCCTAACATGATTCTCTTCAAGGTTACCCAAAATCTCCTAACTGCAGAATCTGATAGCCTTTTCTCAATTCTTATCTTCTTCAAATGAAAAAGCTTTGCAAATTCTAAGTATTGTGCTAAGTATTGGAGACAGTCATTGCTTTCAAGGAATGAACAATTTAATCAGGAAAGACAACATACAAAATAAAACTGACATACAGAATAGGTGGAGAAGATTTAAGTCCTAAAGTTACAGTTGAAGGGTAGAGGGTAAGGCCAAGAGATCTTTAAGTTACTGCAATAGGTCATGGCAATGCCAGGAGTCTGCAAAGCACAAAGACATTGCAGATGGTGAGGCCAAGAGGCTTCTAGTAGCTAGTATCAGGGAAGATGGTAAGGCTGCCAGACAGAAAGACAATTGAATTCTGGGATAGTAGGGGCAGGGAGAAGTCAATCAGTCAACAAATGATTATTAAATACCTGTGATGTGCCAGATACTATGCTAAACGACAGTCCCTGCCTTGTAACTATATAGAGGGTAAGTTGAATATAATAGAGGGAAGGCACTAGGATTAAGAGAAGTTAGAAAAGGCTACCTGTTGAAGGTGGGATTTTATCTGGGCCCTGAAGAAAGCCAGGGAAACCAGGAGGCAGAGATGAGGAGGGAGAACATTCCAGGCATGGGGGAATAGGAGGATAGTGAGAAAAAAATACCAAGAGTTGAGAAATGGAGTTTCTTGTTCAAGGAATAGCAAGGAGGCCAATGTCACTGGAGCACAGAATACATGGGAAGGGCAGCTGAGGATCTGGGGGATGCAGTCTAAAAAGACTGAAAAGGTGGGGGAAGGGGTGGCTTATGAAAGCCTTATGAAGTCAAGAGGATTTTTTATTTGATTCTGGAGGTGATATGAAGTCATTGACATTTATTGAGTAGGAGGCTAAATGCTGAATGGAAGATCACTTTGACAGCTGAGTGGAGGATGGATTTAAATGAACAAAGATGAATCAGGGAGACCAACCCACAGGCTATTGCAACAGATGTGAGGGAAGGACTAAGCAGGGAAGATGAAAAGGAAAATGTACTTCTGACATCTGACACCAGTGCCCATCTTCCTGGACAAAATTCTGAATTTGTAGATTAGAAAACCTAGTTCAAAATCCTGCCTCCAGCACTTACTAGTTATTTATCTATGAACAAATCAATTATCCTTTCTGATCCTCAGTTTCTTCATCTGTCAAATGGGCAAAATTGATAACACCAGATAGATTCCATTACTGAGGTAAAAGGACTTCAAAGGTGAATTATTCAATGCTGAAAATATTTTTCCTTTGAGAGCTATCATATTTCCTTTGCTATAGGAACCCTGTCTATGCATGCAGATCAGAAATTATTCATTAGTACTGGGAGTTTATGGTGACTTCCCCCAAGTAAGGTGGTCAGCATATATCTTGTGCCTCACTGTCAGGACTTTAACCCAGATCTTCCTGACCCCAGTAGAAATGGGGACCACTAAAGGCCTACAGAGTGACTTGTAAAATTATACTTTAACTGTGCCTTTGTTTTATTGTACTTTTCTTTGCTTTATTGAATATGTCCCATGTACAATTTAAAATTGCATTTTATTTTGGTTTGGCCATACTAGAGGATGTCCCACAGGGTATTTGCTCTACATTATACTTCATCGCCTACAGCTGAAAGCAACAAATAGGCTTTTCCTTTTGGTATGCTTAAGGGAAGTCCCTAGAGGGAAGATCATTGGAAACACCCAAGGGATTGTCCACATGGCATAGACAGTAAGGGAAGGATAATTAGGCAGCCAGTCATACCCTTAACCTGAGGCCAGGACTAAGACATTCATTTCTGGGCATCCAAACACCATCCCACTTACTGTAGGGACTGCTGTCCCCGAACTACCTAGGACTCCCTCACACATCATCTGGGATTAACAGCTCTAAAATGGCACTAGAATGGGGTTTGGAAAGGAAACAAGGAGGGAAATTTCCTAGGATCCTGGGATCTTCAGGCCACAACAGAAAGGAGTTCATGATGGCCTAGGACACTTGGGTTTGTGCTTCAGGGCAGGTATTCAGCTAATTAATGTCAGCTACTTGGTGAGTAGAAGAAAAATCCAACTCAAGAAGATGTTTGCTTTCCTATCTCAGAGGTCATAGGGTGAAAGGCAACAATCTTCAAGGAAACTAGACATTCCTGGCCCAAACTAGATTAAAAAGTAATTGGGAACTCTTTAACAAAGTAAATAAGAATACAATAAAACATAGTTAATGTTGCATTTTAAAACTAAGTCAATATGTGGCCTGCAGGGATCTTTATGTATATATTAGTGACTTCTGTTACTATGTGAGTTTGACTCCATAACTGTAAACAAATACATATACACCAGATCTATATAAAGGCAGCCTTGGTATAACAGAGAGAGAGCTGGACTTTGAGTTGGGAAGATGAGGGTGAGGAATTTAAATTTTGTCAGGGAATACCTAGTGTCTTTTGATTAACTCTTCCCCACACCTAGAAGGTTCTCCCTCCTCACTTTCTTCTCTTGGAGTCTCTGGTTTCCTTCAAGACCTACTTTCTGCAGGAGACCTTTTCTGAGTAACTCCTCCCAATATACATCACTGCTAATGCCTTCCCTCTGGGATCCCCATGCATTTATGCTGAGTTCCTTGAGGGCAAAGACTATATTTTTGCTTGTCTTTGCATCTTTAGTACTTAGCACAGTGCTTGGGATGTATTAAGTGCAGAATAAATACTTATTAACTTGCATTCTTCCCGACATCTGGTCCAGAACCTAGAGGAGCAGTACTAGATTTGATTCCAATGATATTAGCAAGCAAATGTCCTGGACTTTGTCCTCTGCTATTTTTATATGTTATTTGGACATTGTAGTTCTGATGAAAAAGATAGAATACTTCTAAGTACTGATTATCATAGTATGCAGTTTGTTCTCACCCGAAAAGTTTCTTTTTTCATATTTCTTTTGGGTCAGAAGTTCTTGAACTTTTTGTGACATAGACCATTTTACCATCTGGTGAAGTCTATGACAATATTATCAGAATAATGCTTTAAATAAAACTTAGAGAATTATAAAGTAAACCAAAGGTTAGTGAAAATAAAGATATATCTATTTCCTATCCAAGTTCATGGAGCTCCTGAAATCTATTCAAAGACCCCAGGTTTAGAATCCTCCTTCTTGGGTTCTCTGATTAGCTCGCCAAATAACAGTCAAAGCAATCAAATATATTTTGAACATAGTAACGTGTATAAGGACTGAACTTATTATGTCATTAGTATAGGAAACTCCTAGATGACGACATTCCATAGAGCAATGCAGGTCAGCACCTTCTAGTCTTGAAGAAGTGTCTAGAGAACAGAAAGGTTAAGGGAAAGAGCCATGTAGCCCAGTGTGTGCCAGAGACAGGACTTGAACTAAGATCCTTCTGACTTTGAGAATTTTTCTCCAACCATCCTGATGCTATCAGAAATTAAGATGTAATAGGGACATATATCTAGGTCCAATAGCTAAGAATAAACAAGCCTATCATTGATAGAGACCCCTTGAACTCTGACTCCACTTACCTTACCTTCCTTTATCAATCCTGATGGGCTGCATACTACCTCCAGGTTACCCAGACTTCCCATTGCTACCACCTGAGGGCAGGGAGCTTTGGGCCCCTAAACTGACTGTCAACATTTTGACTATTTCTACTGCAGCTAATAATTTCTCTTGAGGGCTTCCTATTCTGCCTCTGCATGAGGCTTTCCCTTTTCTTTTAGCAGTCTTTTACTCCCCTCTAATCATCTAGTAGACCCTCCTTTCTTGAGGAGTTGAGGAAAGGAGAAGGTCAGAAAGAGAAATAAAAAGTCTCCAACCTACTTATTATAACTCCAATGCATTTGTGCCAGGATTGTGATCAATTTCCCCAGCTGCTCATCACCGTCATATAAGGTTGATCAGGATTTATAAAAGGGATCAAAGACAGAGTGATGAAAGACATACCAGCATTTGTCTACTTCAACCCCCTCATTTACAAACAAAATACCTTTGAGTGTTGCTCAAGGTCAAATAAGTGTTAAATAGCTGAGCCAGATTATTTAACCAAGGTCCTCTGATACCAAATCCATTGTTACTTTCCTTCCATCAGTAGATCTCAAATTTTTTTTTTCTCAGGATCTCCTTATACTCGTTTTTGGAGACTATGGGGTTAAGTGATTTGCCCAAGGTTGTACAGCCAGTGTGCTTATAAGTACCTGAGGCTGGATTTGAATTCAGATCCTCGTCATTCCAGGGTTAGTGCTCTATCTACTGTGCCACCTAGCTGCCCTTTCTATTAAAAATATTAAGGACATCTTTCTACAGTTTACCTCTACTCAAATTCTGTGTCTGCTTTATATTTTTTACTGAAATTTCTATAATTTTGACAGACATCTTGTTGGAGGAGGACCTTTAAGGTGGAGTGTTGCCCTATTAAATAAAATGTTGTGTACTCAACAAACAAAACACAGTGACATTTTGCATCCTCTTCCTCTGTTAGCCAATTGTGTAAAGATAAAGATGTGGTCCTCTCTAAAATATTGCTTACACAGTCTTCCTTTTACTTTCTGATGCCTTCATCAAGGAATCCTTTGAAGAGCTTATAGATTATAGATAGATTATCCTCATAAAATCTTTATGTCACACAGTGATAGTGTTAAATTTATCTAAAAAAATAAATACTAGAAAGACAGGATGTGAGTTTAAAACAACAAAACATAGCTTTACTATATAAGATACTTAACATGAAGTTAAGTATCTCACTTAAGTTAAGTTAAGCCACTCATTTGGGGCTGCTATTTAAACCTGCAATATGGGATATATTTCATAGGACAACACATAAGTGCTAAGAATCGTTGGCTTTGACCATACCTTTTTTAACTTATTTTGCCCTATATGGATTTCATAAGGGGAGAAGAAAGATTAAGAAACAAATGATGCTTAATGCCTCTTGGGAATTTGAAATATCATAAAGGAAGGCACTAGCATGTTATTTTCCTTATTTTCATAGTGTCCTAGGGGAAAAAGGACCAAAAGAGAAAGATATAAGTATTTAAGGAACGATTTGGGGGCAAAATACATGACTAAATAATGGCATAAAGAAGCTATGGAATCTCCATTCTTTTGATGCTTTTAAGTATTGCATTATAAATAGGATCATTGGATTTAGAACCAGAAAGACCTTAAAGATCATCTTTTCCACCTCATTCATTTTACAGATAAGGAAACTAAGGCCCTAAAGACTTCTCCTAAATCATACAGATAGTAAGGAACAATGCATGCATTTACTCTCACTTTCTCTGACTTAAACCCAATACTCTCTATGCTTGCTTTGTCATACTGTCTTCTCATATTTAATTATTAATTGGTGGGCAGAGATCTAGGCAAACATGAATAGTGATTTGCTTGATGTTAATAGAGAAGGTAGGAAATAGTACTTCTGAATTCAATGCATTAAGTAGTATATAAACATTGGAAAGGGAGCATGGTTTAATGGGATGAGTACTGTTCTTCAGGTCAAGAAAACCTTTGTTGTAACTGGCCCTCAAATAACTGCTAGGTATGTGACCCTGGACACTTTATCCCTCTGAAGTACAGTTTCCTCATCTGTAAAATGAGGATACTAATAGCACTTTTCATCAGATGAGATAGGCATATGAAATAACTTACAAACCTTAGCATGTGATATAAAACTGAGCTATTATCATAGTCTGGTTCCCCAGCAGAAAGTTGGAAGTCATCTTCTACTTCCCGAATTGTCGGATTTTTTGAAATATTCAAAAGCAAAGGGCTTCCTGGTTTAGGTCAAGTTTTCCTGCAATGATCAAGGCAGTTATGAGACTTGGAGAAACCCATTCCTCTAACACCTGTCCTTCCTCACTATTACCATTTCCCCACAAAACCCTAAGCTGCCTCTACTGTTTGCCATTTTTACAGTTTTTTACAGCTCAAATCTGCTTCAGTTCTCACATCTCACAGTCAGCGGCAAAGCCCACTGCTACCACACCACATGGTTGGCTAATCAGTGCCTATTATACTGTATAAAGCTACACTGATGTGCCTCTTAAAATTTTACCACTGTCACACCTACCATCTGACACCATACAATTAGCCATGCACTCCCAGAGCCTGTGGTAGCAGCAATAATTCTACATCAGAGAAATCATTATCCAAGATTCAGTACAGCCCATTTACATGCAGAGTTCCCGTGCCCTTGTAGACCAAAAGGATAAAGTTGGTGTCCTCTTCATCGTCAAGAAGTATTAATTTGCCTGGACAGTTTCTCTTACAAAAACTATTGTGCTTAGGCTGTCAAGTGATCCATTAGGATTCTTCTCTGCTCAGAAATCTTACCCCTTATTTCATCTGAAAAAATAATCTACTGCTACCTTAGGACAGGCCATTACTTTTTACTGGCAAGTTGGGGAGACGATTTGATTTCTGACGTTTGCATAATTTCAGATCGACAGTGTACTATATAGGAAAGTCTCCATGCTAGAGAGAAATCAGAACGTAGGTCATTTGTTTATCTGGAGAAAGGTGATGGGACACAGGGACACTTTTTGTGGAAGTTCGCATTTTATTATTTGCTTCAAATGTTTCATTCAAAAATTATACCTGTCAGTCAATAAGCAGTTATTAAGTACCTACTACGTGGCAGGTACTATGCAAAGTACTGGATATATAAAAAAAGGCGAAATTTTCTCACAAGGAGTTCAAATCATATATACAGGGCTGCTTGTAGAGCTAAAATACCTTGACAAGATGATGGCTGCTGGTTTCTCAAATGCCCATGCTATGCTAGCCATGCATGCACATGCAAACATTTACAGACACACACACACACACACACACACACACACACACACACACACACACAAAACCAGAGGTGAGGTTGGGATAAATACTTGTGCTTTACTAAAGTGATGACCATTGTCCTTTCTGTTTCCCTGTACTTCCTGAACTAGGAGTGGGCTTATATGTACTGCCAGCTCCAGCTAGAAATACAAATATATTGCCAGGGGATGTCCTTGAAGGCCCAGCAGAAATTTCAGGAGGTTAAGGCCTTTCAAAACTGCTTTTTGTCTTAGTGCTAGGACTATAATATTAAAAAAAAAAAAAAACTTTAAAAAATAGGTTCTTCTTTTCTCCAAATCTGTTCCTTTTTTTTTTAATCCATCTGCACTTTTAGGGATTTAAGTTAAAAACATCTCTCTTCCCACAACTTTTAATTTAATTTAATTTTTCTTAAGCTGTTGAACCTTAGAGTTGCCAAAACATTTAAATAGTCCCCTTTCCAGTTCTGTTCCTGTTCTGAAACTAGGAAGTGAAATGCCATGAGAATATATTTTGCTGAATTTCCAGCTGGAATTATCAGGACTCCCCAAATCCCCCAGCAAACTAGAGCTCATGCTATATCCAGTTCCATTTTGCATAAGATTTGGCTAAGTAACATAAATGTTGGATCCCAGTATGAAACAAACTTTTACTTTGAGTCCTTTAAGTGTTCTTGTTAAACAGTATCATTCTGCTTTCTAAAACTGAAATAGAGAAAAAAAGATTTCTGTAATTTAGATTTGTCTCTTTCTTTCCCTTTCCTCCCTCCCTCCGTCCCTCCCTCCTTCCTTCCCTTCCCTCTCTCCTTCCCTCCCTTCCTTCACTCCTTCCCTTCCTTCCCACCCTCCTTCTCTTCCTTCCTTCCTTCCTTCCTTCCTTCCTTCCTTCCTTCCTTCCTTCCTTCCTTCCTTCCTTCCTTCCTTCCTTCCTTCCTTCCTTCCTTCCCAACCACAACTTTGCCTCTGTTCCTATATCCTGACCCTTCCCCTTTCCTGACCTTTCTCTACTTCTTGAAATATGATCACATCATAAATAAGTTATATTAAAACAGTCACATCACTACTATTATTGCTCCTTTTTTAAAGGGGTGGGAGTGGGGGAAAGACATGTTACTCTACTTCACTATGGCATATTTTTTTAAACATCCTGTTATTTTTCAAACTAAAATGTCCTTCTTGGTTACCGTTACCTTATGTGTGTTATCTTCATCCCCCACCCCATTAGAATCCAAACTATTTGATAGCAGATATTTTCTCTGCTTTTGTATCTTTAGCTTGTCACAGTTTTTAGTACAGTTATTATTTAATATGTGAATTTTTGTTTATCATTTATTATAATTTATTCATTAATATAAGGGGGTTGTTCATACTTGAGATTTGATTGTTATATGGTCAATTATTGCTTCAAATCATAGATTCCGATCTTCTGGAGATCTTTAAGCTGGGCATACATACATATACATATATAGATAGAGATGTATGTGTGTATACATGCATGCAGAAATTTGTTCACATCAACATATTAAAACATTTATTAACAGTAAAACTATGGTTTCTTTTTTAGTCATAAAATCCCTAAAACTGTAGTTGTAAAGAATAACAAAACAATTGAAGGCAGGATTAAAAAAATGTCAACACATCTCTTACTGGTCTGATAACAACCTCAAGCTGCTATACCTATGAGACCACCTGCTCCAGGCAGACAGATGGCAGCCCTATGGGGGTCATGACTCCCCTTGTAAAGAAAGCTGGAGTCTCACACATGGAGGACTGGCACACAGAAAGAAAATAACATGGCAGTATATACTTCCTAGAAAATAGTGGTGACTTTGTAAAAGAAATAATTGTATTTTCAGCTATCTTCACTTCTCCTATACATATATATATATATGTGTGTGTGTGTGTGTATAGTATGTATATATATAGTGTGTGTATATATAGAGTGTGTGTATGTACATATATATATATATATATATATATATATATTAGCCTGTAACCCATATCCTTCCCAAATCACATTTGCATGTGGCCAAGAATGGGATCACAAATTAGCATTCTCTGAGACTCAGGCAATCATGCAGATGGAATAAGACCGAATACATTTTGTAACAAAAATAAAACACAGATCAGTCTGCTATTTGGATTCACTTGCTACTAATGTTATCCATATAGAATTGTAAGATTTTGGATGAGTGATAGTATTACTAAACAAAAAAGACAAGTGATGGGGGGGAGGTGTTGACAGGAAAGATACAAATTCCATTTTAAGTTGGTATGCATGTGAAATGCACTGTGGGATATGCCTAGGTATATTTGTATATAAAAGGGAACACATGTTCAATAATGAACTATTTTATATATAGTTAGTATAGCAATTTCAACAGCTAAAAGTTTTCATTTTGAATTCAGGAAAATTACTTTTTTGTTATTTGTTACATTTGTATTTATTTTCATATTAAAGATTTTGGGAAAAACTTTAGAAATCATTTCCCCTGCTTTAAGAAATATGCCAGTATCCCTTTTGTGTTGATTTTTAAAAAATATAAAGTAAGCAGCATTTTAAGTACAACACATCAGAAAAAAAAAATATTCTTATCACAGATCAACAACTGTGTTTTGCTGTTACAGAAACTGTTAATTATACCTCAATAGAAAGGCATCTACCAAAGAAGTTTTAGGAAGGATTGCTATGGTGAGTAAAATGTTGGATTGAATGACCCCAGAGGTTCTTTCCAAATAATATATGAAAGTTGTTGGAACAAATTGTCATCTTATTATTTTTATTGTTAGGTTCATTGATTATACTCAACTTTACAGATAAAATAATTTACATGAAAAGAGCTACATCAATAGCAAATACAGATTCTGAAAAATGATTTGTAGTTTATATACATTTATAAATTTGTTTATGAAAATGTTTAATGTCTAGTGTCTTCTGCAAAGGAAATGAACCATGAAAAAAGGTAGACAGCCTATTCTCTGAGTATAGTTCCAGGATTCAAAACAGCAAAAATGTTGACCAAGTTTTATACACCTGCACTTAATCCTCTTAGGGATAATTTTTAGTATAAGTGGGTCATTCATGATCACAAGAATGGAAAAATGAATTTAGCTCATTGAAGGTCATGGCCCAGTTCAATTATATGGAATTATTTCATGGAGGCAGAAATGACTGGGCATCAAATAAATCAGTGGCTAATCGTTTAATCACACTCTTTCAACTTTCCTAAACGTAACTGACGAAAGTATGTAAATCTTGAGCCTCTGAACGGATAAGACATATCTATTTCCTTCCTATTGCCCCAGTCCTAAAGATATAACAAAATAGATCTTTTAACTAGAAAAACTGATTTGAATGGGTATAATAAGATGAGAAAAGTGGAGGTAAAATTTATAAACATTCAATGACAGATCTAAAGCTTGAGAAGACCTTCAGAAGCCAAATAGTCCAACAGCCTCCTCTTCAAAATGAGGAACTCAGGCCCAGGGAGAAGAAATGTCACGCATCAATGTCACAGCAGTGACAAGCATTTGAAATCAAGTTCTTTGACTCCAGTGCTAATATTGATGGAGTACAGGCTCTGGGGCCCCCTTTGAACTCTTTCCTTGAATTTCACTTGATATGATGTTCACCTGAGGCCATAAGTCTTCCATTATCTCTATACCCAAATCTCTGTTACCCTTAACCTAGCCTACTCCTCCATTTACTGTTATCGCCAGATAGCCTTTAGCTACTTCCCACCCTTAATTCCATTTTCTTGGTTCCTAGAGTGGGGTCTCTAATTACCCCAGTCCCATCAAGATCCTCCTTAGACTCTTGCTCAAGATCTTCCCTAAATCCCTCTTCTAGTCACCCAAGACTGCTTGACCACTCCTATATCCTTCTCACAGTCATTCTGTATATAAGATCTAACTTGTCTCCATGAAAAGGCTCAGATTAGATCGAGCTCAGATTCTGTTTTGCCCTCTTGTCAATACAAGTGTCACAAATACTCACATTCCTTAAGAGTCAATGCAATATAGTGGATCTTTAACAAACTTTGTTTTTCTTTGGTTGAAAGAAGGCTTGAGTCAAATTCATTGGGGCTGGACCAGGCATGTCTGTATTTTGGAGTCCTAAGAACTCTTAAACCTCAACAATATTATTTCCAGTGTACCACACTGCCTCCCTGAAATGTGACTTACCTAATATTTATATTGTAAAGCTGTTCCACCTCCACTGAAGTTACTCTTCTGATGCCTCCTTACTTTAGCATAACAAAACCTGAGTTTTTCAGAGGCCATGCCAATGGAAGACCAGCACAAAAGACTTCATACAGTCTGGTGGTTGATTACGTGCCAGGCTGACTAGGATTAGTCTGGCTAAATTCAGAGAGGATCATTGCCATGATTTGGCAACGTGATAACGATTTCACATGCTCTCAGGTTTAAAATGAAACTCAAATTCTCAATGGGTCTACTTCTTTTGGGTAGTTAGGTGGTTCAGTGGATAGAGCACTGGCCTTAGTGTCAAGAGCATTTGAGTTAAAATCTGATCTCTTATTAGTCATGTAACCATGGGCAAGCCACTTAATCCTGTTTACCTCAGTTTCCTCATCTGTAAAATGATTTGGAGAAGGAAATGGTAAATTACTCTTGTATCTATCTCTGTCAAGAAACCGTGGGGCAGTAGATAGAGAGCCAGGTTTGGAGTCAGGAAGACTCATCTTCCTGAGTTCAAATCTGGATCCAATTACTTACTAGTTTTGTGACATGGATAAATCACTTAACTTTGTTTGCTTCCATATCCTCATCTGTAAAATGAGTTGGAAAAGGAAATGGCAAACCAGTCCAGTAATTTGGCCAAGAAAATCCCAAATGGGGTCATGAACATTTGGACACAACTGAAACCACTGAACAACTATAATAAACTATTTCTTTCCCTTCCCCCTTCTGCTTGTTACTAGTTTTTTTTGTAGTTGCTTTTTGGTTTGTTTTGTTTATTTCTTTAGTGTTATCATCACTCAGTCAAAATTTACAATTGACTGCTAGGTTGGTACAATGACCTGAAGTCCGGAAGTTGTTGATATTCAGATATTTCAGTCTCGGACTGAAACTCTCTGTGACCCCCTTTGGGATTTTCTTGGCAAAGATACTACTGAGGTTTGTCATTTCCTTCTCCAGCTTATTTTACTTATTGAGGCATTGAGGCAAACAGGATTAAATGACTTACCCAGGAACACGTAGCTAGTAAGTATCTGAGGCTGGAACTGAACTCAGGTCCTCCTAACTCCAGATTGTTGCTCTATCCAATGTACCACCTAACTGGTAGCCTCAGATGCTTACCAGCTGTGTGATTTGAGGCTAGTCATTTACCTTCTGTTTACCTCAATTTCCTTTTCTGTAAAATGATGATAATAATAGTGCCTACCTTTCAGGGTTGTTGAGATGATTAAATGGGATAATATTTGTAAAATGCTTATGGTAGTGCTTACTATAGAGTAAGCTTTATATAAATGTTAGCTGTTATTATTATAAATACTCTGTATAACATTAGAAACATTGGTCTGTATTTTACTTTTTGGTATAGAATATATTTAGCCTTATTCATCCTGCATAATTATCACCATTATCATTTTAGTGTCTACCATACATGAATTTGTATCAAAGTAAAGAAGAGGTTCAATTTTCATCAAGCATAGCCATGAATCATTTAAAATATTGAAGATATTTTTTCTGCATACTTTTTACACACCAAGCACTAGGTATATCAGAGGAGTACTGATTATTTGTTCAGCTGAACAATATGACAGTGACCCAGGGAAAGTAAACATCTGGGATTCTACCAAATGTAATCATATTTTGGGAAAAAACAAACAAACAAAAATACCCCAAAATACAGAATATCCCTGCAAAGGGATCTGGTCAACACAGAATCTCTTGAAGATATTCACAGGCCATGGTGTGTATATTTTCTGTCTTATCTACCCATTTTTATTCTTAGCATGAAAGTGCTTTAGCTTCCTTCCCTTGTAAATTAGATAAGTAGCCCATCTGTGACTTACTTGGAGTCACTAAAAACTCCTTTTTTGCTCAGTCTTGGTGTGACTCAGTTGCAATATCTGTATGAAAGATTACTTTTAGTTTGGTAGAAGCTGGAATGTCAGTTTAAGACCTCAAATATCAGGTGTGAAGAAGGCAGGAGTCTTCTGCAATTATACATACACCTTAACAATGCACAGAGAATTTGAATACTTAGCAGGAAGAAAATTAGATATTTGACTGACTCATTTTGACAGCCTTCTCAAAGAAATATGGAAGGGAGGTAACAGCTGTACAGTTTTCCACTCCCCCCTTTAAATGTCTTCATTTAAAATAAAATTGTATTGTTTCAAAGACTATTGCATAATGCACTTAAAAAAAAACCCAACTTGTTCCTTTGATATTAAGACATTAAGTAGATATTCAGACACCTTTATATTTTAGCTTTGGGAACCACCTACTCCCTCTTCCCCTGCTACCCTCCTGAGCTTTTTTTCCCCTTTCTTTTGCTAATCTTTAACGCAGATTGCACTTAGTCTTCAACTATTTCTCCATTTACAAATGTCTATTTAATTATCTATATAAAGTAAATAGTTATATGAGTGTTTGAAAATTTTGTGAATTTTCTCCTCAAATCTTAAAACAGTTCCATGCAAATAAG
Organism: Bettongia penicillata ogilbyi; assembly: GCA_023548195.1. Taxonomy (NCBI): domain Eukaryota; kingdom Metazoa; phylum Chordata; class Mammalia; order Diprotodontia; family Potoroidae; genus Bettongia; species Bettongia penicillata. The sequence goes on from JAJHZJ010000266.1 coordinate 3,382,868, forward strand.
TTATGGGACCATAATACTCTGTGGTGCTAGCCATTATTATTTCTCATAATGGTATTCTTCCACAGTCTGTGTCTTGGCAAATGATTTTATACTTACATTTTATCAGTTTAAATAAGGGGAGAAGGGAAGGGAATAAGCATTTATATAGTACCTACTATGTACCACCACTGTGCTAAGTTTTTACAAATGTTAAGTCTTTTGATCTTTACAACAACCCTGTGAGATAGGTTCTGCTGTTATCCCCTTTATTAAATTGAGAAAAATTGAGGCAAAAATGTTAAGTGACTTGCCTAGAATCACATACCTAGTAAGTATCTGAGATCAGATTGGAACTCAGGTCTTCATGGTTCTAGACCAAGTATTTTCTCTATGGCATTTTTCTGCCTCTTTAAATCCTATCCTATACACATAAAAGAGGCATCATCCTACATCCTCTACAAGGTGATTTAAGCATTTATATTTATGCCCCAACTGCTGACTTTCCATCTAAAAACTGTTTCTTTCCTCATGGATTTTAGAAGTTGTCACTAAATCAAAGTTTGTTTTTATTGTTATTCATAATCCTTCCAGGCATCAATTTGTTCTTCTATGAAAGAGGAAATATCTTGCATCCTTACCAGTTGATTTAAGTTAAAAAAAAAAATTCACAAAAGTGCTTTTTCTATCTTGTTCAGTGCTAAAATCCTTCATATAAAAGGAGAGTGGCTTGCATTAATATTTGAATAATACAATAGATTCAGTATTGCCTGATGGATCGTGAATGAGATGTCCTCAAATCTGGGAAGATGGGTTCAAGAACCACCACTGACTGTGTGATCCTGGAGAAGTCACTTAACCTCTGAATGTTTTAGTGAACTCCCTTAAATTATAAGTGATTAAAAAGGCTCCCACCTGCACTCACTGGTAGAGGGAGTTTCTTCATCTGGCAGTGCTCTTTACAAATGAAAGCACAATTCCTGTCTCTATCTGAAAAGCATGTTATTGACTATCAATATTATAAAATAAATTATTAGTTTCCCTTACAGAATGTAAACTCCTTGGGGTCAGGGAGTGTTTTATTTATGTCTTTGCATTCCCAGCATCTAGACAATACCTGATGTATAAGCACTTAATAAGTCTTTGTTAATTAATTGATAGTATTATTTTTTTAAAACTTTACATGACCATAGTGATTTAGTTACAAAAAGCTTTCCTCACAATGACCCTATGAGATAAAGCATATCCTTATCTCTATTTTTATAGAGCTCAGAAACTTTAAAATCTTTTAGAACTACTTGCTCAATATGACTTAATTGATCATACAGCTACTAAGTGTTAGAGTCAAGACTAAGTTCATTTTAGAGTTTAAGACTAATTTCTAAGTTCAGGCTTTTGGATTCTTCATAATGTAAACTTGCCAAATAATTCAGTCAAAAGTAATAAATTCCAGTTTTATCTAAGTACCATCTCAAAAAGCCCCAAATACTTAAAAAAATAGCACAATATCAGGACTCATGGTGCCTGATCTTGAAGCCTGTTATTTCAGCCCACTGAGCCATGCTGCCTCTGGGTAATGGACAGTTCCATAAGCCTTTGCTATGTGAATGACTTTGTGATAAGTGCTATAGTGCAAACAGAGAGGAAGAGGTCCTTCTCTAATGGATTTTGTTGTTCTCTCCCCTGAAATGCCTAGAAGTTTTTCCTCTCACATCAGTGAATGCATTTGACAATCGAGATCAGCTTCTGGCCATAAAAAAGTGAGTAAAGATACAGCTACTTAAAAAAAAAAAAAAGGTAAACTCTGACCCCTAAATGATGGTTCATTTCAAAATAAATATCTAAATAAGCCTTCTTTCATAATTGAGAATGAATATAATTTTAGGTAAATACCAATAAAAAGTATAATTAGACATAAAAAGTCTACAACAGCCTGATCTGTAATAAAATTTATATTTTTGAAAGTAGTTAAAAATAAAGGATGTCTGAAAAATACAGGTACTTTCAAGTCTACATTCAGAACTGCAACATTCAGGATTCTTAGGGAAAAACTAGCTATTTACAACTTTAACAGCATGTAGTAGGATACATAGTACTTGCTCAATGAATATTTGTTAATGGATTCTGCATGACAAATAAAGTGCTCTGTCAAAAAATCTGAGGTGTCAAATATAATGAGATGATTTAAGGCTTGAAAGAAGCTGGGTGGGTCATAACAAGAAATTTGTATAAGGCACAAAGAAAGGGGGCCACATACCTACACATACAGAGAGAAAGAGAGAAACAAAAAGACAGTTGAGAAAGAGATGACTTTATATTGAGACCTCAGAATGAGGGCTTCTACGTAGGAGTATTCTATTAGTGGATAATAAATAGAGAAGTCAAAATAAAAAATATGAGAAACATCTTAAAAGGCACGGAATAAAACAAACAAGGTCTGAATGGGAAATATACAAATGGGGTGGTTTTATTTCTACATCATTAAACTTAATATAAACTTTATAAATGAACACATTTTGCATAACAATTATCCATGGGTCAATGTGCAATCTTTTCTTTATATCCTTTGTATATTAAAATGTTTAAATTGGCTGATAATCGTTAAGTTCATCATCATCATCATCAACATTTAACTACTTTGGATATATTTTTTTAAAAATTTAATTAATTTTTTTTTCAGTTTTCAACAATTTCTTCCATAAGTTGTAAATTTAATCCTCCTTCTTCCCCTATCCCTCCCCAAGATGGCATGCAATCTTATATGGGTTCTACAAATACATTCTTATTATAAACATTTTCACATTAGTCATGTTGTATAGAAGAATTAAAACAAATGGCAGAAATCATGAGAAAAACAAAACATAACAAAATAGAAAATAGTCTGTTTCATTATGAATTCTAACTCCACAGTTCTTTCTCTGGATATAGATACTTTGAATATCTTGAGTCACATATATGATGATTGAAGACACTTAAAGTAGAAATAAAATTTTAAAAATTCAGATTTCATTTTATTTGAAGATGGAAATAGAAAGAATGGTATAGCACATCCCCCACCAATGGAGAGTGAAATAGCAGAGAATTTTGAATCAGAACACCTGGATGTAAATAAAGTAAGTTTTATTTACTTCAACTTGAACTGATGCATGTAACATAGCATCACTCAAAAGTCATTTAAGTATCAGAAAGATATGAAAATATTTTTAAAAACCATTTGTCCTAAATCCTAAATCCCTGATTGTTCTAAAGCAGGAACTCTTAGGTTGGAGTCCATGAACTTTTTTTAAAATCGTAAATGTATTTTGATATAATTGGTTTCCTTTATAATCTAATGTATTTTATTTTATATATTTAAAAACATTATTCTGCAAATTTGAGTTTCTGAGTTTCACCAGATTGTCAAAGGGATCCTTGGTATACACAAATTAAAACTCCTGTGTTTAAAATTAGTAAGTGAGGGTCACTTAGAAGTAGATCTCAGCTGTATCACTGAAAACACAATCTTAGCCTTCTTGGACAGTGAGAAGGTCTCTGGTCCAGGAGCATGGAGAACTGGAAATAAATCCGGGCACTCAGTGCCAGAACTGTGGTTCAAGAGGGCTGGAAGCTGAACTCCAAGCTGGTCATTCCTTTCAGGGCCCCCTGGAAACTGCAAGCCCTCAGTCTGCTTTCTCTTCTGCTTTTATCACAACTGGGCTAGAGATTCTGGTCAGTACTCTATAACCAAGCCAATCTGTCACAAGGAGGAGGAGCTGGGCTCATATACCTTGGTTTTATGCTTATTCCAGCCAATCACCTTATGCTTTATACAACAATAGCCAATCAGTATCTGAGGGTGTTCGTGTCAATATGCAAATACACTGACATTAACTCTACAGGTAATTATCTAATTTTTATAAACAACTGATAGCAACCATGTCTGGGTTGGAGACAATGCAATATGTGCATCAGGCTTCTCTTACCAATTTGTGGTATTTAAAACTTAAATAAACATTGCTTGCAAGTGACTCATTTAAAGTAGTTGAGTCTGGATGTAAATTTCAACCCATCTATATGCATAAATTTGGACATGTCATATTTGTGTGTCTTGTTACTGCATGTCGATTTCCTTTCCTGTGAAATGGGGAAAATATCTGCCCAAGCTATTCCACATGGCTGTCATGATGATTCTAATGAATGAAACATTCGTTGGAATGTGAAGATGATAGAGGAAATGTGCCTGGTCTAGAGGATAATGTTGGGCTTGTGGTCAAGATGGCTGGGATTCAGATCTTTTCTGATACTTTCTAGCTATGTAATTATAGGCAAGTTATCTGACCTCTATGTCTGTAAGCATTTATATGGAAATTATCAATTAAATCATAGATGACTACATTCTGCATCCATGGAAGGAATTTCCATACTGGAAATTCTTCACACTAGCAATACCATAGCTACTTCACATAATGTGCTATATAAATGTTAGATATTACTACTCAAGTGCTGCCCTCCAAAGTAATTTCAAGGCAATGCTTTATAGAACAAAATGAGAGTGATGCCACCACTACTCTTGCCAATCACTGAGTTTACTTATTTTTTCCCCCACAAAATCTATGAAAATATACATTCTAAGACTAAAAAATTCAGGAGTAAATCTTTTTTTTTTCAAATGTGTGCACTGGTACAAGCAAACATATGTTTCTCTTTTTCCCTTTTCTGCACAGTAATGAAGTTTAAGGTAATAAAATGTGTTGCCTCAAGATAAGAGGTATTATCTAAAACACATTTCCATCAATTGAATTGTCTCATATTAGTCCTGATGAAGCTCTTACAGAGTTTTTGATTTCTCTAATTTTTTTTTAGCATCCTGAAGAATACAAGATACTGAAATTGGAATGGGTTCTGCTAATTTGTGATGTTTAACCATGATGGAAACAGAGCAAAGACCTTAGAAAATTTCTCTTATTCCTATGAATGTCTGTTCAGTGCTCATTCTCTTGCCATTAGCATTCCATTTCAACTGGCAGTCCCATCTATAGCACTGTCTGGTGCTCTGATTTGGAATCGAATTGCTACATTTTCAATGATGCAAAATTGTAAGAATTATACTTAGACACATTCATTTAAAAAAAAAAATCTAATGAACTCATTCATGAAAGACCAAATCAAAGCTTCTTCAAGGACTCTAGAATCAGAATAAATAGTAATTTTGTTTTGAAGCTATTACTAGATGATGAAACAAAGCATTTCCTCAATTGAGACCAATCTTTGTGTTGCAATGCAGTGTGAATCATTACTAGATGAAAAAGCACATTGAGCTAGGTATCCCCATCAACTCACTCTTCTACTCAGTGTTGTTGATTAAGAAATGATCAAGGCATCAGAGTTAGACTCACCTAAATATAATAAATAATGTGAGAAAGAGCTTCAAGAAAACAAGTCTCATTTTTTTAGGCTTAGTCCAAGTTCAGGTTTAGAATCTGAATGAAATGAAATACTTAAAGATTACCTAAAAGTTAACAAAAGGAAACTTACTTAACCAAAGCATGGAAAGAATACTCAGCCAAGGTAATAGTGTGATTCAGCTAAGTATACCTTTTGTAAGCTTCTGTGCTGGCCATGCAGGTCCATGGACCTAGCCTGAAGAAGAGCAGCGCCTGTATTTTTGTGGTGTTCCTTGGTTGCTTAGGCATCCACAGGAGGCTGCACCAAAGACAATGTGCTTAGATCCCTGACCAATTAAATCTGGAGGAAAATTACAATACTTTTTAAGGAAAAAAGGATTCCAAAAACTGGCTTAATCTATGTGGCAGATATTGCTCCAACCACAACTATTATGACAGATCACGAAGTTTAATTTTGAAGGGTCATAGGACCTTGATAATATATTCCAGTGCTACCTTAAAGTTCCTTAAATCTAGATTACCTCATAAAACAGAGGACAAATGCTGGTCAGCTGCGAACAGAGGGTTTTTGTCTCATTAATGATAGGATACTTATCAAGTTACTGCTTGCTTAGCGCATCAGCTGCATCAAAAGTCCTTTGGATTTTTCCATCATAACTCTAAACAGGAAAACTTTTCCTAACTCTTTCTCCACTTCTCTTTTGTCTTCCCCTATTAGAGAGTAAGCTCTTTTGAGGCAAGAACTGTCTTTCTTTTTCCTGCTTCCATCACCAGTGATTAACCCATTGCCTGGAGCATGGTAGGTACTTAAGAAATGTTTACTAAATGACAAATTTTCCCCAATTTTTTATCTATTTATACCAATACTTACAATTTAAGAATACCAAGACTTCCCTGTGCTAGGAATTCTTTAGGTTTTCTGTCACATTGTACCTACTACTTTGAATTTCCTCTTTTCACTCATTAATCAATGGCCATCTAAGTATCTACTTAAGTGTCATTTAAGTATATAAGGTCTAGTTACTAGGGATAAAAAGACCAAAATGAAATAGTCACTACCCTGAAGGAACATACTTCCTACTGGTAGTTTCTCTCTCTCTCTTTCTCTCTCCCTCTCCCTCTCTCTCCTCCTCTCCTCTTCCTTTCCTCCCTCCATCTCTCTCTCATATACATATATTCATATATGTGTATGCATATTTGTATATATATATGCATGTATGTATGCATATATACATATAAATATACAAAGCATACAAAATAAAAATAAGGTAATTTTATACCATTCTGTATTCGCTGGGCAAGCTAGAGAGTAAACTGTGAAGTGCTATTCTCATTTAATTGTATCACATAAGTCATTGAAGTGTCTGGGATTTTTTAAGTGATTGGGCTCTTAGGTACTGAGAGAGCTATAAAGATAAATAAGACACAGTTTGTACCCTCAAGGACATCAGAATATAATAGAACACTTATTCTCGTAGTCAGTGAGATTTGAACCTGTTCAGGGAGACCCCAGTGGATTTCTGGTTAACTGCCTAACCAAGCCACTGCTGTTTCAACCACTTATGGTAGCCTTATATCCCTGAAAGTTCTTAGGAGCAAAAAGTATACATGGAATAATGTGCACTTTTAACAATTCAGAAATTTATATTTAATAATAGAATTGTAGCATAAGAATGCTACTTAGGAGACTATATAATCCCTATATTCTACATTAAAAGAAAGTGAAGCCCAGAAAATAGAAATAACTTTCCCAAGGTGTAATGACAGTTGCCAATAATATAACTGAGGTGACAAAGTCATAGAATGAAGAGTAAAAAGAGGACCTCTCTAAGAAGTAATCATCTAGGCTCTGTTGGGGTGTAAGCTTGGTTTTCATGTGAACAGTCTTGGGTTAGGTAAAGGTGAGGGCTTCTAAACCACAGAGCTCTCATGAGGCCCCCCAGGGAACAGCTAGGAATTGGGAATTGAGGAAAGCTATCTTGTTTTTCCACCTCTTCTCAGTGGAAACTTGCTGGGGAGAGCATCCCACCCTTGAGATTGGTCCGTGGTCTGAGCACACCTGTTGTTGATTGGCTAAGGAGCTGAGAGCATGCTGTGCACGAGAGAACCATGCAGCTGGGAGAGCTTAAATGGGGACAGGAAAGCCGGAGGGTTGGGTTCCTCTCTCCTCCACGGGAGAACTTGTCCTTCATGCTGACATGTAGCTGGGGTTCCTCTCTCCTCTGGAAGGAGGAGGGGGTTCCACGGGGGAGATCTCTTCCTGCATGCTGACATGTAGCTGGTATCCAGAATAAAGGCTACACTTCTGTTTGACTCTGGAGGTCTCTTGTCTCATTATGTTTGTCTGGTTGGCCACCGAAGACCTGGAGTAGGTAAGACGACCCAGCAGTCCACGGCAGTTAGGCCGGACAAGGCTCTATTTAAAGACTATCAATGAATGGGAAGTCACCACAGCTAGAGCCAGTCAATGGCCATTTGAAAAACTATACTTTTTAGGAACATTTGCTTACATTAAATCTCTTCCCCCTAACTCCCATCTATTCTTGTTAGACAGTGGAAGTTGGGAATAATAGTGAAGGTTAGTAGGAAGAAGAATATGAGTCAGTTTTTAAAGTCATCTCTTAAAGAGATGGTATAAATGCATAGGGATTACCTTCAGATGATGAAAAGTGAAGATTAGTCAATAGTTTGGAAATGTCATTGGGGCATGGCCATTGAGTTTACAAGAAGAAAACTGCATCCTGACCTTTTTTTTTTGATCTATGTGGCAAATACTATATAAAAAATGTGGCTAAAAAGTCCCATCATTTAACCTTACTTACACATAAAATATGTAATATCCAAGTGAACCCTTAAGGGTATGGTTAATATATGAATCCATGCTATTTACTTACACTATAAACAACCACTAAGAGGAGGATAAAGTCAGTGCTATGTATCTTTGTAAACAGAGTCTTCCTACTATCTCAACTAACTGAACCTCTTTTTGTTGTTGTTATAGTGCTTGAAATTTTATCTTCTGTACCAGCCTCAATTTCTGTATTATCCTAAATGACAACAAAATTATAGCAGAGAACTTGGCAATGTATAAAGGGCTACATAAATTTTTAGTAATATCTGTAACACAAATATGCATGTCTCTTCTAAATCATATTATCAATGAAAACCATGGAAAGTAACACTTCAAAAGAGTTGCTTATTTAAATTACAGTAGAGTAGGTAACCATTAACCTGAATGTTATTCAAGCTACCATGCTAAGTGCTTCTCAGACAGAAAGTGTGGCTTCCATCCAATTAAAAAAATGGCTGAAGGCAACATCAATGAATGAAATGGAAAACAAAAGTAGAAACTGTTTTGCTATTAAAGTTTGAAACTTACAAGTGAATTCAACATTATTTGATTTTTAAGAGTTGAAGTCTATATCATCATATTATTTTGTATTTCTTGTTCTTATTCTCATATCCATAATCTATTATCAGCAGAGGAGCGACCTTATCAGTCATGGGTGATTTCTTCTAGACAGAAGAAATAGGTCACGTTTAATTCTTTCCAACACTTTTGTGGCTTATAAAAAGGGGGGGACAAATTATTTCCTTCTGGTCTGTTCGACCTAGAAAAGGCTTAGGGAAAAGAAATTAAGTATTTAGACCTTTTAGGATGAAAATTTTGGGAAAATAGATTGCCAGTATCAACCGGCATTTTAATCACCTCATCTTCCCTAGGATTTTCCTTTTGTAATTCCCTTTTCCTGCTGGTCTATAGGCCACTTCTTCTTAATTAGTCTCCTTTATTTTTCTAAGGGAGGAGGAGACAGTAAACTTGGGATCTATATTGGTTAGAACATTCATTCATTTAAAAATATTTCCTGAGCACCAATGGATACACCCAAAGTGTATTTATGTATGCATACACAAAAATGAATTATACATATTTCTACTGTCTCATATACACCCACACATCTGTACACACGTACATATGTACTCACATATACACACATATATATATGTATATATATATACATATATGTGTGTATAAATATATATGTATATATGACTTCATAGGGGAGACAGGGTGCTGACAAATACCTAAAATACTAAAATACTAAACATGTATGAATGATTCCAGTGAAACTCTGTAGTAGTTATAGAACAGAGTTTATTTCTGAATGGAGGATCAGGGTGAAAAAATGAACTTGAGTTTTATTTTCAAGCTAACTCCAAACTGAACCACAAGTGTGAAATTCTAGGGATATAGATGAAATAATCCACTGTTCTTTTTTATTTGTCCTTCTGACTGGTTACTGAATAACCTGCTATTCTGTAATCACAGTGTGTTTTTAGACTATAAATGTAGTATAATAGGTATGGTTGGTGTTGCATATGTAACATAGGAAATATATGACTTTGTAAGTCATCTATTCTCTGACCCCAAACCTGATATTATAGTATTGTCCTCCCCTACTTGCCTACATGTGTCCTAAATTCTAGTGAAATTGTTCCCCAAACATACATTACCTTTTTCAGGCTTGCTGTTGTTCATTCTTTGCCCTTAGAATACACATAGCTATTGCTACCAGATAAAATCATACCAGATCTTCAAGGGCAAAAATGGATATCTTTAATTCCATGAAACTTACCAGGAATTCCCTCAAATAGTGAGAAATACTCCCTCCTTTGAACCTCTAGAGTACTATATGCAAAGCACATGGTCCTTAAACATAGTATGCATTTGGTAAATATTTATTAAATTGATTTCTATATTATGGCACTAACTACATTATGACTTGTGTTCTAGGTATTTGTATATCTGTCACATCCTACTTGATTATAAGATGTCTGTTACCAGGAATTGTTGCTTATTCATGCATCTTTACCTCTCACACTACTCCTAGGACAACATCTTACATATAGTATCCACCCAGAAGCTGATGAATAAGTAAATGAATGAATAGAATTAATTCCTAGATTTTCCAAGTACATTTGCATCCCCTCAGTAGATGGGGAGTTCTGGCCACATCTAAGGAGGACTAGGTGATGAAAGAACTTTATGAATGTCTTTAGGCTGGTTTAGATTAGGGTGAGTGGTTGTATCTGAGTAAATTATTTCCTTTGAATACCTTTCCCTTCAACAAAATGTGTAAAGTAAAACTTAATCAAATGAGACTTTTGAGGATAAGGCAAGGAGCACAGGAATCATCATTAGATTATTCCTTATGATCTTTGAGGAAATTTTAATCTTACCAGTTCAATCACCATCAAAAGCTCTAAGAAAGTTATCTGGATCTTGATCATGAAGTGCTTAGAGCACTCCTTAGAATATAAGTGAACGATTACAGACCATTATGCTATATAATTGAAGATAAGATCTAAAAAGTGGGAAGGACATATAGGACACCAACCAGGGAAACCTCACATGTTGCTCAAGGTTTTCATTATCAAGACAGAGTTAAAAACTGTCAGTGAATTTCGCTACTAAGGCGGAGCATTCTCCAGTGAAGTAGAAAAATAAATCAAGAAGGGCAGTGATTCCTTCAGGAAGTTAACAGAGCATGGCATTAATGTGGCATCAAATGGGAGACTTGTCAAGACCCAAGCCAGAGAACCCTTAATCCTGGTCTCAGAAGGTGCTTAGAAGCTCAGAGAAGGAAAACTCCAATTCAGAGGAAGGTGAAGATTCCTGGTGTGGAAGTTACAATACGCTGGAGGGTATTGAGACCTTAATAGACAATGTGATGCTTTTTCTAGACGCAAGCACCAAATGATCCTGGGTGGATAACCACACAGTTTCTTCGTGGGAAACAGGACCTGCTCTAACAAGTACTGGACTTTATTGTCAGAGAAAGGTTTGTTTTTAGGATAGAGTTAAACAGTTAGACTGACTGATTCCCAGTTAAAAGGGAATCACTTTTTTCTCTTCTCATCCAAAACAATCAGTTTCTTTTGGAAGAAACTATCCATATGAAACCAATCTCTGCTTTCTCTGCTGTTCTAGCCCTGACCTCTGCTTTGTCTGACACTGTACCTCTGCCCAGGTCTGATTTCTGCCTCCGTATCTTCATCTAAGTGCTTTCTTTGTCATAAATCTAACTTGTCACTGGCTTGTGAGCACTCATGAGCAGTTTAAATCTTCTGATGGTGTGACCTTGATGGCCTAAGACAGCAAAACTACTTTAGAAATGAATAGAACAGATATGGACACGTACAAGGTATATACTTGTGAGACTTAGGTTGGCTACCTAGATCACATTTGGCTTTTGAATCAGTTTCATCTATGCTATCAATTACCTATACTAAAAATTAAATGGTAAGACAGGATTACCATATGGGTAGTTTGGGAAGCTTATCAATATGTGTGCAATTACTGCAGTGTCACATTACTGGGCTGCATGAAAGCAGGGAGAGGAGATTATCAAACAATCTCTCTACAATGGAAATATGTGAGCCCAAGGTCCCAATGGGGGAAAATTTGTTTAAAGATAGAATAGCTGATTGGATTATCTAGTAGTCATTTTAATAAGTGATAAATATTTATTTAAAACCTACTATGTGCCAAGCACTATGCTGGGTGTTGGAAAGACAAATATACATACATATGTATAATATGCATACACACGAATATGCACACATATACATAAAATGTGTATATATATACTCATGTGTATGTGCATACATATGTGTGTATGTATATGTATATAAAGAAATCATTCCTTATTTTTGAGGAGTCTATATTATGTAATTATCCTTAAGTAATGGAATAACAGAGTCAAGGAAGAATAAATCACAGAAATTTAGAGTTAGAAAAAAAGATCTCATTAACTATTAAGTCCTACCTATATTCAAAAAGCATGCCTCACTACAACATACTTGACAAATGATCATCTGTCTTTCTCCTAAAGCCCTCCAGAGAGGTGGAATCTACTACCTCCAAGCAATCATTCCACTTTTAAATAGCTCTAATTACTAGGAAGTCTTTCCTAATATAAAAACCTAAGTTTGTCTCTTTGTAATTTCTACCCATTACACCTGGTTCTACCCTCTGGGGTCAATGAAAACAAGTTTTATTTTCCTCTTCAACATGATGAACCTTCAAACACTTCAGGACAAATTTCTTTGTTCCTGAGTCTTCTCTTTTTTCAAGCAAAATATCTTCAACCAATACCTGTTTCTTCAACCAATCTTCATATAACTTAAACTCACAGTCCATCCCCAGGGGGAAGAGAGGTAGCCCAGCATAGTGAATAAAGGACTAGACTTTGGTATGGAAGACTTGAGTTCAAATCATACCTAAAAAAAATATAAGCTATGTGACCTTGGTTAAAATAATAATAATGATAATAGCAACCACAACAATAACAATAATTATACCCTTGAAGATTTGCAATGACATATATATATATGTATATATATATATATATATTCTTTTCTTTCTATCACCTATAATCTATCTATCTATCTGTCTATCTATATCTATCTATCTTCAAGGTTTGCAAAGCACTTAATATATAATTATCTCATATATATGCTTTTATATACATATATATATGATCAAATCAATGACTATATAGTCATTGTTTCGTAAATCTTGAAGAGCTATACAAATGCTATATTATTATTATTATTATTTTAATTGAAGTTGTTTGTTCTTCATTCTCAAAGAGGACCGTGACATCAGGAAAGTGATGTTGTGACTTGCAAGTGAATTGGATTTAAGTCAGGAAGGGCTGTGGAAGGTCACCAGCCTCACTTTCTCCTCCGGAGCCATCTGGGACCAGTGGCAAGATATATATCAGGAGAACTAGAGATGACCTCAGATGCAGTGGGAGACCTTGGCCTTTTTAAGCTAAGGCCTTTTCCAGTTTTCATATTGACTGAGGCAATATCCCACTGAGTGATTAAGGCTGGTTAAGAAATTAGCTAAGGAATGACCCTTTTATGTAATTAAAAAAAATCAATCTGGGAGGGGAAGACTCTCAGGATTTCTGGCCAAAACAGAAATAATTACTACTTACATTCAGTCTGAACCATCAAGGTGCAAATAATGACCAAGTAAGTCATACTATGAGTGGGACCTATTGTTGGCCAATAGAGAGTCAGCATGGTCTTTCAGAAAGAAGTCTGGTCAAATAAACTTGGAGATATCTAGCAAGGTTTAAGCCTGACCTTTAAGCAGAGTACCAGCAGGTAAGGACTGAGGGAGAGGAAGGGGAGAAGAAAAAAGAGAGAAGGAAAGAGAAGAGGAAAGAAAACAAGGAGAGGGGAGGAAGGGGCAAACGGAGGGGAGGGTAGAGGGGAAGGGAGGAGAGGGGACTACAGAAGAGGAGATGAGTTCCCCAACTAGAACAGGCCAGTTGAGTCAGTAGGACAACTAGAATGACTCACAGGTTGTTGTGTGTCCTTCATTAGAGAAGAGGACATCGTGGAAGTCATGATATCAGGAAGATGATGCCATGACTTGCAAGTGAGTTTGGATTGAAGTGAGGGAGGGCTGTGCCAGGTCACCAGTCTCACTTGCTCTTCCTGAGCCATCTGTGCCATTAGTACAACTGGAAATGGCCCCCATTATTTTAATTATAAACCTGTGAAATAGGTAATATTGCCATTTCCTCATTAAGACGAGGAATCTGGGGCTGGGATCATATGGCTAGTAAGAGTTTGAGGCAGAATTAGAATCAGAATGTGATTCTTACTACATGTTCAGCACTTTAACCGCTGTCACATCGCTTTTAATTCTTTTCATCTCTTCATGCCTATTTTTGTATCTATAAAGTGCGAAGATTAGACTCAGTGGTCTCTCTGATCACTTCCAGTTTTAAATCTTTGATCCTATGACCATCTTAGCTGCTCTCTTCTGGGTAGTTCCTACCTTAGCACTGACCTTCTTAAGTGGAACACAGCATTCCAGATGTTTTAAAGTAGTGCTACTTCCTCCTTATTGATAGAAACTATGTCTCCTCAAAAGCAGCCCAAGAATGCATTTTTTTTCTTTTCTCACTACACTACTGAATTACATTAAACCTAAAGTCCACTGAAATTCCCAGATCTTTTTTGGATAAACACATCTAACCATATCTTCCCACCTTATTCTTGGTAGGTTGAACTTTGTAACTCAAGTATAAGACTTTAGATTTATCTGTATTAAATTATTCCTTAATGCAATTCACATCCAGTGTTTAAACTACATCCCCCAAATTTGTATGATCTTTAAATTTGATATATATATTTTTTCCAAGTTATTGCTAAAACTATTCAATAGCATGGGCCCAAGGAAAGATGTCTGAGTAAGACCACTAGACACTACTTGGCAAGTTGGCATTGAACTGTTGACTGCTCTTTAAAATCATCAATTCATCCAGTTCTGAAGGCAACTGCATTATTCAATCAATAAATAAACAGTTATTGTATGCCTACTACATTCTAGGTACTATCTGGTGAATTTCTATCCATCAATTCCACAAGAATACTATGAGATATTTCATCGAATCCTTTGATAAAGCCAATGTCAACTCTACCTATAGAATTCCCTTGAAATACCATTAAAGTAACCCTGTCAAAAAAAGAAATGAGTTTAAATAGTACCATCTCTCCTTGCTGAAGTCAGGTTAGCTCTCTGTAATCACTCCTTCCTTTTCTAGTTCATTAATTATCACTTTAAAGATCTGTTCTGGAATTTTCACTTTCATTTAAATCAAGGTCACTGACCTATGTTTTACAGATCCTATTATCTCAACAGCTTTTTTTCTTTTCTCGTTGAAAACTGGAAAATTTGCCTTTTTTCTAGAATTGTCATAGCTCTCCTATTTTCTATGATATTTCAGATATAATGTGGTGAAGAGGAATTGAAACTATTCAAGGAAGGTAGAAAATGGAGAGAGGCACAGGGAGTGCCTAAACTGAGGATATGAGGCACTAAAAACAATAGTAATTAATTGGAAATTTTTTCCTAGAGATGGTCCCACTAAACACAATATCTTTGTATACTTGGAGTTAAATTTTGTGTGCTTGAATGCTTTTGCATTTTTGTGTGTAGGTATTTTAGTGGGTATTTGTCCTCTTTTAACAGTAAGGACCTTGACATTCACAGGAAAACGTGCTATATAGGTTCTTATATCTACTTTTCCAAAAAGGAAAGCAACTTTTGAGGGGTCAACAATCACTTTAATCAAGCACATATATTATTCACTTAGTTGAGGGCAACAAGTTAACAACCTTAACTTCAGAGAAAATACAAAGAATAAAGATCAACCAATAGACAGGGCTTCCAACTGTCTGACTGTAAACATTACATACAGCGCAGATCAACAGACAGATCCAACTGTCTGACCATACATACATAGTTACCAAAGAGAGAAGCACCAACATCTGGGTTTTCAAAGTCAGAGGGCTCCTTGGTGGCTACCCAGAGTCTCTTCTGGCCTAACACTTCCAACAAGTAAGACCCAAAACAAGACCTCTCTTCAGAGTATATATATATACACTTTTCAGAAGGCATTACAACCCTTGAGAATCAATGCCTCATTAGAAACTAACAAAAAGTATGGTCCTTCTAACAAAAAAAAAAAAAATCTTCCCTAATCAAGCTTCTCTTAATGGGCAGGCCCACTAAGGGGTGGGTAAGATCCTTATGTCTCATTAGCATTATATCTCTCTTCCCCAATACTTGGTATAATTCTTGAAAACTACGATTCTATTCTTTTCCTCTTTTATAATAGGAGTTATCATGTTTCTCAGCACACAATAAACCCTTAAATGCCATTGAAGTTGACTAATTCACAAAAAGTATCAGATGATTTTCTGTGGACAAAAAAATTAGCACTGCAAACAAAGACAGTCATACTCAATAGAATGGAAGCCACAAATGGCATACATTTGTAAGCTATTGTTGGCTATATAATTAGGGAAGGCCTGAAGTAAAATTATTGGTATGGTGACCTCAAATTTTTTGCATCTTCTTTCTCTAATCTGATATGACTCCATTTTAATAGCTTGGAGTCTTTATACTTTCTTTCAACATTTCTAGGCCAACTCTTAGAAAATAACCTAATATCAGTTATTTACACTTTAATGTGAATGCATATATGTTTACCTCTATGTTTACCTGCACTTTGAACCATTTCTCAAACTGTAAAATAAAAGGCTTTGTCCCTCATTAAATGAATTGCAGGTACCAATGAACAGGTGGGGTGATATAGGAAATAGAGGAATATTCCCTGGAACCCCTTAGATTGGTGCTCTCCTACCACACATATTAGGAATTATTCTTGTCCACAATTTTTATCCTCAGTGAACAGCTGTGAATAACTTACTAATGATGTCCTAGTCTAACAGCAAAGGTGAGTGGTTTGGTAGCAGAGCCAGGATTAAGGACAGGAAAAGCAGATGCAACACAGAGGGGGTGGAAAAAAGGAAGAGTTTTTAATATTTTTTCATAAACACACATATTTTTAATGCCAAAAAATTCCACTCTCCAAAAATTATGGGCATTTATTTTGTGAGAAGTCAATTTGCAGGTGTGACTGTGAATACTCAAAGACTTTGGTGGACATTAATACCTAAGGGCCACAATTTAGAAATGAAGAATTGCAATTTTTAGATCCTAATTAGGACATACAAATGTCTTATTCTTGCTCTGGGTCTATTAACCTTTTAGCAAAAATGCATTTTGATTCTATTTGAAGTAATATTCCTGTATTCTTTTCCTAGTGAAAGTTGATGTAGTAATCTTCCATTAATAATGCTAGTTAATATTTACATGGTCCTTGAAGGTTTGCAGAGCACTTTATATATACTTATTTAATTTTGTGAGTTACAACAGTCCTATGAAGTAAGTGTTATTATCATACCCATTTGACAGGTGAAGAGGCTGGGGTTTGAGAGAGGTTAAATTATTTACCTGAGATCACCCAGTTAATATGCCTTTGAGGAGATACTTTATCTCAGCTCTCCTTGACTCCAGGTTGGACTGTGGAGTACTCTGAGACTTTCACATCCCCAACATACAATCTCTATACACAAATGATAAACAACTTAACTGGACATATGTTCATGTGATGTCATAGAGTTTAAAAAACAAAACAGCTTAAAAATTGTGAGAAATATCCCCCAAGATCATAGTGCCTAGAAGTCCAAGGGAGTTTTAATTTAGTACTTCAAGTTCTGTTCATAATAAATTGAGTGAGACTATAAGCAAGGAATAATTCAATAAAATTATAGTGAAAATTGAGAGAGGGAAAGGGAAGATTTTTTTTAAATAAGTATTTCAGGGATTTTTTTTTTGTATCACTACCTTTTAAACAGTTTTTTTTTTTGTCTTTTTTGTTTTTTGAGATTCAGCATCCCTATTTTACTCAGACTGGAAGACAAGTAGTCATTTATTACCTTGATCCCACCTATCATCATAGAAACTATGATATATCTTTTTTACCACATGGACCAGGGACCCTCCTTAGTCAACTTCGTTTCTCTCTTGCTACCTGCCCCCTCTCTAAGGCTCACCGCTGGGGTAGCTAAGTGACACAGTAGATAGAATGTTAGGCCTAGAGTCAAGAAGATTTGAATTCAAATATGACCTCAGTCACTTAATAGTTGTGTAGCCCTGGACAAATCACTTAACCTCGGCCTACCTCAGTTTTTTAGCTATAAAATGGTCATAATACTAGTATGTACATTCGAGAGTTGTTGAAAAGCTCAAATGAGATATATTTGTAAAGAGTTTAAAAGAGTGACTATTATGTAGGAGATGCTTAATAAATGCTTGTTTCTTTCCTTCATTCCTACCTACCATATTGGTGCCATTAGGGTAGACTGTAGCCCTACAGCAGCTCACCTCCTGAGTTTAAGTAATCTATCAGCTCAGCCTCCTTCCCACATGCTCTGGTAGAATGCTCCGTTCTGATAAATAATTATTATTAAGCCAAAAAAAAATCAACAAATTGACTATGTCTGATAATGTATTCCTCATTGCACACCTCCACCTTACCAACCTGTCTCCTGAAGAAAGGGAAGCATGCTTCACTGGCAGTCCTTAGGAGTCAAAACTGGCCATGATATTGATCAGTTATTGATATTCTTGACATGGTCTATCTTTGTGTTATTGAGGATATTGTGTGAATTGTCCTCTTAGTTCTCCTTACTTCGCTTTGTATCAGTTCATACAAGTTGGTCAATCAATCAAATAAATATTTATTAAACATCTACTATGTACCAAGCACTCTGCTAAGGACTGGGAATACAATGACAAAAATTCCTGACCCAAAGGAACTTAAATTCTATAGGAAGGGGTAGCATATAAATATATAATTATACATGTGATAATCTAGAAAAAAATATGATCCTGTCTGTTTATCCCTCTACCTACGGTTCTTGGGTCATATAGCTCTAATACTGACATTAAGCTTATAGAATGACAGAATGTTATTATTCTCTCAATTTTGTCCATTGAGGAAGTACAATATCTGAATTTCCCACCATAAGATTATAGGATCATATACTTAGACATCATAAGTTCACCTTCTCATTTTATAGCTAAACAATTTGAGGCATTGGGAGGCTAAGTGATCTGCCCAATGTTACATAGGTGTTAAGCATCTGAAGTGGAATTTAAGCCCAAGAATTCTATATCAATCTATGTGAATCACCTCTTTACTATCTTTGTTAGTCTCTATAGTTTACACATGAGATTACTTTTAAAAGTGTTCAGTATCCCTAGTGGACACCAGATGGTACTTAGCTTGCCAACACCTAGATTGCTTCATATATGACAAACCCACACTTTAGTAGTATCACTAAACATCTTGCACTAACCCCTTCTGGTTGGGTCCAAAATTAATCTATGTGAGGGAATGTAAAATTCCCCAAATTATTAAAATATGATATCTACCATCTGTAATTTGCTCATGAGCTCCTACCCCATCTGTTATCTCCTTTCAATTCTCCACCCCCTCTGTTAGTAGGGTGCAGTGGCTTAACATACTATGATTATAGATTATTTTCCATAGAAAAAATAGGAAATAAATAGATAATGCACTCCTATATGGAAGAATGTACTTCCAGCCATTTCTTATAGATCTTCCTGGATGTGACTCTAGAACATAACTAACTATGGCTAACAGAAAAACAAAATAGAAAAGGATGAAGTTTCCCATACTTGATCTCAGAACCATGGATCATGCATAGGAATGAAGAAGATGAGGGAAATCAGTCTTGTCCAGCTTGTTTGCCTAACAGGAGTCACATTAACCTTAGTCTTGATCATTCTTGTTCTACTCTACTCATAGAGCTTAGGTTTTTTACTTTATTTGTTTTCCGGGTCCCTCAGTTTCAGACAACCACTGGTCATGGTCTTTGAACTTCCCCACATGTTCAAAGATGTCCCAAGTTACTCTGAATTCCTCATACTGGTTATTTTCTACAGTCCAGTAATATCCTTTTTACATTAAAATACCACAATTTATTCATCTATTCCCTAATGAACATCTACTGTTTCCACATTTTTCTGTCCCTAAAAATGTGATAAATATTTTTATGTATAAGGGACCTCTTTCCCTTTGAATTTTATCTCTTTGCTTATCTTTGTCCTATGATGCTATCAATGAAACAAGGGGTAGATATGGTTTAAAGATGTTTCTATTGTATTCTAAATTGTTTTCCAGAATAACTGGATCAATTCACACTTCTGCTAACAGTATATTCTTAGTATATTTGCAGGAAGTTTTGAAAGACAGGAAAGTTACAAAATTCCTTCTTCAGATCCGGAAGATTACTAGTCAATAGAGTCATTTCCAAAGGAAAAAGGTGACTTAGTTTCCTTTTAAGCAATCACTATTTTGTAAGGATTGTCTCCCCAACTCCAAATCATTTTTTTCAGAGTTTGAAGAAGCCAAAGCCCCCAAAAGCAATTGAGAAAAAATATTAAATATGGTTGCTAACTATTTTGCCCTAGTCTTCCAGCTCCTAACCTTCTCAGCTTGCCCCAACTGCGCAGCCAGATGCTACTTTCCCTAGGATGCCTCATCACTATTATACCCATATCATTAGTATTGTTTCTGCTCTACCTTTAAATTTATAATAGCAAAAGCTAGAGTTGTAGCCAAAACGAAGCAATTTGGGGTTTCCCCAAGAATGAAAACAGAAACTTAGCCCCTTATATATTTTTTTCCCCTTAAGCTAAATCCAGAATATCAAACTCTTCCAGCAGCATAAGCTCACTCTTTTTTCCATAACAGTCACACCTCAAATGAGTTACCTCTTATCCTGCCAAATATCCTTGCCTCAGTTGCAAACACTCCAAGGTTATTAGCTGTATTCAGAGAACCAAGTAAGGTAGGCAGCTATTTGCATTCAGGGATAGGGTTTGTGGAGGGATAAGTGCTGGAAGGCAGGGGGAGAGATCAAGGAGGTTTTCCAATTGCTACTTGTCAAAGCAGCTATTCTATATTATTATAACTCTTCCAAAAAATTTTCCTTCAGTAATCCAAAGTAATCACTCCAGAACTTAAAAGCTTCTCCACAAAGCTATCCCTGACCAATCTATTTCAGACCATTGTTATTTCTCTCTTCTCTGAACTTCTATCCCATCTACCATCTGTCCCACTCATCATTATACTTCAAGATTTGTGATATCATTGGCTTGGGTACTTTAATCTCTCTATAATTTATCAGGTAATCAGTTAATATTGATTAAGTACCTACTCTTTACCAAGCAGTGAGTTAAGGAATAGGGATACACACAAAGACCCTACTTGCAAGGAGTTTACAATCCAATCAGAAAGACAACATTCAAACAACTATGTATAAACAAGATTCAGACAGGATAAATTGGAAATAATCAACAGAGGGAAGGGACCAGAATAAAGGGGATACATATGTATACACACTTCATATAGCTTTGTAAGGAACCCCTCTGAATGATGATGAAGCTCGCTAGCATTCATATTTGCACACCAGGTACTATGCTAAGTGATTTCCAAATAGTATCTTATTGAATCTTAACAACACCCTTGTGAGGGAGATGCTCTAATTATCCTCATTTTACACTTCAGGAAACTGAGGAAAACAGAGTTTAAGTGACTTACCCACAATTACAGTGCTACTAAATATCTCACTATATTTGAACTAATTCAATTCATTGTACCAGCTGGCTAGTCTGAGGCTTGAAAAACGGAATACTGTCCCTCACAGAGTCATATTTGATGCCCTTCAAACTTGTCACAATTAATCTTCCAATTGATTGGCAGGGTCTTTACACATCTAATTTCACTTCCATCATGTACCAAATCACCTGAATAGGGTTCCGATGAAGGTTTCACCCAGATGTATGACCTTAGTTTGTTATCTTTTTATAGTCACATGCCTTGTTATTATAGATAGACTGTATGATATGAATGGGTATTTAATGACCAATCTGAACTCTACATAATGAAATATATAATCAAATTCCTGAAAGAGAGATGAGGAATTCAAAATGAAGAATGAGACATGTTTTGGGCCATGGCAAATACATGAAATTTTTTCTTTCTTGATGGCTTATTTGTTGCAAAGATTGTGCTTTTCTTATCTTTTCTAAATTGAGGGAAGGGTGCTTTGGGGAAGAAAAAAATAGAAATAGTGTAGTAAAAAAACTCACTTCATTACAGAAGTTTTTCATTTACAGAAATGAACAGAAAAGAAGTTCAAAAGTCCAGAAGGAAATGGCAGTATATCATTGAAAATAATATTGAATTTATTATATACTTTTTTGGAAGAAAGTAAGCAGGATATAATAGAATCAGTTTCGTGTGTGTGTGTGTGTGTGTGTATACATATCTCTAGCGTTCTCTTTTTCTATTTTATTTTCTTTATGGAAGTGTTCTAATTTTGTTTTTCATTAAATTCAAAAATTTTTTTAGTTAAAAAATATTTAAAAACTCACTTTAGTAGTAACTCTCACAATATAGCACATTGTCTTGCCTGTTGTAGGTAGCTAATTTTAATGTGTTGAGTGATATAACAATAATGAACGATATTCAATTAAATAAACTAGACTTTAATAATTTGAAAACCTCTACCTGCAGTTTTCCTCCACTATACTGTTATATCCCCTGTTACGTTGGCACTCCAGATTACACCAGGCATTTGCTCTGGCTACCCCCCAAGTCTGGAACACTCTTCCTCCCGCACTCCATCTACTGGCCTCCATGTCTTCCTTTAAGGTCCAACAAAAATCCCCACTTTCACTGGAAGCTTTCCCCAGTCCCTCTTAATTCTAGTGCCTTCTCTCTGTTAATTATTTTTTATTCATATTGCATATAGCTTGCTTTGAATATATCTGTTTACATATTGCTTCCCTCGTTAGATTTTAAACTCTCTCAGAGTAGGGACTGTTTTGCCTCTTTTTGTATCTCCAGAGTTTTACACAATGCCTGGCATGTAGTAAGTACTTAATAACATTTAATTATTTATTTTATTGGTTATTGATTTCATGAAATAATGCCAATAGATAAAACAATGTTGTAGCACCACCAATTCCACAGGAACAATGCCATCAATGTTACAAATGGTCAACTAATAAGTCCTCTAGTCTTTATGTAGTTTTAGTTCCAGCCAGCCAGATCTACTTGTTCTTCCATTTCCTGCTTCCTTTCAAAGGCTTGACTTACACTCTCTCTTCACATTTATTTCTTAGAATGCCTGGTTTCCTCAGTTCATATGCCTTCTACTACTGAAAGCTTTTGTTACTCCCTTTACTTATCAGCGTCATACACACACACACATACACACACACATATACATACACACATGCACACATCTATTATATATACACTATATATATATATATATACATACACACATATATAAACATACATATATGTCTGTTTACAGGTTGTATCCACCAATAGAATGTAAGTGTCTTGGGGGCAAGGATAGTTTTTCATTTTGCCTTTTTATCCCTAGTGCTTAGCGCAGTGTACTTAATAAATAACTATTGTTCGGATTGAGTTATGAATATTAGAGTGGAGTTCTGTGACTTTGTAGTGAAATCTGATTAAACTATATTAATGATAGTATAGTTAAATAAAAGGACAGGCTTTCAGAAATGATATTCTATAACATAGTACATCTTTACAGACACAGAATTGAATAGAAGGTACAAAGAATGCAAGATTTTACTTTCTTTACTATTTGTTGACTATACAAAAAGCATTTGATTCAGTAGAGCAAAATCTCACCTTAAGAATTGGTGTCAGCAATGAATATGCTACAATTATGTGTAATGGTGGATATTGAAGGATTTTGCAAGTTCACCAGGCATGGATAAGCACAAAATATAAATGAGTTTTCAAAATCAGCACCAGGACAAAGACGTAGAAAATGAAAGATACAATGATTGTCACAGTTGGTCTTCTAGGTAAGTTTTACCTTTTTCTGGTGGACTACAATATATAGAGATCCTTATTTTTATTTATAAGTATCAGAGAAATAGATTGAAACTTTACTACAATTCTGACAAACTTGAAAGAAGTATATGAGAAACTAGTTCACAGAGTAGCTAAGGGGCCTCATGACGGTTTGAAGAACAGTGACTAGTATAGTCCAACACCTTTACTAGTGACCCGATCTACCACTGTGAGTGACTGTCTAATTTCCTTTCCCGTGGTATAGAAATGGTCCTTCTGAAGAGTGAAGAGAGATTGCAATACATTCTGGTGTAGGAATGGGAAGAAATCAGATGACAACCTGGGTTTGTAGAACTAGGGTTGTAGATGCAGAAAGAGATCATTTAAAATGTATTTGGAATGCTGGGTAGTATGGCAGTACTTTTAGTGATCCCAGTTTCTTCCTAAAACAGAGTTAGTCTTTTTAGTATCACTATTTTTCTTGTGATTCTGCATTGTGAAAAATGTTGACATAATACAACACGCAAAGAATTCAGGTTTCAGGTCACCCAGTGGTTATAAGTACCCTGAATCATATTATGAACAAAGAATTGTCCACAAGTTCATAGAAGATATTACCGGAGAGATGTATAATGGGAAAATTCTGCGTGACAGTCATTTAGTGACTGACTAGCCAATGAACAGTCTCCATTACTCCATTACATCAAGAGAAATACTGAAAGCAACCACCAACCTCCACCCCTTCTATTAGTATAATGGGTAGATACACAGTGGAGGCTTTATGTGAGGATATGGATTAGTTACCTAGGATAAGAAGATCTAGCTAATTGCTATCTGAATTATTGATAGAAATATTCCCATCCAGGAGGAAACAGATCCATAAAAGTATGGAAGTGTTATGAAATGAGGTTGGTATGTGGGAGCACACCTGTAAAACACAGAATATCCATCATATGGAGAATGAAGCGTCTTGCAGGAGAAAAATTAGAGGCAGACTTTCAATTGCTCACAGAATCACTGAAGCATATATAAGACGGCATCCCAGATGCTAAGATTTGGTTCATCAAGTTTAACTTTAATGGTTCGTTACGTTAGGCCTACCTAGAAATTATCAGGTAACTATAGTGCATCTTAAAATTGGCATTGATTTTCATGATAAAACTATTAAACAATTAACCCTTTTTCAATGAGATTATTCTCTTTAAGAAGGGAACAAATCTTAATACTGGCTCTCAAGAGTAAAGAATAAATTTTATGGCAATATATTCCTTATTGGTTCTGTTAATTATTGATTCAGTAAGAAAATAAACATTCAGATTTAACCTATCACTCTCTTGTCCTCTTTCAATGGGTTACTAGAACAATAGCTGTTACATGGTGCTTCCTGTTTACTTCCTTGGAGGGGACGTAGCCTCCTTGCTTGGAGTAACAAAGCCAGAGGTAAAATCCTTAAGCAATTCTGGTAACTTCAGATGCATAATTTTCAACCTTTAAGCTGCTTGGCTTTGGCATTTGAGCTGTACTAGGAATGTTAGAGATACGATGAAGGACTGAAGGCTGTGGTAGAAAAACAGAGTACTTGACATACTCTTTTTTTTGTAAGACATTATTTTAAATTGTTGCAGTATGTAAATTATGAATTTAAATTAATATAACTGTCAGACAAACACTTTTCAAATTATACTTCAATTGTTAATGTATACACACTTTAGTCCTTGCTAGTCTTGAAGAACTTTAACAATTTCATGTGACTTTATTATTTCAACCTTAGTAACCACTCATACTCAAGAGTTAGAGGATTTTCCAAGAAGGTGTCTTGAATCTGAGGATATAAAATTGCTGTTTTCTGTGTATGAATGGTGACCTGTGGGCACTGACCCCAGTTTCTTCTCTGGTTGTCCTCCCACAGGGGTTACCTGATTCGAGGTGACCTCAAATAAACTAATGATCACACCTCATTCTATAACAAACTTCTTTGCAAATTAGAGATCTCTCATCTTGAATGATAAAATTTCATTTTTGTAACTCCTTAAGGATCATCCCTCCTAAGTATTCAAAACCTTCCTCTGATAAACACATTTCTTTCCCACTCAGCTCATGTCATTTTTCTCTTTGACTCATTTTACTAGCACCCACTTGCTTTTAAAATTTAAGAAAAATAGCTTTTCACAGGCTGATTAATTGCTTTCACCTCTGTATTCTTTTTTCCCTTTCCCATACTTTCTCTATTGTAACATTAATGCTACCTTGACATCCTTCCAAATTCAACTTCTTCCTTTAATATATCTTTCCTCTGGTATACTAGATATTTCTTCCCACAATTCAGTTGTCCAAGATGAAAGAGAAGAGATTAAGCAGTGACTTAAGAGAAGGGGTCTAGTCCTATCCCTGTCACTTACTACTTGTGTGAACTGGCTTGTTGCTTTCATATAATCTTTTAAGTAGATAAAACAAATATAGCCTTAGAGGTTCTCCTCAGTTATGGGGTCACATGTCTTTGGTATGTTCATATAGAATTTATTTCAGAGATAACCATAAAGATAAAATCCCATTCAAAGATCTGCTCAATATTAACACCCAGAAAAACATTAAAAAGGGAGATAATGTCACTGACAATGCTCACCAGTGGCATGGAGGAAGTTCTGTACGGTCCAAACAGAAGAATCCCCTATCATTTATGAGATTTTCTAAAGCCTCCTATTTTCATATGAAATCATTTGAAAAAAAAATAAGCCTAACTAGATATACTACTAAAACAAAGTAGATGAAAAACATATGTTGCCCAGAGCAGTGGTATTGGACTCAAATAGAAACAGGAGCCACTGATTCATACATAAAGATCCACATAGGCTGCATTGTAATTAGTTTTCAAATATGTTTTCTATGTTTTACTGAATTTTTACTTATTTTTAAAATTATTTTCCAATTATGTTTTAATCTAGTTTGGGCTCCAAAGCGTGTCTGACACCTTTGGCCCAGATGACAGCAAACAGCTGGATGGTCAGTCTGTTTTTTCAGTTTATCAGTACGTATGCCATGAACAGGTACTGAAGTTGGTCTCTGAGTTCTGCAAAAAATGAATAGGAGGAATTGAAAAGTTAGATAACATTTAGAAAATTCTGCAACCCTTTTAGGTGACAGCAAGTTGCTTGCTATGTAGGCCCATTTAATATTGGCATTTTAAAAAGTAATATGGCTATGAATCGTAAAATATCAGTCTCAGAAGTATAAATATCAATGGAAATCCATATGGTAGTTATAAGTTGTTTATAGCTTTTTGGTGTCAAAAACATCCTTAATAAAACATATGACTGACAAGCAAAGTAGGTTGTGCCAATAGAGGATGACTGAAGGATAACATATGGGCAGTCCAAATGCGATATTGGGACCTTCACAACTCTGAAAGAATCAGTGTAAAGATTCAAAAATCATTAGATAATCTTGTAGTTGAATTGGCAAAGAGATGAGGGTAAGACTCTCACAGGATGTAAAGACTTAGAGGAGTTGCACTCTGTACCAGTACAATGGCTACATAAACTATTGAGATTACACATCAAATTAAATGTATATACATGAATACAATAAATAATTAACCCTATTCTGATTATTCTTGATTCCACTTATGTCTCAGGAGAAGAAAGTAAGCCTCCCTCACTCAAAAAAAGTCAAGTGCAAGTCATGTCATCATTTCTCTGATGGCTTCGTCTTCTTTGGCAATGAAGGATAAACACAGCAACAAGGATAACCTATTGAGGATATAGTGGAGGGGATTCCTGTTCAGCAGGGGGCTAGAGAACCTGATCACTGAAGCGCCTTCCAGGTTAGAGATTGTGTGGCCAGTCATTTATAACCCTAGTTCCAAAGTCCATACTAATTAAAGGAGAGTTTATCCCCTCTCACATTTTCCATGTTTGCTCAGTGGGGACAAAGACTATTCATTGCTTAGTGGACTTATTGGTCTTTTCATGTTCACACTACAATTCATTGTCAGTAGTAATAAATCATATTTAGATATATTTTTTTTACATTTACAAAGCACTCTCCTCACAGCAGTCCTGGGCAGCAGAATGATACAGAGGAGAACACACTGAGCCTGTCATCGAAGAGGTTTAACTTTCACTTTGGACACTTACTACCTTTATGGCCTTGAGCAAATGACCTAAAATCAGTGGTCCTCATTTCTTCATCTACAAAGCGAAGTAATTGAACTAGAAAACCTCGGAGATATCCTCTAGGTCTAGGGCAATAATCATGTTTTATTGAAATTATGCAAAGTAGATATTGTTATCTCCATTTTATATATGAGGAGAGGGGGTTCTGGAGTGGTAAAATGTCTTGTTAATCCATGGCATACAATTAAGTGTCAGAGCTAGAATATGAAGCCAAATCTTTATCAGGTATGGATTCAACATTCTTTTTTACTATGCAACATTGCCTTTTCAGTAGCTTCATTTTCTGAAAATAAAACATAATTTAAAAATTTATATGTATTTTAGAAATTGATATTTGTTACTATGAGATTTGGAGCATTTGTGACTAAAGATTTAGGAAGCCTGATCCTGACTTGAGAAATAACTTTCTGGCTCTGTGCAAAGCTTAGTCTCTTTGTACTAAGGCATTTGGTAAAATGTGACCATACCTGGGGGCTCTGTAAATGTTATTGCTAATTGCTCAGGATTCTGAAATAGTCGTTCCTCTATTCTATAGCTGTTGTGAGGATAAATGAAATAATATATGTATATGTATAATGGAACTATTTAAAACCTTACTTTTTTCCCCTGCTGTGTTTGATATTTCTTTTAAAATCCTTAGATTTTGAGGTAAGGCAACACTGAAGCTGGGAAGCTATTGTTTAGAGATTAAGTTAAACAGATTTCTGTCTGTGAGAGCAGAAGGAAAGTTGGACATTATGACTTCTTTTTAAGTGACCAGATACTTTCTCCTAATTGGTTGTGGGAGATGAGGATTTTTTATTTTCCAATAGGGGAGTGACCACAATATGGTTGCATCTTCTTATAGTTTTTATGAAGAAAAGAAGATTCTCAAAAGGAGCTGGAGGAGTAGGCTCAGACCTTTTTAGAGAAGGAAAGTTAGAAAGTAAAGTGAAGGACTCTTTTCTGACTAACCCAGAAAGAAGTCAGTGAATGACTCCCCCAGTTGAGAAATGAGCTGTGAAAGAAGTTGTCAGGCATCAAGATCCAGCTAAGAAAAGTGTCTATAGCTATAGAAAAGAAAGCTTTCTACAGGTTTCAGAATAAGACCATGCATTAGATTGTCTGCATTGAAAACAGAAAGCAGATAGAAGAGAGTATATGAGAATATATTTTGTTTTAAACTTTTATGGTTTTCTTTCTTCATCCTGAATTATGGTAATAAATAGATAAGCTCATTTATTTGTGCAACAAACATTTATTGAGCATCCATTATTTTCAAGACATTCATTTTTTGAGAAAAAAACTCAACTTTTATGTTTATTTATTACTTTTTAGTTTTCAACATTCATTTCTACAAAATTTTGAGTTCCAAATTTTCTCTCCATCTCTCCCACCCCCCACCCCAAAATGCATGCACTCTGATTACCCCTTCCCCCAATCTGCCTCCCCTTCTATCACACCCCTCCCTTCCCTTATCCCCATCTTCTCTCTTTTCTTGTAGGGTAAGATAGATTTCCATACCTGTATTTCTTATTTCCCAGTTGTAATCAAAAACAGTTCTCAACATTCGTTCCTAAAACTTTGAGTTCCAACTTTTTTCCCATCCTCCCTCTGCACCCATCCCTACTGAGAAGGCAAGCAATTCAATATAACCTACATACGTGTAGCTTTGCAAAAGACTTCCATAATAGTTATGTTGTGTAACACTAACTTTATTCCCCTCCATCCTATCCTGTCCCCCATTTATTCTATTCTCTCTTTTGACCTTGTCCCTTCCAAAAGTATTTACTTCTAATTACCCCCTCCTCCCATTTGCCCTCTCTTCTGTCATCTCCCCCACTCCACTTATCCCCTTCTCCCCTACCTTCCTGTAGTGTAAGATAGATTTTCATATCAAATTGAGGATGCATGTTATTCCCTCCTGATGAGTAAGCTTCACTTTTTTGCTCCCTCTTTTTTGCTTCTATTGAAAAAGCTTTTTCTTGCCTCTTTTATGAGAGATAACTTGCCCCATTCCATTTCTCTTTTTCTTCTCCCAATATATTCCTCTCTTACCCCTTAATTTTATTTTTGTAGATATCATCCCTTCCTATTTAACTCACTCTGTGCTCTCTGTCTGTATATATGTGTGTGTATAATCCCTCCAACTACCAAAATACTGAGAAAAGTTTCAAAAGCTACAAATACTATCTTTCCATGTAGGAATGTAGATAGTTCAACTTTGGTAAGCCCTTTATGATTTCTCTTTCCTTTTTACCTTTTCATGCTTCTCTTGATTCTTGTGTTTGAAAAGTCAGTTTTTCTATTCAACTCTCATCTTTTCTTCAAGAGTGCCTCAAAGTCCTCTATTTCATTGAATGACCACTTTTCCCCCAAAGTATTATACTCAGTTTTGCTGGGTAGGTGATTCTTGGTTTTAATCCTAGTTTCTTTGACTTCTAAATTATCATATTCCAAGCCCTTCGATTCATTAACGTAGAAGCTGCTAGATGTTGTGTTATCCTGGTTTTATTTCCACAATGCTCAAATTGTTTCCTTCTAGCTATTGTAGTATTTTCTACTTGACCTAGGAACTCTAGAATTTGGCTACAATATTCCTAGGAGTTTTTCTTTTTGGATCTCTTTCAGAAGGTGACTTGTGGATTCCTTCAATATTCATTTGGCCCTCTGGTTCTAGAATATCAGGGTAATTTTCTTTGATAATTTCATGTAAGATGATGTCTAGGCTCTATTTTTGATCATGGATTTAAGTAGTCCTATAATTTTTAAATTGTCTCTCCTGGATCTATTTTCCAAGTCAGTTGTTTATACAATGATATATTTTACATTATCTTCTATTTTTTTTTTATTCTTTTGGTTTTGTTTTGTAATTTCTTGGTTTCTCATAAAGTCATTAACTTCCACCTGCTGCATTCTAATTTTTAGAGAACTATTTTCTTCAGTGAACTTTTGAACCTCCTTTTCCATTTGGCTAATTCTGCTTATAAAAGCATTCTTCTCCTCATTGATTTTTGGACCTCTTTTCCAATTGAGTTAGCCAATTTTTAAATGCATTATTTTCTTCAGTATTTTTTTTGTGTGTGTTTCCTTTAGCAAGGTATAAACTCCCTTTTCATGATATTCTTGCATTGCTTTCATTTCTCTCCCCAGTTTTTCCCCTACCTCTCTTACTTGATATTTAAAATCTTTTTTGAGTTCTTTCATGTCCTGAGACCATTGCATAATTATTTTGGAGATTTTGAATGCAGAAGCCTTGATTTGTCCATCTTCCTCTGATGGTATGCATTGTTCTTTCTCATCCAAAAGGGTGGAAGAAAATACCTGTTTACCAAGAAAGTAGCTTTCTATAGTCTTATTTTGTTTTTCCTGTTTTTTGGGCATTTTCCTAGCCAGTTACTTGACTTTTGAGTCCTTTGTCAAAAGAAGTGTTTACTCTAGGGACCTGTAAGTTCTCAGTTACTCCAGGGTGGCACAATCAAAGGAGAGAAGTTTACTCCTCTCCTGGCCTGTGCTGTAGTCTGTGAGTAGGATTCCCTCTCCAGGGCCTCCACCAGCTCTACCAGTCAGTGCTCCTCCTCACCCCAGGCCACCACTCAGGGTTGAGACCCAGATCAGCTGCTCAGTTCCTCCAGGGTCTTTACAACAAGAGCTCCAAAAATGGACACTGCCCTTTTAGTGTCTGCTGCTGACAGGGCCAGACCATGTTCCCTTCTCACCCATGTGAAAGACCTTACTCACTGACCTTTAAAACTGTCTTTGGTATTTGTGGATTGAGCACTCTCGGAACTGCTGGTGCCTGAAGCCTGCTCTGGTCATGTCTGTGCCACAATGCACAGCCCATGCTGGTCTGCGTGCCGCCCTGAATCCAGTGTGATAGACCTTTCCTGTCAGTCTTCCAGGCTGTCTTGGGCTGGAAATCTCTTTCACTCTGCCATTTTGTGATTTATGTTTCTCTAGAATTTATTTAGAGTCATTTTTATAGTTCTTTTATGGTGTATGGGAGGGAGCTTCTACTGATCTGTTTTTCTATTCCACCATCTTGACTCTGCCCCCTCAAAATCTCCATTTTTTAATACAAAGCTGTGCCAGTCTGGTAGCCCATTCAAATATTCTCTTGAATTTACTATTTTTGACTACTCTGGCTTTAAGCCTGATGCCAGAGAACTGAAACTGCAGGGATAACGATTCAGATATGGTTGAGAAACCAAAATCCTTATTGTCAAGCCTATGTCATGGTGCTGAAAGTTTTGCAGTGTTGCTTGTGGAGTTCTTTCTGTGAGAAGGGCATTATTGTCTTCAATTTCATACAGGGAGATGTGGCAGAGGGTACTTGGATTTTTTTTAGCTTTTTCTAATCTCTGCTTCCAATCTTAAGTAATACATTTTACCATGCATCAAGTATTGACTATGTACAAAGTATTCTGGTAGATAATGGAGATACAAAGATGTTGTCCCTGACCTCAGATTGTTCCTGTTTATTAGAGTTATAGAACTGATATGTTAGTAAGAGTTAATACTACAAAATAGCATATCTGTCAAACAATCAGTACCAGTGAAAAGTGACATAGGAAAGAGAACAGAGGACTGAAGTAATCAAGGAAGGCTTCCACAGAGAATGAAGGAGTAAAAAAATGAACTAAGCAGAAAGAAGTGTATTTATCAGAATAAAACTGAATATTTAGGAGGACTAGGGTTTTTTTGTTTGTTTTACTTCTTGTAGAGTTTTCAGATGTCCTCTGCCCACAACTAGTTAAGTTCATTCAAGTGTTGGGACAAAGGAACTTTAGATCCCAGATCTCTTTCCATGCTATGAAACTGGATATGCAGAATTTCTGTAAACCATTCAATGCGTGCCAGTAGATTTCTGTATCTCTTTCTTTAAAATCATTAAAATTAAAATATTCTACTGCTACTCAGAGGGCAGCATAGCAATTTGATCTCTGGTCAGTTAGAGCTCTTGGATAATCAAGCCAACCTTTTTTGATCCTGAGGAGTAATTTGATTCTGTCAAGGAGTAAATTCCCAAGGCTGACCTTAGCCTTACTGATCAGATTCCTGCATGCTGTATTGTTAATGCATTTTTAATAGTATGGGAAGATCTTTCCCATCCATTAGTAGACCTATGCAACCTCTTAAGTCACAAGGAAGTCTAAATCACATGAGTTTGAGTCACATGAAGCCTGTGGTGGGAGGGTTTGCTGAACAGGAAGGGTCAGACAAAAAGAGGTGGACAAGAAGGGTGGAACAGGAAGAGGCCAAGTTGGAGCAAAGATGAGAAGAAGTTTATCAGGCTAGTCAGAGCTGGGAAAAACAGAGAAAGCAGGCAGCTGACTGAGCGAGAGAAGTACATTTGCTTAGGGGAATCTGTTTGTGGGAATGCCTGGTAAAGTGTATATACCTCTTGGTTTTGGCTTTTTGGTGTCTGTATAAATATTCTTCTTCTGCCTTCTATGTGGAGAGCCTGATATATTTTGTGATTCAGACCTATTCCGGCATATTCATAGTTGCCATTGTTGCTGTGAGTATTTCCTTCGTGATACACATGCCTAGGACCTGCCTGGGACTCTTCCTTCTACCATGTGAATTGGTCCAGGTTCCTAGAGTCCCCATGCATTGGACCTCTGGTACCAGGGTCTCTTGTTTCCTTTCTTCTTGCATCCATGCCTCTACCCTCCATTGCCCTTGACTCTAAACTCTGGACCTCCATCTCCCTCAATTCCATTGCTCTGACATCCAATTCTCAGAGACCTCTTTCATTTTTGCCATTCTTGGACAGATCCCTCTGATCCATCATGGGTCTTGTAGGCTCTTCCATTAGAGGTCATATTTCTCCCGGTGGTCCTCCCCTCATCTCCTGGGGAGGGCCACAACTGTCATGGCCAGAGAAATGATGCATGGGAAGACCCTGAGAGGGTGGTCTGGGGTAACCTCTGGGTTCTACTTCACCAAAGACTGAGAGTCGAGTCCTTGGGAGGATGTCTTAAGGAGTTGTACAGATCAAGTTTTAAATTTGAGATGAAAGATTATCATTAAAATCTCTCTCTCTCTCTTTCTCTCTCTCTCTCTCTTTCTCTCTCTCTGTGTTTATAGAATAAATCTTGTACCTAGAGGTCTTTTCTGATCAAGTAGGTGATAAAAATCTTAAGTCAAACATAAGGAGACAAAAATGATTTTCTAGGCAGAAGGGATAGCATAAACAGACATTGTAGTTGAACTACACAGGGAACACTGAAGGGTATTATTACCAGACTAGTTTGAGTAGAATGGAAGGTTAATACATAGTTTGAGTGATGAGTTGACAGTAATAAATATCTAATGACAAAGAGAGTACTGGGATTCAAATCTCAGTTCTGCTGTTGAACACCTACTGAAATTGGTCAAAGGATTTCCCCTCTCTTGACATCACTTTCCTCGCATTTCAAATGAGAGGGCTGGAGTAAATGATGTCTACTGTCTTATCTAGCATTAAGCCCATGAATAGCTTGGTTTGACTGGAAGATGTATAGCATGGAGAGGAAAAGTTGGAAATAAGAAGATAATTGGAGCCAGAGTGTAGAAAATCTCGAGTACCACATTAAGGAGTTGCTAATTATTCTGTAACATGGAATCACTTAATGGTGTGAGTGAGCTTTATTTTTTTTTAATTAAAAGGATAATCGATGAAGCTAACTTAATGAGATACTTAATTGATGAAGTACAAATTCCCCATAAGTAATTTTGTTTTTTTAAAGACTAATAATCACAATTGTTACTAATAGTAGGGTAAATTTTATGGTGACTTGAATTTAATTATAGTATTTGTATTTCTGCCACAGCCAAATGATATCTAGATTTAAAATGCAAGTAGCTCTCCATCTCAGGATGAAAGGCGAATGGAATCTAGGGACATTTCTCAACATTATCTAGGTCAAAGTGTTCCTAAGAAAAGTGTTTTCAATGGGGAAAATATCAAATGATCAAATTATATAATGGAGAATAAAGGAACATCACTCAGAGGAGGAAAAGAATAATGGTACACTTGGACTTGAGAAACAATGAAGATATTCCTGGAGAGGAGGGAGTTAGAAGACCTAAGGAGGAAACAGTTACTCATTTCTCCTGGAATGATAAAACTTATATGGGAAAAGAGCATCCAGAAAAGCAAGAGAAAAAAGGAAAGAGTTTTGGTAGGTGGTGACTCAACGCAAAGGGGGTACGTAAGCAGCTCTTCCTTAATCTGATAATGACAGAGACCTGTTTCTTCCCTGGACATGTATCTAAGAGAACTTTCAAAAAGTTGACAAAAATGAATAACTATCACCTATCACTGTTATTTCATATGGCGATAAATGATCCTGCCATAAGAAACCAAGGAATTATTACCAAACATTATACAGTCTAGGAAGAGAAAATGAAGATCACAAGGGCACAGGCTTTGTTTTCTTCACTACTGACCATAGAGGGCAAGGGATATAAAAGAGAAAAAATGAATTGGGAAGTGAATAGTTGGATAAGAAAAATAGTTTCTGACAGTGGGACTTGGATTTCTGGACCACAGCTGAAATTAAGAGAATGCAAGCTCCTTGCCACTAAAAGAGTACAACAAACACAGGCTGATATAAATGCATTTGACTAATATCTTGAAAATCTAAGCAAAAGGTCTTTAAAATTTTGTTTTAGAAGATGTGGAAGGGAAGAAATTGTCTATATCTACCATCAAGCTAGATATATTAGAGAATAGCTGCCATTTAGGAAGAAGAAAAGCATTTGAGATACCAAGAGGTTCATAATGCAGTAAAGAACCCAGTAATGAAAAACCCATGAACTCAAAACTCTGTACATAAATACTCCTCATTTAGGCAAAGCAGGGGAAAATGGAATTCAAGGAAGCAATGAAGGAAGTATCATCAAGACTTGGTGAATGTTAAACCTATGACTAGAATATGGGTCTGGATGCATCTAATTGACACAAGGGAAACAGGATAAGTAAAAGAAATGAAGTATGGATATTACTGAATGAATAGACATTTGAGTACCTATTATGTGCCAAGTTTATTTATAATTGCTAGGGATGCACATTACAAGAGTGAAACAGTAAAGAAGCTCATTCTCTAATAGGAGAGCATAGCACACATAGGAGAATGGACCATGGCAGAGAATGTGTGTTAGTAGTCTGAGTGATGGTGACTAGAGTCATGAGACAGTCAAGTGTCATGCATTTTCCAGCAACAATGGTAGTATTTATCTGATTACTGCTCTCAAAAACAGAAAAGAAAAATGGGGAGTGAGGAGGAGAAGCAATATTTATGCAGTTAGGATACATGTGGGAATCAGATGTGAAATATGTCATATCTACATAATAGATGTGAGACTATCTAAGGTTTCCTATATAAAGAGTAGACTAGGGAACTTTTCACTTTCTAATTCAATCATCAGGACAGCTGAGCCCAAGAGTCGAGTTCCAGAGATGAGTGGGTACTCTTAGGAGGGAAATGGACTGCTAGGAAAAAAAAAAATTGATCAGGACACCAAGGGAAGTGGCCTCACTTCTATATGTAATAGAGATGGAAAGGAAAATCTGTCATAACCTAGATTTGGGGAAAACAGATTGTAAAACATCCAAAGGAATCTGAGGTAGGATGCTCATAGATTTAAACTGAAAGGACAATTCAGTACAGGAAGGGTAGAAACTGTCAAAACATATAATTATGAAGACATAAAGGTAAATCATTTCTGTGAGAAAAACAAAATGGGAGGAGCCAAGATGGTGGAGTAGAAAGATACACACATGCTTAGCTCTTACCCCACAACCCATAAAATACCTCTCAGGAAGAACTCTCAACAAATTCTAGAGCAGCAGAAGACACAGAACAACAGAGTGGAGGAGATTTCTGTTCCAGACAGGCCTGAAATACAAACGAGAAAGGTCTGTCGTGCACTGAGAGCCCATATGGCACTGAGAGAAGCAGATCCAAGCAGGCTTCAGGGACAGAATTTCCAGTGGCAGCACAGGTCCCTCAACCCACAGGTACCAAAGGTCAGAGAGAGGGTCTTTTTGGCTGGCTGAAAGGGGAGTGGGGTGTCCCCATAACTTAGGCCCCCTCAGGAAGCAGCAGTAGAGGCAGCAGCAGATGGGGCTCCCAAAGCAGGCAGTAGCCTGCATCCATTGTTGAAGATCTCCTTGTAAACCCCCTGAGGGAACTGAGCCCTGTGTGGTAGCCCTGCCCCAACCTGAGCAGCTAAACTTAATCTCACACTGAATAGCAGCCCTGCCCCTGCCTGAAAACCCCTAAGGCTTGGGAGCAGCTCCTTTGAATCTCAGCCCCCAAGTGCTGGCTAGGCGGAACTGGAGGCAAGGTCGTTGTGGAGAGGAAACTCAGAAGTCAAGAAACTATCTGGGAAAATGTCCAAAAAAGGGAAAAATATAAGACCATAGAAGGTTACTTTCTTGGGGAACAGGTGTCTTCCCCCATCCTTTCGGATGAGGAAGAACAAGGCTTACTGTCAGAGGAAGTCAAGGCCCTTGCCTCCAAAGGGAACTTAAATTGGGCTCAGGCAATAGAAGACCTTAAAAAACAAGTTAGCAGCTTACTAAAGGAGAACCAAAAAAATGCTGAGGAAAATAACAGCTTTAAAAAGAGACTAACTCAATTGGCAAAAGAGGTCCAAAAAGCCAATGAGGAGGAGGCTTTAAAAAGCAGAATTAGCCAAATGGAGGAGAAGGTTCAAAAGCTCACTGAACAAAATCATTCATGAAAGAGAGAATTGAGTTCAGAGAAATGAAAAACAAAATGGAAAATGTTTGAAGAGGTTGATGGGTATACATAGGGCACTCACCAAATTGTTAAATTAGATTTAGATTTGTTTAAAAAAAAAGTTAAGTACAAAAGATGGAAACAAGATCAGTTAATGGAGGATGGATATAGGAGTATAGAATAATCTTGTAAGGAGAATTTGCAGGAGTGCTAAGTTCAGAATAAGAACAGACTGAAGCTCATGAGGAAAATTACAAACAGATAAGGGTTGGTTTTTCTTTAGCTTTATGGGAGAAGGGAAGTAGAAGGGAAGAAGCACTTATTAAGCAATTCCTCTGTGCCAGGAACTGTGCTAAACACTTTATTGTCTCATTTCATCATAACAAACTTGGGATGTGTGTGCTATTATTACATACATTTTGCATTTGAGGAAACTGAGGCAGACAAAAGTTAAGTGAATTGCCCTGAGTCACACAGCTAGTAGGTGAAGCTAGAGCTTAACTCAAAATTTCTTAATTCCAGATCCCAACCTAATAGAGCATTTGACTCCAGCACTCCATTTACTGCTCTACCTTCATGCCTAGGAAGGAGATTGAAGACAGGCAAGGATCAGTAGTTAAGTGGAAGGTATTCTGATAATTGATCAAAAGAAAGTAGGGATGTTCAATTTTTAGTTTGTTTCTGTTTTTTCTTATATGTACTGGAAATGGCAGGACACCACTGGATAAAGGGAAACTGATAGAAAAGATAAGTAATAGGATATTAGAAAGAACAACTACTTTCCTTAATTCATTCAAGTCACCTGGACACCAGAAGAACTACATGCCTGTGTACTGAAGGAGCTGATAAATATGATTGCTGATACACTGTCAGTGATATGTGAATGATTGTAGGTGAAAAGAAAAATGTTTCCCTGAGTTTTTAAAAAAGGAAGAAAATTGTTCAACAAAATATAAACCAGTACCTAGTACTTAATAAATATTTATTAACTTTTTTTTATTAAATAATTACTTATAAACAATTATTCATATTTTGGTGTTATATTACTATATAATTTATATATATATTTATAATGTAGAAATACTTATGACAATTATTTACAAATAAATATTTATTAGTGGTACTTAAACATTTATTGCCTATTTGTTGACAGTGAATTTGATTTCAGTTTATTGGAAAATTCTAAAATGAATCATTATATAGATTATCAGGGAAAGTCAAATGAAGAATTTGCAAAGAACTAGCAAGAAGAGACCCTGCCAGACTAATCTAATTTCCTTTGTGGACGAGGCTACCAAACTGGTTGATGTAGGGCCAATGGAATATGCACAGTGCCTATGGTAACTATAAATATGCCAGCACAGTTAAGAATTGCAAAGTACAACAGACTTGTAACATGGAAACAGAACCAAAACATTTATTCAAACATCAGAAAGTTGAATCTCAGCACCAGAAAACCAAATCCATCATGGTAACAAAGAAATCTATACACAATAACAATACTGAGGGCACTACCACCCCCAAGCCTTCCCTCTGTTAGGCTTCCCACATGCCAGCTCCTTTAAACAACATCACAAACAAGCTCTTCCACTCATGCTAGTTGTTGCCCCAGCTGCCTTCTTTCTCTGTCCTTCCCAGCTTTGACTAGTCTGACCAACTTTCTCTGAGCTCTGCTCCAGCTCTGCCTCTTCCTGGTCCACCCTTCCTGCTCCACCAATTCAGCAAGCCCCTCCCACCACAAGCTTCATGTGACTCAAACTCATGTGACTTAGGAGGGTCACATAGGTCTATTTCTGGATGGAAAAGATCTTCCCATTCCATTAAAATGCATTAATTCCATTAAAAATACATTAACAATACAGCAGATCAGAAGAATGCTGTATATAGTGCAACTAGATCTTTGTAAAGAATTGATCAAATAGCTCATACAATTCTTGTGTAAAAGATGGACAAATGAAGACTACTGTCTAATACAATTATTAGATTGAACTAGAAATGGTCAAATGACTAAACTCAAAGAGATCTAGAGATTGCACTTCTAGTAGGATGCAATAGGGACCTGAATTTGGCCCTACTCTGTTATCAGTGATTTGAATAAAGACAAATATATCATACTTATTAGGATCTTAGTTGTGAGGTACAGCTAACATACTGGATGAAAACAGCAGGATCCCAAAAGATCTTCATAGGCTAGAACACTGAGTTGAATTTAATATGATAAAATTACATAAAAATAAATATAAACTCTTACACTTTGGATCAAAATCAAACTACTTATGTATTAGAGGGGGGTGGCATGATTAAATAGCAGCTGTTACCTGAAAAGACTTGATATTTAGAGGACTGCAAATACAAGATGAATTAATAGTTAACATGGCCAGGAACAAAAACTAACGTCATCTTGGGCTACATTCAAAAGCCTAACTTTGGTAATCATGTTTCCATATTCTGCTCTGGCCACACTATCAGAATTGTCTTCAGTTCAGGGATCCTCAGTTAAAGAAGGACAGATCTAAGATGGAAAGTGTCCAATGGAGGATGACTGGGGTAATGTAAGGTCCTATGAGAATAACTTTAGGGAGATAGTGATGCTTAATCTGAATAAGAGAAGAAATGGGGGACCATGCAAGCTATTTTCAAATATTTAAGAAGGTGCCTTATGGAAACAGTATTAGATAGAACATATTTCTCACAAGAAGGTAGAATGTGGAATAACAGATTTCAAAGAAGCAACATTTAAGCTTGATGTTAAAGGAAAACAAAAATAGACAAACAAAAAGCAATATTACAACTTCATAACAAGTAGAGCTATCTAAAAATTTAATGGGGCTGTCATGGTGCACAGTGAGTTTCCTCTTAATAGTCTCTGAAGCAAAGGCTAGATCAGAGGTTCCCAAACTTATATGGCCTATGCTCCCTTAAAAAATTACAGAGTTCCCCCAACTGAAAGCCACTTTCTTTAACCCTTTCTTTAATGTGCATCATTTCAAAAAACAATATTTTAAATTTTTTAAAAAAATAATATATCTTAAATTGAATAATTTATTGCAAATTTGTGTTTTTCCTGCATTGAAATCTTGATGATTCAATATTGCATCATGTGATCACATAGTATTTTATTGTAAACAAGTCATTGCACACATATATTCCTGCTGATGCATCCTTACTTACAATTCTCAACATGCTTGTTTGTCAACACTTGCTTATTAAGACCCATCAGTGGATTTGACTACTGATGGGTTATGACTTTTTATGTTATGATATTTTATGTGTTTATTTGGAAATAATGTGATCACTATGACTTTAACTCTTACATAACAGATGAAACATGTATGAATAGATTTTAAAAGTTCTCTTCTTTCCTTGCACTTCCACTGTCCCCTTATTTTTATTCAACCCCACAATTGCATCCAAAGCTATTACCACCCTACTGAATTGTTCCAGCACCTCCAGGGGGCAGCACCTCCCATTTTGGGAACCTCCAATGCTGCTAGATGAACACTTACT
This sequence comes from Bettongia penicillata ogilbyi, assembly GCA_023548195.1. NCBI lineage: Eukaryota > Metazoa > Chordata > Mammalia > Diprotodontia > Potoroidae > Bettongia > Bettongia penicillata. The sequence goes on from JAJHZJ010000266.1 coordinate 3,423,994, forward strand.
GGATAAGTTGTATTAGAAATTTCTTTTGTGCTATAGATTGAACTAGTAGGCTGCTAAGTTTCCTTCCAACCCTTGAATTCTGTGGTAGTATTTAAGGATACATTTAAAGACACAATTCCACAAAATATCTTAATATGATATTAAAGAAACTAAAATCAAAATGATGAAATTTCCTCCTCTTTCTCCATGCTTTAGTTTAATTTGTATTGCCTTCATCAATTTCAGGTTCAAAAGAGTAGAAAACGTTTGGCAGTCAATAAAGATTATGGCTGATATCCCATAAACCACAGATCTTTTATGGAAAGGTCTACCTAGGAACACCACACAAATTTCACCCACACGCAGATATATATGATTCATATGCTCTTAAGGCACAATTGAAGCACAGCATCAAAGAGAAAGATGACACACACATTGAACTGACACTAAGCAGAAGAGTTACTGCCTGGATGTTTCAGGATAGGGAGTAAATTGGAAAGCAAAATTGAGTTTTCACTCAAAACCACAGCTATTCAAAATGAGTACAGAGCTACCTTTCCTTTCATATAGAAAAATCATGCTGCTATACAGAATTTATGCTTGACCAGGTTGGAAAAAGAAAATCAAGGAGTACAGACAGTAGGAATCTGAAAGAAGGCTCAATAAAGATAGGGTCCTGATGCTGAAGTAACAAGGCCTACTTTTTGGATTGTACAAGATTTTTACGAGCTTAGGAGTACTTTAAGAGGTGGTATCCATTAAAGAAGAGGAAGTGTGGGGTAGTAGTCAGAATAGTGTCATATTAGACTAATAGTCTTGGACTTCAAGTCACACCCCTGACACACACTGGCTGGGTGACCATGGGCAAAGGTCATTGAACTTCTCAATGTCTCAAACAGTGCTTTATGATTACAAGTTATGGATAAACCAGCCCTCTGCTCTGATAAAATGGCAAATCATGTAAAAAATTAGATAAATAATAGATAGCTAAATAGATAGGTATATCTCAATTAGAAAGAATAACTAAAATCATAAAAAATAGAGCTCATTCTAAATGGTCCTTTTAGTCCTCTGATATAAATGATTTAGGGCCCTAACCAAGCCATCAGTTGGGTAATTTTAGGCAGAGTTCCATGATTTTGCCTCTACTCACTTTACTGCTCCATTGCTGGGGTAGAGACCATGAAGAAGAGAGTGAATTAATTTGTTTTGATACAGCATCCATAAAGATGCACAGTATCCTTGAATATGAAAAGTACTGTGGCAATTCCTAGGTTTCTAGGATACTGGCCTTTCAAGAGTTTCAAATGAATGATCATGAGGCACTTCAGGCTTAAAAGAAAGCAACAAAAGAGTCAATAAAAGTCCCAAATGGAACAAAAGTCTGTTGTTTCATACATACATTTGCCCTTGAATAAATTGTTCCTCCACACACATACTGTTGTAAGCTAGACATCTAAAAGACTGTTATGAAGAGACATTTGTTGCACTTTATGCCACTCGGGTAAACAGAGTTATTCTCTTCCAGAGCTCAATAAGGAACAAAGTGTGTCTTGAATGTCTATTGCCACTGTCACATACAGAAGCCATAATCTAAGCCTTTTAGCTCTTTTGCTAATCCAGTTAATCTCAGGTCATCTAATATCTCCAACCATTTTCATTTATCACTTTAAATATCCAGAAAAGATGTTCCTTATAATGTGGTCCATCCAGGTCTACCAGAGATAAAAACTAAGAAAGTGATGACCTGCTTATGCTCTCTTTACAAGAATATATAAATGAGTGAATGTGTGTGTTCATCCTTTGTTTTCAAAGAAGACTATGTCATCAGAGAAATAATGACATGACTTGCACTTGACTTTGTTTTGAGTGAGGGAGGGCTGTGCAGGTCACCATCCTCATTTCTCCTCCAGAGCCATCTTAATCCAGTGACCAGATATCTATCAGGATGACTGGAGATGATTCAGGATGAGGATATTGGGGTTAAGTGACTTACCCAAGGTCACACAGCTAGTGAGTGTCAAGTGTCTGAGGTGAGATTTGAACTCAGGTCCTCCTGATTCCTGCACTGGTGCTCTATCCACTGCACCATCTAGCTACCCCTAAATGACTGAATGAGTGGATGAATAAAAGAATTTATTAAGTTATTAAGCTATGCCAAGTACTGTGCTAAGCATTAAGAAACAAATCAAAAATTGAAAATAGGCAATGACTCAAGAGCCTTACATCTAATAAGAAAAAATAGTATATACTGTCTACTGGATTCTTACATGAATGGGCATTACCTCACTCTTAAGTGAGTGCCTGAAGTGACCTTAGCCTAAAAGGCCAAGGTCTCCCATTGCATCATGGGCATTTACAGTCATCCTGATGAAAATCTAGTCAATAGATCCAGATGGCTCAGGAGGATAAAATGGGGCTGGTGACCAGGCACAGCTCTCACTCACTCAAAACAAAGTCAAGGGCAAGTCATGTCATCATTTCTCTGATGGCATGGTACTCTCCAAAAATGAAGGACAAACACAACAACAATTTGGGAGGCAACTGTGTCTCCTCTATTGTCAAAAAACTCTTGTTTATCTGTTCTATCCACTTATCTCACTCGAACATTTCAAATTGGAATTCATTTAGAATGCCATTTATAATTTGTCACCATTTCCTTTCCTTTCACCCATTTCTTTTTTATTTTATTTTATTTATATTCAGTGTTCCACAATCACTGCCATATAACCTAGATTTTTTCTTTCTCTCCCTCCCCTTTCCTCTCCCCCACCTCACCCCTCCCTCCCCAGGACAGCATACAATTTTACCGAGGTTCTCTACATACATACCCATTAAATACATTTTCACCACAACCACATGTTGTATAGAAGAATTAAAATGAATGGGAGAAATCATATAACAAATCAAAACATAATACAAAAGAAAATGATCTGCTACATTCTGCGATTGAGTTACATAGCTTTTTCTCTGAATGGGGAAGGCATTTTGCCTTAAAAGACCATTGGGCATTTTTTAAGTACTTGCACTGCAATGAAGTTCTAAGTCTACCAGAAAAAAATCCTTGCACACTGTGGTTGTTGCTGTGGCAAAGTTCTCCTAGTTCTGCTCCTTTCACTCACCATCAGTTCATATAAGTCTTTCCAGACCTCTTTGAAGTCTTCCTGTTCATCATTTCTTGTAGCACAATAGTATTCCATAACATTTATATACCATAATTTTTTCAGCCATTCCATAATTGATGGGCATCCCCTTGATTTCCAGTTTTTGACAACCACAAAGAGTGCTGCTATAAATATTTTTGTATAAGTGGGACTCTTTCCCATTCTTATGATCTCTTGGGGATAAAATCCTAGAAGCGATATTGCTGGGTCAAAGGGTATGTACATTTTTGTAGCCCTTTGCGCATAGTTCCAAATTGCTCTTCAGAGTGGTTGGATCAGCTCACAGCTCCACCAAAAATGAATTAGTGTTCTAACTCTTCCACAGCTTCTCCAACATTTATCATTTCCTGTTCTGTCATGTTAGCCAATTTGATAAGTGTGATGTGGTATCTCAGAGTTGTTTTGATTTGCATCTCTCCAATCAATAGTGATTTAGAGCACTTTTTCATATGACTACAGATATCTTTAATTTCTTGCTCTGAAAACTGCCTATTCATATCCTTTGACCATTTATCGATTGGGGAATGGCTTGGATTCTTGAACATTTGACTCAGTTCTCTATTAGAAATGAGGCCTTTATCACAGACACTAGTTGCAAAAATTCTTTCCCAGTTTTCTGCTTCCTTCCTAATCTTGGTTGCATTGGGTGCCATTGTGCAAAAACTTTTTAGTTAAATGTGATAAAAATTATCCATGTTGTACTTCATAATGCTTTCTATCTAGGTTTTAATAAAAAATTCTTCCCTTCTCCATAAATCTGATACACTATTCCTGTAGCACTATTCCTGCTCCACTAATTTGTTTATAGTATGAATCTCTATACCTAGATCATGTACTCATTTGGAGTTATTCTTGTGTACAGTGTCAGGCATTAGACTATGCCTAGTTTCTGCCAAACTGTTATCCAGTTTCCCAAGCATTTTTTGTCAAACAGGGAGTTCTTACACCAGAAGCTGGGGTCCTTGGGTTTATCAAACAGTGGATTGCTATATTCATTGTCTACTATGTCTTGAGTATCTAGCATGTTCCACTTGTCTACCCTTATGTTTATCAGCCAGTACCAAGAGGTATTGACAGTTGCTGCTTTATAATACAATTTGAGATATGGTAGCACTAGGCCACCTTCCCTAGCATTTCATTTCATTAGTTCCCCTGATATTCTGGAACTTTTGTTCTTCCAGACAAATTTTTATATTATTTTTTCCAGCTTTCAAAAATAAATATCTGATAGTTTGATTGGTATGGCATTAAATAAGTAAATTAATTTAGATAGAATTGTCATTTTTAATATATTGGCTCAGTCTACCCATGAGCAACAGATGCTTTTTCCACTTATTTAGATCTGACTTTATTTGTGGGAAAAGTGTCTTGTAATTGTGTTCATATAATCCCTGGATTTGTTTTGGCAGGTAAATTCCCAAATATTTTATAGTGTTTACCATAGCTTCAAATGAGATTTATCTTTCTATCTCTTCCTGTTGGGCTTTGTTAGTAATATATAGAAATGCAAAAGATTTCATGGGTTTATGTTGTAACCTGCAACTTTGCCAAAGTTGTTTATTATTTCAAGTAGTTTTTTACTTGGATCTCTGAGATTCTCTAGGTATATCATGATATCATCTGCAAAGAGTGATAACTTAGTTTATTCTGTGCCTTTTCTAATTCCTTCAATTTCTTTATCTTTTCTAATTGCTACAGCTAACATTTCTAGTACCATATTGAACAATAGTGTTGATAATGGATTGCACCCCTGATCTTACTGGAAATGCTTCTTGTTTATCTCCATTACATATAATGCTTGCTGAAAGTTTTAGGTAGGTACTGCTTATTACTTAATGAAAGTTCCATTTATTCTTAAGCTCTCCCTTGTTTTTAATAGGAATAGGGGTTGTATTTTGTCAAAAGATTTTTCTGCATCTATTGAGATAATCATGTGGTTTCTGTTATTTTTGTTGTTGGCAAATCCATAATGTTAATAGATTTCCTAATATGAAACCAGGTCTGCATTCCTGGTATGAATCCTACCTGATCATAATCTATTATTCTCCTGAGAAGTTGCTGTATTCTTTTTGCTAAAATATTATTTAAAATATTTGCATCTATATTCATTAGAGAAATTGTCTTTATTTTCTTTCTCTGATTTGGCTCTTCCTGGTTTAGGTATCAAAACCACATTTGTATCATAAAGGAATTTGGGAGAACTCCTTCCTCAATTTTCCCAAAGAGTTTATACAGTATTGGGCTTAACTGTTCTTTAAATGTTTGAGTTAATTCACTTCTGGAGATTTTTTCCTAGGGAATTCATTGATGGCTTGTTCAATTTCTTTTTCTGAGATGGGGTTATTTAAATATTCAACTTCCTCTTCTGTTAAACTGGGCAATTTATATGTTTAAAAATAATTATCCATCTCATTTAGATTGTCGAATTTATGGGCATAAAGTTGGGCAAAGTATTTTCTAAATTATTGTTTTAATTTCCTCTTCAGTGGAGGTGATTTCACCCCTTTCATTTTTGATATTGGTAATTTCTTTTTCTTCTTTTATTTTTAAACCAAATTGACCAAAGTATTATTCATTTTATTAGTTTTTTTTTCATAAAATGAACTCTTTCTTTTAATTATTAGTTCAATAGTTTTCTTAATTTCAATTTTTATTAATCTCTTTGGTTTTCAGTATTTTTAATTTGGTATTTACTTGGGGATTTTCAATTTGTTCTTTTTCTAGCTTTTTCAGCTGTATTCCCAATTTATTGATCTCCTCTTTTTCTATTTTGTTTATGTAGGCATTCAAAGATATAAAACTTCTCCAAAGAAATGCTTTTTCAGTATCCCACAAGATTGGTAGGTTGTCTCATTATTGTCATTCTCTTGAATGAAGTTGGTTGTTTCTGTGATTTGTAACTCATCTTTAGGATTAGATTATTTAGTTTCCAATTAATTTTTCATCTATCTTTCCATGACCTTTTATTACATGTAATTTTATTGCATTGTGAACTGAGAAGGATACATTGATGATCTCTGCCTTCCTGCAATGGATTGTGAAGATTTTATGGCCTAGTACATGGTCAATTTTTGTATATGTGCCATGTATCACTGAGAAAAAGATATATTACTTTTATCCCCATTCAGTTTTCTCCAGGGGTCTATCATATCTACCTTATCCAGAGTTTTATTCACCTCCTTAACTTCTTTCTTGTTTATTTTCAGGTTAGATTTATCAAGTTCAGAGAGGGGGAGGTTGAGGTCCTCTACTAGTATACTTTTGTTGTCTATTTCCTCATGTAACTCCCTTAACTTCTCTAAGAATGTGGATGCTATACCACTTGGAGCATATATGTTTAGTAATGATTTTGTTCATTGTCCAAAGGTGCCTTTTAGTAGGATGTAGTTTCCTTCCTTATCTCTTTTGATTAGATCTATTTCAGGTTTTGCTGCATCTGAGATTAGAATTGCTACTCCTGTTTTTCTTACATCAGCTGAAGCACAGCTGATGTATTCTGCTCCAACATTTTACATTTACCCTGTGTATATGCCCCCATTTCAAATGTGTTTCTTGTAAACAACATATTGCTGAATTATAACTTTTAAGCTATTCTGCTATGTGTCTCCCTTCTTTGGGAGAGTTCATCCCATTCACATTCACAGTTATGATTCCTATCTGTGTCTTTCCCTCCATCCTCCTACCCTCAGTTTGTGCTTTTAGTTCTCCCATCTCCCTTCCCCTCTTCAATAGAGTTTTTATTTTTGCCCAACACCACTGGCAGTCTTCCTTTCCTCCTTTTAGCCCCCCTCCCTTTTACTCCCTTACCCTTCCTACTTCTTCCATCCCTTTTAGCTTCCCCTTCCCTTTCTTTCTCCCTTTCCCTCCTACTGCCTTTAGAACTAGTTAGATCGATATACTTAGTTAATTTTGCTGTTCCCTCCTTGAACGAAATCAGATGAGACTACCTCTCAAACAGTGCTCATCTCTCTCTCCCTTTCCTTCTACTGTAATATAATGTTGTACTTCTTCCTGTGATGTAATTTAACATTTTCTGCTTCCTCCTTTTCACAACTCCTGTTACAGTCCCTTCACATGCTTAAATCACATTTTTATCATGAGATAATTTACTTTATATGTGTTCCCTTTATGTATATCCCTTTTATATTTCAAAATAGATACACAATTCTCAAGATTAACAAGGATCATCTTCCCTTTAGAGAGTTAAATAGTTTGTTTAAATTGAATAAGTTTTCTTTACCCCTGTTTACATTTTTATGCCTCTCTTGAGTCCTGTGTTTGAAGATCGAATTTTCTTTTGAATTTTTATCAGGAAGTTCTGGAAATCCCTTATTTCAATGAATGTCAATCTCCTTGCCTGAAATGTTATGATGAACTTTGCTGGGTAATTGATCCTTGGTTGTAGTCTCAGCTCTTTTGCCTTACAGAATAACATATTCCAATTCCTTCGACCTTTGAATATAGAAGCTGCAAGATCCTATGTGATCCTGACTGTAGCTCCTAAATATTTCAATAATTTCTTTCTAGTTGCCTATAGTATTTTCTCCTTGATAGTTCTGGAATTTGGCAACAATATTTCTCTGTGTTTTTAGTTTTCAATCCCTTTCTGGAGTTGATTGTTGGATTCTTTTGATGACTATTTTGCCCTCTGTATCTAGCACTTGTGGACAGTTTTTCTTGATGATTTCTTGGAAGATATTGTCCAGACTCTTTTTTTTTCATCATGGCTTTCTGATAGTCCAATAATTCTTAAATTTTCTCTCCTGGATCTATTTTCTGGTTTAGTTGTTTTTCCAATTAGATATTTTATATTTTCTTCTATCTTTTCATTCTTTAGATTTTCTTTAACTGATTCTTGATATCTCATAGAGTCATGAGTTTCTACTTGCCAAATTCTAATTTTTATCAAATTGTTTTCTTCAGTTAACATTTGCATCTCATTTTCCATCTGTTATTCTTTTTAAGGAATTATTTTCTCTAGTTAGTTTTTGTACTTCCTTTTTCATTTGTTCAATTTTCCTTTTAAGGCAGTTGTTCTTTTCAGTGAATCCTTTTTTCATTGGCCAGTTTTTCTTCTATTTCCTTCTTCAGCTCTTCCCAGAGTGCTCCTTGTGCATGTGAGCAGTTCGTAGTCCCTTCTGAAGTTTCAGATGGGAATACAGTCTCAATACTGACCTCTTTGGTATTCATGTTTTGATCCCTGTCCCCGTAGAAAGATTCAATGGCCTTTTCCTTCTTGCTTTGCTTCTTCTTACTCATGATGATGACACTTTGTGTATTGTGACCTTTGCTTCTTTCAGCTAAAAGGTAAAGAACCTGGTGCTGATCTGGCTGGTGTGAGAAAGCAGAGGGCAGGTGACTTTTTTTTTGTTTTGTGTTTCCCTGGATTAGCCCTGGAGGTAGCTTGTTAAGTATGGGGAAGGGGTGGTCTGGTCATGGGAGATCTCCTCAGCTGTGCTAGAGCAAAAGTAAGCTCAGTGCTTGGTGATCCTGGTTGCCCTGGTGTCTTCACATTTCCCCTGGAGCACTGAGGCAAGCCTGGGCTCCTGGTGTTGGTGGTTGCATGCTCCATCCCACTTGACCTCTGGATATCCTCCCGTTCATTGAGATAGGGTTGTTTGAGACAGCTCTGGCTCTCTGCCACTGTAAAAGGAATACTCTTTAGCGATTTTCCTAGCCTCACATGCTATAAGACTGTTTGCCCCTTCTGCTGATCCCACTGTTCCAGGATTGTTCTGGAGAAATATTTTATGGTCCTTTCAAGGTCAACAAGGGAGAGGGAGAGAGCATTTATGGATCACTCCATCATTTTGGCTCTTGGAAGTTCATGTAGGTGACTTACAGACATTTAATATTCAGCCTGATAGTCTCAGGAGCAGCTGCTGCTGATAACTGGGGCTCAGTGACTGTCACTCACTCAGCTCCTCTAGTCTCCCACCATGGGCTGCCACTTGCCATGCTACCACTGCCTAAGATCGCCCTGGGACTTCCCTGTTCAGCCCTGCAGTGGCAGAAATGTGCTGTGTTGGGTGCTGTGTGCTCCTCCACCCTTGTGGAACAGATCTTTTCCATTGACCTTACAGTCTGTCCTGATCCATGAATCTGCCACAGTCTGTCTCCTATTTCATTCTGCACCTCCAAAATTAGGTCAGATCCTCTTTTTAGAGGTATGTGAAGGAGTTTTTCAAAGAGCTTAGGTGATTAGATCTCATTCCACCATCTTGGCTCTGCCCCTCCTTTTCACTCATTTCTTAACTTACTAATAACTGACTTCATATTTCAATAGAATTTCTCTACAAAGTTATTGATTACATTTTTTTCAGTTCTCATCCCTGATCTCTCTTCAGTCTTTGAAATGGGGATTACCGCTTCACCTTGATATTCTCTTCTCTCTAGGATTTCATAACATTTCTCTCTTCTGGAACTTACACAATGTGACCACCTTTCAGTCTCTTTTGCTGGATTTACATCTAGTGCTTGCTGCTCATAGGTGTCTCCTAAGTCTCTGTCTTAGGCAATCTTTTCTTTTTCCACTATACTATTTTGTTTGGTGATCTTATCAGCTCTTATGAATCTCTGTGCAGATGATTCTTAGATCATTTTATCCAACTCTTCTTACCTCTATACTCACCTCTAGCCTCATATCTCCAAATGCCTACTGAACATCTGGTACTAAATGTCCCATCAACATCTTAAATTTGACATGTCCAATTATTTAATATGCTTCCCACAAATCCTTCCCCTTTTCCCAACTTCCCTATTATTCTTTAGGGTCTATGATCCTTGTAGTCATCGAGGCTTATAGCCTTAGTATCATTTTCTACTATTTCACCTTCCCCACTCCCTTATATGTAATCTGGGGCCAACTTCTATCATTTTACCTTCTCAACATCTCTTACATGTCTCCTTTCTTCCAACACTGTCACTATCATAGTGACACTACCCTTATAACCTCACACCTGTCCTATTCCAGTAGCCTTCTCTTCCCCTTGCTTCAAATCTCTCCCCATTAGTTTATCTTTTACTCATTAAACACAGTGTTCTTAAAATTCAAGTATAGCATATCATTCCTCTATTCAGTCAGCTCTAGTGGCTTCCTTTTACTTCCTTGAACAACTATAAAATCCTGTTTGGCTTTTATAGACCTTTATAACCTGGATCCCTTCTACCCTTTTTGTCATCTTACACCTTGCTCCCCTCCATACTCAATGATCCATTGACTCTGGCTTCACTGATATTTCTCTCACAAGACACTCCATCACCTAACCCTGCATTTTCACTGGCTATCTTCCTTGCTTGGAATTTGAAATTCTCTCCTTTCTCATGTTTGCCTCTTGGCTTTCCTGGCTTCCTTCAGGTTTCATCTAAAATTCTACATTTTATAAGAAACTTTTCCCATGACTTCTTTAATGTTAATACTTTCTTCTGAGACTATATCTATTTTCTTCATTATACATGGTTATTTTCATGTTGCTTCCTCATTTGATTGTGAGCTCCTTGAAGGAAATGAGTGTTTTTGCCTTTCTTTGTATCCCTAGCTCTTAGCACAGCATCTGGCACATGCACTTAATAAAAGCTTGTTCACTTGATTTGACACATTTAAGATTGTGATGGACATGAAAGTGGGAGGGGGGAGTATTTTTGGTCTGGAAAATCACTGGTTTGATGAATGAAGCCACAGACTGACATATCTATTCCAGTAATAATTATGCATTGATTTGATTGATTGTAGAATTGGAACTTGTGACTTTTGGGGGAAGGAGGAATGATAGAATATAGTGTCAAGGCTGCTGACAGGAAGATGGCTAGATAGAAGAATCAAACATGATTGGGGTCACCAATCTGACTATTGAGCACTGAGGGTGGAATTTCTGAAAATGAAAGGATATGGGGTGTGATTTCTCATTTTGAAATCAGCTACAAGAAGATGGCTATAGAATAGAATAAAACATGTCTGAGCCTTACCTGTACTTATTTTATTAGAAGTTTTAAAGCACTGCTTCTCCAAAAAGCTTGGTCTTAAAAAGAAAACCATATTTTCATAGCATATATTTAGTTTCCAATCTACATAATATTTTGGGAGGGAAATCTAGACATATATCAAGGACATCCTTGATTAAATTATTAGAGGGGAAATAGGGAGGCTTTCATAAGTGATAATCTACAGAAAACCAAATCTTTATGGTCATACAATTGACTGAAAGATATAGAGGAAGCAAGATCTCATTGAGCTTATTGTGTATGAAAAAGTATTTCATTAAGTGGAGAATAATCTTCTGCAAAGTCTCTGCTCCAGCAAAATATTTCCCTTATATGTGTCAAAATTGTTTAAGATCTCTTCAAGGATATTATAACAGAGATAGCATCGATCAATAGCTATCTGATTATTAATGTCAAATGAGGAATAAAACAAGAAGAAATGTTTGCCAAAAGGTATTTTTGACTTGCCCTTTTAAGAAGGAGATTCAGGGGTCTCTACACATGGTAAGGTCTCCTAGGATGCTATTGTCTGTATATGAACAATATATCTGTTGCATTATAGCCAAGAACAGTGAAGAACTTTCTGAATTCAATTTATGGTAATACAAAAGTGTTTGACCTAATTATCCATATAGGAAGAGAAATTGAAAGAAAATATGTTTAGTGTGATATACAGTTTTATCAGCAATCTATAGAACTTTCCTATGAATGTTTATATATATACAATATATACACAATACATACACATATATATGCACATACATGTACATGAAATCCCTATTTATGCAGGCATTTATATAAATGTATTTTATACATGTATTTTAACACATGTCACACTCCATACAGTAGCACCCATGACATATACACACAAACATATATATACATATAAAGCAAATTGACATATATCAATATGCATGAAATACACATATGTCACAAATATTACTCCCTGTGCTGCATATGTGACAGATCCTCCCACAAGTGTAATAGATATTTATACCATATAGTATACATGTAACAGGATTGTTGTGCTAGAATAGCTGTACACATAGTAATGGATGAAGGAAGGGATAAAAGAGAGCAGTCCAGGTTTGCCCTCTTTAAAAATTTCAGAGAAAGTATAGTCCTCCCTCTCAAAATTAAAAATTTCGAATTTCAGCCATAATATGTCTACTCTAGAGGAATATGATTCATTTCAGGTTATTATTTTTCTCTGCTTATTTATCACCTTAAACTCTCTTAGAAAGCTATCATTGCCACCTCCACGAGGTATGTGAGTTCTCTGAGAGAGTCCATTACTTCACTGCCTCCCCAGTGGGCACTGCACAAGACTCTATTTCTATTGTTCAAATAACAACATGCAAACAAAGGTTAATGTCCACTAACACATCTTAAATAATCTCAGAATAATCAATGACATAAGAATGGACAGTTATTCTGGGATTGGGGGATAGAGAAGGGAACTTGTTTTGGGTATATGGTGAGTATGGTCAGTTTCTATAAATTCAAGACATATGATAAGTATGGTCATAGGACTCTTTCCATTCATATCAAAGTATTTTAACATGTGTTAAAATACATGTATGTAATATAAATACCTGCATAAATAGGGATTTCATGTATATGTGTATATAAATGTGTATGTATTGTGTATATATTGCATATGTATAAAATATTCATAGGAAAGTTCTATAGGTTGCTGATAAAACTGTATATCCCACTAAACATTCCATTCCTATCAAATCCCTACACACTTGGGAGGAAGACTGCAATTAAAGCTTGTGGCTTTTTCCCAGCTCAAAAAAATGGGAGAAGAAATTTATCTTCAAATCAATAGGAGTTATCTCATCCAAACTGTCCATTAGGGTCAACACTCATTGATCACAGTCATTCTTATCCTGCCATACCTGCATTATTGAAAAGGATGACTACTGTTGCACAAGAGTAGGGCATATGTGTACAACTCTGATGTAAATGCTTGACTCTGAAAAAGTCTCAATAGTCTTTAAGATGGAAGACAGTTTGGTGAGTCACATTCTTCTCCTTCTCCTTTAATGTTTCTCTCCCAGAACTCTTCATATATAATTTCTAAAAATTTCACAATGTTCATGACCTCAGAAGTCAACTGAATTCTGGGAGAGTATGAATCTCTGTAATTACTCTGATATAGGGCCAGATTCTAATAACATATCATTTTGGAAACAGAACACACAGATGGACACATGAGCTAGATAATAGTTTGGTTGATAGATTAATATAGAGACAGACAGAGAGATAGAGATGATAGAGGTGATAGAGATAGATATTAAGATGGTGTAGATATGGTATGGATAGTATAGACAGAGATGCTGAAGAGAGTATGGAGAGGTGGGGGAGAGAAAGAGAGAGAGAGAGAGAGAGAGAGAGAGAGAGAGAGAGAGAGAGAGAGAGAGAGACTGAAAGAGAGAGAGAGAGAAAGAGAGAGACTGAGAGAGAGATGCAAGTTTACACATTCTGGAATAGGACCTGCAAATAACCAGGAGCAGAAGAGAAGAAAGTGAATTGTATTTTTTTAACTTGTGAAATTACTGAGTCTTTTCAACCTTCTCCCAGAAATAATAATCTCAATGCTTGACATATAAAAGCACTTTAAAATGTTTGCTGATTAATTAACACTATTTTTTTAGTTACATTAAATGACTACAAAGCATGGGAATCTACTATTTTTGAAGAATTATAGAATTGTAGGATTACAGAGGAGTATCACCCTAAGGGCAATGGATGGGCAGGTACAAGGCATAAGTAGGTTGCAACACAACAGAAACAAAGAATTATTTAGGAAAATCAATGCAAAAGATACATGGATCTGTGATCTCATCACTTTAGAAGTTCTTTCCAATTATGCATTTTATCATTTATCAGTATTTTATGGATAAAATGCATTCAGAATATTTGAAGAGAATACTCTCAGTAATTATATTATGAATCCTTTGGCATATTGGAATAGTTAAAAAAATGTAAAAGAGAGAATAGAAAATGGGAACCCTGAGAAGTTGCTAATAGAAACCCAAATTTAGCAAACGCTTAAGAGCACATAGATGCAGAGTTTGCATTAGAGTTCCTGGCCTCAAAGAACTTTAGACATAGATGTAATTAACTCTACAATATTACATGATAAATGCTTTCAAGTCCAGAATACAGTTCTTTGTGAGATCCAAGAAAAATTAAAGAAATTAAGTGGATCAGGGAAAGCATCATGGACAAACAAAGTGTTATGGTGTCACTTGTATCAGACTTCAAAAGATGGATTAGAATTCAACAGACAAGCAGTGGGAGGAAGGACATATTTATGGTGTAAAAACAAGTTAAACATGAGGGCATGTTATGTACATTATAATGAAGTATGAGAGCAGTCAGTCTGTCAGTCAATTAGTATTGATTAAGCCCCTATTACCACTAGTACCCACTAGTAGCCAGGCAATGTGTTAAGCATGGGGAAGGAAGAATACAAAGAGACACAAAACATAATCATTGCTCTCAAGGAACTCACAGTTTAAGGGGAAAGATAACATTCAAATAACTATAGAACCTATTCAGGGTATGTTGGAGATAATGTTGAAGAGGAAAGGCACTAAGAAGTTTAACACTGCATAAGACTTCTTGTAGAAGGTGGGAGTTTAGCTTAGAATTCATGAAAGCCAGGAGATGGAAATGAGCCATGAGGGAATTCTATGCATGGAGAATAGCCAGTGAAAATGACAAGAGTTAGGATATTGAGAGTTGTGTGCAAGGAATAGCAAGGAGGTGAGTATCACTGGATGACAGAATATATGGGGAAGTTTAAGGTATGAGAAAACTGGAAAGATAGGAATAGGCAAGTTTATGGAAGGCTGTAAAAGCCAAACAGATTTTTATATTTGATCCTGGAGGTAATAGGAAACCACTGGTGTTTACTGAATAGAGATGTGAAGTGGTCAGATTTTTGCTTTAGGAAGATCAATTTGACAGCTAAGTGAAGGATGGATAGATACTTAGGGTAGGGTGAAGCAATCGTGAGATGATTACAATAATCTAGGAGTGCAATTACCTAGGAGTCTAATAGTCAGTCTATGGCCTGAACTAGGGTGGTGTCAACGTGAGAGAAGAGAAGGGATTGTGTATCAGAAATGTTGCAAAGATAGAAATGATAGGACTTGGTAACTGATAAAAGGTGAGAGAGGGTGTCACCTAGACTGTGAACCTGAATGACTGATGATAGAGGTACCCTGCATAATAATGGGAAAGATAAGAAGAAGAGAAAGTTTGAGGAAAAGATAGTGAGTTCTTTTGCAGACATGTTAAGTTTAAGAGGTATACTAAACATTCAGTTTGAGATCTCCAATAGGCAGTTGGAAATACTAGACTGATGTTAGGGATTGACAAGTAGATGTGAGAATTATATGCATAGAGATAATAGTTAAATCCATGGAAGCTGATGAAATCACCAAATGAAATAGTGTAGAGTAAAAAGAAGCATGCCCAGGAAGAGAGCCATGGATGAAACTGATGATTAGGAAGCATGGTGTGGAGAAGAGACAGATACAGATACTTGGGAGTAGTTAGTCAAGAGGAGGAATATCAAAAGACAGCAGTTTTTAAAAAAATAATTTTATTTATTTTCAGTGTTCTACAATCACTACCACATAACTTAGATTTTTTTATTATTAATTTTATTTATTTTCAGTGTTCTTCAATCATTACCATATAACTTAGATTTCCCCCCCCATTTACCCCCTACATTCCCCCTCCCTTTCTGAGATGGCATAAAATTTTATATAGGTTCTATACATACATTCCTATTAAATACATTTCCCCTATAGTCATGCTGTGGAGAAGAATTAAAATGAATGGGAGAAATCATATAACAAACCAAAACGTAATACAAAAGGAAATGATTTGCTACATTCTGTGATTGAATTCCATAGTTCTTTCCCTGGATATGGAAACATTTTGCCTTAAAAGACCACTGGGAATTTTTTAAAGTTCTTTTATTGCAATGAAGTTCCAAGTCTACCAGAAAAATCTATCACACACTGTGGTCCTTGCTGTGTACAAAGTTCTCCTGGTTCTGCTCCTTTTGCTCAGCATCACATCATATGAGTCTTTCCAGGCCTCTGTTCATCATTTCTTATACCGCAATAATATTCCATTACATTTACATACCATAATTTATCCAACCATTCCTCAGTTGATGGACATCCCCTTGATTTCCAGCTTTTGGCCACCACAAAGAGTACTGTTGTAAATATTTTTGCACATGTGGGAGCCTTTCTCATTTTTATGATCTCTTGGGGATAGAGTCCTCCAAGAAATATTGCTGTGTCTAAGGGTATGCACATTTTGTAGCCCTTTGGGCATAGTTACAAAATGCTCTCCAGAGTGGTTGGATCAGCCCTCAGCTCCACTAACAATGAATTAGTGTTCCAATTCTCCCACATTCTCTCTAACATTTATCATCTTCCTGTTCTGTCACGTTTCCCAATCTGATAGATGTGATGTAGTGCCTCAGAGTTGCTTTGCTTTGCATCTCTCTAATCAATAGTGATTTAGAGAATTTTTTTCATTTGACCATGGATATCTTTAATTTCTTGCTCTGAAAACTGCCTAATCATACCCTTTGACCTTTTATCAATTGGGGAATGACTTGTATTTTAGTACATTTGACTCAGTTCTCTATCTACTTTGGAAATGAGACCTTTATCCCAGACACTAGCTGCAAATATTCTTTCTGAGTTTTCTGCATCCCTCTGAATTTTGGTTGCATTGGGTTTGGTTGTGCAAAAACTGTTCAGTTTAATGTGATCAAAAACCATCTTGCACTTCATAGTGCT
Source organism: Bettongia penicillata ogilbyi (assembly GCA_023548195.1). Lineage (NCBI taxonomy): Eukaryota > Metazoa > Chordata > Mammalia > Diprotodontia > Potoroidae > Bettongia > Bettongia penicillata. The sequence goes on from JAJHZJ010000266.1 coordinate 3,440,963, forward strand.
TTCTATCTCTTCTTTAGTCCAAAATTCGTCCCTTCTCCATAAATCTGATAAACATACTATTCCTTATTCCACCAATTTATCCATAGTATCAATCTTTATACCTAGATCACATACCATTTGAACTTTATTCTTGTGTACAGTGTCAGGCATTGGTCTATGCTTAGTTTCTGCCACACTGTTATCCAGTTTTCCCATCAATTTTTGTCAAACAGTGAGTTCTTATCCCATAAGCTGAGTTTCTTAGGTTTATCAAACAGTAGATTGCTATATTCATTGCCTACTGTGCCTTGAGTACCTAGCCTATTGCACTTGTCTACCCTTCTATTTCTTAGTCAGTACCAAATGGTTTTGATAATACAATTTGAGATGTGGTATTAGGCTGCCTTCCCTAGCATTTCTTTTCATTACTCCCCTTGATATTCTGGACCTTTTGTTCTTCCAGATGATTTTTATATTATTTTTTCTAGCTCTACAAAATAATTATCTGATAGTTTGATTGGCATGGCAGTAAATAAGTAAATTAATTTATGTAGAATTGTCATTTTTATTATATTGGCTTGGCCTACCCATGAACATCTGATGTTTTTCCACTTACTTAGATCTGACTTTATTTGTGGGAAAAGTGTCTTGTAATTTTGTTCATATAGTCACTGGGTTTGTTTTGACAGGTAAACTCCTAAATGTTTTATAGTGTCTACCTTAGCTTTAAATGGGATTTCTCTTATCTCTTGTTAGGCTTTGTTACTAATATGTAGAAATGAAGAAGATTTGTATGGGTTTATTTTGTAACCTGCAACTTTGCCAAAGTTGTTTATTTCAAGTAATTTTTTACTTGAATCTCTGAGATTCTCTAAGCATATCATCATATCATCTGCAAAGAGTGATAACTTAATTTCTTCTTTGCCTATTCTAATTCCATTTCTTTATCTTCTCTAATTGCTATAGCTAACATTTCTAGTACCATATTGAACAATAGTGTTGATAATAGACATCTTTGTTAAACCCCTGATCCTACTGGAAATGCATCTAGCTTATCCCCATTGCATATAATGCTTGCTGAAACTTTTAGGTAGATACTGCTTATTATTTGATGGAAAGTTCCCTTTACTCCTATGCTCTCTAGTGTTTTTAATAGCAATGTGTTTTGTATTTTGTCAAAAGCTTTTTCTCTATCTATTGAGATAATCTTGTGGTTTCTGCTAGTTTTATTGTTGATATGATCGATAATGCTAATGATTTTCCTAATACTGGACAAGCCCTCGATTCCTGGTAGGAATCCTACTTATCATAATGTATTATTCTCATGATAAGTTGCTGCATTCTTTTTGCAAAAATATTATTTCAAATTTTCATATCCACATTCATTAGAGAAATTGATCTATAATTTCTTTCTCTGTTTTTGTTCTTCCTGATTTAGGTATCAAAACAACATTTGTATAATGAAAAGAATTTGGGAAGACTCCTTCCCAAATTTTCCCAAATAGTCTATACAGTATTGAAATTAACTGTTCTTTAAATATTTGATAGAATTGACTTGTCAATCCATGTAGCCCTGAAGAATTTTTTCCTAGGGAGTTCATTGATGGCTTGTTCAATTTCTTTTCCTGAGATGGGGTAGTTTAAGTATTCAAGTTCCTGTTCTATTAACCTGGGCAATTTATATTTTTTAAAAATACTCATGTATCTCATTGAGATTATTGAATTTATGAGCATAAAGTTGGGCAAAATGATTTCTAATTACTGTGTTAATTTCCTTCTCATTGAATGTGAGTTCACTCCTTTAAGTTTTGATTTTGGTAATCTAGTCTTCTTCTTTCTTTTTTAAAATCAAATTGACCAAAGATTTATGAATTTTATTATTTTTTTCCTAAAACCAAATATTAGTTTTATTTCTTTGTTCAATAGTTTTCTTAATTTCAATTTTATTAATCTCTCCATTAATTTTCAGCATTTCTACTTTAATATTTACTGGGGGATTTTGAATTTGTTCTTTTTCTAGTTTTTCAGCTGCATGCCCAAGTCATTGATCTCTTTCTCTATTTTATTGATGTAGCCATTCAAAAATATAAAACTTCCCCTAAGAACTGCTTTTGAAGTATCCCATAGGATTTGGTAGATTATCTCAGTATTGTCATTCTCTTGAATAAAGTTGTTGATTGCTTCTATGATTTGTTATTTAATCCACTCCTTCTTTAGGATTAGATTATTTAGTTTCCAATTAATTTTTCATCTATCGTTCCATGACCTTTTATTACATATAATTTTTATTGCTTTATATGACCTGAGAAGGATGCATTTTGTATCTCTGCATTTCTGCACTGGATTGTGAGGTTTTTATGCCCTAGAACTTGGTCAATTTTTGTATATGTGCCATGTATCACTGAGAAAAAGACATATTCCTTTCTATCCCCATTCAATGTTCTTCAGAGATCTATCATATCTACCTTATCCAGAGTATATTCACCTCCTTGACTTCTTTCTTGTTTATTTTAAGGTTAGATTTATCAAGTTCAGAGAGGGGGAGGTTGAGGTCCCCCACTAGTATGGTTTTGCTATCTATTTCTTTATGTATCTCCCTTAACTGCTCCTCTCAGAATTTGGATGCTATACCACTTGGAGCATATAAGTTTAGTAAATGATTTTGTTTCCTTGTCCATGGTGCCTTTTAGCAGGATATAGTTTCTTCCCTTATCTCTTTTGATTAAATCTATTTCTGTTTTTGCTTTGTCTGAGATTAGGATTGCTACCCTTGCTTTTCTTAGAGCAGATGAAGCACAATATATTCTGCTCCAACCTTTTATCTTTATCCTGTCTGTATCCCCCAGTTCAAAATATGTTTCTTGTAATCAACATATGTTGAATTATGACTTTTAATCCATTCTGATATCCATCTCCGTTTTATGGGAGAGTTCATGAGATTCACATTCACAGTTATGATTATAATCTGTGTCTTTCCTTCTATCTTCTTTCCCACCATTTGTGCTTTTAGTTCTCCTATCTCCCTTCCCCTCCTCAATAAGTTTTCACTTTTGACCACCAACTCCCGCTGTCTTCCCTTTCTTTTTTCAGCCCACTTTCCTTTTTCTCCCCTTACCCTTCGTACTTCTTCTGTCCCTTTTATCCTCCCCCACCCTTTCTTTCCCCCTTCCCCTCCTATTGCCTTTAGAGATAGTTAGATTGATATACTTAATTAATTTTGTTTGTCCCTCCTTGAACGAAATCAGATGAGTGTACTTCTCAAACAATGCACATCTCCCTCCCTTCTTTCCCTGTAGTATAATATCATTTTGTACTTCTTCCTGTGATGTAATTTATCATTTTCTGCTTCCTCCTTTTCACATCTCCTGTTACAGTCCCTTCACATGTTTAAATCACATTTTTATCATCACATAATTTACTTTGTACCTGTTCTCTCTATGTATATCCCTTTTATATTTCTTTTTATAATAGTTTTATGTCTTTTTAGATTTCAACATTCATTTACACAAAAGTTTGAGTTCCAAATTTTCTCCCCATATCTCCCCTTCCCCCACCCCAAAACACCTTGCATTCTGATTACCCCTTCCCTCAATGTGCCCTCCTTTCTATCACTCCCCACCCTTCCCCCTTCCCTTATTCCCATCATCTCTCTTTTATTATAGGGTAACATGAATTTCTATACTCCATTACCTGTATTTCTTATTTCCCAGTTATATGCAATAACAATTCTCAACATTTGTTTCCAATACTTTGAATTCCAACTTCTCTCCCTCCTTCTCTCCCCACCCATCACCACTGAGAAGGCAAGCAACTCAATACAGGCTATATATGTGTTGTTTTGCAAAAAACTTCCATAATAGTCATGTTATGTAAGACTGACTATATTGACCTCCATTCAACCCTGTCCCCCATTTTTTTTCTATTCTCTCATTTGACTTGTCTCTTCGCAAAAAGTGTTTACTTCTAGTTACTCCCTTCTCCCATTTGCCTTCCCTTCTATCATCTCCATCACCCCACTTGCCCTCTTCTCCTCTACTTTTCTCTAGTGTAAAATAGATTTTCGTACCAAATTTACTGAGCATGTTATTCCCTCCTTAAGTCATATGTGAAGAGAGTAAGCTTCACTTTTCCCCTGTCACCTCCTCCACTTTCTCCTCCATTGAAAAATATTTTTGTTGTCTCTTTTATGAGTGACAGTCTACCCCATTCCATTTTTCCCTTTCTCCTCCCAATATTTTCCTCTCTCACCCTTTAATTTAATTTTTTTATGGATATCTTCTGATTCAACTCAACCTGTTCTCTCTCTCTCTCTCTCTCTCTCTCTCTCTCTCTCTCGCTCTCGCTCTCGCTCTGTGTGTGTGTGTGTGTGTGTGTGTGTATAATCCCTCCACCTACTTAAATACTGAGAAAAGTCTCAAGAGCTACAAATATCATCTTTCCATGTAGGAATGTAAACAGCTCAGCTCTAGAAAGTTCTTTATTATTTCTCTTTCCTGTTTACCTTTTCATGTTTCTCTTGATTCTTGTGTTTGAAAGTCAAATTTCTATTCAGTTCTCGTCTTTCATCATGAATGCTTGAAAGTCCTCTATATCATTGAATGACCATTTTTTCCCTTGAAGTATTATATTCAGTTATGATGGGTGATTGATTCTTGGTTTTAATCCCAGTTCATTTGACTTCTGGAATATCCCATTCCAAGTCCTTTGATCCCTTAATGTAGAACTTTCCAGATCCTGTGTTATCCTGATTATACTTCCACAATACTTCAATTGTTTCTTTCTAGCTACTTGCAATATTTTCTCCTTGACCTGGGAACTTTGAAATTTGCTCACAATATTCCTAGGTGTTTTGTTTTTCAAGTCTCTTTCAGGGGGCGATCAGTGGATTCTTTCAATATTTATTTTGGCTTCTGGTTCTAGAATATCAGGGCAGTTTTCCCTGATAATTTCATGAAAGATAATGTCTAGGCTCCTTTTTTTTATCATGACTTTCAGGTAGTCTCATAATTTTTAAATTGTCTCTCCTGGATCTATTTTCCAGTTGTTTTTCCAATGAGATGTTTCACATTATCTTCTATTTTTTCAATTCTTTGGTTTTGTTTTGTAACTTCTTGGTTTGCCATATAGTCATTAGCTTCCCTGAGCTCCTCTATCATTTTTAAAGAACTATTTTGTGCAGTGAGCTTTTGAAACTCTTTTTCCATTTGGCTAATTCTGCTTTTTAAAGCCTTCTTCTCCTCGTTGACTTTCTGGACCTCTTTCCAGTAGAGTTAGCCTATTTTTAAAGGTGTTATTTTCCTCAGCATTTTTTTGGTTCTCCTTTTGCAAGCTGCTGACTAGCTTTTCAAACTCTTCTATTTCATATTCATTTTGGTGGTACTAGAGGCAGAAACTTGACTTCCTCTGACAGTATGCCTTGTTCTTCCTCATCTGAAAGGATAGAAGGAAATACTTGTTGAGCAAAAAAGTAACCTTCTGTGGTCTCATTTTCCCCCCCTTTTTGGGCATTTTCCCAGCCAGTTACTTGACTTCTGAATCCTTTTTGAAGTGCAGGGTCCTAGTGTTCCTCCTCCTCCCAAGACCACGCTCAGGATTGAGATTCAGATGAGCTGTTGAATTCCCACAGGGGCTTTGGTGGGGCTGCCACTGAGGACTGAGGGCTGAGGGCTGAGGTTCAGATCCCCTGTTCAATTCCCCAAAGGCTTTAAGCTGAGCTGACTAGACAATGGACTCAGGCTGCTTCCACCACCTGGGGCCAGTGCTGGGGGTGACCCTGCTCCCCTCTTGCTCAGTTGGGAAAGCCCCCTTACCTTTGAAGCTTTCTTTGTCACTTTTTGGTTGATGGATCTGAGACCCTCCCTGCTGGGGATTCTGCTCCGGAGGCCTGTTCAGGTCCTATTCCTCCTTGTGTCACGTGTCTAGGGCTAGGATCTGCTTTGTTCAGTGTCCCATGGGATAGACTTTTCCTATAGGCCTTGCAGGTTACCTTTGGCTGGAAATCTCTTTCACTCTGTCGTTCTGTGGCTTCTGCTGCTCTAAAATTTTTGGGAGTCATTGTTTCCAGGTGTTTTGTGGGCTGTGGGGGAAGTGCTAGAGTATATGCATCTTTCGAGGCCACCATCTTGGCTTCTCCCCCTCTTGTGTTTCATAATAGATGTACAATTTTCAAGATTAACAAGTATTATCTTCCCTTATAGGGAGGTAAACAGCTTGCCCAAATTGAGTAACAAGTTTTTCTTTCCCCTTGTTTACCTTCTTATGCCTCTCTTGAGACCTGTGTTTGAAGACTGAATTTTCTATTGAGTTCTGGCCTTTTTGTCAGAAAGGTCTGGAAATATCTTATTTTGTTGAATGTCCATTTCCTTGCCTGAAATGTTATGCTGAACTTTGCTGGATGAATGATCCTTGGTTGTAGTTTCAGCTCCTTTGCTTACAGAATATCATATTCCAATTTCTTGGATCTTTTAATATAGAAGCTGCAAGGTCCTGTGTGATCCTGCCTCTAATTCCTCGATATTTGAATGGTTTCTCTCTGGCTGCCTGTAGTATTTTCTCCTTCACTTGATAGTTCTGGAATTTAGCAACAATATTTCTTGGTGTTTTTTTGTTTGAGATCCCTTTAGGGAAATGAATGATGGATTCTTTCCATGACAATTTTGCCTTCTGGATCTAACACTTCAGCACAGTTTTCCTTGATGATTTCTTGAAAGATATTGTCCAAACTCTTTTTTTTTTTCATCATGGCTTTCCGGTAGGCCAATAATTCTTAAATTTTCTCTCTTGGATCTATTTTCCAGGTCAGTTGTTTTTCCAATTAGATATTTCACATTTTCTTCTATCTTTTCATTCTTTAGATTTTGTTTGACTGATTCTTGATGTCTCATAGAGTCATGAGTTTTTGCTTGCCAAATTTTAATTTTTATCAAATTGTTTTCTTCGGTTAACTTTTGTATCTCCTTCTTCATCTGTACAATTATTCCTTTTAAGGAATTATTTTCTCCAGTTAATTTTATTACTTGCTTTCCCATATGTCCCATTTTCCAAGTTATGTTTTATGCTTCCTTTTCTTTTTGTTCAATTTTCCTTTTTAAAGTGGTCTTCTCCTCATAGAATTCTTATTTATACATTTAAACTCATTGGCAAGTTTTCTTCTATTTTCTCCTTCAGCTGTTCCAAGAGAGCTCTTTGTGCATGCGAGCACTTTATAGTCCCTCCGTAAATTTCAGATGGGAATACAGTCTCAGTACTGACCTCTTTGATATTCATGTTTTGGTCCTTGTCCCCATAGAAAGATTCTATGGTCTTTTCCTTCTCGTTTTGCTTCTTCTTACTCATGATGATGACACTTTGTGTATTGTTGCCTCTGGTTCTTTCAAGTAGAAGCTGGATAAACTGGTGTTGAGCTAGCTGATGTAAGAAAGCAAAGGGCTGGTGTGTTTTTTCTTTTTGTTTTGCATTTTCCTGTATTAGCCCTGGGGCTAGCTTGTTAAGTGTGGGTTCAGGGTGGTCTGGTCTTGGGAGATCTCCTTAGGTGATCTAGAGCAAAGGCAAGCTCAATGTTTGGTGATCCTGGCTGCTGTATGGTCTTCCCATTTTCCTTGGAGCGCTGAGACACTCCTGAGTCCTAGTGCCAAGCTGCACCCCTTCGAGCTCTGGCTCTCTAGGACAGCTCTGTTCCTCCACCACAATGAGAGGAATATTCTTTAGGGATTTTCCTAGCCTCAGGGGCTATGAGACTGTTTGCCCCTTCTGCTGATCCCACTGATCCAGGATTTTGCTGGGGAAACATTTTATGGTTCTTTCAAGATCAAGAAGGGGAGGGGGAGAGAGTATTTACCAATCATTCTGACATTTTGGCTCCTAGAAGTTCAAGTAGGTGACTTACAGATGTTTAATATGCGGGCTGATAGTCTCTGGATTTACTGTGGCTGATACCTGGGGCTCAGTGGCTGTCACTCACTCAGCTGTCATGGTCTCCCACCCTGGCTTGCCACTCCACCATTCTGCCATGCTGCCACTCCCTGAGGTAACACCAGGTGGTGCTTGGTCTGGTTGCAGCAGGGACACCGTGCTGTGCAATGTATGCTCCTCCACCCCTGGGGAACAGATCCTTCTCTTTGATCTTCCAGTCTGTCCTGGTCTGTGAATCTGCCACAGTTTGTTTCCTATTGGATTCTATGCCTCCAAAATTTGATCAGATACTCTTTTTAGAGGTATCTGAAGGAGCTTGTCTTAGAGCTTACGTGAGTAGTTCCTCTCACTCCACCATCTTGGCTCTATCTCCAACATAGCAGTTGTTAAGAAAACGTAGAAAGCATTAAGAAGAGGGTGACTGACAGTATCAAAAACTGCAGAAAAGTGAAGAAGAACAAGGATTAAGAAAAGACCACTGCAGTTGGTGATTTAGAAATTAATGCTTAACTTCAGAGAGAGCAGAATTAGTTGAATGATGAAGACAGAAGCCAGATTGCAAAGAATTAAGAAGGGAGTGAGAGGAAAGAAGGTGAAAGCGTTGATCATTGGCATCTGCCTTCTTAAGGAGTTTGACCACAGAAGGAAGAAAAAATAGAAGATGATAATCAGCAGGGAAGAGAGGGAATAAATGAGGATTTTTTGATCATGGGGGAGGAAAGATACTTATTGGAGCATATTTTAAGGCAGTAGTGAAGCAGTCAATGGGGGGATAAAAGATAAGTGAGAGATGCAGATGGTAGAAGGGGCAATCTGCTGAAAAAGGTCAGGTAGTTTAGTATCATTCATGCACATAGAGGGGGACCATATGGGCAAAGAGAAGGGCCACTGCTTCTCATGATGCAGGGCTGAATGAAGAGAATTGGCAGAAGGCAAGTGAGTGATGTGGGATAACGAAAAGGAAAGAAGATAGGGATCTTGTTGAACGGTCTCTTTTTTTTTCTTTTTTCACTGAAATATGTATTCAGGTGGAGTAGCTAGGTATTGTAGTAAATAGCGTTAAAAGTCTGGAGTCAGGAGTCATCTTCCTCAGTTCAAATCTGGTCTCAGAGAGTTATCAGCTATATGACCATGGGCAAGTCACTTAATTCTGTCTGCCCCAGTTACCTCATCTATGAAATGAGCTGGAGAAGGAAATGGCAAACCACTCCATTATTTTTGCCAAGAAAACCCCAAATGGAGTCAGTCATCAAGAGTTAGACATGAGTGAAACAACTGCACAACAATGCATCCACATTCTCAGTTGAGAGGGTAGGTTTGGGGGAGTTATGTTTAGGCAGGGGTTGGGATAGGGAAGAAGACTGTGAATGAATTAGTCAGCTACTTGAGGAAGGGAGGGAATGACATGGCTGATAATGACAAGAATCCGGATAGGTGGATGGAGTGGACCTTAAGAAAGTGAAAATTTGTTTAGTGGTGGTGGCAAGAGGGAAAGAATGGAAGGAGAGTAAGGAGCAAAGAATCATCCTTCTCTTCCTTCTGGCCTAGTGTATATGTATGTAGGGAGTGCATTTAGGAGAAAAAAAGGCAGAATAGCTAGAAAAGATACATCCAGGACTAGAGGTGGTCAGAGGTGAACTATATTGAAGTAATTAGACTATTAATGTCACAGAAAGATATACGGTATTTCACAATAATAGGGGATAATAAAATGTCAGCAGATATTTGCACATGGAGTGTATGTTTAACTCCTGGTTGAGTCTGGTTTGAAGATTTATTCCTGTTATGTGGGCTTGGTGCCAAAAATCCTGATGTCTGAGACTATCGAGTTGGTAGGTGGAGGTGTTGTTACTTTTCACATAGGGTTCAGTGAAGTCTCTATATTTGCTGGTAGATCCAATCTCTTCCTTGAACATCAGGCCCATATCACCAACTACCTGCTCAGAATTTTCATTTTTAATTCCCATCATCATTTCAATTTCAACCCGTCAATGTGCCCTGCCTTCAAACTTTATTATTCCGTTGAAGGTACCACTATCCTTCTAGTACTCCAAGCTCAAAACCACTAACTCAATTTTGATTTCCCCCCTTAATTTGCCTCTCATATCCAAGTTATTGTCATGATTTATTGATCCCACATCATTTTCTATTTTTCTACTCACATTGACACTACTTTAGTGCATGCCCTCAATCACAGCTAATTAGTTCCCTTAAGTCTTTCCCTTTTCCAATCCATCCTCTACACAGCTGCCAAAGTAATATTTCTAAGATTAATATTCCTAAGGCACCAATCTGATCATGTTACTCTCTTATTTGACTAACTTCAATGAATCCCTATTGCCTTTAAGATAAAAATACATTTACTTCACATTCTAATGTTCCAGTTATTCCCCAAACTCTGCATTTTATCTCCAACTCAATTCAATTCAGTAAATATTTGTTAAGTGCCTACTATGTGCCTGGCACATAAGAAAAATAAAGATGGTCCTGCCCTCAAGGAGCTTACAATCCAATAGGAAACACCACACTGAAAAGGAACCACCAGATGTTACCTTAGCATGGGGGCTTCTGGTTCTATGGAGTTCTATGAAGATGAGACCAAGTAGAGATGAAGGTGGAAAGTGGAGTGAGTTGTAAAGTTCAGGTTCTGCTCTCTGTGAAGGAAAACTCCCTTGTCTGTTCTTTTTTTCAGGCTGACACCTATGAGCTCCATTTTCACTTCCTAAAACCACTTCTTAAAATCCTTAATATCCTTTAAGCCTCAGCTCAGAAATCTGGCATGAAATGCATTTCCAGATGTTCCCAGCTTTTAGTATTTCCATCTTTGGATTATTTATTACCTATAGTAATATTTGCTTATTTGTCTTTTTATTATAAAGGTTCTCTCCACACCCAATATATGTTCCTAAAGAGAAATGACTTGACTTATGCCTTTTTTGTATCCCAAACTTCCAATAAATGTTTGTTGTGTAGAACTGAATTGCCTTAATCATCTTGGTTAGCTTTCTGTTTCCTTTTGAAAATCACATGGTAGAAGAATCACTGAAGTGTTGTAATACAAACTAATCTGTGGCTAATGCCTTTAAAAATGGAGTTTGAACTATTTGCTTGAATCTATGAGAGGAGATAATGGCTATGGTCTTGTGGGCATAACAGCCAGTGCTAAATTTTTATTGTGAATTTATTAGATTCACATATTAAAGTAAAATATTTACAGAATGTCAAGAATAAAGAGGAATCCATCCTGGCTGAATTTCAGAAGGTACAAATTATAGAATATAGCTTAAAAGAGAGAATTTATTTAAAATCTAAATACTATACACACCACACACTAAGATATAAATTTGTCCTTATTAGATTGTAATTAATGAAAAAAATTGTGTCACAGAACTTGAGTTGTATAGTATATACATATCTATGCATAAACTATACATATAGTATATATTGAACACACATATTCTTTAATATAGAAGAATTAGAATGATTGACTGAAGTACTTTAGGCATATTTTATTTATTTACAATTCCATGTGACTAATTCAATTCAATAACTTATTAAGAGCCAGGGACTGTGTTGGACATTGGATATTAGTTACTTTACATTGTGTACATTCTGAAAAAATGAGGACTGATTGGTGTGTGTGTGTGTGTGTGTGTGTGTGTGTGTGTGTGTATGTGTGTGTGTGTGTGTGTGTTTGGTCCAAATTTGTGATTTAATTAACAAAGGGAACTCTTTAAGTGTAGGAATTTTCCAAAGCTGCAGATCAATAACTTTCCTCTAAATTATGGTTTTGAAAAGTTGCCTGGGAGTCCTAAAAGACTAAATGAATTGCCTGGTTACTCAACTAGTGTGTGTCAGAGGCTAGGCTTGACTCTAGCTCTTCCTGACTCTACTGGCAACACATTATCCACTGTGGTGTCAAGCTCAAATAGGAAAGGGGTCACTAAACTATATGTAAGGATCTCTGTGGGCAGAATATTGACTTCATTTAAAAAATGTAATGTTATCTTTGTTTTATTGTATTTTTATTTACTTTGTTTAATATTTTCAATTACATTTTAATTGGGTTCTGGCTACATTCAGGGTGAGCTGCTATACCTCAGTACTAAACCACAGTGACTTGGGGGCACTAAATAAAGGAGATTTTTCAATATATTTTTTGTTGTTGTTGCTGTTCAGTCATTTTTCACTCATGTCCAACTCTTAATGGCCTCATTTGGAGTTTTCTTGGCAAAGATCCTAGAGTGGTTTGTCATTTCCTTCTCCAGCTCATTTTATAGATGAAGAAACTGAGGCAAACAGGGTTAAGTGACTTGCTCAAGGTCACATAGCTAGTTAGTGTCTGAGGCTGAATTTGAACTCATGAAGATGAGTCTTTCTGATTTCAGACCTGGCACTCCATCCAGGATACCATGTTGCTGCATCCTCAATATACTATGTTAATGGAAAGTCAATATTGGACTTCATTTAACAATAAATTTGTAGGATTATGGACAAATCAGGTAAAAAACCCGTGTAGCATGGTGGTAATATGTTACAGGACCATAAGCAACATTAGCATGATCACTGATAATTCAAACTAGTCTAACCCTTAGATGTTATTGGGGTATCTAGCTATCTATGATTTCCACACTCTCCATAACCGGGCAGAGTAGAAACCACCATTTCTATTATAAGATTTGCTCCTCTCGATTCTTTATTCTTCCTCTCTCTTTGTCTTTTTAGTTCCTGACAGTGGGGTTAAGAGAGTGGTGGAATGGAAGTGCTTAGCCTCAGGCATCAAGATTGCATCTTCCATTTATGATACAGGCCCTCTCTAGGGGGAAAATAAAGACTCAGACTCCATTTTAAGATACTCTATTCTGAAATTTAGTGGGTTGTTGGAATTAGAATAAAATATTGCAAAATAAAATAAAATAAAAATGGATTCATATCACTCAAAGGTAATGTTTAGTGATTAAAAGGGTGGAGAAAAGGACAGCATACTTAACACCAGAAAAAGAAAGCTCTAGCTATTTGTGCCCAGTGAAGCTAAACCCTCCTTTAAAATGTACAGTAGCGTATTTGGCACAATTATAAATTATACCCAATGAAATGCATAGACTCACATGTTTTATGTGAAAACAGTTAAAATAAAACAACATATAAAATGTAACCAGGGAACACAGTGTAAAGGTTTACTTGACACAGCAAACAGAGAAATACAGAAGGGGAATCACTGGAGAGAGAATGTCCTAGCAGTTGTCATTCCTTAGCATGCAGAGAGAAGTTCAGGCCAGAAGCTGACAGCCTTTTTCCTTAGTTTTTAGTTCCAAATGATCATTCCATGACTGATGCTCCAGGTTTAATCTCCACCAGTCCTTGATTATGTCTTCCTCTAACATTCTTCACCTCTCCAACTTCCTATGGGTTTGAGTAATCCCACCATAATTGAGTCCCAAGTTGCACAGATAACTTGATCAGGAAGCAGAACAAAAGCATCAAATCCCAAATGCTTAGCTAAATTCATTCCCCAATTTTGGGTGGACAAAGGAGATCCCAAAAGACCATGTTACCATGACCATTATTTTATATGGTATTCTTCAAAGAGACATGATCAGTATCATGTTATTTTTAATATTTGACATGTTGCTGTTCAACAGATTTTGTTTCCTTTTACTCTCTGTCATCATTCAGATGGCATTTGTCTAAAAAAAATCAATTTAAGGGATTTAAGATCATTCTAAAACTATTCATAGATGAAAACTAGAGGAAAGATATTCCTTCTAGACTCTCCTCCCACCATGTTTTTCTGTGAGGCATAGTGTTTCTTCTCATGGCTCTTGCTCAACATGGCTTTATTATTCCCTATTATTTGACTTTCCTCCAACAAACAGCATCAGTTGTGTCCTTTTTAATCTCTAAATTGGGTGACCCATAGAAGGATTTTTCCTGGAGCCTAAGCTGATAGCATTACAATTCCTTCACAACTATGGCTCTGTAGACTTTCTCTGGCTTAGAGAAAACTGTTGTTATACATCCATATTTCAGAGATCTACCCTCCATACACAGAATCTCTTCAGGTGGCCCTAGGAATATTCCCTTCTTTACCTCCTCATTTATACTCCTGCTTTTCTACTTCTGGCTGTCTGGCTCCGAGAAAATTCACAGACATTTACTTCTCTTTTTCAATATCCCTACTACTCACTTCAACCTTTCTGATCATCTTTGGAGAGTTGTAGAGGCACTCCCTCTTACTCTTTTCTCATTTCTCATGTTAGCTTTTATCTTATCACTTTTGGAGGTTTTTGGAGGTAATCCCACTTTCCATTTCTTACTCTTTCATCAGGTTAGCTGTGTTGTGTTATAGGACCAGATCTAAAGATGGGAGGGAGTTTAGAGGTCTTCTAGCTCAATATACTCATTTTATAGGTAAGAAAATAGCTTTGCAAGAGTTAAATGACTTGTCCAATGTCACAAGGTGGTAAATGACAAAGGTGGGGTCTAAACTCAGTTTCCATGATTAACGGTTCATCATTTCATGTTCAGTGCTCATTCTGTTGCACAACACTGACTCCATCTCGTGCTAAGCTGTTTCTTTGAAGAACTTCTGAAAGAAAGAGGAAGGTCAGAACCAGGCTCTCCTAGAGGTTTCTCTGTTGGTAGGTACCTGTAACTCAGAGGAAGAAGGGAACACTATCCCTCCTTTTGTATGTATATTTATGGTACAATCTCTACCTCCAATGACTTGGGAACAGTTCTACTGCCTGGTGTAAAAGTGACCCTGTTCCTTCCCACTATCACCACTCCCCCAGGAGTCATGAGAGGATGTGTTTGAGAGCAAAGATAAAAAGATTATGGCAAATATTGTTGAGGCCTGCTATTTCATATACTTGGGCATAAGCCATCTCCTCTTCAGGTTTCACTCACTGTAGCCCTGCCACCAAATCTTGGCCAAGACTCAGAAACAAAGTTTAACTCACTGATTACCATGAGAAAAGACAGAAAGAAGATGTGAAATGGGATGGATCTGCAAGGGTTTCTGTGGTGATCTACTTTTATCAATATTATTAGTGGAATTCTGAAAATTGGGACCTATCATCTGATGTAGTACTACTGAGTGAGTGGCAATGCTTTAAAAAGTAGCAAAGAACAGGTGAACCTAATCAAATTTAATTGAAGAAATTTATGATAGAACAGGAAAATTATAAGAAGCACTTAGATATTTTCAAGCTATCTTAGGGAAGATTTCAAAATGATGGGGGGAAGGGAATATAAATGGTACTATTACCAAAAAAGGTGACTAAGAGAGTATTAGTAACTACAGATCCAGAACCTTACTTTTCATTTATATAAAATCTTTATGAGAATGCTCCATATTTACAAATATGATCTTTCCATGTAGGAATGTAAACAGTTCAAGTTTAGTAAGTCCCTTATGATTTCTCTTTCTGGTTAACCTTTCATGTTTCTCTTGATTCTTGAGTCTGAAAGTGAAATTTTCTATTCATCTCTGGTCATTTCAACAAGAATGCTTGAAAGTCCTCTATTTCACTGAATAACCATTTCCCCCCCTAAAGTACTATACTCAGTTTTGCTGGGTAGGTGATTCTTGGTTTTAATCCTATCTCCTTTGACCTCTGGAATATCATATTACAAGCCCTTAGATCCCTCAATGTAGAAGCTGCTAGATCTTGTGTTATCCTGATTGTGTTTCTACAATACTCATATTGTTTCTTTCTGATTGTTTGCAATATTTTCTCCTTGATCTTGGAGTTCTGAAATTTGGCTACAGTATTCCTAGGAGTTTTGCTTTTTGGAATCTTTCAGTTGGAAATTGGTGGATTCTTTCAATATCTATTTTATCTACTGGCTCTACAATAGCAGGGCAGTTTTCCTTGATGAATTCCTGAAAGATGATGTCTAGCTCTTTTTTTGATCATGGCTTTCAGGTAGTCCAATAATTTTTCACTCAAAGTGTGAGACTCAGATGAGACATGGTCTCACATTTCATCCTGTGTCATCTCCAGTCATGCTGATGAATATCAGATCACTGGATCCAGATGGCTCTGGGGGAGAAAGTGAGGCTGGTGACCTTGTACAGCCCTCCCTCACTCAAATCAAAGTAAACGGCAAGTCATGTCATTATCTTGATGTCATGGTCCACTGTGAGAATGAAGGACAAACACAACAACAACAAATTGTCCCTCTTGGATGCATTTTCCAGGACAGTTGTTTTTCCAATGAGATATTTCACATTTTCTGCTACTTTTTCATTCTTTTTGCTTTGTTTTACAATTTCTTGATTTTTCATAAAGTCATTAGCTTCCATTTGCTCCAGTTTAATCTTTAAGGAATTATTTTCTTCAGTGAGCTTTTGTACCTCCTTTTTCCATCTAGGGCAATTCTGCATTTTAGCAAAAGCTAAATGAAAGCAAATGAAGAAAAGCTTCATTGGCTTTTTGGATCTCTTTTGCCATTTGGGTTAGTCTATTTTTTAAAGTGTTATTTTCTTCAGCATTTTTGATGTCTCCTTTATCAAGCAACTGACTTGTTTTTCATGATTTTCTGGCATTGCTCTCATGTCTCTTCCCAATTTTTCCTATACGTTTCTTACTTGATTTTCAAAATCCTTTTTGAAACCTTCCATGGCCTGAAACCAATTAATATTTTTCTTAGAGGCTCTGGATGTAGAAGCTTTCATTTTGTTGTCTTCTGTTTGTATAGTTTGGTCTTCTTTGTCACCAAAGTAGGGTTCTATAGTCTGATTCTTTTTCCAGTTTTTGCTCATTTTCCCAGATATTTACTAGACTTTTGAGTTCTTTGTCAAGGTAGTATGTGTGTGTGTTCATCCTTCATTGCTGAAGAAGACCATGCCATCAGAGAAATAATGACATGGCTTACACTTGACTTTGTTTTGAGTGAGGGCTGTGCAAGTCACCAACCTCAGTTCTCCTCCAGAGACATCTGAATCCAGTGACCAGATATTTATCAGGATGACTGGAGATGACTCAGGATGAGGCAATTGGTGTTAGGTGACTTACACAAGATCACACAGATAGTGAGTGTCAAGTATCTGAGGTGAGATCTGAAGTCAGGTCCTCCTGACTCCTGCACTGGTGCTCTCTATCCACCCTTCCACCTAGCTGCCCTTCTTTGTCAAGGTAGTTTCAGTAGGGGTTGGGGGTATACTTTTAGCTGATCCATTTGCCTCACAATCAGCGGGCCTAATAAGAGGCTTCCTCTGCTGCTGCTTTCTCCTCTTCAGCATACTCTTCCACCTGCTCTGCTGCCCTGGGGCTGGGGCCCAATCACTCTACTCCAACAGGTTTTTTCCACTGATCTTCCAAATTGTCCCTGGTGTTTTGGGGTTGTGAAGTCTGGAAACCTCCACAAATGCCCGAGATTCAGTCCCCCAAGGCCTGCTTAGGTCTATTTGTGCCAGGGCAGCCCATGCTGGATTGCGTTCTGCTCCCAGCATAGTATGATAGAGACTTTCCTCCCAACAGCCTTCCAGGCTGTCTTGCATTGGAGATTTGCTCCACTCTGTCATCCTGTTAGTTCTGCAGTTCCAGAATTTGTTTAGAGTCATTTTTTTACAGGAATTTGGCTGGGTTTGTGGGGAGAACACTAGCAAGTCCTTGCTGTTTCTCCACCATCTTGGCCTCTTTTGAATTCTTGAGTTCCAAATTCTCTCCCTCCCTCCCATGGTCTCCCTCATCCACTGAGAAGGCAAGCAGTATGATTAAAAATTATGTGTGAAATCAGACAAAGCATATTTCCATATAAGCATTTTTTAAAGCAAGAAAAATAAATAAAGTGATGAAATTATACTTTGATTTTCACTCAGAGCTTTTTAGTTCCCCATTTGGATGTGGATATCATTTTTTTCATTATAAATCTTTTAGAATTAATTTGAATCATTGTATTGATCAGAGAAGCCAAGATTTGCACAATTGATCATTACAACACTGCTGTTACTGTGCAAAATGATATTCCAATTTTTCTCACTTCACTGAGCATCAGTTCATATAAATCTTTCCAGGTTTCTCAGAAAGCACGTTGCCCATTATTTCTTATACCACAATAGCATTCGATCACAATCAGATAACACAACTTGTTCGGCCATTCCCCAACTGATGAGCATCCTCTTGCTTTCCAATTCTTTGCCACAACAAAAAGATGTTATAAATATTTTTGTACATGTAGATTCTTTTTCTTTTCCTTTGATCTCTTTGGGTTACAGAATTAGTAGTGGTATTGCTGAATCAAAGGGTATGCATAGTTTTATACCCCATTGGGCATGATTCCAAATTGTTTTCCAGAATGGTTAGACCACTTCACTACTCTAACAGCAGTTCTTAGTGAACCTCTTTTCCCCCCATTTCCTCTAGGATTTGCCATTTCTGAAAGGTATGAGGTGATACCTTAGAGTTATTTTAATTTGTACTTCTTTAATTAATAAAGCAATTTAGAGCACTTTTTCCTATGACTATAGATAACTTTAATTTGTTTTTCTGAAAACTTCCTAGTCATAACCTGTGATAATTTATCAATTGGGAAATGAATCTTAGTTTAAAAAATCTTAAAGTTTTACATTCAGTATATTTGAAAAATGAAGTTTTTATCAAAGAAACTTCCCTAATTATCTCTTTTCAGTAGGTAAATTTTTGCTTTTGCTTTGTCTGAGATCGTGATTGCCACCTCTGCCTTTTTCACTTTAGCTGAAGAATATTAGATTCTTCTCTCATCCTTTATTTTAACTGTGTATATCTTTCTATTTCAAGTGTTTCTCTTATGAACAATATATTGTTGGGTTCAGATTTCTCATCCATTCTGCTATCTGTTTCATTTTTAAGGGTAAACTCATCCCATTCCCATTCACAGTTACAAATATAATCCAACTGTGTATTTCCCTCCATTCCATTATCTTCCATTTCTTTTTCATCTTTGGATCTTTTATTCTGTCCCTCCTCAAAAGTCTTTTTTTGCTTCTAATCATTGCCTCCCTTAATCTATTCTCCCCTTTACAATCTCACCTATGTCTCATCCCCTTCCTCTCCTATTTCCCTACTGGGTAAGTTATATTTCTATATACAACTTGATGTGTATATGTATACATGTATATAGTGCACATATGTGTACTATATATGTATGTATACATTCTTCCCTCTTTGAACCAATTCTGAGGAGTATGAGACTTGAACATTACCTGTTAATTCCCTCATTTCCCCCTTCTATCATACAAACTATTCCTTGTATTCCTCTTTTATGTGAGAAGATTTTCTCCTATTTACCTCTCAGTTCTCCCTTCTCCCAACACATCTCTCTTTCTCTCTCCCTGCTTTATTTTTTGGGAATCATTTCAACATAATCATGTCACATTCATACCTTACAATTACATAATAATGATAAAGTTCTTAGGAGTTATATGTATCACCTTTCTATATAGGAATGCAAACAGTTTAATTTTGAGTGCCTTATGACTCTTTCATGTTTACCTTTTTATGTTTCTCTTGAGTTTTCTGTTGATATAAAACAAACAAACAAAAACCAACTGTCTTTAGCACTGATCTTATCATCAGGAATGTTTGAAAGTTTTCATTTTCATTAAATATCCATTTCCCCCATGAAGGATTCCATTCAGTTTTATTTGGTGGGTGAGTCTTGGTTGTAACACTAGCTCCTTTGCCTTCTGAAACATGTTCCAAGCCCTCTGACTTTTAATATGGAAGCTGCTAAATCTTGTGTGATGATGACTGCAGCTCCATAATATTTGAATTGTTTCTTTCTGGCTGCTTGAAGAATTTTTTCTTTGATCTAGGACCCCTGGAGTAATATTTCTGGGAGTTTTCATTTTGGGATCTCTTTCAGGAGGTGACCTGTGGATTCTTTCAATTTCTATGTTACTGTTCCTTAGGTACTGGGGCAATTTTCCTTGATAATTCCTTGAACTTTTATGTCTACATTATTTTTTTTATCTTGACTTTTAGGTATTTTAAAAATTCTTAAATTATGAGTTTTGGTGCCAAGATGGTGGAGTGAGGAAGGAACTCTCTGAAGCCCTTCCAATTTCCCCTTCAAACAACTAGAAAACCACCTCAGAATTGATCCAAGGAGCAGGGAAGCAGCTTACAGTATAGTAGGAAAAATATGTCTTATTGTGGTGGGAGGAGAGAAAAGTCCAGGAGTAGTAGCAGCAAGGACCCTGAAGCAATGCTCCAAGTTGGGGGAATTCAACCAATGGGGACCTGCCCTTCTGAAAACCAGCAAACCCCTAGACAACTGAGCATTCTGCGCTATCAACAAGGTTCCAGCCAAGCAACCCTACGCCTAGCACAAGCCACCTGTAAGGCCTTGACCCATTGCTGACCAGTAGTGAACACCTGCTCTGGGGTTGACCAACAGTGAGATCCCATCCATGGGGCCTTCTAATTGAGATGTCCTACTTTCATAGTAACCTAGGAGCAGGGCCCTACCTCCCCACACCAGGGGAGGCCACCAGGGAATCCCCATCGCCAAGTACCTGACAGAAGGGAAGCCTAAGCTCCAGTGAAAGCAAGTGGATAATCCCTGAAGCCCAGTGAAAGCTAGCAGTAAGACCCTGAGCACCAGAAAAAACAAACAAAAAACAAAAACTTGGGACAGTGCTCAATCAGAGTCTATTTCTCACATAAAAACACCAAATCCAAAAAAAATAAAAAAACTCTAGAAAGTTACTATGGTAGGATTGAGGTGTAAACTTAGAAGAGGACAATAGTGTCAAAATGGCTACATGTGAAGACTCAAAAAAATGTAATATGGTCTCAGGCCCCCAGAGAATACCTACAAGAGCTTAAAAGGGATTTTAGAAAGCAAATTAGAGAAGTAGGAGAAAAATTGGGAAAAGAAATGAGAGAAATGCAAGAGAATCATGAAAAAAGAGTCAATAGATATACAAAAGATACACAAAATATAGGAAAATAATTCTTAAATTATCTCGCTTTGAGCTATTTTCTAGATCAGCTGATTTTCTAGTAAGATATTTCACATTTCTCTCTTTTTTCATTCTTTTTACTTTATCCTTTCTTAGTGTTTCATTGAGTCATTAGGTTTGACTCACTGAATTCAGATTTTTAAGAAATAATTTTCTTCAGTGAGCTTTTGTGCCTGTTTTAACATTGGAAAAATTCTGCTTTGTAAAAAGCTCTTTTTTATGGTGATTTTTTGTGCCTCTTTTACTATTAGGGCAACTCTATTTTTAAGTTGTTATTATCTCCATACTTTTTTGTGCCTCTTTTATCAAGATACTAATTTTCTTTTCATAATTTCTTGTATCATTCTCATTTCTTTTTTCCATTTTTTCACTACCACTGTTACCTCTTTCTATAACTCTTCCAAAAATTCTTATTGGGCTAGGATCCCATTAACACTTCTCTTTGAGGTCTTATTTGTAGCGCTTTTCGTCTTGTTTTCTTCTTCTAAGTTTGTATCTTGATCTTCCTTGCCACTGCTGTAACATTTTATGGTCAAATTATTTTCGTGGTTGTTCACTCATTTTTTCCTGTTCATTTCTTGACTTTGAACTTTGAGTTAAATTTGGGCTCCGCTCACATGATTTATGAGGAGGCACTTTTCCAAGCTTCAGATTTTTCATGCTTTTGTTTTCAGATATAGTTCTGGGGACCTGCAAATTTTGGTGCTTCCAACACTGTGATTCTGGAAGAGGTATGTTACTATTCCTAGACTATGCTCTGATTTTTATCAAGGAAGATTCTCTGAAACCCTGAAACTCATGCACTAGCACCTGTTTTTTGCCTTGGAACTATAACCAGGACTCCTTTTCCCTGTGACTGGCCAGCAATCCTCTTCTCTGCCCTGGAACTGTGACCCAGAATATTTCTGGGTTGAAAACTCCCAAAGGTGATGTCACTGCTGCCATCTGTGCTGCTGACATGGCTATGTGTGTGGGCTCTGGATAGACCTCCACCAGATTTCCATCCCAATGTTACAGACTTCTCCTGACTACCTCTTAAGTTTTCTAAGGTTGAAAAAAACCTCACCCCAATTTTTTGGTGTCTCTACAATTCCCAAATTTGATTTGAGGTGTTATTTAAGGTTCTTTGGAGGGGGGAGAGTTCAGTTAGGTGTCTCCCCCTAACCCATTATATTGGCTCTGCTTGTTATGTTATTATTCTTTCAGCTATTTCTTAATCTCACTGTATAACTGGTTCATTTTTTTTTCCTTGCAATATATTTCACTGATGAAATTCTCTACATGGATTCTCCTATACAATTCTTTGTACATAATATAATGTAACCTACTCATATCGATAAGGTACTTATTCCTCTTTGAGTGACCCTTACCTTTAATGCATCAAAATAATAGAGGCTCACTATATATTAAAAACAGACATTAAATGCAGGTAGGAAATTATTCATTTATTAATTGAAATTTATAAAATACTTGATATGTAGAAATCATTATGCTATATGCTTAGGAGTTACAAAGATAAGTAAAGTATGAGCTAGAAAGCTTATCTAGTATGCAGAATAAATCAAATACATAAACATAATGCAAAGTTAAGAGAAATAAGTGCATATGGGATGTACAAAGTTCTGTAATGGCTCAAAGGAGAGAATTAATGGTCAAAGATAATATTTTCATGAGAAAGTAGCAATTGAACTGAGCCTTAAAGAATGGTTTGTAAAACTCATAAAACTTCCATTTGATTTAAGATTT
This sequence comes from Bettongia penicillata ogilbyi, assembly GCA_023548195.1. Lineage (NCBI taxonomy): Eukaryota > Metazoa > Chordata > Mammalia > Diprotodontia > Potoroidae > Bettongia > Bettongia penicillata. The sequence continues at coordinate 3,463,554 of JAJHZJ010000266.1, forward strand.
GTGTCAAAATTACCCCATATGGCTCTGGTGCTTTGACTAGACACAAAATCTAATTTTTAAAAAATTGAACCAAACAATCAGAACTAGGTATATACAGGGCTGATTTATCTCAATGATTCAATTGAAGTTATCACATGAGACTAAATCATAACAACACAGGTATTTTACATAAAAAGGAGAAGTTATCTCAGTATGGAGGAGAGGAGAAGTGAGAAGTAGAGCTGTTACTCCCTCACAGGTTGTGTTTGTCTTTTATTCTCAAAGAGGACCATGGCATCGAGATAATGACATGACTTGCAGTGGATTTTGATTTGACTGAGGGAGGGCTGTACAAGGTCACCACCCTCACTTTCTCCCCCAGAGTCATCTGGATCCAGTGACTGGACATTTATCAGGATGACTGGAGATGGCCCAGGATGCAGTGTGAGACCCTGGCCATTTTAGGCTAAGGTCTCATCCGATTCTCACTTTTAGTGAGGTACACCCATTCAAAGAATAGGCTTCTTTAAGTAGTTACTCAAGGAATGAGCCTTTAAAAAAACAAAACAAACAAACAAACAAAAAAAACAAAACTGTGAAGGGAAGACCCTTGGGCTTCCTGGGTAAAAGAGAAACAGTTACTATTTAGTATTTAGTCTTTGTTTCCACTTAATTGAACTACTGGAAGGCCAGGAATTTACTAGAGATAGATATAAAAATAAGCAGAGGTCTAAGTGTTCCCATTTTCTCCTAATTGGGGGCTCAGAGGGATTGTTACCAAGTATAAAACATTTCATCTAAAATAAACTCTCCAAAATCAAAGAGAAAAATCCAGGTAGAGCTTAGGGACCATTACATTGTCTGTAGGCTTAAAAAGAAGTAGTTTTGACAAGTTGATGTTATGCCTAGAAAGAAATTTATTGTTTTTATTGACTAGTCCCTTCATTTTCTAGATAAAGAAACTCAGTTCTGGATCAAAACTTAAGTTATTAGATCTAGACCTAGAATCTAGATTTCTGATAATTTCTATTCTATTCTATTTATATTCTTTTACATTTATACTATAATAGTTTCTCTCAATTTTTAATTATGTTTAAAATTGTGTCAGTGACACATTAGAAAAAACTGAAATAACTGAATGGGGCAAAGCTGTGATGTTAAGGAAGGGCCCTTCTTAGTGTTTGGTTGTAGCATCAAGGTTGGCCAAAGGAGTTTGTGGTTTGAAGGTGCCCTAGGTGGTGGGCTATCTAGTAGAAGGCTGAAACTGGAACAATGTGTTATGAAACTCCTGGGCCTTTTGGAGGTTTTCAGTTGCTTTAGATTTCACTAAATATACATAGACGTGACCTACAGAGTTTAAATGAATTTAACATGGTAATATGATGAGACAGTGACACTGTTATGACAATTTGACAGTTATTTAAGTACTTGAAACTGATATTTCATCCCTGTAAAGAACACCTTACCTAATTATTAAGTATCATGGCAACTTAAAAATATACTACTAAAATATTATGGAGAGTCAGGATGTGAGAAGGGAGGATGGGTGAACAATCAATGACCCATAAAGATGTGGGGATCATTAACATATAGTATATCTTGACCGTTATGTATGTCCTTTAATGTGGAGGGAATATGGGGGGGGCTTTCAATGAAGTGTACATCTTAATAAGTGACTATATTAATTTGCTTTCATGTTTTCACCAATAAATAGGACAAATACATTTGTTCTTCCTATTATAATAGCAGCTATGCTGAAACAGCAAGGAAATGTTATTGTTTTAATCCATCTTAGAAGGCTAAATTGAACTCATGAAAGGAAACTTATTGTTCCTTAGCTTTTTTAACACATACACCTCTCTCAGAGGTACAGTTATAGATATTTTGGAAAAAAATAAGAGATGGTCATTTTTTTCTGAGAATATAGTCTTCATTGATGGTTATTCATTGAGGCATACATTCTTATGCATTCTTTGACATTAATTCATTTTATGATAGTAGAACAGATATTTCCTAAGCCTATGTTCCTGGATATTAGGAGGTAGCATGACATAGTGGGGAAAGCATTGGCTTTAGAGTCAGAAGACCTATGTCCAAATCTTGCCTCTGACTCTTATTACTTGTGTGACCTTGTTCAAATCACTCAAACTTTGTGAACATCTTTTCTCACAAATAAAATTAAGGAGCTGAATTAAATGGCTTCTGAGGTCCTTTCTAATTCTAGATATATGATCCTATAATCCTAACTTCTTTAACTGGTAAGGCAATATCAATCAATCTACTAGTATTTATTAAGGACCTGCTAAGTGCCAGGCACAGTACTAGGAGCAAGTGATATAGAGACAAAAATTAGATCTACATTCCCATACTGGTTGTATTGTTTGTATGAGACAGTTTTAAATTTTTCCTCTACCTTAGAAAGTGCTTAAGACACGAAGGACTTAACGGTTATAAACATAATTAACATAAAGCACTTGAGTCACACATTATGAAGAAATTATTTTGGGGACTGTGAACAGATATTTCATATTCACTGTGGACCTACACTACAGTACTATGCAATTCACAGCAATTGTAATGCAGAGTTATCAAGATCAATATCTACTTTCCCCTCATTGCATGACTTTAGCCCTTCAGGGGCAGAATGAACCCACCAAATGTCCTCTTTTTCTAAAAATGCACTATTCTTAAAATCTTCTCATTCTAGGCAACCTAGGCAACTCTAAAATTAAGGTACTCATAAACTCAAGAATGTCTTTGAGGCAGCCCCCAAGGCTTTCTTTTTCTTCAGGATTATTGGTCGATGAAAAATAAAATAGAAAGGTAAAATAAGGGAGCTTGGGTTGCAAGGTCTAAAGACCCAAGTTTCAACCTCTCCTGGGTAGTCACATGACTTTTACTGCTTTGTGCTTTTGCTGTAAGTTGTCATTTTTGTTGGAAGAATGGGGGACAGAGAAATTCCCTGCGTCCCTTCCACTTCCCACTCACCCCTACTTATACTGATGAATTCTGACCCAGATGATAAAGTGTGGGGAAAGAGGCTCTAAAAAGAGATGTAGCTATTTCCATAGAGTTCACCATAGAGAACTCCTCCAACAAGAGTTCATTTCTCTGACTCTCAGCTGTCATTTGTCAGCTTAACCCTTGTGATAGGTACCAGTCAACAGTTTCTTGTGTCCTCCCAGTAAGGCTCAGGTCCTTCAGAAATGGCCAGGGTGCAAATATCAGTCCATTGGAGATGCTCTACTCCAGCAAATCAATCAGGAGTTTGATTATCACCCCAGTTACACTCTCTACAAGCTGTTATAAAATGAGAGGTCCTCCCAAGACATATTGTGGCATATGTTCAAAGTAGTAAAACCCATCTAAGCAGATTCAATTTACCTTCCCTTTGTCTTTTTCTGATATCAAAATGTGCTAATGTATACTACAAATCTAATACTGAAAATCCCTGACTGTTCAGAAAATTGTGTAGGTCACCACCTTCAACTCTTGGTATAATGTATCAGGCTACTTTAGTTTTATTGTTCAGAGTCTGATAATCTTTTATACTAGAATTTCCCAGTCTTCTTCCATACCACTACTATATACAATGCATATAGAATACTGCATTTATTGATGAGATTGTTGATCAAAGTTCTTTTAGATAACACTATATCTGAGCTCTTTCATTCACCATTGAGGACTTATTTCTCTCTCTCCTTCCACCTGTATACACACAGACAGATAGACACACATACACACAAATGCACAATTCTTCCTCTCACCATATTGTACAAGCCGGAAGTACAACGGGACCAATTCAATACTTATTGGCATGGAAGCTTCATCTTGCTCCAATTTTCTAACTTGAAATAGTTCATCCCTCTTTGATAGTCTGGGAGCCCCTTGATATTTTCATATTTGTGTCAGACAGTGTAGACATTTGATTGGCATTAGCTCTACAGAAGAGCAGAATGGCAGAATTCGAGTATTCTCAGTCTCAGCATCCCTGGTAGTGGGGATTACAAGTATACAACACCAAGAATAGTTCCATGGCTACTTTCAAAAAGAATAGGGGTCTATGAAGCAAGTTCTAGGAGTTGCTCTAGCCCCTATCTCTTATTTAGTGAATACTTCACATATTTTCAGAGTATATCACATGATGAACTCAATATACTTATTACTTAATTCATGTGGGAACTTCTTTAGCTGGCAGCATTCAGTTTAGTTTTAGGCGCATTTGTGAGATCTAATATTCTAGGAATTCAATGTTCATACTGTTCATTTCAGTTTCTATACTCATAATGGTCATAGTCACACAATAGCTATTAGTACATAAATATTCAGCCATGTACTATCGTAAAGCAATTAGTATGATATCTTGGATTCCTTCAAGTCTTAGCTAAAATCCCATTTTCCTTTTTAAAATTTTAACTAATTAATTAGTTTATATTTAGTTTTCAGCATTCACTTTCATAAGATTTTGAATTCTCAATATTCTATTCAACCTCTCCTGCCTCTCCCAAAGACAGGATGAAATCTGATATAGGCTCTACATATACATTCATATTAAATATATTTCACATTAGTCATGTGGTGAAGAAGAATTAGAACCAATGGGAGAGCCAATAGAAAAAGAGAGGAAATAGTATGCTTTGTTCTGCATTGAGACTCCAAAGTTCTTTTTCTGGATATGGATAGCATTTTCCATCATGAGTTTTGGAGTTGTCTTAGATCCTTACATTTCTGAGAAAAGGTAAGTCTATTAAAAGTAGTTATCACACAATGTTGCTGTTACTGTATACAATGTTCTCCTGGTTCTGCTCACTTCACTCAGCATCAGTTCAATCACTTCATGTATATCTTTCCAGATTTTTCTGAAGTCCACCTGCTCATCATTTCTTCTTGAAGAGTAGTATTCCATTATTTTCATATCCTCTAACTTGTTCAGCCATTCCCCACTTGATGGCCACCACAAAAAGAGCTGCTACTATAAATATTTTTGTACATGTGGGTCCTTTTTCCATTTTTATGATCTCTTTGGCATATAGACCTAGAAGTGATCTTGCTGGGCCAAAGGGCATGTACAGTTTTATAGCCCTTTGGTTATAGTTCCAAATTGTTCTCCATAATGGTTGGATCAGTTCACAACTCCATCAACAAAGCATTAGTGTTCCAATTTTCCCACATCTTCTCCAACATTTATCATTTTCCTGTTTTGTCATGTTAGCCAATTTGATAGCTGTGATGTGGTGTGTCAGTTGTCTTGATTCGCATTTCTCTAATCAACAGTGATAAAATCTCATAATTTTAATGAAGTCTTTATTAATCCATTTATTTCTAATGACTTCTCTGAGTTAATTATTTTGATTTTATACTATATACAGCTTGTTTGAACATAGTTGTTTGTGTACTCTTACTTTAACTAGACTGTGAGCTCCTTGCAAGCTGGGTCTGTCTTTTACTTTATATCCCCAGAGCACATAGTGGGAACTGAACACATTTTTATTGACTAACTCTAAAAAAAAATATCAGAAAAATGCTATCTTTACACATCCCCCCCACCCCCTCAAAGAGCCCTAAAATACAAGGACAGCCATGGTAGAGATACTAGATATTCCCCTACAATGTGGGATCTGGGCACAGATCCCTACCTAACTTGTAGGTTCTATCTGCTAACAGATATTAACATCAGGTTCGAGACACTATGTAGATATGTCTAAAAATGTGACATGCGCTCTTTCTGATATTTTTACACTGAATAGCTTAAGGCCACAATTCAAAATGAAGTCATTTAATGAAAAGGCATAACAACAGAAATAGAAATAGCACATTTACTCCCACAAATTTTGACTTTACTTTCCCATAAACCACACAGTTACCCATCAGAAACTGATAAATGTTGGGAATATATGTGGTAAGGCACACACATAGTGATCGTGTAAGGCCAAGACACATGTTCAGAATGTGGATGGCCATCGTGTATGTATAAAGGGATAGAGAAGAGGGTCTTCCAGTGTTACAGGGCTGCAGAATTCTCCTAGTGATGTCATCACACTTCTATGGCTGACACTGATCTCATACTCTTTCTAGGCCAGCTCATTTCCTAGTTTATAATCTCTGCTGATGTTGTTCTTCCAGCCTTAGCAGGATATTACTTTACTAGGCACTGTCGAATACTATTCTCTTGGACAGATGCAGGATGTTGCTTGGCTGTAATCTCTTTCACCTCTAGCTTCTGGCTCAGTTGAAATCATCCATTAAGGCTCTGCCAGGTTTTCTTAGCTTAAAGACTATAGCTTTCTCCAGCTCTCTTAGAAAAGGCAAAATGCCGTTGTCCCAGAAGGCCCAGAGAAAGCCTCTCCTCTCTTGTTACCTCAGAGGCTTGGCTGATACTGAGCTTTTCATCTCCAGAGGAGGAGATCTTCAGTCATTGCCATCAAGCTCTTTAGAACAAAGTACAGGGAACGTTATCTTTACCATGATCATATAAAAAGTTTATAGAGTAGGAGTTCTTAACCTTTTCTATGCCATGGACACTTTTAGAAATGTTATGAAGCCCATAGAGTTCTTCTCAGATTGCTATTTTAGTAAAACATATTGGATTACATTGGAAAACAATTATATTTTAATATAATTCTCAAAACGGTTTTTGTTAATTTTTTTCCCCTCACTCCAGCCCAGGAGCAATTCAGTCTTAGTACCGCTTTCTTCCACAATGATGATTTCCTTTCCCACCAAAAATTTTGCCCTCATAATTTCATTGTCTAATTTATCTGAAAATATAACACAATCTACCTCCTCATCTTAATAGACTTAATATAGTACTATAGTGAGGGAAACTAATCTAGAAAGTGAAAAAATCCAAAACATCATGGTTAAGAGGAATTTTTAACCATCTGCAACACATTGGAAATCTATCTGAAGTGAAAACAACAAGAAGAAGCCAATCTTTTAAAGTTTTCAACTAAAACGTTGCTGAAACAATTTACTATACATAATGACCATCCTTGTATGAAGAAGCAATGCATTCTTGAAAACTGAGCACATTCTCTTACCTTTGCTGTGTTGCTTCTTGCAATTGGTAGAAAATATTAAAGCAGTAATTAAAGGCAGAAAGAAGGGATGTATGGATCTATGATTATAGAGCGATACAAATAAAACTGTAAACTGTCCCCATTTTATATAGAAAGATGCTGCTATCAACCCATCAGTGGCAGAAAATCTCAATAGAGAAGTGAAGAATAAGGCACCATATACTACATTAAATGATGAGCTATTAAAGGAGACATGCTGTATAAGTTTCCTGTTTGGGGACAAAAGTACAAGAATAAAACAGTCAGTAGGACCTGTGTGTAATTCATTGGAGGGATAATTCATCCACACGTTACAGTGTGATTTTTAAGAGGACACTGGATAGAAAAGGGTGAAATGAAATTAGTTTTTGATCACTATTATTAATGGTAATGATCATTATGCTAGTAACTGTAATACTAATAAATCTAACTTAAAGGTTGAGGAGGGAGTTTAGTTTCTCTTTTCCAGAAAAAAAAAGTGAGTCAGGTTTTATTTCTGGCTTTAAAACTCCCTTGTCTGGAATTAGTACAGGGTACTAATGTGACTTTTCTGTGCTTTAGTTTCTTCATGTATGAAACAAATGGAATTCTAAAATGAAAATAACACCTCCAACCATGGTGGGACATCAAGCTTTATCAAAACCTTATCATTTTAGTTAAATGTCAGCTTCCCACTCTGTAAAATAGGGTTATTTGTACCCATAATATCTACCTCACAGGCTTATTGAGAGGTTTAAGTGAGAAAATATACATAAAATTTCTTTGTTAATTTTAAATCATTGTCTACTACCACGAATACTCTTACTATCATCATTATAATCTGTATCTACAATTTCATGGATATAATGAAATCTTTAGGAGGAAATTATATCAATGCAAATTGGCAACTATTCTACAACCTAGTTTTCTTGGAGAGTTGCCTAGCAGGCACTGAAAATTTAAGTGACATTTCCAGAGTCACACAGTCAGTATGTATCAGTGACACTGCTAAGTGTTCTTGCCTCTGAGAATAGGACTCTAACTACTGTGTCATATTGATAATTACTTACATTTATTTTCATTAATTACCTGGGATGATTGAGGTAGAATGGTATAGTAGTTAGGATGTCAATGAAGGTTTTGGTTCAAGCGCCACCTCTGATGCTTAAGAACTCTGTTATTATCATAAATGTCATTTAACTTCTCTGAACCTCAGGCAACTTCCTAAGATATATCTATTAACTTGCACATGCTGTATTCTACACTGATGGAAGCAACTGCCATGTTGATGAAATCAACAGATTCTTGTGATATAATGAAAGACCAACTTGTAAGTTTAAGGTATGATACCAATGTCATTCTTCCATCCATAATCCACCCATCCATCTACTCTACTACAGAATGTTTTCCAATCCCTTTATTTAATAGAAAATTAAATTGGTGTTCAAAGATTTTAGATGTCTTACCAAAGATCTAATAGCTTGCATCAGAGTTAGAACTAGGACCCAGGACTAGGACTGGATTTCCAGTCGAATCACTTCTAAATTAAGTGATAATTTTCTTTCTATTTAAAGGAATTTGTTTACTCAACAAAAAATTGAACAAATAAACAAATATTGATTGAGCACCAGCTCTGTGAAAACTAGTAAGATAGCAACCAAATTCTACACAATGAGAGTATTTTCCTTTTCCTCCTTGACACTACCCCTATTTTACTGATGTGGCTATAATTTCTATTAAATAAAAACCCTATAAAATAGAATTTTTATCACAAAACTTTCTATTAAGAATTCATTCTCCTTATTTAACAAATATATTGCCCTTTTGACACAATTTTCAACTTAGTGATAATGACTGAATGTCCATATAATGCTAAAAAGTTATATATACATTTTAGATGTTCTGTTGATTTTAAAATTTCTTTTAAAAATTGCATTAAGAACAGTTCTCACAGAAGGCAAAAAGCCATTACTATATGTGCTAAGATATATGATGAAGATCTTGTTCTCAGATCCCCCAAATATACTACAAACCCGTGACTTCTAGAATGTTTAAATGTTAATTTCAAATGCTAGTGTAGATAAGGATTGACATTTCCACCCCTGTCTCCAACTCTTCTTCCTCCTCCATGATAACATCATTAGCCTTTTCCCCAAGCTCAAGATACTATTCTAGGCTTCATTTTCTCCAGGATTCCAAATACCTTATGATATCATACCCTTGCTAATCTTTACAAACTCTTTGAATGTTCTTGCCTTGGAGACTAGGTCTCTAATAATTACTTATATTTATTTTTATTAGTTACCTGGGATGATTGAGGCAGGATGACACAGCATTTAGGGTGACACCCTTGGAGATAACAAAGGTTGTTTGTTCAAGTGCCATCTCTGATACTTAAGAGCTCTGTTAATTTCATAATGATATGAGAATAGGTCACTCAGTTACTAGCTTCAGTAAAGTGTTAGTGACCAAATGAAACTGACAGAAGTAATCATGATTTCTATGCAGCAATTATACAATTAAGGGGAAAAACATTAAAAATAACTACAAAAATACATAAAATATTGGAGTCAATCTGTCAAGAGATATTAATATCATTACAAAACATTTTTAAAAGAAATAATGATTTAATTAAGGGATATTAATTGTTCATAATTCTACCACATTGATATATTGGAAAACATGATACCACTTAAATTCATTATAGAATCAGTGCTATACCAATTCAGCTACCAATAAAGGAGTTTAATTTATGTAACTAGAGAAAATAATGCAAAAGTCAGAGTAATTATAAAAATTTTGAATACATGAAATTAAAAATATTTTATATAAATGCAATCAATGTAGCTCAGAGAAGAAAGGAAATTTGGTTAGGAAATAAAACATCTGCATGAACTATTTCTTATAAGCATCCTATATCTAAAACCTTTAGAAAGCTAACACAAATATAAAAGACCAAGAATTATTTCCCAATGAAACCATTAATATTAAGAAAATTCAAATCAAAGCAAGTATGAGATTTCATCTCATAATCAGCAAACTGGCAAAGATCACAATAAAGGGACTATAGAAAGACAGGCACACTACTACATTGTTGGTATACATTTAAAGTGACAGAAATTTTATCCATTATCGTCACTGTTATTCAACATGGCAATAGAAATGTTAGCTTTAGCAATAAGAGAAGAAAAAGAATTTGAAGGAATTAGAATAGGCAAAGAAGAAACTAAGTTATCACTCTTTTCAGATGATACGATGATATACTTAAAGAATCCCAGAGAATCAAGTAAAAAACTACTTGAAATAATAAACAACTTTGGCAAAGTTGCAGGTTACAAAATAAACCCAGATAAATCCCCTGCATTTCTATATATTACTAACAAAGTCAAATATCAAGAGATAGAAAGAACAATCCCATTTAAAGCTATAGTAGATACTATAAAATATCTGAGAGTCTATCTGCCAAAACAAACCCAGGGACTATATGAACACAATTACAAAACTTTTTGTATAAATAAAGTCAGATCTAAGTAAGTGGAAAAACATCAGTTGCTTGTAGGTAGGCCAAGCCAATATAATAAAAATGACATAGATTCTACCTAAATTAATTTACTTATTCAGTGCTATACCAATCAAACTATCTGATAATTATTTTCTAGAGCTAGAAAACAATAGTATCAAAATTCATCTGAAAGAAAAAAAGGTCCAGAATATCAAGGGAACTAATGAAAAGGAATACTAGGGAAGGCAGCCTAGCCCTACAAGATCTCAAATTGTATTGTAAAGCAACAATCATCAAAACCACTTGGTACTGGCTAAGAAATAAAGGGGTAGACCACTGAAATATGTTAGGTACTCAAGTCTCAGTAGTCAATGAATATAGCAGTTTACTGTTTGATAAACCCAAGGACCACTGCTTTTGAGATAAAAACACACTGTTTGACAAAAGTTGATGGGAAAACTGGATAACAGTGTGGTGGAAACTGAGTGTAGATCAATGCCAGATACCATACAAAGGAATAAAGTCTAAATGGATACATGATCTAGTTATAAAGACTGATACTATAAACACTTTAGGAGAGCAAGGAATAGTATATTTGTCACATTTATGGAGAGTGGAGAAATTTTTGACCAAACAAGAAATAAAGAACATTATGAAGTGCAAAATAGATAATTTTGATTACATTAAACTGAAAAGTTTTTGCACAAACCAACCCAATGCAACCAAGATTAGGAGGGAAGCAGAAAACTGGGAAAGAATTTTTGCAACTAGTGTCTGTGATAAAGGCCTCATTTCTAAAATATATAGAGAACTGAGTCAAATTTACAAGAGTACAAGTCATTCCCCCAATTGATAAATCATCAAAGGATGTGAACAGGCAGTTTTCAGAGGAAGATAAAACTATCTATAGTCATATGAAAGAATGCTCTAAATCACTATTGATTAGAGAGATGCAAATCAAAATAACCCTGAGGTACCACATCAGACCTATAAGATTGGCTAATGTGACAAACAGGAAGATGATAAGTGTTAGAGAAGATGTGGGAGAGTTGGAACACTAATTCATTGTTGGAGGAGCTGTGAGCTGATCCAACCATTCTGGAGAGCAATTTGGAACTATGCCGAAAGGATTACTAAAATCACTAAAAAAGATTACTAAAAATTACTTTGGCCTAGCAATATTGCTTCTAGGACTGTATCCAAAAGATATCATAAAAATAGGAAAGGGTCCCACAAGTAGCATACAGGTAATGTAATACAGGGCTTTGACTTGCAGTCAAATTGAAGTGATATACCTTGGAGTTCAGTCTATGAAGTTCACATTTTATTTCATAGGCAATGATAATGAAAATGTTTGAATAGCAGGGTGGGTGATTAATTTCATAGCACCATGTAAGGTTGATTAGAAGGGTTGGAAGCCAAGGATAGCTTTAGGATACTACAATGGTGTTGATGAGGATAAAAAATACCTAGATAAGATTTATGGCAATCAGAATGAAAAAGAAGGGAAGGCATGAAAGGCATAGCAAAGAAAGTATAAGTAGGACTAGGAGATAATTCAAAGAGGATGATAAAGGATATTAAATGTGACTTGCAATATATCAATTTTGGATGACTGTAAAAATGATGACACCATTAACAGAAATTGGGCAGTCAGGAAGAAGATGAGTTTCCTTTCAGGCATGTTGAATTTAGGGCATAACTGGGATGTCCACATAGACATTAGAGCTTGTTTTGTCCTGTGAAAGACTCTGGGTTTGAGAAGCAGTTGGGCAAAGCACAGGACTGTAGATGACAAGTGCTAAGTCTGGTGCCTTTGGAAGCTTCTCAGTTTTTGGATGAAGTATCATAAATTTTCCAATGTAACAATGCAAATGGATCTTCCTTCCTAACCCATCTCCCTTTTAAGTGAGTTAGCAAAACATAAGGAATCTATTTAGAATGGAAATTTTCATGAGTCATTCTGCTGTACTGAGTTCTACTCTGTTGACAAACTAGCTGTGGTAGGATAGCAGTTTTCTTGATGCAACTTCTCTTACCTTGACAAAACTTCCTCTATACACATAATCCCTATACAACTTCTTTTGACCTCAGTTTCCCTAGTGGCTTCCTTGGTAAAACTTCCTCTCCCCATAAAACCTGATTGACCTCAGCTTCTCTGATGTACCTTCCTGGCCTAAGGTTAATAAAAAGCCCAAGTCATGTGGACTTTATACCTTTCAAACTTATTGGGTACCCATACCCTGATGACTGTGTGACCAGGTGGGTTTACAGATGGAGGTGAAGGAGAAGTTTTCCAGAGAAGCTAAATTTCATTGTATACTTGTTGCGTGTCTGTACTTTGTTAGGACAAAATAAACCTGTTCCTTTGTTAAATGTTCACAAATGCCTAATTTAGTCTAGACATTCCTGATCTAAGAGGGCACTGGCTTTAGAGCCATGCCTACAACAATAGCATAACAAGGAAACTGGAGAATGAACTGGATCCAATTTTAAAGAAAAAAAATCCTCAGTCCATCTCTTTCATCGAAACATTAGAGAGTAGTTGAAAGTCTGAAGGGTAACATTTTCCTTAATGTTTTAAAATAGCATCAGAATGGTCATACTCCTTTTTTCTGTGTGTAATGGGAAAAAGTGCTGGACAAAAGTTGACGGAGACCATGATGTAAAAAGATGCTAGATAAAGTCCTTTTTGTATCACTGTTTTGATAGATGTGGCTATTGCTAGCTGGCAACATTGTTCTCTTGGGCAATTAGGACTTGTCTAATTTTTTGAAGATGATGATAGAAGCTTCAAAATTGCTATACTAAAAAAAGAATCACAAGAGGTAATATTTGATGGTTATGTTAGTCGTTGAAAATTTAGTTGATTATTATCATTATTGTTATAGTTTATTTGCTAGATCTCTTGCAATCTCCATGCTGTTTCAGTCAGAACAGTTTCACACATGGTTTGTCCACTATGCCATATTGCTCTTATATATTAATATACTAATGAAATTATTTAAAAATTTGATTCACTCAAACCACCACTTATTAAGTTTGTGGTCTGTACAAGATACTATGCTCAGGACTGAGAATATAAATACAAAGTAAAAAGCAATCTCTGCTCTCAAGGAGTTTATATTCTACTGGTCTTTGGTCAAAGTAATGTGAGGAAGAGAATAACCAAACAGTCTATTAACAAACTTTCATTTAGCACCTATTGGGAATATAAAGACAACCCCCAAATAATGGAAGTGAGCCAAGTATTTTCTAGTCATTTCCTCATCTGATCCATGAAAAAAAGTTTGTGAAGTAAGCAAGGAAGAGATCATTAACTTGTCTAGGACCACACAGCTAATATATGTCAGAAGTGGATTATTATTATTATTTTCAAAAGAAACCAACAACAACCCACTCAGGAAAAACCAAATGGATTAAAATGTCCTAATATTCAAATATGAACTAGTCTATTGCATAATCACAGTCACCTACATATCTGATATAGTTGTTGCAGAAGAATAGTGAGTTGATTATAGACAAGAATTTGCAGGATTACGTTTGGAAAAGTTCACAACTCCTTAAAAAATTTCAATATATTTCCTGGTATCACAAAACAACTTTTAAATATATTCTCCAATGAATGTTTTACAGTTGCAAATCTTGGAACAACACAATCTCCAAAGAATATATTTGCAGATATCTTGAAGATCAGTGGAAAAAAAACACATGGTATGCTGCAGCATGTTTTCAATGATGGCTAATGATATAAAGAATATCTTGAAGATCAATGGAAAAAACACATGGTAGCATATGTTTTTAATGAAGGCCAATGATATAAAGAATAATTTCTCAATGATACAGGAAAGACAGATTGAAGTCAAGTCATACAGGGCTTTAAAAGTAAACAGAAGAATTTGTATGTGATCTTGGAGGTAACAGGGAGTCACTGGGGTTAACTGAGTAGGGGAAGCACATGTTCATTTTTTTCTTAAGGAAAATTACTTTGGCAGCAATGTGTAGGTGTATTATTAATGTATTTTTGCTTAATTTGAAGATCTTTCTCAGCCATTAATAGATCCATGTGATCTGCTTAAATCACATGGAAGCCTAAGTCACATGTGGCAGGAGGAGCTTGCTGAAGGGTTCAACAGGAAGGGTAGAGCGGAATTGGGAAGAAGTGAGTAAAAATAGAGTGGAGGGAGAGAGAAGACCCAGGCAGGCAGATAGTTAGGATTGTGACTGCTTGTGGGAAGGCCCCAGCAGGGGTGAGGAAGGTTTGGGAATGATAGTATCCTCTGCAGTGATAATGTATATTGACTTCTTGGTTACTGTGATGGGTTTGACTTTCTGGTATTGGGATTCAGCTTTCTGGTTTGAATAAATGTTTTTCTTCTGTCTTCTATGGAGAGTCTGTTATATTTTGTGATTCAGAACTATACTGGCATATTCATAGTCACTGTGAGTACTATGAATATTGCGTTGGTGATACACTAGGATATACTGGTAGGGAGAGACAGTTGAGGTAAAGAGAATAATTAGGAACCCATTGTAATAATCTATAACATAAAAGAGAGTTGGGAAAAGCTCTTCTAACCTCTTCAGCTGGGAGAACATATGTCTGCCACTCTGAAGAGAGCTTATACTCAGCAATACATTGGAAAACTGATGTAATGCATGTGTCATGGTACAAGAATAACATGTGAAAGTTTGCCTGTGTTGTAATGATTTTATCTCAGTGCTGTACAACTCACACAGAGGTGACCTTGTTGAGGTCAGCACAGATCTCACTGAGAAGCCTGAAGTGATGCTATGGAACTTGCCTAGTAACCAGCACTCTTATTCATGGCCCTAGTTAAAGCCTAATAACTCCTTTACAATTCATAGAGGAAGAAAGAATCTCCAGTCTTTTTGAATGAGAAAGGGCTTTAGAAATCATGGAATCCAACCTCTCTTTTTATATATAAGGAAACTGACTTGAGCCATGGTCTCATTGTCTTCTTAATTTATTATTCCTCTTCATAGAAGGTTTTCCCTCTCATAATGACAATAACAGCACCCTTCGGGGTGGGAATGGGGAGCTGGAGGAGGGGTGGGCAGAAAATTCTGGGAACTCAGGGCCTTGCTGCTCTGCATTTTTAGTATTCAAAGGGATTAGCAGTAATTTAGCCAAGTTGCCAGAGTAAATAATTTCAAGACAGTCCATTGAAAGAGGCATACCTTGCAGGATACCCTATCTAGTTGTCTTATTATCCAAATTAAACAGAATAATTAGAAATATGGGGAGCCAAGAGAGAAGGCATGCAGGTCTTTTAATTCACACTGGTGTCATTTCCGAGGACTGCTGCATTCTGTGAGTGATTGACTCCATATCAGTAACATTCCCAGAGGCTATATTCTTATGATTTTTTTTCCCCTTGTAAATCTGTAGCTTGGGACAAAAGGAAAGTATTATATGTGGCATATGAGAGACATACTGGGTCTTAGAAATCTCAAGTCATATAGGTTTGCCTGCCAGATGAATGTCATAAAGGCTTCTAATTGGTTGGAAAAACAAAACTGCCTTTCCTTCAGATTCCCTCCTCTGGCTGGAGCACATATATTCCAAACTGGTCACAAATGCCTTGTAACTAACAGTTCTTTGAGGCTTTGAGTGTTCTGCTTGGCTGATGCTTGGTTTTCTGTTTCTCACCAAGTGGGCAGCCAGGTTGCAGCTGCCTCCTCCTTAAAGCAAAGTACTGTCTGTTCACATAGCCCCTATCCCTCTAACTCAGAGAAAATACCCAACCATAGCTGAGCAGGAGTATTCAGGTGGCACCTGCGTTTTACCTGGTTGGAACTGAAAATGAGAAGCAGATAGAGCAGAGATGTAATCTGTGGGGCTCACTGAAAGAAACAGAGCTTCTTGGAAGGTACTTTTCTTAATGCCAAGGTTCAACCAAGGTAATGATCAGGTGCGGATTTCATGAAACCCTATGTGCTAATGTTGGTAGGTATTCTAGTACCCAGCTGGACATAGGAAGACCTTATCTGAAATAAGCTTCTTACTGAAGTAAGTAAAGCCATATCCTAGGGGATGTAGTGGGAGCAGGGAGAGTTTCTTCTTGCAATTCTCACAGAGAGGGGTAGATCATAGAATCAAAAAGGTCAAAACTTACAAGGGATCTCAGGACACTTTTGAAATTTAAGAAACCACATTGATGAGGTATAAGCCCAAGCCAAGACCTTTTTCCCTTGGATCGGGAGGGCTTTTGTCCCATTTGTCTGAAGGGCCCCCCAAAAGTCTGACCTTTGTGGGGGGCTCCTTGGATTCCCCTTCCATTTCTCCTAGGCCTGATACTCCCTATCTTCTATTTAGCATTCTTTTGATATTCCACCCTTTGACCTATTACCAGCCACTCCCATCAAGACTCTCCCTAAAGTCTATCTGTATTCACCTCAGGATACAGGTGATTCTCATACTACCCCATCAAGACCATTCCTGGGGCCCCAGACTAGTTGGCTGCACCTGGATTCTTCCCTGAATCTTTTTCTGTATTTAAGGTCCACCTTGCCTCCATGAAGGCACTCAGATTCAATCCAGCTCAGACTCTGTCTAGCTGAGATTATGTCTGACCCATTTGTGAATACAGGCGTTACAAATGCTTACATTCCTTAAGAATCAACACAGTATGGCTAATCTTTAATAAACTTTGTTTTTCTTTGGCTTTAAGAAGGCTTGTGTGGACTTCATTCAAGCAGGATCCGGCGTGTTGATATTTTGGGGTACACTACCTCAACCTCGACAACATTAGGAATGATACTCTTAAAAAATCAGAATTTTAGTGTCAATCATAGTCTTAGAGATCAGAAATCATGAAGTCCAAACTCTGCATTTTATATATGAGGTAAGTGAGGCTCAGGGAGGTAAAACGCTTGCTCAGTGTCACCTAACCAGTGAATATCTGAGGCAGAATTTAAACTCAGGTATTCCTGACTGTAGGACAGCTAGGTGGCCTACTAGATAGAGTACCAGGCCTCGAGTCAGGAAAGCTGTTCTTCATAACTTCAAATCTGACCTCAGACACTTCTGTGTGAAAATCACTTCACCCTATTTTCCTCAGTTTCTTCATCTATAAAGTGAGCTGGAGAAGGAAATTGCATACTTCTCCAGTAACTTTGCTAAGAAAACCTTAAATGGGGTCACAAAGAATTGGACGCAACTGAAAAACCACTGAAAAAAATTCATGATTGAACTCCCTGTTTTATTCAGTATACCAGTGACTGGCACATAATTAATGCTTAATAAATGTTTGTTGACGAATTGGCTGCACTAGTTTCCATGGAGTTCTTTACAATCTGCCTGCCTCTGATATATTGACAAATTACAGAGTATTTAGATTGTAAAAGTTAGAACTGGAAGAATCTTAGATAATAGCTTAATCTGGTTCTTGGCCTGGGTTCTGTCAACTTTTTAAAAAAAAATCAATTAATTGAGTAATTAATTTTTGGTTTTCAATATTCATTTTTATAAGATTTTGAGTTTTAAAATTTTCCTCTCTCCCTCTCCAAGGATGTCATTCAATCTGATATAAACTACACATGTACAATCATATTAAACATATTTCCACATTAGTCATGTTGTGAAAGAAGAATCAGAACAGGGGCGGAGCCAAGATGGCGGAGTAGAAGGATGCACATTTACGAGCTCCGAGCCCACAACCCATGGAATTGAGGTAAAAGGAGATCCCCATAAATTCTGAATCTCTGCAGGGGGTGCATAAACATAGGGGAAGAGATTTCCGTTCCACTGAACCCTGGAGAGCCGTCCCCGGGGTCCATCGCACTCGGAAAGCGGACCCCACCCCCACCCCTGGCCGCGGCCCCAGAGAAGCTGACCTGAGCAGACTTCAGAGAGGAAAGCTCCGGGGGAAGCTCCGGCAACCGGGAAAGTCCCTCCGCCCACAGAAGCTACAGGTCAGTAAGAAAGGAGGCTGCGATAGGGGAGGGGAGCGGAGCGTCTCCCTGACTCGGGCCCCCTCGGGAGGAAGCGGCGGCGGCAGAGACCAGGAAGTGGCGGAGGCAGAGGCGTGGGCGGGCGGCTGAGGCGGCAGCGGCCCGGGACTCAGGAATCCCCCAGCAGCAGGTAGGATCTTCAATACTGAAGGTCTTTCCAACCTGAGGGAGCCGAGCAGGGGAGACGGCCCTGCCCCCACCCTGCTCTACTGCTGAACGCCTCTGAATAAAACCCTCAAGGGAGCTGAGCACAGCAGGCGGGGCCCCCCACCCCGCCCCCACCCGCTCCGTTCCTGAAAGTCTCTGCAGAAAGCCCCTGAGGGCCCAAGCTTAGAAGGCGGCCCTGCCCCCACCCCTGCGCCAGAACTAAAGCTTGCCGCGGGAAAGCGCATTTGAATCTCAGAGGTCAAGCACTAGCTGGGCGGATCCAGGCGGGGGTGGAAAGGAATCTCAGAAGTCAAGTAACTGGCTGGGAAAATGCCTAGAAAGGGGAAGAAAAATAAGACTTTAGAGAGTTTTTTCCAACAAATGCAAATGATCCCGACCTTCGGATCTGATGGGGAGGACGAGAACGTATTTTTCCCATCAGGGAAAGATGTGGAGGGTGGGACCTCAGTACCCCAGACACCCCAGGGGGGTGTTGGGTGGGCTCAGGCCTTGGAAGAGCTTAAAAAGGATTTTGAAAAGCAAGTTACACAGGTGGAGGAAAGACTGGGAAGAGAAATGACAAAGATGCAAGAAGAGTATGAAAAAAAGGTCAATATCTTGGTAAAGGAGACCCAAAAAAATGCTGAGGAAATTAACACCTTGAAAAATAGGCTCACTCAATTGGCAAAAGAGGTTCAAAAAGCCAATGAGGAGAAGAATGCATTCAAAAGCAGAATGAGCCAAATGGAAAAAGAGGCTCAAAAGCTCACTGAATTTAATAGTTCTCTCAAAATTAGAATGGAACAGATGGAGTCTAATGACTTTATGAGAAACCAAGAAATCACCAAACAAAACCAAAAGAACGATAAAATGGAAGAGAATGTGAAATATCTCATGGGAAAAACAACTGACCTGGAAAATAGATCAAGGAGAGACAACTTAAAAATTATGGGACTACCTGAAAGCCATGATCAAAAAAAGAGCCTAGACATCGTCTTGCATGAAATTATCAAGGAAAACTGCCCTGACATTCTAGGACCAGAGGGCAAAATAAGTATTGAAAGAATCCATCGATCACCACCTGAAAGAGATCCAAAAAGAGAAACTCCTAGGAACATTGTGGCCAAATTCCAGAACTCCCAGCTCAAGGAAAAAATCTTGCAAGCAGCTAGAAAGAAACAATTCCAGTACTGTGGAAATACAATCAGGATAACCCAAGATCTAGCAGCTTCTACATTAAGGGATCGAAGGGTGTGGAATAGGATATTCCAGAAGGCAAAGGAACTAGGACTGAAACCCAGAATCACCTACCCAGCTAAACTGAGTATAATACTTCAAGGGAAAATATGGTCTTTCAATGAAACAGAGGACTTTCAATCATTCTTAATGAAAAGACCAGAGCTGAAAAGAAAATTTGACTTTCAAACACAAGAATGAGAGGAAGCATGCAAAAGTAAACAGCAAGGAGAAGTATTAAGGGACTTACCAGAAATGAACTGTTTGCATTCATACAGGGAAGGACAATATTTCTAACTCTTAAAACTTTTCAGTATCTGGGTGGTTGGTGGGACCACACATACACATGTACACGCATGCACACACATACACACATGCATTCACATGCAGAGACAGAGAGCACAGATTGAACTGAATAGGATGGGACCATACCTTAAAAGAAATTAAGGTAAATGGTGAGAGAGAAATGTAGTGAGAGGAAAGAGGGGGAAATGGAAGGGGTAACTATATGTCATTTAAGAGGCAAGTAGGAGATTTTTTTAGTGGAGGGAAAAAGAGGAGAGCTGAGGAAAAAAACAAACAAACAAACAAGAAGTTTACCCTCATCACATTTGACTAAACGAAGGAGTGAAATGCACACTCATTTTGGTATGAAAACCTATCTTACAGTATAAGAAAGCGGGGGAGAAGGAGATATTGGGGGGGATGATGGAAGGGAGGGCAAAGGGAGGAGGGAGTAATTGAAAGTCAACACTTGGGGAGGGACAGGATCAAAGGACAGAAGAGAAACAATGAGGGGCAGGTTAGGAGGGATGGCAATTCAGTTAGTCTTACACAACACCACTATCAGGAAGGTCATTTGCAAAGCTACACAGATATGGCCTATAATGAATTGCCTGCCCTACCAAAGGGAATGGGTGGGGAGGGAGGGATGGGGAGAATTTGGAACTCAAAGTTTTAGGAACAATTGTTTAGTATTGTTGTTGCAACTAGGAAAGAAGACATACAGTTAATGAGGAATAGAAAGTCATCTGGCCCTACAGGAGAAAAGACAAGATAGAGACAAGGGAAGGGAGGGATGACAGAAGAGAGGACAGATTGGAGATAGGGAAAATTAGATTGCTTGGGGTATTGGGGTGGGGGGAGGGGAGAAAAGGGGAGAAAATTTGGAACCCAAAAATTTGTGAAAATGAATGTAAAAAGCTAAATAAATAAACAAATAAATAAATAAATAAATGAAAAAAGAAGAATCATTACAAAAGAGAATAATCATGAGAAAGAAAAAAAGAAAGAGGAAATATTATGCTTTGATCTGCATTCAGACTCCATAATTCTTTCTTTGGATGTGGATAGCATTTTCCATCATGAATCTTTTGGAATTGTCTGAAGTCATTGCGTTGCTAAAAAGAAGTAAGTCTATCAAAATTAGTCCATCACATAATTGTTGCTATTACTGTATATCTTCTATGTTGTTATAAATTTGACTCAGTTGTCTATGTTTTAGAAATGAGGTCTTTCTCATACACACTGGCTATAAAAAATTGCTTCCCAGCTTTCTGCTTCTCTTCTTAACTTGGTTGTATTGACCTTGTGCAAAAACTTTTCAATTTAATGTAATCAAAATTGTTAATTTTGTATTTCATAATGTTTTCTATCTCTTGTTTGGTTACAAATTCTTCCCTTCTCCATAAATCTGACAGGTAAACTATACTTTGTTCTCCTAGTTTGCTTATAGTACTAGCCTTT
Source organism: Bettongia penicillata ogilbyi (assembly GCA_023548195.1). Taxonomy (NCBI): domain Eukaryota; kingdom Metazoa; phylum Chordata; class Mammalia; order Diprotodontia; family Potoroidae; genus Bettongia; species Bettongia penicillata. The sequence continues at coordinate 3,485,178 of JAJHZJ010000266.1, forward strand.
ATATCTAAATATTGTACCCATTTTGACTTTATCTTGGTATATGGTGTAAGATGTCAGTGACTCCCTCATCTTTTAGGATTTGATTATTTAGTTTCCAATGAATTTTTAGTCTATCTTTCCCTCGTCCTTTATTATATGCAATTTTTATTGCATCATGATCAGAAAAGGATAGATTTAATATTTCTGCCTTTCTGCATTGGATTATGAGGTTTTTAGGTCAATTTTTGTATAGGTGCCATACAATGCTGAGAAAAAGGTATTTTCCTTTCTATTCCCATTCAGTTTTCTCCAAAGGTCTACCATATCTAACTTTTCTAAAATTCAATTCACCTCCTTAACTTCTTGTTTATTTTGTGGTTAGATTTATCTAGTTCTGAAAGGGGGAGACTGAGGTCCTCCACTAGTACAGTTTTGCTGTCTCATCCTGTGACTCACCTTCTTTAAGAATTTGATTGCTATACCACGTGGTGCATATATGTTTAGTGTTGATATTACTTCATTTTCTATGATACCTTGTTTTTACAGTTTCCTTCCTTATCCCTTTTAATTAGATCTATTTTTGCCTTTGCTTCATCTGAGATCAGAATTGCTACCCCTGCTTTATTTTTAACTTCCAATGATGCAAAATATATTATGCTCCAGTCTTTTACCTTAACTCTACATGTGTCTTTCTGCTTCAAATGTATATGTTGTAAACAACATACGTTTTTTAATCTACTCTGCTATCCCCTTCAGTTACATGGGAGAGTTCATTCCATTCACATTCACAGTTACGATTACTAAATATGTCTTTCTCTCCATCCTATTTTTCCCCATTTATACTTTCTCCTTTCTCTCTTTCCCTCTTCACTAGTATTTTGCTTCTGAGCATTGTCTCCTTCAATCTGCCCTCCCTTTTCTTCCCCCTTTCCCCTACTACTTCTGTCCTCCCTTTTGTCTCACCTCCTTTCTTTCCCTTTTTGCCCTCCTACTTCCTATAAGATAGCTTTCTACTAGTGTGTATGTTATTCCATCTTTGAGCCAAATTCAAAGAGTGTAAGATTCAAACAATGCTTGTCTCCCTCCCTTCTTTACCTTGATTGTAATAGGCCTTTGTGTCTCCTCATGTGATGTAATTTACCCTTTTCTGCCTCCTCATTTCCTCTTCTCCAAGTATAATCCTTTTTTTAACACCTTAATTAAATTTATCATCACATAAAGTCAACTTATACCCATACCCTTTGTCTAAGTATACTCCTTCTAACTGCCCTAAAAGAGATAGTTCTTACGAGTTAAAAGTAAAAATGTTTGTTTTTTCTTTTCTGTTTACCATTGTGTATTTCTCTTGAGTCTTATATTTGAAGATCGAATTTTCTGTTCAGTTCTAGTTTTTTCATCAGGAAAGTAGAAGTTCTGTTATTTCATTGAATGCCTACCTCTTCCTCGGAAAGATTATTCTTAATTTTTCTGGGGAATTGAATCTTGGTTTTAAACCAAGTTTTTGCCTTCTGGAGTATCATATTCTAAGTCCTTCATATTCCAAATCATTTAACTTTTAATGTAGAAGCTTAGGTCCTGAATAATACTGACTGGGGTTCTGCAATTTTTAAATTGTTTCTTTCTCACCATTTGCAGTATTTATTCCTTGACCTGATAATTCTAGAATTTGGCTACATTATTCCTTCAGTTTTCATTTTTGAATGTCTTTCAGGAGGTGATCAGTAATGACTATTTTACTCTCGTTTTAGGACCTCAGGGCAGCTTTCCTTGATAATTTCTTGAAAGATGTTGGGCCAGCTCTTTTTTTTTGATCATGCTCTGAAGCACGTGGTGGTTCTCTGAGCTAGAATCTTCCTGGATTCCCCTGGCTAAGCTAAGGCACTTAGGGGGTCCTGGTGCTGGAGTTTACTTGCTCCACCACTCTTTGGCTCAGGATCTCCCACTGTTATGCTGAGGTGGGGATTATTGCTGATTTGCTCTGATGGTTCCTGCCCTGGAATGAACTCCCCTTTTACCCTAGTGAGATGCATCTTTCTTGCTGATTCTCTATGCTTCCTGAGGTTAAAAGACTGTTCCTCTCTATCTTTCCACTGGCTCTCCTATTCCAAGATTTGTTGAGGGTGCTATTTTCTGTTTTTTTCAGAGGTCAGTAAGGGAGAGTGACAACAATTTACTGCTTCCTTTACCACCTTGGCTCCCTTTTTCCCTCCAATATTTTGATAATTGTTTTCTGACATAATTTATTTTCTTTGTCATCCTACATGTTTTACTTTATTCATTTAACAGCATTATTCTGAGAAAAGGTCCATAGGTTCCACCAGACCACCAATGGGATTCATGACTTTAAAAAAGGTTATGAGATTTTGATGTAGTTCAACCACATTCCTTTTACAAATATGCAAACTAAGTTTTATAATGACTGAATTGCCAAAGTGCTTGATACTAGTTCACAGCACAGATACAACTTATAACCTCCTCTGGGATCTTGATTCATTTCACACCTCTAATTAAGGTAGAATAGCCTAGTGAATCAAACCCTAAATCTAGGTTCAAGGAATGAACTTAGTAGACTAGTGAATAGTCCAAAAACTCGGAACTATTTTAACCTTTGATAATTTCAGAAGTGTAAGTGCTGCAAACTTACAAAAAACATCATTTGAAAGGTCAGTTCTTGAAAATTTTAAAATATTGATATGTTTCTTATTAAAATTCAACAGAATCACCATCTTGTGCTATTATACATCACTCATCATCTGCTGTTTAGTAACTGAAAGGATTACACATGTAATTTTAGCCATGAGATTATCAAAGGATGAGATTTTGTTACATACCTGACAGTCTGAACATGATCTCACAAGTAAATGTCTACTAGAGATAGATTAAGTCACCAAAGTAGTCAAATAAGAGCACCTCCTCTACCCAACCATCAAGTCAAGAAAGTGTCACCCAGGGACATGCACTTCATAATGACAGGGCATTGTCATGTCCTTCAAAAATTAAAATATGTTTGTATGTGTGTGATTAAAATTTCTTAAAGTAAATAGTACAAAACTATAAATAAATTTTCAAGTGATATTTTTGTAACTTTGTAGCATTTATACTTAAGTAGTTATTAAAACTTTAAACTAAGACTGCAGTCATCCTATGTACATCTATCTTTATTAAGAGGAGGAAAAAGAGAAAGAATCAGGGACAGAGAAACAAAGGGAGAGAGAGTTTTAGAGTTATTTTCCTCTTGTAGTTAAGAGGTGGTGGAAAGAGTCTGGGAGGAAGAGAACCAGAGCTTTGCATTTCAGCTTTTGCCATTGAAAAGGTGTAAATCTGACTCTTAGTTCTTTATCTTCCTAAATTTGTTTGTACAATTCTTCTGTGGATTTCAGTTTCTTCACTTATAAATTGGACTATTGGAGTTTAATTGGGGGAGGGATGCATGTGACATGGTTAGGGAGTGCATATGACATGTTGTTGAAGAAGATTAATCATGAAATGTGGACTGAAGTTAAGAGAATCAAGGCAGTGACTCACCAGTTAGCTATTGCAATAGTTCAGGCAGGAAGTGAGACAGGTCTGGACAAGGGTGGTGACAGTAATCAAAGAAGAGAAGGATTCATATGATAGATGCTACAAAGGTAAAATCAACACTACTTGGCAATATATTGCTTAGAGATCTAAAAAAGTAAAGAGTGGAAGATGACACCTTATTTGTGAGCCTGGGTAACTGGGCAATAACCTTGACAGTAACAGAAAAATATAGAAAGAGGAGGAGGGTTTGGAGAGAAAGATAATGAGCTCAGGTCATGTTGGGTATAAGATGTCTATAAGATATGCAGTTTGATATAGGTATTAGGCAGCTGGAGATATGATTCTGGAGGTTAGGAGAGAGGCTGCAGTAGGATAAGTAGATATGAAAATCATCAACAAAGAAAGCATATTTGAAACCATAGGAGCTTATGAAATCATTAAGCAAAATCATATATAAGGAAAAGAAAAAAGGTCCAGGGCATTGTATACTGTATATCAGTTCTAGGATTGATACCTAAATCATTTGAGTTTAATCTCTAAAGTTTCAGGGTATAATTCTCTCTTCAGCAAGTTTTATAAAGAACACAATCTTTGAATATGATAAGGATAATACCAATGATCCCTAACGTTTATGTAGCACTTTTAGGTTGGCAAAATGTTTTTCATATATTATTTCATTTGATCCTCATGAGATTTTTGTGTTGTTATTATTACTGTTGTTAATTATTTTTATTTTACAGATGAGGAAACTGAAGATAAGAAAGGTTATGGGACCTTCCTGGAGCCACACAACAAGTTAATGTCTGAGGCAGGATTCAAACTCATGCCTTCTTGACTCCGAGTCTAGTGGAATCCTGCTGACCTGTAGCCTGGGTCTGTGCTCCACTAAATAACTATGAGTGAATCTAAGGATATTTTAATGTTAGGAAACCATGGACCAGAAGCTTCCGGGGCAGCTGGAGACTGGCCTTTGAGGAGAGACGTGCCCCATTCAAAGTTCATTTAATCCTGGCAGCATGGCAGTACTTTTTGTCAGGAACCAGATGAATCAAGTGCCCACATGAGTCCTCCGCCTCCTGGGAAATGATGAGAGGCTTCTCTTAAAGCCAAATGTGCAATGAGACAGCTCCCTGAGCATGGTAACACCCTCCACCTAATCCCACTCCTCTTAAAGGCTTTCAAATGGCAAGGAACTTTTTTTACTTAGACTCATTCTTTTCATCTTCAGCACGTCTATCTCTTGCCTCATTATAATTTCACTTATTTCTATAAAAGAAACCTGACAGCTACAGAAAATCCATTTGAGGGAAGGGTGGAAGGAGGGGTGGGCTTGTGGGGAGTGAGGAAGAAGGTGACTGAATAGATTCTCACACAGGGATGATTTCTCTCAGCACCCGTCTTGGCAATGTCTCTCAGAAAGTCCTGTATTTCAGTCAGGTGGCAAAATAGCTCCCTTAACAACAGGGTTTTTCCCCTCATTTTGCAAAAACAAATGGGTCATGAAAGGAGAAGCCCATCAGAAGCAGCTGTAAAAGAGGCAGCAGACAGGAGACTCAGTTTCTTTAAAAACTGAAAGGAAGAAAACAGGCATTTACTGAAGTACTTACTATGTGACAGGCACTGTGCTAAGTGCTTTACAAATAGTATTTTATTTTATCCTCATGACAACTCTGGGAGGAAGACGTTATTATTATTCCCATTTTATAGATGAGGAAATAATGGACTTGTCCAGGGTCACTATGCCAGTAAGAGTGTGAGATCATTTTTGAAGTCAGCCTTTTCTGACTTTCAGCCTCTATCAACTGGCTACCTCTAAAAATCCACATGGCATAGTGTAAAGAATGTAAGTTTGAAGTCAGAAACCTCAATTTGAATACTACAGTAGCCATGTGTGTGACCTTAATCAAGCTACTTATCATTTCTAGGCCTCAGTTTTCTCACTTGTAAAAGAAGAGAATTTGATTAGATGACCCTTAAGGTCCCTTCCCATTCTAAAACCCGTGTTCCATTATTTTTTACATATTTTTTTTTATTTCCAGTGTTCTACAATCAGTACCACATAACTTAGATTTTTTTCCCCTCCCTCCCCCTATTTCTCTCCTCCCTCCCCCCTCCCTCCCCAAGATGGCACAGAATTTTATATAGGTTCTATACATACATTCCTATTAAATATATTTTCACCATAGTCACGTTGCATAGAAGAATTAAAATGAATGAGAGATCATATAACAAACCAAACCATAATACAAATGAAGATGATCTGCTACATTCTGCAATTGAATTCCATTATTCTTTCTCTGGATGTGGAAGGCATTTTGCCTTAAAAGACCATTGGGAATTTTTTAGGTCCTCACATAGCAATGAAGTTCTTAATCTACCAGAAAAAAATCCTCACACGCTGTGGTTGTTGCTGTGTACAAAGTTCTGGTTCTGCTCCTTTTGCTCAGCATCAGATCATATAAGTCTTTCCAGGCCTTTCTGAAGTCTTCCTGTTCATCATTTCTTATAAGCACAATAGTATTCCATTACATTCATATACCACAATGTGTTCAGCCATTCCCCAATTGATGGGCATCCCCTTGATTTCCAGTTTTTGACCACCATGAAGACTGCTGCTATAAATATTTTTGTACATGTGGGACCCTTATCCATTTTTATGTTCTCTTGGGGATACAGTCCTAGAAGCTGTATTGCTGGGTCAAAGGGTATGCACATTTTTGTAGCCCTTTGGGCATAGTTCCAAATTGCTCTCCAGAATGGTTGGATCAGCTCACAGCTCCTCCAACAATGAATTAGTGTTCCAACTCTTCCACATTTTCTCCAACATTTACCAATTTCCTGTTCTGTCATGTTAGCCAATCTGATATGTGTAATGTGGCATCTCAGAGTTGTTTTGATTTGCTTCTCTCTAATCAATAGTGATTTAGAATATTTTTTCATATGACTATAGATATCTTTAATTTCTTCTTCTGAAAACTGCCTGTTCATATCCTTTGACCATTTATCAATTGGGGAATGACTTGTATTCTTGTACATTTGACTCAGTTCTCTATATATTTTTGAAATGAGGCCTTTGTCACAGATATTAGTTGCAAAAATTCTTTCACAGTTTTCTGCTTCCCTCCTAATCTTGGTTGCATTGGGTTTGGTTGTGCAAAAACTTTTCAGTTTAACGCAATCAAAATTATCCATTTTTCACTACATAATGCACTTATTTAGCCAAAAATTCTTCCCTTCTCCATAACTTTTTGCTCCCCTAATTTGTTTATACTTATTATATCAATCTTTACTGCTTGATCATGTACCCATTTGAACTTTATTCTTGCAGATGGTGTCAGGCATTGGTCTATGCCTAGTTTCTGCCATGCTGTTATCCAGTTTTCCCAGCAATTTTTGTTGAAAAGTGAGTTCTTATCCCAGAAGCTGGGGTTCTTGGGTTTATCAAACAGAGGAGATTGCTATATGCACTGACTACTATATCTTGAGTACCTAGCCTATTCCACTGGTCTACCTTTCTGTTTCTTAGCCAATATCAAGTGGTTTTGATAACTGCTGTTTATAATACAATCTGAGATCTGATAGAGCTAAGCCAGCTTCCCTAGTATTTCTTTTAATTAGTTTCCTTCATATTCTGGATGTTTTGCTGTTCCAGATGAATTTTGATATTATTTTTTCTGTTCTAAAAAATAGTTTTCTGATAGTTTGATAGGTATGGCACTCTAAGTAAATTAATTTAGGTAGAATTGTCATTTTATTATATTGGCTAGGTGTACCCATGAGCAAATGATGTTTTTCCACTTAGATCTGACTTTATTTGTGTGAAAAGTATTTTGTATTTCTGTTCATATAATCCCTGGATTTGTTTTGGCAGAAAAACTCCCAAATATTTTATACTGTCTACCCTCATTTTAAATGGGATTTCTCTTTCTATCTCTTGCTGCTGGGCTTTGTTCCTAATACATAAAAATGCCAAAGATTTGCGTGTGTTCATTTTGTAACCTGCAACTTTGCCAAAGTTGGCTATTATTTCAAGTAGTTTTTTACTTGAATATCTGGGATTCTCTAAGTATACCATCATATCATCTGCAAAGAGTGATAACTTAGTTTTTTCTTCGCCTACTCTAATTCCTTCAATTCCTTTTTCTTCTTTTATTGCTATAGCTAATATATCTAATACCAGATTGAATAATAATGGTGATAATGGTTATCCTTGTTTCACCCCTGATCTTACTGAAATTGCATCTAGCTTATCTTCAATGCATATAATGTTTGCTCAAGATTTTAGGTAGGTACTGCTTATTAATTTATGAAAAGTTCCATTTATTCTTATGCTGTTCAGTGTTTTTTTTAAATAAATTTATTTATTTAACTTTTTACATTGATCTTCACAAAATTTTGGGTTCCAAATTTTCTCCCCATTTATCCCCTCCCCCCACCCCAATACACCAAGCATTCTAATTTTCCCTATCACCAATCTGCCCTCTCTTCTATCATCTCTCCCTTCCCTTGTCCCCATCTTCTCTTTTGTCCTGTAGGGCCAGATAACTTTCTATTCCCCATTACCTGTATTTCTTATTTCCTAGTAGCAAGAACAGTACTCAACAGTTGTTCCTAAAACTTTGAGTTCCAACTTCTCCCCATCCCTCTCTCGCCACCAATTCCCTTTGGGAAGGCAGGCACTTCAATATAGGCCATATCTGTGTAGTTTTGCAAATGATTTTGATAACAGTCGTGTTGTGTAAGACTAACTGTATTTCCATCCATCCTATCCTGCCCCCCATTGCTTCTATTCTCTCTTTTGATCCTGTCCTTCCCCAAGAGTGTTGATTTCAAGTTCCTCCCTCCTCCCATTGCCCTCCCTTCCATCATCCCTCCCACCCTGCTTATCCCCTTCTCCCCCACTTTCCTGTATTGTAAGATAGGTTTTCATACCAAAATGAGTGTGTATTTCATTCCTTCCTCTAGTCAAATGTGATGAAAGTAAACTTCATGGTTTTCTCTCAGCTCTCCTCTTTTTCCCTCCATTAAAATTCCCCTGCCTGCCTCTTCTATGAGAGATAATTAACCCCATTCCATTTTTCCCTCTCACTTCCCAATACATTTCTCTCTCACCATTTACCTTCATTTTTTTAAGATATGATCTCATCCTATTCAATTCACTCTGTGCTCTCTGTCTCTGTGCATACGTGCATGTGTGTATGTGTGTATGTGTGTGTGTGTGTGTAATCCCACCAACTACTCAGATGCTGAAAAGTTTTAAGAGTTACAAATATTGTCTTTCCATGTAGGAATGTAAACAGTTCAACTTTAGTAAGTCCCTTATGACTTCTCTTTGCTGTTTACTTTTTCATGCTTCTTCTCATTCTTGTGTTTGAAAGTCAAATTTTCTTTTCAGCTCTGGTCTTATCATCAAGAATGCTTGAAAGTCCTCTATTTCATTGAAAGACCATTTTTTCCCCTGAAGTATTATACTCAGTTTTGCTGGGTAGGTGATTCTTGGTTTGAGTCCTAGTTCCTTTGACTTCTGGAATATCCTATTCCATGCCCTTCAATCCCTTAATGTAGAAGCTGCTAGATCTTGAGTTATCCTGATTGTATTTCCACAATACTGGAATTGCTTCTTTCTAGCTGCATGCAATATTTTCTCCTTGACCTGGGAACTCTGGAATTTGGCCACAATCTTCCTAGGAGTTTCTCTTTTTGGATCTCTTTCAGGCTGTGATCAGTGGATTCTTTCAATATTTATTTTGCCCACTGGTTCTAGAATATCAGGGCAATTTTCCTTGATAATTTCATGAAAGATGATGTGTAGGCTCTTTTTTTGATCATGATTTTCAGGTAGTCCCATAATTTTTAAATTGTCTCTCCTGGATCTATTTTCCAGGTCAGTTGTTTTTCCAATGAGATATTTCACATTCTATTCAATTTTTTCATTCTTTTGGTTTTGTTTTGTGATTTCTTGGTTTCTCAGAAAGTCATTAGACTCCATCTGTTCCATTCTAATTTTTAAAGAACAATTTTCTTCATTGAGCTTTTGAACCTCCTTTTCCAATTGGCTAATTTTACTTTTGAAAGCATTCTTCTCCTCATTGGGTTTTTGAACCTCTTTTGCCAATTGAGTTAGCTTATTTTTCAAGGTATTATTTTCTTTAGTATTTTTTTTTTTGGTCTCCTTTAGCAAGGTATTGACCCGTTTTTAATGCTTTTCTTGCATCTCTCTCATTTCTCTTCCCAGTTTTTCCTCCACCTGTCTAACTTGATTTTCAAAATCCTTTTTAAGCTCTTCCATGGCCTGAGCCCATTGAATATATATTTTAGGTGTTTAGGATTCAGAAGCCTTGACTTCTATGTCTTTCCCTGATGGTACGCATTGTTCTTCCTCATCAGAAGGGAAAGGAGGAAATATCTGTTCACCAAGAAAGTAAATTTCTATGGTCTTCCTTTTTTTTCCCCTTTTCTGGGCATTTTCCCAGCCAGTTACTTAACTTCTGAGATTCCTTCCCACACCCACCTCACCTCCAGATCTGCACAGCTAGTGCTTGGGGTCTGAGATTCAAATGCTGCTTCCCAGTCTCAGGGCTTTCAGAGAGGGTAGGGCTACTATTTAATGTAAGATTAAATTCAGGTGCTCTGGTGGGGGAAGGGCCACCTCACAGGGCTCAGTTCCCTCAGGGGGTTTATGTGGAGATCTTCAACAATGGACCGGAGCTCTTGTCTGCTTTGGGAGCTCCTGTCAGCTGCTGCCTCCTGATGGGGCCCGAGTTATGGAGACACCCTGCTCCCCTCTCGGCCAGCCAAACAGGCCCTCTCACTGACCTTTGTGCCCATGGGTGGAGGGAACTGCATGGCTGCTGGAGATTCCATCCCTGAAGCCAGCCCAGATCTGCTACTGGGGCCATGTGGCCAGGGCAGGGCTAGGCTGGGCTCCGCTTTGTGTCCAGTGTGCGACGGACCCCCAGTGTCTGTTTTTCTGGTCTCTCTGGAACAGAAATCTCCTCCACTCCATTGTTCCATGGCTTCCTATGCTCCAGAACTTGTTGGGAGTTCTTCCTTACAGATATTTTACAGGCTATGGGTTCGGGAGCTAGCGTATGTGAATCTTTCTACTCCGCCATCTTGGCTCCTCCCCCTCTTCAGTGTTTTTAATAAGAATGGGTGTTGTATTCTGTCAAAAGCTTTTTCTGCATCTATTGAACTAATTATGTGGTTTCTGTTAGGTTTGTTGATATGATTCATAATACTAATAGTTTTCCTAATATTGAACCAGCCTTACATTCATGATATGGATCCTACCCGATCATAATGTATTATTCTTGTGATAAGTTGCTGTATTCTTTTTGCTAAAATCTTATTTCAAATTTTTGCATCTACATTCATCAGACAAATTGGTCTATAATTTTCTTTCTCTGTTTTGTCTCTTCCTGGTTTATGTATCAAAACCATATTTGTATCATAAAAAGAATTTGTGAGGACTCCTTCCCCAATTTTCCCAAATATTTTATATAGTATTGGAATTAGCTCTTCTTTAAATGTTTGACAGAATTCACTTGTAATTCCATCCAGCCCTGGAGATGTTTTCGTAGGAAGTTCATTGATGTCTTGTTCAATTTCATTTTCTGAGATGGGGTTATTTAAGTATTCAAATTCCTCTTCTGTTATCATGGGAAATTTATATTTTTTAAAATAATCACCCATCTCATTTAGATTATCAAATTTATGGACATAAAGTTGGGGAAAGTAATTTCTAGTTATTGTTTTAATTTTCTCCTCATTGGAAGTGAGTGCACCCCTTTCATTTTTGATATTGGTAATTTGGCTTTCTTCTTTCCTTTTTTAAAATCACATTGACCAAAGCTTTATCAATTTTATTGATTTTTTCATAACACCAACTCTTAGTTTTATTTTTTAGTTCAATAGTTTTCTTCATTTCAAGTTTATTACTCTCTCCTTTGGTTTTCAGTATTTCTAATTTAGTATTTACTGGGAGATTTTTAGCTTGTTCTTTTTCTAGCTTTTTTATCTGCATGCCCAATTTATTGATTTCCTCTTTCTCTATTTTATTTATGTAGCCATTCAAAGATATAAAACTTCTGCTAAGAACTGCTTTTGCAGTATCCCATAAGATTTGATAGGTTGTCTCATTATTGTCATTCTCTTGAGTGAAGTTGTTGATTGTTTCTATGATTTGTCATTTAACCCATTCCTTTTTTAGGATTAGATTATTTAGTTTCCAATTAATTTTTGGTCTCTCTTTCCATGGCCTTTTATTACATATAATTTTTGTTGCATTATGACCTGAGAAGGATGCATTGACTATCTCTGCCTTTCTGTACTGGATTGTGAGGTTTTTATGCCCTTGTACATGGTCAACTTTTTGTTTATTTGCCATGTACTACTGAGAAAAAAGTATATTCCTTTCCATCCCCATTCAGTTTTCTCCAGAGATATACCATATCTACCTTATCCAGAGTTTTATTCACCTCTTTATCTTCTTTTCTCTTTATTTTAAGATTAGATTTATCACGTTCTAAGAGGGGGAGGTTGAGGTCCCCCATGTTCCTATTATTAAGACAGAAAATATCAGCTATTGAAATACACTGATGTCTATATCACATAAGATATAGATAGGGATACATTTATTATCAACACCAGATTGCTTTGAAGCTTAGGCTAGTTGCACACATTGATTTGGTATATTTACATTGATATGTAAATATCTTTCTTCTAAGTTAGAAAGAATAACTAAACCTCTATTTCCCAGTAATGTTGTCACTAAACTATTGAAAAGAAAGGTAGTTGTCTCTTACTTTCCATTTCCTAACCTTGTAGTTGACAGTCTCCATTGGTATTATCCCCTGAAATATGGGTAAATCATCTCTATTTCATTCATCATGTCATTCTCCCTTGTCTTTTGTCATTGCCACATAACACACACCTCACACTGAAATGTATGGATCAGCTAACATTCATGTGATAAGGGAGAGAAGAAGGTGGAATGTATGGATTTAAGAAACTAGAATTCTCTGTTTGGGTCATCTTCATGTATGAACTTAGGAATCATGAAAAGTAGAATTGCTTCTATAATGCAAAAAATTCACATCTTTACAATTTCCTGAGACTATTGTTAATATCTTGTCTCACCTGGAAAATGACCTATGTCCATTTCTTTTACAGAAGTATACTGTAGAATGTCAGAGTTGGAAGGGACTTCTGAGATCATCTAGATCAAGTTATACCTAACACAGAACATACCTCTATAATAGGAGTTTTCAAAGTGTTATCTATCACCCTTTCTGGGGTTCCCATGAGGCAAAAAATTTTCCAGATAATAACACTAAGATATTATTTGTCTATTAAAATATGCATCAACTACATATCCATGCAAGGTCAGATTTTCTTCATATACTTCAACCAAAGCTATATATCATAACAGTGTGAATGCAGTGGCAGATATGAGAACCAATCTTCTATTAAGCCAAACAGCTTATTCTGAAAAATAGTTATTTTTCTTAGAGACATGTTATTTATGTTACTATTTAATGAGTACGTTACTTTAAATGAGCTAATAAATACATATTTTAAAATTTTTCAGTTTTAATTTCTAATGTCATGGATATATAGGTATAAAATACACACACACACACACATACACACACACACATGCACACAAGTTCTTTGGGGGCCTCAGTAACCTTTTAAGTGTTTCCCTTACATCTTAAGCTCCCTTTCTATAAATGCTTCCTTGTGAACCTCTTTATGTGAGGTAATGTTCTCCATTCTTCTATCCTTGTGATGAAAAATTTTTAGGGATCATATTCCCATTTAACAACATAGTTTAACTTTTATTAATCCCTTATGATTTTTCCCTTATATTTGCCTTTTTGTACTTCCCTTAAGTATTGTGTTTGAATGTTATATTTTCTATTCATTTATAGCATTTTCATCAGGCATGCTTGAAAGTCCTCCATTTCATTAAATATTCATTTTCCTCCTTAAAAGATTATACTCATTTTACTGTGTAAGTTATTCTTGGCTGTAATCTTAGCTCCTTTGCTTTCCTGAATATCATATTCTAAGCCCTTAGATCCTTTATAGTGGCAGCTTCTAAATCTTGTGTGATCTTGACTGTAGCTCACTGGTATTTGAATTATTTCTTTCTAGCTGCTTGTGGCATTTTCTCACTTACATGATAGCTCTGGAATTTGTATAAAATATTTCTAGGTATTTTTGGTTTGGGACTTCTTTCAATTTCTACTTTGCTCTCTCGTTTTAACATATCTGGCCAGTTTTCTTTCACAATTTCCTAAAATATTATGTCTAGGTTCTCTTTGTTTTTGCTGGCTTTGAGGTGGTCCAGTGATTCCTAAATGATCTCTCATTAATCTATTTTTGAGGTCAGCTGTTTTAACTATGAGATTTTACATCTTGCTTTACTGTTTCTTGATGTCTTATGAAGCAGTAGCTTCCACTTGGCCAATTCTAATTTTTTAAAACGTGTTCTCAGTGATGTTTTGCCACATTTTCAATTTTTAAGGAGTCATTTTCTCCATTGTTTTGTACCTTTTACCAAGCTATTAATTTTCTTTTCATAATTTTCTTGCACAATTTTCATTTCTTTCATCATTTTGCATCTATCACATTTATTTGATTTTTAAAATGTTTTTCCTTTTTCATCTCTTTAATTCTCGTTAATCTTGTGCCCACTCTGAATTTTTCTTTGAGACTTTGCTTGTAATTATTTTCAAGTCATTATCTTCTGTGTTTGTGTCTTGAGTTTCCTTTTCATCATGGTTTCATCACAGCTTTCTAATGTTATGTCTTTTTTATGTCCATCTGCTGACTGTTAAGTTTTTGGCGCTTTCAAAGTGATATTATTTGTGGAGAGACCTGTTACTGCCCTTTTGGGTTACACTATGCAAGTCCCTGACCTATTTTGAGTCTGTTAGCTTATGTGTGGTTGAGTTCCAGGCTTCTGTTATTGGACAGCAATAGGTTCTGCAGTTTCAAAGCAACTGAATTGCTGACTCTCCTTTGGTTTTGATCTCCTACCCTAGTTATTCCACTACAGATTTAAGATTGAGGTGAAACTCTTTTACAGGGAGGACCCCTATTCCCTCTTGACTACTCCACTGTACCCTATAATTGTGACCTGTTACTGGGTGACAGAACTGCAGATGGCACTTTTTCCTGCTTCCAGTGGTAGCACAGGTGTCCCCTGGGATCTTTTTCTGCCGTGTTAAGTCCCCTTACTGTTCTTCAGTGCTGGAATGTTCCCCACCACTACCCAAGACTGTGCTGCTACATTGCACTCCTGGCTAGCCCTGCCCTCAGTGTCTACAGACCTCTCTGTTTCTCTTCCTAAGCTGTCTTGGACTGAGGAAAAAAAATTGTTCAATATGACTTTTCCTTGGTTTTGTCGATCAGGATTTTGTCTGATGAGCTTTCTATGTTGTTTTGGAGGAGCTAAGGCAAACATGCCAAATCTCATTGTACCATGTTGACTTCATTGCCAGTCCTTAATAATTTTTAAGATTGCAAAGGGGACTTAAGACCCAGATTTTGAACACCACTGATCTAGAGTTATGCCTATTTATATTCTGATCCATTAGAACCTGTACATGAAAGAAATGTTTTAGGCTTAGTCTATAATCTAATGTGAATATTTCTAATTTTACTAAAAGTTCTATTTCTAATTTATCTAAAGTGTTTAATCAATAACAGATGAATCCTAACACATCAGTTGAGAAGGACCTCAAAGACCATCTTTTTTTTTTTACTCATTACTGAACAGGAGGACCATCTAAGACATTTTTATCTAGTAATCATTTTTCCTTTGTTTGAAAACTTCAACTAATGAGAAACTCCTGCCTCAAGGGAGCATATTTCATTTTTATGTTGCTCTAATTTATAGGAAGTTTTTTTTCCTGATATTAAATGAAAAACTTCCTTTCTTCAACTTCATGAAAACAACTATGCCACATTTTAATGCTTTGATGTGCAGTTCTCAAAACTTCTTGAACTCAGAATCTTAACAGTCTTAAAATTATTGTCTACCCCAAATATCTTTTGTTGATGTGAATCCCATCCATTAATATTTACCCTATTACAAATTAAATATTTTAGAATTATTATAAAAATAGCTTTATCTCAATGATCTCTTGAAAGGGTCTCAGGGACACCAGGGGTAACTAAACCAAACTTTGAGAACCACTGCTTTAAAATTTAAGAAAATCCATTTTTCCATCGTGTATAAAATAATAGAGGTATGGTTTGGTATGGTTTATTGTGACTTCTTTTCTAGGAGTCTCTTTGATACTGGTACCTTTTGTTTCTGTGGTTTTAAGATAAGAAAGTAGGTATATATTCATATGGATATAAGTGTGTAGTCTCTGAACTGTTATATGAGGTGTAAAAGCTCAAATTAGCTGTTTTCTGTAACTTCTAAAGTTACCTGTTGGGGCTGGGGGGAAAAAATAGAAAAAGTTACTTGGAGATGAAGTCATGGCATTGTGGATGTATTCAAGGTAATTATTTGACTTTCCTTTTATAACATTTGTATTTTTGGTGAAGTTGCTGGTGTATTTTTGTGATATTTTGGAATAGAAAGAAGACAATGTTTTGAAAGCCGCTATGAAACTGGCAGTAGCCCTCACATGTGGAAGTAGCTATGAAGATGACACAAATGGTTTACCTACCGTCAATGGATTTAATGGGGATAATTTGGACCTTTCATAAAATTGTAATTGTTATTCTTTTCCAAAGGGAAAAGACTGTGCAGGTTTTTAACTTTTGAGATCACTCTTTTTTTCCCTAATCTGTCTTGTCTTTGTGAGCCTTATCCGTACTTTTGTCTACTCAGTTCTTTTAAGAATCATAATTGGTATGATTATCATTGTGATGAGAATAATTAGACATAACTTTTTGACACTTTAAATGGGGAATACAAAATTTCAAGCAGCAGGGACTAAACCACTAAATCATTCCTCTTGGAAACTGAAAAGGCCTATGCCTACCAGAGTTAGATGGAATGCTTTTGAGTCTATGGGGCAATTTGTGCTCCATACTTTAGTGGAAAGAAATACAACAGCTATTATTTTCACAATGAAGCCATAAAGAAATCTCCTTAATAGACTCATTGTCACTTGTGTGAAAATAAGGATTTCAATAAACCAATCTCTTTCTTGCTTTCTTTTATTTATTGACTTATTATATTGACTTAGAAAATGAATACAAAGTTCAAAAGACTCAGGGAACAGGACGACAATAGTGTGAATATCAACCTTAAATCATTCCATTACTAAACTCACTATTATCTCTGGTCCAGTTTCCTCTTTGAAAAATAGATAGAGACCATGTTCTGAATACAGAAAATTTAGTTTGAGCTCTAACAGACCAGAGGAGGGGTTGTGTGGAGTATATAGATGTGACCAGTAGTATTTGAAACACTATAGAGAAAACAGAAGTAGAAAACCCAAATCCTTGTCATTAAAGAGTTCACTGTCCACTTGGAGAGATAATACAGTACTGATTCATATTAATAAATCAGAACACAGTCCAGCATTATCCTAAGGATAGACTAAATGTGTAGTTATTACCTGTTGACTAAACCTGAAAACAATCCAAAAGCATCAGGTAAGGAAGTATGTGATGTTTTGATACACAGCAGACATGTAAATAAAGGAAGAACTCAAAGAAATGAAAATTTTATAAAATATGGGTTAGAAAGAAAAGTTTCATGAAGGAAGTAAATATTGATCTTTGTTTTGAAGGATTTATTTTGATAGAAAGAAAAATGAATGACATTTCAGTCAGAAAACTGTATGAGCAAAGATACTGGGGAACTTGGGTCTAACTAGAATGGGAAATCCAAGGTGAGAGACAAAAATGGTTAAGTAAGAATGAGTCCTTAATAGAAGGCAGGACATACCATTCTGAGAAATTTGTTAATGGAGTAAATTTGTTAAATGGAGTAAACCTCCATTTCAATTTTTAAATGTAAAAGTAAATACAATTATAAAAGTCTAAAAAAGTCATGTCTAAAAAAAGAGATGAATCTGTTATTGGTAAATAAAATAAATTAAAACAAGGAGATTACATGCAGAAAGATCCACTAAAAATCTATTGAAATAATCCAATGGTCGGTGAATGAGAACTTAGAGATGTTGTGATGCTAGAGAATTTTAAAAAGAAGAGCCAAATCTCAGAAGCATGGTATAAAAAGAACCAGTAAAGCTTTATGACACATTTGAAATGACAGGGAGGGGGTGAGGAAAAGGAGTAATCAAAGATGATGTCAAGACCGTGAGTCTGGGGACCTGGAAAATGACAGTGCCATTTGCAAGCATCAAAAAGTTGAAAAGAAGAGCTGGTTATGGTGGGTGGAGGAAGGAATAAGAGAAGGGGCACACTGAGTTCAGCTCTGTCTTTGTATAATCAGAATCCTCTAAGTCCTACCTTTCAGAGTAAAAGCCCGTCCCTCAGTGTATCAACTTCAAACTATGTGCACAAATATTGTGAGATAACAATACAAGATCTCAAAATTGAAAGGGATCTTAGCAGTTCTTCACTTCAGTCCCCAACTAATGCAGAAATCCTATCTTTTCTATAACATCATGATATAAGTAGTTGTCCAAAACTACCTGGATACATCAAGAAGAGATTGTGTATGTAGATGTACTTCATGACATCCAGTTTCTGGGTAACTTCTGCCTATTAATTTTAATTCTATGTTGTAGTTACATAGAATAAATCTTTTCTCACTCCCAATGACAATTCTTCAAATATCTGACTACAACTATCTTGTCACCATCAATAAAAAGTCATTTGATCTTACGAAGTTAATAAGCTTCCTTTCCCTATTAGCCCTGTTCTTGAGTTAGCAAAAAAAAACTAGTGGAATAAGGAATGAGGGCTTAGTTATTGCTAAGGTGATGTAAAGGAATTAAGGTTGAGTATAAGTTAATGTGTAGGCAGGGAAAGAAAAATGAAACCAGCATTTATTATGTGCCTCTTATATATATGTGATAAGCATTTTGCAAATGTTTTTACTTGATCCTCACAACATCTCTGTGAGGTAGGTGTTATTGATATCCCTATAATGCAGTTGAGGAAACTCAAATAGACAAAGGTTAAGTAATTTGCCCAAGATTAAACAGCTAGTGAGAGTCTAAGGGTAGATTTGAACTTAAGTCTTCCTGACTCCAGGTTTGGCCTTCTATCCACTATTCCACCCAACTGATAGAAAGAAGGGAATTGGACAGGGAGATGGGGGAAGATAATTATGTTGTGCAAATAAATGAAGGATGGGGTAAAGATAGGAATATTCCACATCTGTTACTTGGAATCCCTAGTCACTGTTCACCACATAGCTGTGGCTTGTAATGCTTATATGTTCAATCATAATATTTTCTGGAGGTATATTGTTTGTTGTTACCTATTAATTTGTTTTTTTATTCAATCCTATTTGAGATATTTTACCTTCACTATGGTTCGAAGAGTATGAGACTTGGGGTGAATCTAAGACGGTGGAGTAGAGCACATACTCTAGCTCTTCCCCCACAGCCCATAAAATACCTGCAAAGAATGACTCTCAACAAATTCTAGAGCAGCAGAATGGAATGACAGAGTGGAGGAGATTTCCAGCCCAGGGTAAGCTGAAAGGTCAATGGGAAAAGTCTGTTGCACCAGATTCGGAGTGGAGTACAGCCCAAGCAGGCCTCAGGCATGGATTCTCCAGCAGCAGCAGCAGCAGCAGAGGTCTGAAGATCCCTCAACCCATAGGCACCAAAGACACTTCAAAGGTCAGTGAGAGGGCTTTTTCACCTCTGAGAGAACGGAGCAGGGTCTTCCCCTAGTCCTGGCCCCAGATGGCTGCAGTGGCACAGCAGAGGGCTGGTGGTGAAGGCAGCCATGGCTGGCAGCAGTCAGCCTCCATTGTTGAAGTCTCAGCTTAAAGCCCCTGGGGGAATTGAGCAGCTGATTTGAATCTCAGCCACCAGCCAGGCCAGAGAGTAAACTCCTTTTCCTTGATTGTGCCACTTTGGCGGAACTGAGAACTTACAGGTCCCCAGAGTATACCCTACTCTTGACAAAGAATCCAAAAGTCAAATAACTGATTGGGAAAATGCCCAAAAAAGGGAAAAAAAATAAGACTATAGAAGGTTACCTTCTTGGTGAACAGGTATTCTCTCCCATATTTTCAGGAAGAACAAAGCTTACCATCAGGAAAAGACATCAAAGTCAAGGCTTCTACATCTAAAACCTCCAAAGTAAATATGCAGTGGTCGTAGGCTATGGAAGAGCTCAAAAAGGATTTTGAAAATCAAGTAAGAGAGCTGGAGGAAAATTGTGAAGAGAAATGAGAGTGATGCAAGAAAATCATGAAAAGCATGTCAACAGCTTACAAAAGGAGACCCTGCAAAATGCTGAAGAAAATAACACCTTTACAAATAGACTAACTCAATTGGCAAAAGAGGTCCAAAAAGTCAATGAGGGGAAGAATGCTTTTAAAAGCAGAATTAGCCAAATGGAAAAGGAGGTTCAAAAGCTCACTGAAGAAAAGAGTGCTTTAAATATTAGAATGGAACAGATGGAAGCTAAGAAGGGGTGTTAGAAGGGAGAGCACATTGGTGGAAGGGACAATCAAAATGTAAGGCATTTTGGGGTGGGGGTAGGGGAGAGATGGGGAGAAAATTTGGAACTCAAAATTTTGTGGAAATGAATGTTGAAAACTTCAAATAAATAAATAAATAAATAAGTAAAAAAGAATATCAGATTTGGGAGCTAGAAGACCTAGAATTGAATCCTGCTTATTTATGTAAATATAATCCTGTTGAAATGGCAACATACTTACTATTTCTGAGCATCTGTTTTCTCATCCTTAAAATGCAGTTAACAATACTTGTATTATCCACCCCATAGCGATACTATGAAGAAAATGCTTTGTTTGGACTGCATGGAACATCATACTGCTTGATAGCCTCCCCCTTTTTGACCCCTCCCTACTTTTAATCTTCCTTTCATGTGTTGCCTTCCCTCATTAGGTCACAAGCTATCTGAGGGTAAGCATTGTCATTCTTTTATCCCTATCTCTTAGTACTGTTCCCGGAACATGGTAGACACTTGCATTAAGCTTTTTTTTTTAAATTATAAAGTATTATGTTAATGTCACCCTATCTCTATCCCTATACAAAGCAGGGATAGAGAGAGAGACTACACCTGTGGTTTCATTGGCAAAAAGAATTCTCAAGTGAAAAAAAAAAACTTTCTAGCCTTTCAAGTTGGTACCCTCTTTCAGATTTATAATCTTTGAGTTTTCTAGAGCACTGAAAATTAAGCAATAATTGCAATGGAAAATATTAATGACAGTAATTAGCATTTACAAGCACCATGAATTTTGCAAAGGTCTTTACCAATATTACCTCACTTTATCCTCACAAGTACCATGGGATATAGGTGCTATTATTATCTCTATTTTCCAGAGGAGGAAACTGAGGCATAGAAAGTTTAAGTAACTTTTCCAAGGTCATAGAGTCAGTTTATATCAGAGGTAGCATTTGAGTCCAGTTCTTCTTGGCTTCATGGTAACATCAATGAAATAGTTATTAGACCTTACCTCATTATGTTAAATAATTTTTAAAACCCTTGCTGCCAAACTTAAAATATTGAGTTCATGAAAATGGGTTGGCTTTTCAGCCTCTGTGAAACACAATAAGGAAATCAGTTGAGCAGAGCAATTCTAAGAGAACATGCTTAGTCAAAAGTTTTTTATCTCTACTTCATGACCTCCTACCCTTTGGCCTTCAGTAGAGGTGAAGTAGGTATAAACACAGTATGAAATCACAGTATGATTTCAGATATTCCAGGAAGGAATTATTTCTGACTCTCATATCTCTTCTCCTTGCTGCCCACTTAATTTATACTTGAAATTAATCAATTCATTTTAGCTCACTGATTCATATTCAAAATGTATGTGATCCTAGGAAAGGTAATGTTTAAACGTTTATTAATCATTTCCTTAGTGAGAATGAAAGATCTGGGGGAGGTTTTGTTGAAGGAAGAATAGGGCATGAAGTCACAGAGATAGAGAACAAACAGTATGGTAACCAATTGTTGTGTCCTTTCCATAACATTGGTAGTGTTGACTTCATTCTAAGTCCCAAAGTACGAACTGCATGTTGGATAAGGCAGGGCCACTCAGGGAAGAAGATGGCCAGGTTAAAGGGCTATGATCAGGTCTGGGGCTGGCTAGAAAAATAGCTTCTCATTAGCTCAGAGAACACAGGTCCTTTGGCCAGGGGTTCTATTTTGGAGAGCATAACAGCAGCAGGAGCATCATGGTGACAAGACCAAAGGTGGCCAGGGAGGTATATGACCACACAGGAGTAGATCAGACTGTAAATAAGAAAAAAAAAATGAGGAATGAGAAAAAGCCTGTCTGGTGTAGAGGTACTCAGATAAAGTTAAAGCACCTAAAACACATAAAGAAAGACATCTAGCACATTGCTTGAAGCATCTATGGAGGGTGTAAAAGAGAAAGTGGACAATAATCATGTAAATGAAATCATGTAAAATGAAATCATGAATGACTTGGGATGTCTATTATTGGAATATTCATAGCAGGAATGTCATAGATCCAGTGTTACCTTTTTGTATTTTTATCCCCAATGCCTAGAAGAGTGCCAGCCTCAGAGCAGGCTTTTTAATTGGTTGCTATGCAATGTGCCTTGCTGAGCCTTGGGGTAGATACTTAGAGATCTCTGCCACAGTCCCTGCGGACCTTCCTGAGTTTTGCACAAACTTCCTTAACGAGATTTGGTGTGAATTATGTACTTGTTAGTAGATAGGAACTTTTACCTTGCATCTGGAGCTTGGTAACATAAATAACCTTGTCCTTCTTTCATACAAAACTATGTAGCATACTGACTGCCCTTTCAAATTAGACATTACAAAATCAATGCTGCATCATTAAGGGGAAACTGCTTGCATTAAAATAGTTTGAAGCAAAATCCTTTTTTTGATTTTTCCTGGGGGAAAGCTAGGTGTTTAAAACTCTCAAATGGCATAAACAGGTTTTTTGCTTCATTTTGTTGTTGCTTCTCCTGTCAGTTTTAACATTTTTATGCATCCCCTAAGAATGCTCAAATCATTGGGCTGACACTGATTCTACAGGTTTCCATCTTCATATGAAAGTATCCATTACAGCACTCCCACATTAACTGTGATCTCCATGTCACTGAGTGATCAAAACAGGTGTGTTTGCAAAAGATGGTATGGGAATGTATGGAGCAGAGGGACAAAGTGATAAACGTACAATGTCCAGAATGAAGAGGTGATAGTCGTCAGTGCACTCTGCTTTAGTCTGATCACTTCTGAAGAATTTTATTTAGTCCTAGAGACAATATTTTGGACAGATATTGTCAGTCTAGAGTAGGCCAAGCTAATGGAAAGCAGGCTAATATTAGGATAGGAAAACATCCCATGGTATATGCTGGAGAGGAGACAAGAAAAAGGATCATAAAATGATAGAAATAGAACAAGAAACTTAGAAGCCACTTAATTCACCTCTATGATTTTATAGATGAGAAATCAGATGAGAAACCACATTTTATAGATGAGGACCAGAGAGGAGGCTAAGCATTTAGTGCCTTTTATGTGCCAGACACTATTCTACACTATCTCATTTTATATTCACAAACAACCGTACAAGATAAGTGCTGCTATTATCCTCATTTTACAGTTGAGGAAATTGAGACAAACAGAGATTGAGTAACTTGTCCAGGGTCACACACTACTAAGTGTCTGAGGCTAAATCTGTACTCAGGTCTTCCTAATTCCAGGCCCAGTGTTTTATACACTATTCCACCTAGATATTTCTAGAGGTTAGGTGACTTGACCAAGGTAACATGGTGACAAAGGAGGGACGTATTTGAATCTGGGTCATCTGAATCCAAATTTAGTGCTTTTTCCACTCTATGGCATTTTATAGGATGGTTTATATAAGAGAAGATAGACTCTACACATTCTGTGTTTCAGCCAGTCTTACTAGTCTTTGTATTATTTCTCAAATAGAACCTTCAATCTAGAAGAACTCTTTTCTACCTTTTAGAATTTTGGGCATTTAACAAACTTGAATTCAAGTGCCACTTTCTACATGAAAACTTTCCTGATCCTTCCAGGTACAGGGGCCCTCCCTCTGCCATAATTAATTGACTTATATCTACTTTGTATATATTTTGTAGGTACCAAAATGTAGAAATCTCTTCCCTCTCCACACTAGAATGAGAGGGTCTTAAAGGCAAAGAAAATTACATTTTTGGTGTCATACTCAGGACAAAGAAAAAAAGACTATATATTATGCATAGTTCTATAATAGATAGCACTTACATATAGCTCTTTAATATTTTCAATATACTTCACAAATATCTCATTTTATCTTCATGACTACCCTGGGACATAGGTGCTATTATTGTATAGATGAAGAAACTGAGTCGAATGGAGATTAAGTGACTTCACACAGCTAGCAAGTGTCTGAGCCAGGATTTGAAATGAAATTTTCCTTCCTCTGTAGCCAGCGCTCTAGTGTGTTCACCTAGATGCAACATAAGTTCTAACTTAAATAGTATGGTTCACTCATTGACATTGTAAAGGTAGTAGGAAGAAGAGGACATTGTAATTTATAAGGGTAGAAGGGAATATATGACTTGCTTTGTAACAGACATTGTCCAGCCCACTGGGAGCCTCTGAATACCACTCCAATTGCTAGAAGGTACTGAAGAGAGTGATAACTGAATGCAAGGATATTTAAAGATATGAAATAATAGTGAGCTTTTAGTGACTGAATTCAGGGCACAGGCTGGTTGAGGCTGGGATGTATATGTGAAACCAAGGTACCTGCAATGTTTAGTCTGGTCAAGTCAAGAGGAATTTACTATGTTCTAGACATTGCCCTAAATGCTGAGGATGTAGAGAAAGGAATGAAAAATATCTTTCTATCATATATTATCTATATCTATACATATACATATATGCATATTTATATACATATCGTAAGCATATATAATGTACTTGCAGATGTTTATGCATGTATGATATGCATATATATCATATTATACAATATAAATAAATACATATATATACTTACATATATGTATATATTTATGTATGTATAATATTATATATAGAGAAAGTGTTATTTTAGACAGAAGGTTGGGGGGGCAGTATCTCTGGTATCTTTCCCTTGTGTAGTCATTATGGTACAGGGGATATGTACAGCCATCTGTTTTTTCTGCTCCAGAGCATGCATGAAAGGTAAAACAAGAACTGATAAAGTACATGATAAAAGCTATAGTCATCTCCAGTCTAGCTTTGCCCTTCTGAATTATATTAGGTGAGTTTACTAATGACTTCCCAGATTAAGAGAAGAGGTCCATGGGGCCTCAGGGTTTTATTTTTAATGTATTCCATATGGTCTCATGTATATATGTGTTGTCTTCTCCTATAGATTATAATATCTTAGGAAAGAGACTGTTTAATTTTTGTGTTTGTATTCCCAGTGACTGGCACATGTTGCAGTTTAGTCCTTCCATTGTGTCTAACTCTTCATGACCCTGTGGACCATAGCATGCCAAAGCTATTCATGGAGTTTTCTTGGCATAGATATTGCCGAGGTTTGCTATTTCATTCTCCACTGGATTAAAGCGAACAGAGGTTAAGTGACTTTTCCAGAGTCACATAATGAGTAAGTATTTTAGGCTGGAGCTGAACTCAGATCTTCCTGACTTCAGGTACAATATTCTGTCACTGAGCCACCTAGCTGTCTTTTGATTGGCAGATAGTGTATACTTATTAATAAATGCTGTTTTATTTATCAGTTGATATTTGACATACAAAAGAACCCTGAAATGGAATGGAGTTTCTTCTCTTTCTCTGTCAAGACAATGCACTTACTTTATGCAAAATTTAAATGAAAGGTAGACTTTTGCTTGAATATTTTCACATAAAACCAAAGTCCTGCATTTATCAGACATCACAGCCACACATACTGTACCCAAGCATAGGTGTGGTTGGTCAGTCCCTGAATCTCTGAAAGTTCTTTGTTTTGTTAAGTCAATCAGTCAGCAAGCGTATGTTAAGCACTTACTATGTTTCAGGCACTATGAAAAGGCTAGGATAAATAAAAAATAAAATGCAGTTCTTCATTTTAAGGATTTTACACCTGTTCTACTGATTGAAAGAAGATCCCACCGAGATTCTGACACTTAAAAGCTGAGGGACTTTTGGCAAATCATTAAGTCTTTTCACTGCTTCAATTTATATATTTGTAACAATGAGGATGTTGGTGATATGTAGTGGGGTTACTACTGACCCCAGAGTCAAACTCCCATGATAAAAAGTTTAGAGATCAGAAAATGAAGGGTAGGAAAGTTGAATTGACCTGACTGAGTCCACAAAAGCAGAATGGTGGAAGAGACATGATTTGAAGTCATAGCTTTTTCTCTTCACTGGGGTACAATGTAGAATGGTCTCAAACACTATGTGACTTTAGCCTCTAAAGAGATCTTTGATCTCTTCATCAAGGTACTTAGTACTCTCATCTCAAATGCTCACATACAACTCTAAGATGACAACTTTCTAGAAGATGGATCTCGATGAGAAAGACAGAATAATAGAGGAAAGCAAGGAATAAGTTTCAGAAAATATTTGGGGAAAAAAGGAAATTTTCAAATGAGGGAAATAGCTTAGAGAGTGTATGAATACATTTGATGTCCTCTATGTCTGTCAGGAACCCATCTGTTCTATAAATTTCAAATTATCCATAAATATTTATTGTGTCTACTATGGACTTGGAATTGAATGTCTATGCCTGAGATCCTATCAAGGTAGCATTTCATTTAAGAAACATAAACTCATACAAACTTTCTAATCATGAAGCTCCCATAAAACCCTAAATGTCATTTCATTATGCCAGGCAAAAAAGTGTAAATATATGTGATCTCCACTCCACACACCCCCATAAAGAGCGCATGTTCAATGTTTGTCTTCCATTGTATATGGTCTTGATGAATAAATTTCCATCAGGGCTGTCAAACTATATTTCTATACACACACACACATACACACACACATACACACATAAACACGCACACACACTCCCTACACCCCCCACCCAACTTCTTACTACTGAACTTTTTACTAGGTATAAAAGCACTGGATATGGCACTGCCATTCAACTGCCATCAAATTCTTTTTCTACACATACACACACACATACACTCACACACACACACACACACACACACACCTACCTTACTAGGTACAAATAACTGCTAATCAACTGATCCACAAGTCATGTAGGCCAGCCTAGTTGAAGTGGCAGGACACCCTGAGGGAGAAAGGAGGAAGCCTTGTCTGTCATCTCCTCTCAGGTTCTTCTGGAGCCAGGGCAGGACCTTGAACCAAAGAGCCCCAGGAATAACAGTGTTTCATCATAGTGCCCACATTCACCATTTTGGGAAATTATCCCTGTGAAGATTCAGCCTGTCAACTGCTCGTGCAGTTACTGCATATACATCTGTGGATAACCCAAGAAAAAAAGTTCTTGACACCAAAGTCCTTGGCTCAGTCAAATGGTTCACCTTGAGAAAATTGATATGATTTTATCAGTGGAAATGACATTAAGGGATCAGATTTGTAACTGAAAACGTCTATATATGTTGTTTCTTCTGGTCTTTGACAGCAGAGCATTTTTTACTTTTGTATTCGTATTACTAGTCCTTAGAATAGTCTTTTTTTCATAGTAAGGACTTAATAAATGTTATTTTCATCCATCTAAATACCCACTCATCCATTTATTGTTTTTTCATTCATTCTCACCAGTAAGTTAAACTTTACAATTATTATGTCTAAAGCAGAAATCATTGTCTTACTTGTAAAATCAGCTTCTTGTTCAATCATGTCTAATTTTTCATGATGCCATGGACCATAACTGTCTATGGGGTTTTCTTGGCAAAGAAACTGTAGGTGTTTGTCATTTACTCCTCCAGTTTTATGTAGGCAGGGGTTAAGTGACTTGCTCAGGGTCACACAGGTAGTATCTGGGGTCAGACTTCAACTGGTCTCCCTGATTCTGGGCCCAGAGCTCTATCTACAAAGCTGCCTCTTCATAAAATCAGCACGGCCCCCAAAGTTCCTTATTTCCATGATTGTTCACTTTCACCAAGCCTGGCAATATCCTCAACTCCATCTCTGTCCTATCCCCTAATCCTGCCCCCCACTCCCAATCCCCATTCAGTGAGACTTCAGTGTAAGTTCTGTTTATTTTTCCTTCAAAATTTCTCTTGTATTTCTTCCTCTCTCCGTTCCCACCACCTGATTCTTGGTGCTTTTCAAGTCATGCTTAAAATACTATAAACATATCTGAGCCAGCTCCCTTCTTGTTTATTATGATGATTATTTTGGCCTTAACTGTGGTCTTACCAGGACAGAAACCTCTCTGTGAGTTGCTTCCTCTATCAATGCAGATTAGCTGCTTACCTGTAGTACTAGGGTGGATTACGTGAGTTGCCGATATATGCTAGAGGTAGAATCTGAAACCTAGACATTCTGGACACTGAGGCGAGATTAAAATGCACTATACCTCTCCTATCCCTTATACATTTTCTTACACAAGCCCTCTTCTGATTATCATGCTTCTTGTGACTGGGGTCCCTTTCCAAGGAATAGAAAACCACCATGATGAGGAAGGTGTTGAGGATTATGTCCTAGAGTTTTTAGTGAGCTCCTGTAATCCACTGCAGAATCCCCCTATCATCTAGAGAATCCTGGATATTGACACTGAGGGAGCCAAGTCAGAGATATAAAAGGAAATTTTCAACCCAGACTAACTAGTCTTATACAACTGGACAGAGCCAATAAATCCAAGCAAAGATAACTGTTAAATTAGCTGTTGTCACAGATATCTCTGTTGTTACAATAGGCCCCAGAGAGCTTTATTATATTATTAACTCTTTGACTCCAGACTCAATGAAGTCCTGTGGACTCCTCAGACACTGTCTCAGATCCTCAGACCAAGACTGTTTCAGCTTTGTACTGTTCCTTGGCTTCACACTAATTCTACCTCCCAACTAGGTTTTTGCTATACTCTTAAAGCTTAAAGCCTAGTGAACTAGAACAGCAACCATGCAACTGTTAACCTCACATACAACATCAATCTCTAAAGCGTCTTATTGTCAGCATTACACTCAAGAGACTCAATTAATCAATCAATAAGCCTTTATTAAGTCTCTTCTGTGGGCCAGGCACTGTGGTGAGCACTGAAGATATAAAGAGACAAAATAATGGCCCTGCCTTTGTGGAACCCCCCCCCCCAATCTAATGGGGTAGACAAGATGCAAATGAACACATGTGAAGCAAGCAATGTATAGGATAAATAGGAAATAGTTAAGATAGGGAAGGCATAGAAAACAGTCTATAATCCTCAGCCTGGTTTTCAAGTCCTTCCACAAATTGCTCCTAATCTATTGACCCAACTTTATTTCCCATCACTAGCTACCTTTCCAGAAAGGCTAGTATCCTCACTGTCCGAATGTCAAGGTAGGTGCTGGATCTGAGACTTTTCTTAGGTAATTTACTCCATCTAGAAAGCCTTCTTTTCTCCTACTGCATCCAAACCCCAGTTTATGCCTTGCTTCCACCATAAAACTGAACTCTTATGGCTCATAACGCTCTCTTCTTTCTCTGATGGGTTAGTTTGAAGTGAGAGAAATCTGGTTTGAATCTCAGCTCAGTTTCTTCCTGTTTGCCAAGAGCACTGATTGTCAATGGGACAAAGGCCAGAAAACCCAGAATAAGGAAAGTCTTCTGGTGGATAAGAGTTAGAATTAAGTATTCCCTTCAAATAGTCAAACACAAACGTTTGTTTAATTGGACATTTTGAAAAGATGCCAAAAAAATTGCTGGACTAGAAGAGATGATAAGAGGTCATCTCATCCATTCTTCTCCTTCAAGTCAAACTAAAGCACTAATGTGAACTCTATCATGTATGTAATTTCAAGCAAAACACAGAAGTTGACGATGTCTGCATTTTTCCCTGCTAACAATTTCTAATTGTAATTTAATATTCCAATTGTAGCCTTTGTTGTGTAGTCTACTGTGTTGTTTTAAAAGTGTAGTCAATATTAGAAGAAATGGTTTGTCACTGCCTATGTTCAATAACTGTCGGCCATTAAAATTCTTCTGATAAAATTCTCCTTTGGTGTATAGGGTAATACATTTGTCAGACTGACAGATATAGATATAATTTATAGATTTCCAAGGAAGCAAACAAGCAATGTGCATAAATATAGATCTCCACAGGAAGAAGACTATACAGGAACCAATGAGCAGATACATTTTCAATATACTGCTATAATATTCTGATGTCTTCTTTGCCACATTTAATTTGACAAAGGTTTTTAGCTTTTACAGTTAATGTTTCTCATTGACTTCTAAAATTAACAGTAGCTTGGAGAAAGCACAGACAATGATAAACAGCATCTGTTTTCCTAAGCCGTTTGGTGGATGAAAATTTTGAAAAAGAATTGTATAAGAATGAACTAGAAATACATCTATCAACACGCACATATACACATTTAAGACTGATTAACCACACAAGTCTGTTCCAACCCAGACATTATTCTGGGGTTTGAGGGGGGTGGGAGCTGGAGAAGGATTTCATATTTGTCTTTTGACAAAGTTTATTTTCGTACATGATCATTGACTGAGTGTACATATGTAGATATGAAAGTGAGAGAGTACCAGCCAAAGTCTTCTGGAAATCTTTAACCTGAAAATGGAGGAAGAAGCTGAAGGCAATCAGATTGTATGCATATAAAGTAAAATGCAATGGAGGTAATTATCCCACTAATTCATATTCCAAACATTTTCTCTTTAATTATCTGGAATCATGAATGAGAATATGAAATTTAAACATCTGTCATCCATACAATTTCTAATCTCCACATTATTTCTTTATATATAGATCAAGCCTTAGAGATCTAAAGCTTTTGCTTATATTAAGAACTGTACAGAATAAGTACAGAAAGGGATCCAAAATGACAAGTTTGGGTGGTTGAATGCCAGGTTCGCCTGACTTAGACCAAATGAAAAGAACTGTCTTTCTCTACCATCCACTAAAAAGTCTCCAACAATTCCCTACTGTCAACCAAGAGTTGTTCAAAGAAGACAGTGTTCTTAGTTTGCTATATCTGTAGAAAGGCTCTGACATTTCTTAATTATGGGACCAAAAAGCTTATGTTTGCAATTCTATAAAATGGGATCATATATGCTCATATTATCTACTTGAGATTTCTGACGAAAGTGCTTTGCAGCTGTCAAAGGACAGAATACAAGCTATTATTAATGTTATCATTATGAAAGTATCGTAAGAGGAATCCTGACTTACAAATTAATCAATACATGAATAAAACATACATATATGCATATATTGTTCTGTGTACTAGAGAGGCAACATGAGGTAGTCAGGCTTGGTGTTAAGAAGCTCTGTGTTCAAATTCAGCCTCTATTATATATTACCCAAGTGATTATAGGCAAGTCACTTAACAACCCCTTAATGCTTCCAGACAAGTCTCTAAAATTGAGTTACACATGAAATGAGTTTTTTTTCCCAGTGGAATGAGTTTCCTTGGGACAACAATATATACAGACACATTTGTATTTGAACTTTGTACTACACAAATTCAGAGATCACTGTTTTCAAAACTGCAAAGCTAAATGTTTCCATTATATGTATATAAACAACCTTGCAAAAATACACAGTACAAACACACACGTATTTGCAATTGATAATGATTTATCTCTTTTCTGATCATTTATGACTATATATACATATAAATACACACATGCATACATATATATTTGTAATCACGATAAAGTGATTTATAACTTTTCTGACCATCTGTGTTTGTACTAAACTCACATGTCACTTATCAAGTCTTGTATTATACTTGTGTACATGCTTTATATTCCCATATGATCATAGATGATTGAATCAAAGGTCATAAATTCAGAAATGAAAGCAATCCAAAAGCCCATCCAGGGCTTTCATTTTCTTATATTACAGATGAGGCAACTGAGGCTCAGGAAAGTTAATTGGTCAAGGTTACCATGTTTAATATGCCTTTTTATCCCATAGAGGGACTAACGCAATGCCTTGCTCAAGAAATACTTCACAGAGCCACAGACTATTACAGCTAGAAGGGATCTCAGAGATGATAGGAACCATATAAATTATTATCAATATTATCACCATAACTACTATCATCACATTAGACCTACCCCCTAATTCTAGAGATCAGGAACCTAAAGAGATGAATAAATAATAAGTAATATGAATGGAGAATAAGAACATAACTATAAGTTGTAGGTAATGAAGTGATAACAAAAATAAATCCTTTTAACAGTTTTTAGTCCTGCTGAGTGTTTTCAAGGTGCAATTTTAAGGTAAAGCTATGTCATCCACCTCAGGAACTGGTTCCAGGCCCAATCTGTCCCAGCTTGTATGACTCTTTTTTTTTAAAGAAGGGAAAATGGAAAAAAAATTTCTGATTTCGGTTATACTTGGGTTAAACTAACCAAACAAATTAAAGGCGGGGGCTTCTCCATTATAACTGAAACATTTCCCTACATTTTCTTCAGAAATTCCTCTATAAACAAATTTTCTTTACCTATATCTATACATATTCCATTGTCCAGGTAGATTTAAGCCATAGGAGGGTAAAAACTGTTTCACTGCTTTATGTATTCCCAGAATTTAGCACAGTTTACCTCTAACTTCCTTGCTCTGAGATTACCTTTCTCTTCAAGAGTGACAAATGAACTCTAGCTACCCAAAGCTCTAAAACACTAACCTGAGTATTACGTGAACGTGTTTCCAAACTTCTGTCACCATTTACAGACTTCCTATTTGAAAGAGTTTTTCAAGCTAGAGAAGACAGTATCACTGCAAAGTCCACATTGCAACAGTTTAAAGAAAATCCTTCAGCCCTTAAAATATACATAAAAAGTTAATCATGCAAACTAACTGAAGTTTGCAATATTTGTAACACAAAGATTTCTGTCAAAAAACAGTTGGAAATAACATGCTGTTTGCAATGTAATTGTTACTATTCAGTAAAGCAGAAAAGGCAAACGCAGAGAACTAAAGAGCTGACAGCCTAGTCATTTAAAACTACAGGTTGTCTCCAGAATGACAATGGTTCTGAAATTCAGCTCAACCCATGCCGAGAAGTTGCTTGCTCTAGATACTGGAGGATATTTAACACTTTAGTCGAATAGTCCTTTCATATTTTTCCCTCAGTGCATAAGGAAACACAAATACATAAGGAAATTTTAATCATTTCAATAACATGTAAAAAATTCAAATGGCTCATATTGTTTGATGGTCTTTCATGCATGGGACTTCTGGGATCTGAATTCTGAGTGAAGGAGATTATTTTAATCTTTAACATCTCTATCTGCCATTAGCATGCTTTCTATTTCATGTTCCAGAAAGCATATGAAAAGAAAAGGAACTGCACAAAATACTTTGTGTGCATAAATGTGGATAAACAAACATGCATTTAAACTTAACATTTCTCCACTATAACTTCATCTTCATTTTTCCATTATTCTAAACTTAAAACAATATGGACAGAAATCTCTTTTCTTTCTTTTTCCCTACCCCGTTACTTTTCCTCCCTCCCTCCTTTCTTTCCTCCCTCCCTCTTCCTTCTTTCCTTCCTTCCTTCCTTCCTTCCTTCCTTCCTTCCTTCCTTCCTTCCTTCCTTCCTTCCTTCCTTCCTTCCTTCCTTCCTTCCTTCCTTCCTCAGAGACTTAATCTTCCTATTATAGCTACTTAAAAATAAGCAAATACAATTTGCCTGGACCACATTTCTAATGCAAACAGCTACTGCCTATAAGCTAGCAAGACTAGTTTTTAACTGAAGTGATTAAGCCTAGAGGTGAATGGGCTAGGAATGGGTGACCTGGGGTCCTGCCCAAAGGCACAGAAATTTAAAATGTGTTGACTCCTTCAGGAGCATAGAAAGAACCAAAATTCACCCAGAAATTAGCAAGAAAAATTAATTAAAATAGGAATCAACCATTTTCATTTATATCTCTGGGTTTCACTATCCCTCTGCTTCCCTTCTACAACTGAGTTTGCTGTATAAATTAAATTTGAAGGCAAATTTCATGTTGCTTACTCCAGGATTGTTTTGTGAAGCTAACTTTAAATACTAAAATTGCTATTTGTGTGTGCAAGTTAATATTAACATTTCTAGTTATGTAGGCTCACAACCTAGGTGTCATCCTGACTCTCACCTCCTGGTATCCAATCAAGTAATCAAATCTTGTCATTTCTACCTTTATAACATCTTTCTTTTGCTCCCTTATCTTCTCTGACATCATGACTCAAGGTCTTATAATTTCTGCCTGGAGTACTGCAATGACCTGTTGGTTCGTTTCCCTGCCTCAAGTTTCTCTCAGCTCTTAACAGCTGACATATTGATCCTCCCTCCCTGCCTTCCAGGCTCCCTATTACCTCTAGGATCAAATATAAAATCCTCTTTCAAAACCCTTCATAACCTAGCCCCCATCATCTTTTCACCTTCTTAGACCTTACTTCCCTTTGTATACTGAACTGAAGGATTCAGTGACACTAGCCTCCTTGCTCTTCCTCAAAGACACTCCATCTCCCAACAGATCATTTTCACTTGCTGTCTCCCACGCCTGCAACTCTATCCCCTCCTCATCTCTGTTTCTCAGCTTCCCTGATTTCTTTCAAATATGAGCTAACCTCCCTCCTTCAAGAAGCCTTTATCAAGCCTTCCTTAATACTTGTGCCTTCCCTCCAAGATTGCCTCTATTTTATCCTGCATATTTTGTGTTTCTAATTAGTTATTTGCATGTTGTCTCCCCCATTAGAACATGGATCCTTGAGAGCAGAAAATGTGCTATACCTTTCTTTTTCTCACAGAGGTTGCATAGTGTTTGGCACATAGCAGGTACTTAGTAATTGCAAGTTGATTGGCTTACTGGTCCTGTGAATGAAGGTTCCTTAGGTATATTTTAGAGAGGGGGCTCCTGTGCAGGCCCAAGTTGTATTAAATGGTCTCTGAGGTCCTTTCCAGCTTTGACTTCCTGTGATTCTTCGAAAACAAGCATAATGCAAATTGCATTTT
Organism: Bettongia penicillata ogilbyi; assembly: GCA_023548195.1. Taxonomy (NCBI): domain Eukaryota; kingdom Metazoa; phylum Chordata; class Mammalia; order Diprotodontia; family Potoroidae; genus Bettongia; species Bettongia penicillata. The sequence goes on from JAJHZJ010000266.1 coordinate 3,519,899, forward strand.
GTTCCCTCATCTGTCTCTTGAAATATTTCCATTTAGAAGTAAATTTATTTCTATTTAGAGCTGAACATATATTTTCTTTGCATTTTTGCAAAGATAAATGAAAAACTTACCTTCTACTATTCATTTTCCTAAGAAACATGGGTCCTTAAGCAACACTCACAGTGATTGACATTGTTTTACAGCTTACAAATGAATAAGCCCTATCCATTGGAATTCATTTGGAAACTAAAGTTTGTCTTTTCTTTGTAAGCACCATCATTTATCCCTTGCTTTTTCCTTATATATTTTCTTGCCTTCAGCTAGTAATCCTTCTTTGAAATACCATGGAAACAAGCAAATATGCCTCATTAAACTTCCCTTGCAGGGGAAAAAAATGAAAGAATTTTAAAATTGTAGAGTAGATAAAAATAAAATGCATTTGCTCCAGGGGTGATTAGATCGTCCTTTTTAATTCTACTAGGCAAAGTAGGAGATGTGGCAAGAAAAGAACCATATGGGTTCATATTTGTGGACTGTTTGACAGAATAAAAAAAGACTAGAGCTTATTGGGCTTACAGAAAAATTCTGAAAATAAACATTTTCAGTTACATTTCACATTCGCTAACAATTTAGGTACATTATCAACATCAAATAATTGTTCATGATGATGCATAAAAATAATTATGAGCAGTATTAAGGATTTCTATTATAGTAAATCATATTTACATAATGCCCTTCTCCTAGCAGCTCAAGTGCTTTATAGAAAAGGGCTTATTAAATTTTCCTTCATAAAAAGCCACGGTACAGTAGACTAGAAACAGGCATTTGACTTTATAGCCTAGCGCTAGAAAGACATGGGGTTTTTGTCTTGGTCATTCTGACCTAGAAGTTACTCGTGGAACAGGGACTATAAAGCCTTATATCTGGGTACATCATAAGAGTTATCTGGTTCTGGCCCAATCAAGAAAGCCCTTGCTTCTGAGAGATTTCACAGTAAGTTTTATAAAGCTAAAAATTGACAAGCATGTTCCCTATTAAAGGTTGATACTTTAGTACAGCTTCATACTTGAGGGGAAAAAAGAAAATGTTAGCTTTCAGAAGTGGTCTTCATTTATTCCTTCACTTGTCAGAGTAAGCTTAATGAATAGGAACCTGAGAATGCCCACACATCACAGTTGGTTAGAATCTCCTCACGCTATTCACCCATCACATATTGTGTACCCTTAACTATGGCAGCTGCTTTTCAGAACATCTTGAAATTAAACTCTCAATTCCTTTGAAACCTATATAATTGTATAAGCAAATGGCATTGTGAAGGGTGCTTTGATTTAGTTCTGTTAATATTTTATGTCTTGAAATCCTGTTTAACAAATAAAAATCAAAAGACTTCAGTCTTTATAAAACAAAAATATACATAGAAAGCAAAAACAATCAGTTGATAAATACAATTCATTTAACAATGTGCTCATTTCTGGTCATTTGGGGTGAAATTTCATAGAGACACTCTGGTAGATATAGGACACAATCTCCCACTGTCTTTCTGCCAGCCACCACTACCGAAAGCATCAAGGACAGCAGACAACTTCCCCCTGCACTACAATTTTAGTAGAGCAAATCTAAATTCTTAGACTGAGTTACGTGTATGATAGATCCAAACTGGACATAAAATTTGTGTACACACACTAAAAACTAAAAGTTTTGTGTTATAATTCAATAATTGGATGCTAGATTGACGAATCAACCAACCAATCTAACAAAGTATTTATTAAGTTTCTACACCCTGTTAGGCAGTTGGAATACAAATCAAAAAAAAAAAAAAAAGTTCCTGCCCTGAAAAATCTTACTTTCTGTAGGTCCTAGAAATTCCTGAAAAGATTTAGATATTATACTACTCTAAAAAACCAAACCAAACAACTGGCAAGTGCACCATAGTACAGGGTGTTACTATTTCAGAATTACGACGTTAGAAAATTGGTCTTCTTTGGCAATGAAGGACGAACACACACATATTAGAAAATGTTCATTATTTCAGCTATAGAAAATCTGAACACCTAAAGTAATTTGCCTTAAGTCATATTAGTAAGCATCAGAGCTGTAATTTAACACAGGCCTTCTCCACTTCCTAGTTATAAAAATGATACTCAGTATTATGAATCGTATCCTTTACGACTAAATACTGCTCCTCCTTGCCTATTTGCTCCAATCTTTTCACTTGAATTCTAACCCCGTTTCTTGAAGGGGGAAAATCTTTATTAACTATACTAAATGCAATACATATAAAATTATAAAGGTATTAATTTTAATTTTAGCCATTTATACTTAGGTCTGTACAAAGACATTAAGTACTCAAAGATTCTTCCAACTTACCTCTAGTATCCTTGCTCTGGTAGGCTAGGAGGGCTGCTACCTTCAAATTCAAAGGTACCCTGGATGTTCACATTCCTAAAACAATGGCTCATGAGTGCCCACTCATGGACTGACCTTTAAAAGGCAGCCAGTAGACACAGTTATCTCAAAACAAAGGCTAATTTAGTTAAGATGCCTTATAAGAACAGTAGCCACAAAGCATCCCCCCTCCTTAAACCTGGAGTTCACTCTCCCACGAGTACATTGTTAGTGGGATAGAAGGCCCGTATCTAGAGTCTAGAAAACTCACACTTCCATTACTTTAGGAGTTTTGTGGTTCTTGGTTCTTTTCCTTAAAGTGATGTAGTCATGTTGCGCCCCCCCCCCCATCCCCCCAGCAAGTATCTGCCCGGAGGGTTATTCAGGTAGATGCTTGGAGCCAGCTCTTCTCCACAAATGAACTTCTGACAGCCAGGGCTAATTGTCTTAATTATCTTTGGATTCTATTGCTAACTTAAATCTCCACTATTAGGCATCATGCTCCTTAGGCTTAAGTCAACACTGACTCTTTTTTTGACTCTGCACAGTGCTCTGTGTGTGTTGTGATGATGAGGAGAGAGAAACCCTAACACACTTGCACTGTTTTCTGGTTTTGGTGAAAGGGGGAAGGCAAATTTACCTCTGGAAAGCTTGGTTCTCCCTTCAGAACCGGATCTCTTCTCTGACTTGCAAGAAAGAGTCACACTCCATAGACTCTCTTGTGTTGACTGTGTGTCCAAGCACGGCAAGCTAGCTTTTTTTTTTAGACTCATTTGAAATTTAATCATTTCATCATTAAAATACCATTTTAAGGACTTTATACAAAGATTTTCTTTTTCATTTAACACAAAAAAGTAGGTCGTGGAAGGGAGTGACTTTCCCAGAGTCTCTCAGAGAAGGAGGATGGAACCTTAAACAAACTTAAAAAATATAATTGGGGTAGGGGAAATGAGGGAAGGTGAGTGGTTTTTTCTATCCCAAACAACTTAGACTTCTGAATAAATATCCTACCTCGTCCTCCTCCTCCCCCTCGGGGATAACTGCAGGATGTGAGCAGGCCCCAGCCCTCGGAGCAGAGGTGCATTTTACAGGACATTAAGGGGGACATTGGGGTGCCAAGGGCGCTGGCCTCCATGCTTCCTCTCCCACGGGGAGCGGCAGTGAGAAGGGAAGCTTGTGCGATACTGGCCCACGAAGGCCCGTCTCTGACAATGGCGCTTCTCTGCCTAAGCCGGGCCAAGCCCAAGGCCTGCGTGGCTCTGGCGCGTAGTCTCAGCGGGAGTGGGGCGTGGGGAGTGGAGCGGCCTTGAGCTGTGCCCGCACGTTCGGAATCTGTTCCGAGTCTGCCCTGGATTTTAGCCCTGGGGCCCAAAGCCCGCTGCTGAGGGTCCGAGAGAACAGCTCGCGCTCCAGGTGGCAGAGGGCCCAGGCTGGGGGGCACGAGCCCAGCGGCCCGACGATGAGTAGGGCCCCGGCGGGGGTGGGCGTGGGGGAGAGGGTGACTGGAGCGCAGCGAGAGGCCACACGCCGGCCCGTAGAGGAGGCGGGGCGGCAGCGGCTGAGTCAACTCAGCTCCGGGCCTGGAGGTTGGCGGCCGCCGCAGGCCGCGGCCCGGGCGCCCCAGGGGATCTCGAGCAGGCCGCGCCCCGGGCGCCCCGGCGGATCTCGAGCAGGCCGCGGCCCGGGCGCCCCGGGGGATCTCGAGCAGGCCGCGGCCCGGGCGCCCCGGGGGATCCCGAGCAGTCTCGAGCAGGCCGGCCCGGGCGCCCCGGGGGATCTCGAGCAGGCCGCGGCCCGGGCGCCCCAGGGGATCTCGAGCAGGCCGGCCCGGGCCCGGGGCGCTGGCGGTTAAGGTCACGTGGAGATCCCCGGGCTTCCGTGTGCTTGCGCGCCCTTCCCCCATCGCGGGGCCTGCAGCCTCCCCGTGGACGGGTGTGAATCCTCCTTTGTCCTTTCCGTAACATTTGAGCAGACTATCGTTTGTAACTTTCCTACTCCCAGATTTCGTCCGTTGGGCTAGGGATGGAAGGTGTGAATGTGAGGAGTGAATAGATCTGGCCTGGCGGAGAACCTGCGCCCTCGAGGCCACACGTGGCCTTGCTAGAGCCTGTTCCACGCGCGGCCCTTTGATTCAGTCCCAACTGTACTTGTTCGTGCGGGCCCAAAGCTGCAGGTTCTCCACTCAGATACAAGGTGTTCTGACTCGTTACTCCCCCTCTGCGATTATTTTAGCACCTTGAACTTTCTAATGGGTGTTTGTGTGACTTACTCAGTTCTGTAATGTGTGTGTGTATGTATGTGCATAATATGTATGTATATACACACATACACACATGTGTATATATGTATTTTACACATAAACACATTTCCCAAGGAGGATTACACTAATATTTAAATATTTCTGCTTAGTATTGCATCTCCCCCCAATATTGCTCTTAATCGTTTTCACTTCTAGAGAATTGGAAAAATGGAATCTCTCAAAATTTCCAGAAAAGATAAACGTTTTAGAGTTATATATCCCACTTCCCTTAAAAAACATTTGCCAAAATTAAAGATAAATTTGTGATGTTTAACTATGTGTAGGATTGCTCCCTTTGCTCCTGCCATAAAGTCATCAGTTTCACAATGAACATATTTGTCAGACCTTTCCCATAAAGTTTCTTAGGAATTTTCCTCTTTCAGATATGCCAGTCAGTTCAAGAGTCACATTCTTCATAAAATACACACTTTGAGTACTTAGTGGAGCTAATTTGTAAAGTATTAATGCTTTTCTGGGAACTTTGAAAACTGCATCTCAACATGATACCAAGTAATTCATGAAGACTGAGGTTTGCCAGTCATTAACAGCAACAACAAAAATCCTTTTATTTTTTACTCCCAACTTGAATGCAGTGAAATCTCCAGAGGGGCATCCAGTGCCACTGAAATGCTTTGAAAGGTAAGGGGAAAAAATCTGAGCCTATAGGGTAGCAGTTCAGTGACCTTATTCAATATACTGAGGATCCTAACTCAACCAGCATACTAATGTGAGAGATTCTGGGTGGACATCCAAAAGGAACACTAAAATATAACTTAAGCCTTCCTTTTAAAGCAGGCAGAAGAAGAAAATTCAGTTTAACACACTTGTCTCACAAGCTGATCAGTCCACAGAATAGCTAGCCACTTTGACATTTCTGCATAGTGGATAGAAGACCAGTCTCAGTCTGCAAGACCTGGGGTTCATATCTTACCTCTGATGTATACTGGCTGGTAAGTTGCTTGACCTTTCATTTGTCCAAGTAGATTCTTTCTAACTGTAAGTTATGGAGGACTTACTGATGTGCATCAGTGGAGGGAAGTATCAATGCTGAAGAAATAATAGCATCTATCCTTCTGTCCCCTCCCCCCAGTAGCTGCCATTTATGTAACATATTAAGATTTGCAAAATACTCACATTATCTTTTTTTTTTAAATCCTATTTTATAGATGTGTTTTAAAGAAAAAGAAAAAAATCACATCAAGGTTAGAGAGGACTTTGAACATTCCATTAGCTTTTTTTTTTTTCCTGTTCTTTCTGAGCCACCGATTGAGGAAACATCCACAAAGGAGGCATTCTTTAGCTTTCTCTGTTGATATGGGTATGACTAGATTCAGGGCTACTACGACCATTGAAACTAATCTACTATTTTGGGACTGGGAAGAAAAGAGTTAGGGAATACTAATATTAGCTCACATTTTATGGGATTTGAAATTTACAAATTACATATATTAATCTCTTTTTCACCCTCCTGGCAACCCTGTGAGGTAGGGAATATTTACAGAAGTTTACAGTTTCCTTACAGTGTTTGCAGATGAAGAAACATGTTCTGAGAAATTAATTGACTTGCCCAGAGTCACACCTCTAGTAAATATATGGGGTAGAACTTGAACCCAGTTCTTAAAGAAAGTAAGATCTTTTCTGGAGCCATAATAAAATCTATTGTTCCTTTGCTCCCTGTAGATATGTGTCAATCTGCTCCTCTATGACAGTCAGACTCACCAGCTATATAACTTCTTTCTGGTTATCACTCTTCTAGTTAAGTTACTTTTTTCACTTCGAATAAAAGCTCCTTGTTGGCAAGGACTGTTTTCACTTATCTATTTATGATCATAATGTTTAACACAGTGCTTGGCATTTCCTGAATACTGAATATTATTTATCTCTCCATCCATCTGTATTATTGACTCTACACTAAGTTCCTTCTTAGAACATACTACTTAGAATAATGTCTTAGAACTGGAAAGGATCTCCGGTATCTTCAAATGTAAGCTTCTAATTTTATATTTGTAAGAAATGAGAACCGGAAAAATGAAGGATCTTTTTCAAAGTTACATAGACAGGAGAATATTATGCATTCTCCATCCTAAAGATGTTGACCACATTCTTTTTCTTATCAGATGTATTTGAGAGAGACAGCAATTTCCATGTTGAAGGATAATTGATTACAAATGTGTTTTAAAATTCAACATAAGAAAGACAACTAGAACGGCCACTGTTTATTCTAAGACTGAGTTATGAAAATGTCTCTACTTCTGGAATCAAACTAGACATTTGTTCACATAGTTTACTAAACCAAAAATGACAGGGAAGTTGAATTTGTTGATATGATCCTAGCTACCATTTGAATTTTAATTCTCTTTTGCACCATCATGCTATCTGAAGTTTCTGTGATGGATTTATTTTAACATTTGGAAGTTAAATTGAAGAAATAAATGTATGTGTCTGTGTGGGGGAGATGGAGGAGAATGTGAATTTTACAAGAGCTTGGGAGGCAAGAGGATAGCATGCAGGCAATGCCAGCTGAATGGAACGATTCTGTTTTGCAAAGAATACTCTCCTTCACCCTTTGGCGAAGGGAATGATCTTCTCTCCGTGACAAATGTGGGATAACAGACCAGTACCTTAGCTAGCAAAGGGTGGAAATGATTGCACTTGCAGTGGTAAGAGAAGGGTCTGTTTCCAAAGAACTTCAGAAATTTCATTTCACGGTCTGAGGTGTTGAAAAGCAAATATCCAATATTAAGAGACACAGTGCAATGAGAGTCTTGCCCCAAGAGGACCTAGGGCATCTTTTTTAACCTAGTGGGTACCACACCGTCTGAATAGGTGACGACCCTTCGTTCAGCAAGGGCAGCAATCTGCTGGCAGGAGTCTGCACTCTGTCTTAAATTGCTTGAGAACTCATTTCTGGGAAGCGAGCTGTAAGCTAAGATCTTTTAGATAGAATTTGACTTTAGGATTCTCTCAGGAAAATGAACTGCTTGACCAGAAATAAAAGATAAGTAGCTTAGCTGTACAGCTGCCTACTTAACTCTGGGAAACAGTATGGCTTCTATCAGTGGCACAGATTTAACTATTGGAGGGTGCCCTGAGCTAAGATTTCAGAGAGGGTTTCCTTTCCTTGTGCTTTGTTAATGGAAAAATAAACAAGTCTTCTGTGGGGATTGGAGTATCCATTTACCTGGCTGCAGAGGTTTTGTTTTCAGGACTTCCCTTACCGTTACCACCCTCTCCTGTTTGGCAACGTTAAGGATAACTTGCTTTTCAATTCAGTTCAAGAAGCATTTATTAGAGACTACCATATGGGCATGTGCTGAGTGCTGGGAATTCAGCAAGAAAGCAAATTCTATCCTTAAAGAGCTTATGTTCTGCTGAGGGTGGGGATATAACATGTATAGAAATAATTGTAATCCCTCAGTTCCAGGACTGCTACCTGAAAAGTGTTGTCAAAGAGGTGCTAGACATTAGAAATAGCTGAATAGGACCTGTTCCAGAGTTCATTAGGTTGATGACATTTTTATTTTTTGAACTGGGCACTGGGACTTGTGGGAAGAGAAAGTCAGATTTTCCATCTTTGGTGTCCAGCAAAAAAAAAGGGAGGCAGGCAGGTGTGAGTGAGTACAGGTTTGAGTGATCTCTGACTGCTAGTTCCTCAGCCCTACCTTTCTCTGAGACTGGCACAATTAGACTCCAACAAAGTGGCACTCAGAGCTATATGATGCTTGCAACACATTCCATCCTACTCCCTGCTTAGTCAAAGGGAAAGCAGAGGTGGGGGAAGGAGGTCACACACCTTCATTCATGGTTGCTATCCAGAACAAAAGGGGCCAGTGCTTATATCTGTTGTTTATATCTGTATTATTGTATGTGTTTATATGCCTAATTACAATTAAAAGCACTATAGCTAGAGTTTTGAGAAGAGGTTTTGATCCTCTTTTAAGAGATGGGAAGCATTATCTCTTCAGCAGAGGCTTAGTTATAGATGAAGGGGTGGATACCTACCTTATTAGAATTTCCCACAATCAAGAGATTTCACCTCTCCTAGGGACACACAAGTTTCCTCAAAATAGAAAAAAGTATATAAACAAGCCATAATTTGTATACCCCTTGAATTGCCACAGGTAAGCCCTTGAGGCAGATAAAAGTTTAGAAAGAATAATTTTCATGAGGGGAGGATCCTGAAAAAGCCTCTCTTTAACCAACCCCCATGTGGGGTAAGGTAGAATCTTGGTCTTTCCTCATCTGTGTCATACCCCCGCCCCCCATCACATAACTACAAATGTAAGATTATACACACACACATGCACGTGTGTTTGTGTGTATATGTGTGTGTGTGTGCACACTTGGGGGCAGCTAAGTGGAGTAGTGAATAGTGCCAGGCCTGGAGTTAGGAAGACTCACCTTCTTGTATTTAAGTCTGGCCTCAGAGACTAACTTGTTGTGTGTCTTTTGGCATGTCTTTTAACCCTGTTTGCCTCCATTTCCTCATCGGTAAAATGAACTGGAGAAGGAAATGCAAATCACTCCAGTATCTTTGCCAAGAAAACCCCACGTGGAGTCACAAAGAGTTGGACATGACTGAAAAAAACAACATATATGTCTGTGTGTATACATACACCTATGTAAGATATGTATAATTCCATCCAAATCAGTGTGAGCAGTGAACCCTGGTCACATTATATGAATTTGCATTATTTGGAGTTATCATTATATGGAAAAATTAGTTCTTTCCCAAAGAAAATACACAGTGCCAATGTGAAAATGTGACCACTTCATGGGATTCATTATTCACATTAATTGGGACCTTGATGTACATCTGCATAGGTAATCTAGATGTTTAGTTTAGTCTAAATGCATCTTACTGGAAGCATGACTAGATATTTGTGGAATCTGTTCCATCTTTATGGAGAGGAGGAGAGCCAGGGACCATATCTGTATTGTCAGCAAATTGGTGGTTGGGTGAAGAGGAGGAAGACAGGCACCATGATTTGGACCCTCTCTACTCTAGCCTGTGTGTATGTATAATAGGACAGAAATTACAACTATATGCCTATCCCCAAAACGTTATTAATTTGAGGTTATAATAGGTTCATAATAAAACCTAATTCCTATTCACTCTTTGAAAGATGGATAGCTCTGAGCTTATACTTTCCAGCTTAGCCACTTTCCCCCAAAATATGGGTTAGATAAAAAAGATGATTATAAATAGCCATTTGTCAAAGAAATGTATAACATTGGTTATGCATTGGAAAACAGCAAGAAAAAGTTATGAAGCTCTGCAGATTAGAATCGATGAGAAAATACATGAGAGGATGATCTTTTTAACTGAGAGTCAGAAAAAATTACAACTCAAACCAAGAGAGAGGGTCTGATCTCGCTCAAGAGTCTCTACGAGGCAAGCTGAAAATCAAAGACATATTAAAAAGAAGACTTTACCTAAGATCTTCAGCTTCCAATGTCTTTTATTCATCACTTACTACAGTGTCTTCTGTTTGTACACCTCTCTCATGAAGAGTCTTTAGCACAATGTGTGTTTTTCTCTTAAAAAACTCTGACCCTAACACTACTCCTTGCTAGTATTTCTTCAGCCTTTTCTCCAACAATATGGAGTCTTGTCTCTTTCTGAATACTAGCTACATACAAAAAACCTGAATCTTGGTGGCAAGCCAGGTTATGCAATATTTAATATTATCATTATTATTGTTAATGTGAACAAAATTAAAGAGGGAGCCAGAGCATTTTTACAGTCTGAGAGCTATGTACTGGTGGCACTAAAATTGTGTCTTGAAGAAATCTAAGACATGTAAAAGTTGAAAATGGGAAGGAAGTGCATTACAGATATGGGTGGGTAGGTGGGGGAACTTGTGCAAAAAGATAGATGTAGGATATCTCCTATGCTTTGTGACACTGGAAAGTGCTTTGAAAACCTACAAGTCAGAGCTCTGAAACCTAACTGGCATGTTTCCTACCTTCCTTGTAGCCCTTCTCTGCTTCTCCCATGTCTTCTTTCTAGAATAGGAAAATATCCAGGGCAGACTAAGTGATGGGTAGATGAGGAGCTTATATTTAATCCTTAATTTAATTTGCACTTTCCTTCATCCCTTTGCTTGAATTCCCAACATGATGCCCTTGGGTATAGAGTTTTAAAGATTTAGACATCTCCCAATATGCTGACTTTGGCTTGGGTGGTACTATAAGAAAAAGAACTTCTTGCCTTTGACTTCCCCAGATGCTAATGGAAAGATGATTTTGACTCAGTGGAGCTAGACTTCTTGGCAGTTTTATCGTTTTCACCATCTCCTGACTGTGTCTAGGTCCTGTAGATAAGAGCAGAGGAGACAGTTGTCATTTGATCTGAACTGTGTTCAGTGGTGCCTGAGGCCATCCGTATATGTCATGGCCTGGCAATAGTTCTGGTGATAGCTTTTCAGACATCCAAAGATAACATCATATTCCCTGTAACTCTTTTACTTTTCTGATTAAATACACCCAGTTAATTCAGTAGGTCCATATGAATTCAATTCACTATCATACTTGCTCTTCTCTGGATCCAATGTCCTTCTTAAAATATGGCATCCCAAAATGAGTGCAGTATTTTTATAGGTATGCATACAAGTTGGGCCATGTGGGTTGGCACAACATGTAGCCTAAAATATTTGTATGTCTATGAATACTTCATATACAATAATCAAGAAAAGTACAATAAGATCCTTAATGTCTTATTCCTGGAAATGATCTCTTTCTTCATTTATCACACGTGTACCATATATAGTAGAAGACTGATTCACCAGGCCTATCACAGATCAACCTCTTGTGTTAGGATTGTCACAAATGCAGCCCAAGGATGAAGAAATTGAGTTTGTAGAGAGTAAATGAGTTTCTCAGAGCTTAAATGATAGTAAGTTTGATTTAATAAAAAGAAAAACTTTTTATTTAATTGGCATAGGCAATTGCCAGTGTGGAAATGCCTTCAGTGATAGCAACTCTTTGTAACTGTTAATCATAGGGAGTTGTCTAGTTATATATACTGAGAGAGTGATTTATACATGCCAGCACTTGAACTTGGTCTTCCTGACTCCAATAACAACCCTCTATCCATTATGACATAATGTCTCTTGCTCAATAAATAAGTTTGAATAATTATATATACAATATGCATTTGTTGTTCAGTAATTTCAGTTATGCTCATGACTCCATTTGGAGTTTTCTTGGCACCTTTATATTTTTATAGTTAAACTTATCCTTCTTGCCATTCTTGTTAAAATAAGATTGTTAAAATAAGATTGACTCAAGAAGCTTGGAATGGCAGTAGATAATTTTATAGTACCCCCACCCCAATTTGTCTCTTGTGAGTGTGCTTTTGATAACCTCCCCTTCAGTCTGCCCTCTCCTTTTTGTACATACTCTGCCTGTCTTTCAGAAGTACTGTGCTCATTTTGGGGTGGCTCATTTTAAGGAAGATATTGGATCTGGAGAAGAGCAGTTACAATAGTGAAAGACCTTGAATTCATAGGGAGCTATTGAATTAACTAGGTATGTTTAATCAGAAGATTAAAAGAGCTGTAGGAATATATGTCTCAGTCTCTCCTTCAGACTCTAGTATACTGCCTACCTCTCAACTGTGATCCTTACTCCTTGCCTCTATCATATTACCTCCTTTTTTAAGTGGTTTACCATTTCCTTCTCCAGCTCATTTTACAGATGAGGGAACTGAGGCAAACAGGGTTAAGTGACTTGCCAAGAGTCGTACAGCTAGTAAGTATTTCCCTTTCTTTATATATATGTACACACATATATGTATATCTATATTATATATATAGAATATGTATATGTCTATGTACACATAGACATACGTAAAGAAGCTAGATGGCACACTGAATGGAGTGCTAGGTCTGGAGTCAGAAAGATTTCATATGTGCATATCTATATATACACACAGCGACCCGCAAATATATGCAATTATGGATATGTACCCTTATAGCTATGGCAAACATTAATAGCAATTGGCATTCACATATTACTTGATCTTTACACTAACTTTATGAAGTAGGTAGGTTAGAACCACAATTTTCCTTTTACAGATGAAGAAACTAATGTATAGAAAGATGAAGGGACTTGGCAAGGTTACCTCCCTAGTAAGTGGAAGACCCCAGAATTGAACCCCAAACTTCCAGACCTAGGCTGTTTTCACCTTACTATGATGTCTCTTGAGCAGGTTATTCTTGCTTTTAGAAATAGTCCATTTTTTCAAAATATATGCTACAGTAGATGACTATATGATGAAATCCAATATGCCATGTCCTAGTGTTTTCATCAGTTCTGATGATGTTAAAAGCTATTAAATGCATGGGTAAAAGTCAATGAAGTGTAGGGCTTCATTAGGCAGTACTAAATGAATGGAGTCACAAATTCCTAAGCTGCAAAAAGGAGGAACTGCATAGAGATTAACCTAATAAAGCCAGTGTTATGTTTGGAATGAAACGAACACTTTCTCTGACCCACTAGGCAGATAGGTGGCCTCTCAGTCTGTTCTCCATGATGACTCTCCAATTCATCCACCATCTTTATTTCCCAAACAAAATTTCATTCTCACTATTTGACTACCAAAGCTAGCCCATAGCTCTTCCTAGGAGAACCCTACAGATGTATGTTTAATATTACTTAAAAGTTAGCAGATTGTCTGGAAAAAAAAGTCATTTAAAAATTTTAAATGTATGGTGTTTTGAAAAAATAACAGAAGTGATGCTTCAGGATATAGCTGTACCTTCAGTATTATTACTTTTGTACAGAATGCATTTTTCATAAAATATACCATGGTGTTGAATTTCATCTACTCCTGGATTACCAGTTGGTGAAGCATATGAGTTATATATGATACAATAACCATATCATGTACTAATATAAAAGTGTTGTGCAACAGTTAAATTTAATCAAAATTGAACCAGTTCTTTTTTAATAAAAGTGAAGAAAGCAAAAAAAAAAAAAAAACAAACCCAAAACATATAGGACAAAATAGATATAGAAAAACGTAGAGGATTGGAGAAAAGAAATGTTCAATTTATTAAACAGAGAAAAGATTTTTTTTAATCTATTAATTTCCACTTTTTTTTTATTCCTGTAAACTAATGCTCTTTCTATTTCCTGTTGTTAGAAATACCCAAGAATAGAGAGCTAGAAGAACTGATCAGGGCTAACGAAGGAGGTGAGATGATAGAGGTAAGGAGTAAGGACCATGTTTAAGACCCAGGCGCTATACCAAAAAGGACAGTTTGAAGGAGAGATTGAGACATATACACATAGAAAGACAGGCAGAGTATGCACAAAAGGAGGGTAGATTAAAGGGGAGATTAAGAGAAGCACACTCACAAGACTGACTCACAAGAGATAAATTGGGGGGATACTATAAAATTATCTACTGCCATTCAAAACTTCTTCGGTCAATCTTATTTTAACAAAAATGGGAAGAAGGATAGGTCTAACTAGAGAAATGGAAAGGTGTGTAGTATGTTAAAAATGATCACTTCTGGGGGTGATTACATTGTGGCACTTTAAATATGAGGTATTTAAAATGCCCATACTAAACAAAGAATCTTAATATCTTCTAAAAGGGCCAATGCCTAATAATGGATTTAAAATTATCCTGTAATTAGAAAGAGATCATTGATTATTTGTTTTTTTTCTTAATAGTATTTTCCCCCAACTGAATGTTAAGACAGTTTTCAGCCTTCATTTTTACCAGATTTTGAGTGCCACATTTTTCTCTCTTTTCCTCAACAATTTGATATAGGTAAAACTATTTCTGTATTAGTCACAGTTGTGAAAGAAAAAAAAAACAGATCAAAAGGGAAAAAAATTATGAAAAAGAATAAAATAAGTGAAAAAAAATATGCTTTGATCTGCATTCATTTTCTGTCTGTTCTTTATCTGAATGTGAATAACATTTTCCTTCCTGAGCTCTTTGTACTTGTCTGGGATCTAAAAGAGCTGATTCATTCATAGTTGATATTATCCAATATTGTTGACACAGTGTACAGTGTTTTTCTGGTTCTGCTCATTTCACTTTGCATTATCTTTTTATTTCTTTTTTCTGAAATCTTCCTGTTCCATTATACAATAGTACCATTGCACAATAGTATTCCATTGCATTCATATTCCACAACTTGTTCAGCCATTCACTAATTGATGGGCATACCCTCAATTTCCAATATTTTGCAAATACGAAAGGACTGCTACAAATATTTTTGCACATGATCAGTTCAAAACTCCACCAACACTGCACTATATCCCAATTTTCCCACCTTCTCTTCAACATTTTTTTTTGTTGTTTCCATTTTTTTTTGTCATATTAGTCAATCTGATAAATGTGAGGTGGTACCTCAGAGTTATTTTAATTTTCATTTCTTTAGAATATTTTTTAATATGACTTTAGATAGCTTTGATTTTTTCATCTGAAAACTGACTCTTCATATCATTCACCCATTTGTCAATTGGGGAATGTCTTGTATTCTTATAAATTTGACTCCATTATCTATATATTTGAGAAATGAGGCCTTTATTGGAAGAAACTTACTGTAAAGAATGTTTTCCAGCTTTGTTTTCCTTCTAATCTTGATTGCATTGGGTTTGTTTATAGAAAAACTTTTCAATTTAATATAACCAAAATTATATATTTTATATTTCGTAATACCCTTTCTTGTTTGGTCATCAATTCTTCCACATAGATCTGTTAGGTACACTATTCCTTGCTTCTTCAATTTGTGCACCCTTTATGTCTAATTCCTGAGCTCATTTTTGACCTTATCTTGGTATATGATATAAGATGTCGGTTTATGCCTGGTTTGTATCCTATTATTTTCCAGTTTTCTCAGAAATTTTTGTCAGATAGTGAATTCTTGTCTCAAAGGCTGGAATCTTTGGGTTTATCAAACACTAGGTAACTGTGGTCTTACATACCTAATCTATTCCACTGATCTACCATGCTATTTCTTAGCTAGTACCAGATAGTTTTGATGATTACTGCTTTATAATACAGTTTGCTAGGCTATTTCTAGACCACTTTGCTTTGTATTTTTTTCATTAATTCCCATAATATTCTTGACCATTTTTCTTCCAGATGAATTTTGTTATAATTTTTTCCAGCTCTATTTTATACACACATACACACACACACACACACACACCTGTATGTGTGAGTGTGTGTGTATGTATGGATGTATGGATGTATTTGGTATTTGATTGTATGACAGTGAATAAGTAAATACATTTAAACAGAATTGTCAATTTTATTATATTGACTTAACCTACCCATGACTAATTGATTTTTTTCCAGTATTTATATTTGACTTTATTTGTGTGAAAAGGGTTTTGGAATTGTGTTCATATAGTTACTGGGTTTGTCTTGGCAGATAGACACCCAAGTATTTTATTTTGCCAACAGTTATTTTACATTTCACTTTCTAACGTGTGCTGCTGGGCTTTGCTGGTCATAAAGAAATGCAGATAATTTATGTGAGTTTATTTTATATCCTCCAGTGTTGCTAAAGTTGTTAATTATTTTAAGTAGACTTTTTTTGTTGGTTCTCTGGCATTATCTAAGTATACCATCATATCATCTGTAAAGAGTGACAGTTTTGTTTCCTCATTTCTGGTTCTAATTCCTTCAAATTCTTTTCCTTCTCATTGCTATAGCCAACATTACTAGTGCTATATTGAATATTAATGGTGATAATGGGCACCTTGCTTCACCTTTCACTGTACTGGGAAGGCTTCTAGCTTATCCTTATTATAGATAATACTTGCTGATGGTTTTAGATAGATACTGCTTATCATTTTAAGGAATGTTCCCATTATTTCTATGCTCTCTAGTGTCCTTTAATAGGCACCTTTTTTGTCAAAAGCTTTTTGTGCATCTATTGAGATAATCATATTATTTCTGTTGGTTTTGTTATTTATGTGGTCAGTTATATTGATAGTTTTCCTAATATTGAAACAACCCTGCATTCCTAGTATAAATCCAACCTGGTTTAATTGTTGTGATATATTACTGCTCATATTTTATTCAAAATTTTTGGCCTTGCTCATATTTTGTTCAAAATTTTTGCATTGATATTTATTGGGGAAATTGGTCTATGATTTTCTTTCTCTGTTTTAGTTCTTCTTGGTTTAGGTATCAGCACCATATGTATGTCAGAAAAGGAGTTTGGATACCTCCTTTTCACCTGTTTTTTTTTTTTTTTTTTTTTTTTTTTTTTTTTTACTGCATGCCAAATTCATTGATTTTTTTTTTCCTATTTTGTTGCTGTCAGAATTTAGAGAAATAAAATTCCTCCTTGTAAGGTCAAGCATAATAAGATCTCTTGATGTTTTTGTTTTAGTATAACCAAGAACTATAATGCCTCTATTTGAATGTGATTAAGGAGGATATTTCCCATGCATTGTCAGGCCTGGGAAGATTTGTAGGAAGGTCCATGCCTTTTGTTAACGAGGTACTGGATCTCATGGGATGTGATGCCCTCTAGCCTTAAAAAGTGTATAAAGACAGTGAGGTGCAGGTTTTATTTTGAGACTTACTGACTGGAAGTGTTTGTCTGAGTAAGTGAGGACTCTGGGAAGCCACTAAAGGAGCCTCCCAGCTTTGAAAACCCAGATATTGATGCTTTCCTCTCTGATAACTATAGTCAGACAGTTGGACCTATCTGTTGAATTCAGGCAGAGGAAGCCATGTCTGCTGATCTTTGATTTCCCTGTATTTTCTTTGAATTTCAGGGTGCTGACTCTCCTGAACAAGGTGAACGACAATATGTTCTTGGTTAAAAGAATAATACATGTGTTTGATTAACGTGATTGTTAAACTCTTGAAAGTTGCCTTCCTCTTATGAATGCAGATATGAGAACCTGTGATAACAGGTTCCCTGTGTATGTTGGGGTGCTTACTGATACACTCCCAAATACTGCTTTTGCTGCATCCCACAAAGTATGGTATGTTGTCATTGTTGTCATTTTATTTAATGAAATTATTGATTGTTTCTGTGATTTGTTCATTGACCCATTTAATCTTTAGGATTAGATTAGTTTTCAATTAATATTATCTTTCCACTGCCCTTAATTGAATGTAATTTTTATTATATTATGATCCAAAAACAATACATTTAGTATTTCTTCCTTTCTACATTTGATTTTGAGGTTTTCATTCCCTGTTACATGGTCAATTTTGTGTAAATTCCATTTACTGCTGAGGAAAAGATATATTCCTTTCTGTTTCTATTAATTTTCTCCAAAGGTCTATCACATCCATCTTTTATGATATTATATTTACCTCATTAGTCTCTTATTTATTTTTTATTGAATTTATTGCATTCTGAGAGAGGACAGTTAAAGTACTCCACTAATATAATTTTGCTTTCTGTTTCTTCCTGTAATTCATTTCTCCTTTAAAAATTTGGATGCTATACCACTTAGAACATATATATTAAGTATTGGTGTTGCTTCATTGTCTATGGTACCTTTTTGCAAGATATGTTTTTTGTTTTTACTTTGTGTGAGATTAAGATTGCTACCCTTGCTTTTTTTTTTTTTTTTTAACTTTAGCTGAAGCATAATAGATTCTGCTCTAGGCCCTTATCTTTACTCTGTGTGTGTGTCTCTATGATTCAAGAATGTTTCTTATAAACAACATATTGTAGGATCTGTCTGTTTTATGGGAGAGTTCATCCCATTCACACTCACAGTTCTGATTACTAACTGTGTATTTCCCTCTTTCCTATTTTTTCTCATTTGTCCTCGCTCTCATTTTTCCCTTTCCCTCCTCACAAATGTTTTGCTTCTGTCTAACACTTCCCCCACCTCTTTACTTTATCTTTTCCCCTTCTTACTTCCTTGTCAGGTAAGATAGATTTTCATATTCAAATGATTGTGTATATTATTCCTTTGTTTTGCTGATACTGATGAGAATAAGGTTCAAGCTATGTCCATTGCTCACCCTCTCATCTTCCCTTTGACTGTAATAGTTCCTTTGCACCTCTTCTTCTAAAATAATTTACCCCAATCTACCTTTCCCTCTACACTCATTGTTCTCCTCTCTCTCATCCATTATTTTTTAATGACATTCCCTCAAATTCATCTTCTACTGCTACCCTCTGTTTATGTATATTCCTTCTTCATATACTATTAGTAATATGATTTTTAATTGTATCATCTTCCCATGTAGGGATATAAAAATTTAGCTCTACTGAATCCCTTCTATTTTCTTTTCCCTTTTAACCTGTTTATGCTTCTTTTACATCTTGATATTGGAGATCAGGTTTTTAGTTTAATTCTCTTCTACTCCTTGTGAAGCAAGGAAATCCTTCTATTTCACTGAATTCTCATTCTTTTCCCTTGAAGTAGTATATTTAATTTTGTCAGAGAAGTGGTCATAGCTTCTTTTCCTTCTGGAATATCATGTTCTGTGAACTTTGATCTTTTAATGTTACAGCTGTTAAATCCTGTGTAATCCTGACAGTGGATCCCTCATAGTTGAATTGTTTCTTTCTGGTCATTTGCAGCACTTTTCCTTTACATGATGATTTTGAAATTTGGGTATAATGCTCGTTGGAGTTTTTATTCTGGAATCTCTTTCCTGAGATAATTGTTAGATTCTTTCAATTCCTGTTTTACCCTCTTATTCAAGGATATCAGCTCACTTTTCCTTAATAATATTTTGAAAGATGATTTTGAAGTCCTTTTGATTAAAGCTTTCAGGTGGTCCAGTGATTCTGACATTGTTTCTCCTGGATCTGTTTTCCAGGTGAGTTGTTTTTCCAATGTGATGTTTTACATTTTCTTATATTTTTTTCATTCTTTTAAATTTATTTGATTTATTCTTGATGTCTCTGGGAGTCATTGGCTTGCACTTGCCTATATTTAACTTTTACGTATTTGTTTTCCTCAATTAGGTTTTGTACTTTCTTTTCCATTTGACCAATTTTTTAAGGAATTATTTCTTTCAGGGAGCTTTTGTAACTCATTTTCCATTTGGCCAATTCTAAGGAGTTATTTTCATTAGTGAATTTTTTGTTACTTCTTTTTTCCATTTGACCAATTCAGTTTTTTTAAGGTTTTGGTTTCTTCAGTAATTTTTTTGTGCCTCTTAATAAGGTTACTAATTGTCTTTTCCTTTTTCAGAAAACATTTTAATTTATTATTTATTTTTGAGATTCTTTTCTTTATATATTTAAATTTTCTCTCCTCTCTCCTACACCCACTGAGAAGATAATTATACATGTGAAACATATTTTTATATTAGTCAAATTTCAAAAAAATAAAACAAAAGAAAAATAAAGTAAGAAAATTATGTATCAATTTGCACTGAGTTGATCAGTTCTCTGATTAATATTAAACATTCATTTTAAAAAATTGAATTCCAAATTCTCTAGCTCCCTGCCCCTCTTCCCCTTCTTTGAGAAGGCAAGCAATTTGATAGTTTATAACATGTCCTGTAATGCAATACATATTTCTATATTAGTCATGTCACAAAAGAAAACAGACAAAACATCCCAAGACAAATAAAGTTAAAAATGGTATGCTTTAATCTGCTTTCAGAGTTCATCATTTCTTTCTCTGGAAGTGGATAGCATTTTTCATCATAAGTCCTTTGAAATTGTCTTAGATCATTTTATTTCTAAGAGTAGCTGTCATCCACAGTTGATCATCGTACAGTATAGCTATTACTATGTATAACACTCTCCTGTTTCTACTCACTTTACTTTGCATCCTGCTCATGATTTCTTATAGTATGATAGTTCTCCATCACAATCACAATATGCCATAACTTGTTTAGCCTTTCTCCAATTGATAAGAATCCCTCAATTTCTAATTCTTTGCTGCCATAAAAAGAGCTGCTGTAAATATTTTTGAACAAATAGGTCCTTTTCTCTTTTTTGATCTTTTTGTACAGCTATATAGTCCTTTAGACATAGTTTCAAATTATTCTCCAGAATGATTGGACTAGTTCACAGCTCCACCAACAATGTAATAGTGTCCTAATTTTTCCATATCTCCTCTAGTATTTGACATTTTCCTTTTCTGCCATGTTAGCCGATCTGATAGGTGTAAGGTGGTACCTCATAGTTGTTTTAATTTTCATTTCTATACCAGGAGTGAGGAACCTGCAGCCTTGAGGTCATATGTGACCCTCCTAACCCTTAAATGTGGTCCTTTGACTGAATAGATTTAATAGAACAAATTTCCTTAATAAAATAATTTGTTCTGTAAAACTCAAACTCAGTGAAAAGGCTATACCCAAGGACCTAGAAGGCTACATGTAGCCTCAAGACTTCAAGTTCCCCACACCTGCAAATCAATAGTGATTTAGAGCATTTTTCCATATGACTATAAATAGCTTTGATTTCTTCATCTGAAAACTTCCTGTTCATATCCTTTGATCTTTATCAATTTTACCCACTTCTAGGTTATAGTTCAAGGGCAGAGAGGAGCACTTTAAATCAAGAGGGAGTGGAATCCCTGAGGAGAAATGGTTTGAAAACTCCATTGTTTATTCCTACTTCTGAGCCATAATTCAAGGGCACAGAGGAACACATTGGATCCAGTTTAATAGGACTTGGGAAATAGTTCCAGATGGTTCTCTAAAATGTTTGGACCAGAGGTTGGAGTCAAATTCTAGAGAAGCAGAACCCACAAAAAGACAGTAGAACAAATTTTCAGCCCAAGATAACCTGGAAAGTTGACAGGAAGAATCGATTGCATTGCACTGGAAGGCAAGTTCAGTCCAGGAAAAGTGTGCCAGCAGAGACTGGGCCCCAGCAAACCTGGAACAGGTCTCAGAGAACAGAATCACAGGCAGCTGTGGTGGCTTCCAGACTTCTCAAACCACAAATGCCAAAGAAAACTTGCCAAGTCAAAAGGAAAGATCTATCAGACCTGGGTGAAAGAGGAGCACAGTCAAGCTTTAGCCCCAGGACAGCCCTGGGGCAATGATGGTGGCAGCAACAGTGGCAGTTATTTCCAGAACTCTTAGTCCACAGATGGTAAGGGTATCTAACAATGGATCACAAAGAGATTACAGGGTTCTCTTTGCTGGCACTGAAGTAGAATTCTATTGTTTAGCCCATATTTGAATCTAGGTCATAGTCCAGGTGATAGTCCTGGGTTGAGGAGGAGCACTGGCATAGCAGAGCTTGTGGAGAGGGAGAACCTTCTTCACAGTCCCAGGGCAGAAAAGTGTTTTTGTGGTCACTTATAGACCAGGAAAGGAGTAATCACTTCTCCTTGTATCATACCACCTTGGAAGAATTAAAAACTTAGAGATCCCTGGAAGTATCTTTGAAAATGGCTGCACAAAATCTGTGAAGTTTGGCTCAAGATGCCTTCCACACTGGAAGCAGAGGCCTACCTTAATAAAGAGTTAAAAAAATCAAGTAATTGTCTGGGAAAATGAGCAAACAGTGGAAAAAAAAATCATAGACTATAGAAATTTACTTTAGTGACAAAGAAGATCAAAATGAACAGAACTGGGAAGAAAACAACAAAATCAAAGCTCCTATATCCAAAGTCTCCAAGAAAATATCAATTGTTCTCAGGCCCTGGAAGAGTTCAAAAAGGGTTTTGAAAATCAGGTAAGAGAAGTTGAGGAAAAATTGGGAAGGGACATGAGAGTGATACAAAAAAAATCATGAGAAAGACGTCATCAGCTCATTGAAGGAGACTCCCCCAAAAATACTGAAGAAAAGAATACCTTAAAAATAGGTTAGACCAAATATCAAAAGAGGTCCAAAAAACCAAGGAGGAAAGAAATGACATAAAAAGCAGAATTGTCCAAATGGAAAAGGCAGTCCAAAAGCTCACTGAAGAAGATAATTCCTTAAAAGTCACAGTGGAACAAATGGAAGTCAGTGACTCTATGAGAAATCAAGAAACCATAAAAGAAAACCAAAAGAATGAAAAAAAATAGCAGACAATGTGGAATATGTCATTGGCAAAACAATTGACTTAGAAAATATATCCAGGAGAGATAATTCAAAAAATATTGAACTACCTGAAAGCCATGATCAAAAAAAAGAGCCTAGACATCATCTTTCAAGAAATTATCGAGGAAAACTGCTCTGATACTCTAGAACTAGAAGGTAAAATAAAAATAGAAAGAATCCACCAATCTCTTCCTGAAAGAGATCCCCAAAAAGAAAACTCCCAGGAATATTACAGCCAAATTGCAGAATTCCCAGGTCAAGAAGAAAATACTACTAGTAGTCAGAAAGAAACAATTTAAGTATTTAGAAACACAATTCTGATACCACAAAATTTAGCAGCTTCTACATTAAGGGATTGAAAGACTTGGAATATGATATTCCAGAGGTCACAGGATCTTGGAAAAACCAAGGATCTTGGAAAAACCAAGAAGCACCTACCCAGCAAAAGTGAGTGTAATCAGTGAGGGGTAAAAATTGGTCTTCAGTGATGTAGAGGAATTTAATACATTCTTGAGAAGCCAGAGCTAAATAGAATAACTGATTCTCAAATACAAGGCTCATGAGAAAGCATGAAAAGGTAAATAGAAAAGAGAAACCATAAGCAACTTATTAAAGTTGAACTGATTACATTCCTATATGGAGAGATGATATTAGTAACTCATGAGGCCTTTTTTTATTATTTGGGTAGTTGGAGGGAAGATATATATATATATATGTATGCATGTATGTGTGTATGTATGTATGTAATACATACATACATACATACACACACATACAGACAGAGGGCACAGGGTAAGTTAATATGAAGGGATGATAACCAAAAAATAAAATAAAGGATTGAGAGAGAGGAATGTACTGGGAGGAGAAAGGCAAAGGAACAATAGGGTAAATTATCTCACATAAAAGAGTCAAGAAAAGCTTTTATAATTGAGGGAAAGAGTGGGAAGTGATGGGGAATGAATGACCTTACTGTAATCAGATTTGACTGAAGGACCAAACAAGATACTCAACTGATTATGAAACTCTGTCTTACCCTACAGGAAATTAGGAGGGAAGGGTATAGGAGAGGGTGGAGTGATAGAAAGAAGGGCAGATTAGGGGAGGGGAAAACAGTAGTAAACACTTTTGAGAGGGATAGGGTCAAAGGAGTGAATAGAATAAGCAGGGAGCAGGATAGAATGGATGTAAATATAGTTTGTCTTTCACAACATCACTTTTATGGAAGTGTTTTGCATGACTACACAATGTTTATCAAATTGCTTGCCTTCTCAATGAGGGTGGGTGGGGAGAGAGGAAGGGAAAGAATTTGGAACTCAAAATTTTAAAATGAATGTTAAAAATGGTTTTTATGTGCAACTGGGAAATAAGATAAACAGGCAATAGGGTACAGAAATCTAGATTACCTTATAGGAAAATAGAAGGGGAAAGGGATACAAGAAAGGGAGGTGGTGATAGAAGAGAGGACAGGTTGGGGGAAGGGATTATCAGAATGTAGGCTCTTGGGATGGGAGAAGGGGAGAGATGGGGGAAGTTTTCATTGCCCCATCTTGGGGCAATGAATGTTGAAAACTAAAAATAAAGAAATAAAATTTAAAAATGAAATGAAATAAAATGGTTGGATCAGTTCACAACTCCAACTGTGCATTAGTATGCTTATTTACACACTTTCCCTCTCTTATGTATTATTTTTCTTTTCTCTCATTTTATTCAATCTAATGGGTATGAGGTGGTTCTTCAGAGTTGTTTTGGTTTTCATTTCTCTAAATTTTAGTGATTCAGGGTATTTTCCTATATGACTTGGCAATTTGAATTTTTGCTTCAATAATGCCTGTTCATATCCTTTGATCATTTATCAGCTGGGAAATGGCCCCTATTTTTTATAAGTTTGCCTCATATATGTTTGAGAACTGAGACCATTGTCAGAGGAACTTACTACATTTTTTCCCTCCAATTTCCCACTTTTCTTCTTGTTTTAGATGTATTGGTTTTGTTTACATAAAACCTTTTATATTTAATGTATTCAAAATTATTCATTTTTACCCCCATTATTCTCTATATCTTTTGTTTGCTCATAAACTCTTCCCCTCTCTATAAATCTGACATTTAATTCTCATGTTCCCGTAATTTGTTTCGATATCAGCCTTTATGTCCAAATCTTGCCCACATTGAGCTTATTTCGTATACAGTGTGAAATGTTTTACTTTGTGTAGTTTGTTTACTTTGTTTAGTTTATTTAGTTTCTAACAGTTTTCCAGTTTTCCTAGTAGTTTTTATTAACTAGGGCTTTCTATCTTCAATAGCTGGTTTCTTTGTATTTATTACATTCTAGGCTACTTTTAATTTGCTTTTGTATATTGTTTACCTAAACTTTTCTACTGATCAAACACTCTATTTCTTATCTATTGCCAAATTATTTTCACTTTGTAAAAATTTGAGATCTTCCTTCCTTTGTCTTCTGATTCTGATCTTCTAGAAAGCTATTATGATACAGTTACTAAAAGATGATAACCTATATTTCGATAATAGTTTTGGTAATAAAGAAGCGTTAAGTATAAGAGATATTATGGAAAGACAACATGAGTTTTGGCAACTGGTCTCATATAAGATAAGAGAGAATTAGAGATTAATTGAAAATCTGAGATTATAAAGAGAACTCTGATTTCAGCAAGGATACCTGGATTCAATTTGATCTCACATGCTCACCAGCTGTGTGACAATTTGCAATTCCTTTGCTTCCCTTCTCTGGAAAATAGAAGTGTTGATATTTGTAGTAAACTCCTTATAGGGTTGTTGTAATGAAATCCTTTCACAACCTTTTAACCACTGTATTTGATTTATTTATAAAACATGGTTATGACCTGCAAGTTGCAGTAACATTTGTCTTTACCTAGTCAAAAAAAAAAAAAATGAGGCTATTGTCTGCCTCATTTCTTACCCAGCCTTAATCACTGAATGGGCCCCCATGGAGCTATTAAAGACCTTAGTGTAAAGGGCCAAGGTCTCTCACTGCATTCAGATCCATCTCTGGTAATCCTGATCTTTATCTCACCACTGCCTCCATATGTATACATCTAGAAAGGAAAGGAAGGCTTGTGACTTTCCACAGACCTCCCTCACTTAAATGGAATTTCTGTGCATGTCATGGCCTCACCTCCCTGATGTCATGTTCCCCTTTGAGAATGAAGGTTGAATAACAACGACAGTAACATGTATGGAAGCTGGGAAGACCAAAAGACAGGTTTTAGAGGAAATATAATGAGGAAAGGTAATTTGGACACATGGGGGTTAAATTACTAGAAAGATTAAGAACGAAGAGATTGAGAGTAGGCAATGGAGGCTCTGTGAAGCGCTTCCTTTTAAAATGAATGACAAAATCCCTAACCTGAGGATATTCTCTTCTTTATAGACAGAAGACATATATGTCAAAAGAAAACTGTTAAGCACTATAGGAGCTCAGAAGGTCAGGTCGCTGTTGGCTGACAATATTAGGAAAGGTACTACACAGAGAAGATGGCTTGATTTTCTTTGAGACTTGAAGAATGGGTAGAATTTAACTTTGGAGAAAGTCCAGCATTCATTTAATTGAAAAGTTCAAAGTACATATTGGGGTGATTTGCTACAGTAAACAGATTAAAATGGGAAGTAGTAGGAAAGACAGGTTGGGGTCAGCTTTTGAATGGTCTGAACTGTCCTTGAAAAAGAGTCTAAAAAGTTTGCATATTATTGCTTATTATTATTCATAATAAAATGAAAATATTCTTGGTAGAGGTAAAATATTAAAAAATATAACATGGTACAAGGAAGACAATATGTTATGATGTGAACAGCACAGCATTTAAAAATCAGGTGACTTGGGTTTTGCTTCCATCTCTGCCATTAATTCGTTCCTCTGGACCTGTGATTTTTTCCATAAGGAGAATTCCTGGAAAGGAAACCCTCCTACCAGCTACAGATCAGCAATTCATGTATAACTTATAGTATTAAAATGTTACCTAGGAAACTTAATACTCATCTTTCTACTTTCATAATCTTCCACAAAGTCACTTAAAGTCTTTATAGCTTGGAATTGCCTTGTAAAACTAAAACAGTGGCGTAGAGTAGCAATTGGTATACTCAGCAAATATTTTGAATGAACACAGGTCGGTCCTCATTAATGAGAATAATGAGTACCATGAAGTGGTCCCATGTATCCAAATATGAACTGTTCAATTTATAATTATGTAAAGTAAGATAGTTAATTCCAATCCAATGAAAATATGCAGTGCAAATTGAAATATATGGACCATTTCACAGGGTTCATTGACTGTATCTAGCTGTACTTATTAATAAGAATCACCTTATTGTAACATTTGTTGATCTTATTTTGCTAAAGGAATGCAAAATGGCTTAGAGTGTAAGATCCCTCAAGGAAGGGACCAGTTAGAATTGCCTATAGTCTCTGCTTGATAATTGCTTATTGAAGTTTTTATTTTTTTAATTGCCTTGGGCAACTAGTATAGTGTCCTTAGAAACTCTACTTACCTTAATTGGCCTTGATTTCTTCCTGAAGTAAGTGGGACAGCACTTGGTGATCTTTATTTTCCTTGCCAGATTCAAGAAGTCTGAGAAATTCCAAGGATCTCTTTGTGGTAGTTTTACAACAGTCTAACCTCTGAACTCCAGATGGAAAAATTAAACTTACTAGACACTGACTAGAGCCAGTTAGACACATAGAAAGCAAGCAAAAGAATATTTAACACCTGTATAAGTAAAGAACACCTGGGTACCTGAAATTAATTTGGAACTGACAGACTACTGTCCATTTATCTCCAAAAAATCACCAGGGCAGGTGGGAAAGACACTTGAAATGATTTATTAGTATTAATATGATACACTTTATCATTTAAAATTGATTTGTAGTGAAGTTACAGTCTTTGAAGTACAAATCCATTATAGGACAAACTCCTGACATTATGAGGGCCATACTAGATTTTAATTAGTAATAAAGAATTTAATTATTAGCTCTGTGCAAATAGATCTATGCATATAGAACCATTCTCTTCTCTTCGCTGCAGTCCTGCATTATCAGTTATTTCTAATTGGATTATTACTGTAGAAAACACGTCCCACTTCCACTCTTCCTGGTTTATAACCTCTTCATTATACTCAATTCCTAACTCTTCTTTATCTTACATATATAAATATTTGCCCGACCTTCTTGTTTCTACTTCCATTATATATCTTGCGGCCAGGCCATTCTTTTTACTCACACAAGATTCCTAATTGGTCTTACTGATTCAAGTCTCTCCCCTTTCTAGTCTATCTTATACACTGCCAACAAAATTATTTTCCTTTTGAACAGATCTGCCTATATTACTCCCCTACCCAGTCAACTTGAGGAGTCCCTTATTGCCTCTAGGATGAAATATAAATTTCTCTCATAGCTTCTGAAGCCCTTTGCAACCTGACCCCAAACTATCTTCCTGGCCTCATTCCCAGTTTCCCATAATTTATCCTCCCATACTTTGTGATCTAGCTATAAGAACCTATAGACTGTTTTTCATAAGTTTTCCTCTATCACCCATCTCTGTGCCTTTGCACTGGCTATCCACCATGCCTGGAATACACACCCTCTTTACCTTCACTTGATAAAATTCCCCTTTGCTTTAAGACACATCTCAAACATCACCCACATGAAGCCTTTCCTGATCCCCCAACTACTATTGATTGCCCTCCTTCCCAAAGTGCTTTTTATTCAATTGATTTGTATTTCTTTGTATTTATTTTGCATATGCTTTTGAATAGACTTAGCGTATCTTTCATTAGAATATAAGCTCCTTGTGAGTAAGGACTATTTCATTTATGTCTTTATATCTTCAGTGTATAATGCTTTGCATAGAATAGGTTCTTAATAATTACTTGTTGATGGGTTGATTGATTCAATAGCGTACTCATGGAATAAGAGTTGTCTTGTTGGCTTCACAGTGCATAAAATCAGAATTTTTCTCCTATTTGGGAGGGTCTACAATTCTAAGGTTTAATATAATTAACATAGTATCATCCATAAATGGGAGCCCCAACTTACCCTGTTTATTAAAATCTACCAGTTATATATCTAGGTCAACCATTTTCTAGGTTATTGAAATGTTATAAGTATGAAGTTTAAAAATATGTGAGATTCTGAATAAAACAATGACTATAACACAATTCCTATCCAGAAGTTTACAATCTAGTCTTCTAAGTTATTAGCCAGCAAGAATATACAAAATGATATAAAGATCTCGGGAAGGAGAACCACCCCAAACCTATAACTATGAAAGTTTATTGTTTTTAATCCTGGTTAAAAGTTACTGTAGCTCCCTGTCTCCTTCTCCATATGTTTATACATTTATATATAATGACAGCCACCATAATACTAATTTTTTTTTGGCCAAAAAGCTTAAAATGCATAATCATGTGATTTTAGATTTACAACCCAATAAAGACATTTTCTTCTCTTCTCATGTTTCCACTTACCCCTTATTTTTTATTCAATGACCCCCAATTGTACCAGAGTCTGCTATTGCTCCCTTTGATTGTTCCAGTCCCACCCCTATTCCCCGGGGAAGGTGTCACTCACTTTGGGAACCTATGAGTCTTAAAGTGAACTTGGACATATCCTTTGAGTCATTTTCTTTCTCTGAGAATTGGGAAATGTCTACTGATGTTTCCTAACCTTGTTGTAGCACTTCAACAGAAATAGCAACTATTGCTAGGTAGCTATTTTCACAGAATGATGGAATTGTAGATTTAGAAATAGAAAAGACCATCAAGGCCATCTACCACAACCCTCTCATTTTATAGTTGAGGAATCTCAAGCTCAGTGAATCAAAGTTACTTCCTCAAGGTCACATAAATTAGAGACTTCAACTTAGGTTTTTGGCATCTAACTCCCCAGTACTGTTTTTTTCCTATCATTCCATGATATATTTTTTTCTCCACTTTCTGTAGGTAATGTATAGCATAAAAATAGTAAAGATGAATTAAAATGAATTTAACTAATATTAAATATCTACTATGTACAAGGGGGGGTTCTATAAAGATGTTGAGTTTTTCCATGTACTACTGTTTGTGAATGATATTGTACTGATTTTCATTAAACCATAGGATGCAGCAAAGCCTGATAAATTACAGTTTGCCTAATTAATTTTCTAAGAAGAAACAAGTATGTGAAGAATGCCTGTAGTTCAGACTATCACATACAATTGAATGGTGGATAGCTTGTAAAGTTCATCCATAACTCTGAGGGGATGTGTGTAACAGTAAGCACCCCAACATACACAGGGGGACCTGCTACCACAGGTTCTTAGATCTGCATTCATAAAAGGAAAGGCAACTTTTGAGGGGTTAACAATCACTTTAATCAAGAACAGGTATCCAAGAAAATCAAAGTCAAAATTTCAGAGAAATAAAAAAAAAATCAATAGACAGCGTTTCCAAACTGCCTGACCATAATTCAACAAACAGGTACAGCTGTCTGACTACATGTATAACTACAGTTAACTACATGTATAGTTGCCAGAGAGGGAAGCATCAACTTCTGCATTTTAGCTGGGAGGTTTGGCAGGGCTCCTCAGCAGCTTCCCAGAGTCTCTGGCCAAAGAAACACTTCCAGTCAGTAGGCCCCAAAGTAAAACCTCACCCTCAGAGTTTCTATACACCTTTTAGAGTCAGAAGGCATAACCCTCTGACTCAGTGTCTCTATAGAAAACACAAAAAGTACTTGGGACCATCCTAACAAACAACTCCCCTAATCAAGCTTCCCACAACAGGCAGACCCATCAATAAGTGGGAAAGATCCTCCCCAATCACATTATTCAATCAGAGGCACTTTAAGTAAAACAAAAACAGCAAAAGATTCTAATTTGATTGACATTAGAGTGTGTGAAGGTAGCTTCTGAGTTCTAAAATGCAGTGTAGGCCGCTCCTTACTTTCGATTCATATCTAGATCCAATGTATCATCCATTTGTTGTCTCTGTCTAAAGCACATAGGCATTTGCAACTAAGAAGAAAAATAATTCACATTTTTACATGTTTTAAAATTTACAAAGTATATTCTTCAAAACAATCCCATCTGAAGTTCTTTTTCTTTGCATTAGATTGAAAGAGAACAGGAATCTCATCATTTGGAATATTTTTTTCTAATAAACAGATTACAGTCCATTCATGTCTACCAGTCATATGCAGCGCTGGCCCAAGTCCTCCCATAAGTTCACAACTACAGGTCCTCCTAATATGCTGGATCTCTTCCTTACTTTTTTTCTGACATCACAAGAATATGAGTGAAATACTTTAGCTATCTACCTAATAACTCTTGCAGTTTTATCAATAGCTTTCTCATTTTTAACATATATTTCCTTGATGATATCTTTTACTTTTTTTCTTAAAATTCTTCATTTTTTATATGTTTTTACATGAATTTCTGCATTTCACTCTGTGTGATATTCATTTTCAAATTTTCAGAGACTGTTTTGTGCCATATCTTTCAGCGATATGTCAATTTTGTATATGATATTGGTATTAAAAACAACAGTTTGAAAAATCCCTAAAATCATCAAGTTATAAACAAGATAAAGAATCACCTCACACCTACAAAATTGTGAAAGATAGAAAAAAATCACTTTTGGTGGATTTGTGAAGAAATAAGTATGCTGTCAGTGATGCTGGGGCTCTGATTTTTTTCCCTA
This sequence comes from Bettongia penicillata ogilbyi, assembly GCA_023548195.1. Classification (NCBI taxonomy): domain Eukaryota; kingdom Metazoa; phylum Chordata; class Mammalia; order Diprotodontia; family Potoroidae; genus Bettongia; species Bettongia penicillata. The sequence continues at coordinate 3,551,231 of JAJHZJ010000266.1, forward strand.
AAATTTATCAGTTATTCTATTTATTAATAAACATTTAAAAATATATTGTTTTATTTTTAAGTGATTCAATATTTTATTTTCTCCAAGTTACATGCAAAACAGTCTTTAATATTCATTTTTTAAAAATTGAGTTCCAAATTGTCTCCCTCTGTCTACTCCCACCCCTCATTCAGAAGGTGAGTGATTTGATATGTGCAATCATGCAAAATAAATTTCCATGTTATTTATGTTGTCAAAAGATAATAGACCAAAAAAAATTTAAAAAAAAGAAAAAGAAAGCAAAGAAAAAAGAAAGCAAAGAAAAAAGTAATCTTCAATCTCCATTCAGATTCCACGAGTTCTTTCTCTAGGGATGGATAGCATTTTTTCATTGTAAGTCCTTCGGAATTATCTTGAATTATGGTGTTGCTGAATATAGCTAAATCATTCAGTTGATCATCATACAATATGGCTTTTACTGTGTCCAGTGTTCTCCTGGTTCTGTTCATTTCACTTTGAATCAAGTTCATTGAAGTTCTTCTAGATTTTTATGAACAGAACATCCTGTTCATCATTTCTTATAGCACAATAGTATTTTGTCACAATCATGTACAACAAATTGTTCATCCATTCTCCAATTGATGGACATCCATCTCTACTTCCACTTCTTAGCAACCACAAAAAAGTTGCTGTAAATATTTTGTCTATAAAAGTCTTTTTCTTTTAATTTTTTTATGTCTTTGGGATACATACCTAGTAGTGGTATCATTTGATAAAAGTATATGCATGGTTTTATAGCCCTTTGGGTATAATTCCAAATTGTTCTACAGAATGGGTGAATCAGCATATGACTTCACCAACAGTGCATTAGTGTCTCAATTTTACCACATCTACTGCAACATTTGTCATGTACCTTTTCTATCATATTAGTCATTCTGATAGGTGTATTTCAGAGTTCTTTTAATTTTAATTTCTCTAATCAATAGTGATTTAAAGCACTTTTTATATGAATATGGATAGGTTTGATTACTTTGTCTGAAAACTCCTGTTCAAATCCTTTGACTATTTATCAGTTGAGGAATGGTTCTTACTTTTACAAATTTGACTCAGTTTTCTACATATTTAAAAAATTAAGTCTTTATCAGAGGAACTTGCTGTAACTATTTTTCATAATTAAGATTACTGTTTAGTTCCCTCTATTCATTTCTCTCATTTATCCTGCTTTCTCTCTACTTTCACCTTCTCCATCCTCAAAAGTGTTTTGCTTCTGTCTTTACCCTACCTCAATCCATTGTCCCTTCTTTCACCAATACCTCCCATTATTCCCCCCTTGTCATTCTCTTATATTCTTCCCTTCCTACTTTTATGTAGGACAGGCTCACACAATCTGCAGGCTGTGATCCATAAGCAAACCAAAGGATTTCAGGCAGTCTGTGAAAAATGTAGAGGATGTTTTCCTCTACATTTTCCTCAGGCTGCCTGAAATACTTTGGCAGGCCACAGGTTGTACAAGCCTGATGTGCGGTAAGATAGATTTCTATACACAAGTGTGTGTTCATTCTTTGTTGTCAAAGAAGACCATGCTATCAGAGAAATGATGATACAACTTGCACTTGACTTTGTTTTGAGTGAGGGCTGTGCAGGTCACCAACCTCACTTTTCCTCCAGAGCCATCTGAATCCAGTGACCAGATATTCATCAGGATGACTAGAGATGACCCAGGATGAGACAAGTGGGGTTAAGTGATTTGCCCAAGGTCACACAGCTAGTGAGTGTCAAGTGTCTGAGGTGAGATTTGAACTCAGGTCCTTGTGACTCCTGCACTGGTGCTCTATCCACTGCACCATCTGGCTGTAGAAGTGAATGTTTATATCACTCCCTCTTGGAGCCAATTCTGATGATAATATTTCATTGTCTCCCCGCTCCTCCTCCATCTTCCTCTCCTCTGTTAAAGCTCTTTTATTCCTTTTTTATGTGAGATTATTTAGCCTATTCTACCTTGCACTTTCTACTTCTCACAATGTATTCCTTTCTCACCCCTTAATTTAATTTAATTTTTGTAGATAATCACCCCGTTCTGTTCAACTCACATCCCTGCCCTTGACCTAAGTATACTCCTTCTGACTGTCCTAGTAATGAGAAAACCTTTGGGAGTTATGCAGTAGTATTTTCCCATGTAGCAATGTAAACAGTTTAACCTTACTGAAATCCTCTTTCCTGTTCACTTTTTTATACTTCTCTTGAGTTTTATATTTGAAAGTCAGATTTTCTATTCAGTACTGGTCTTTTCATCAGGAATGTTTGAAAGTCCTCTGTTTCACCAAATGTCCATTATTCCTCCCTGAAGGATTATACTCACTAGGTGATTCTTGGTTGTAATCCTAGCTCCTTTGCCTTATAGAATATCATATTTCAAGATTTCTTTAATTTAGTCCTTTAATTTGGTCCTTTAATTTAGAAATGGTTAAATCTCATGTTTTTTGGATTATAGATCCATGTTTTTTGGATTATAGATCCATGATATTTGAATTGTTTCTTTTTCACTACTTGCAATATTTTCTCCTTGACCTGAGAGTTCTGGAATTTGGTTATAATATTCATGGGAATTTTCATTTTTGGCATATCTTTAAGGAGAAGAAACGTGAATTACTTCAATTTCTATTTTACCTTTTATCTCTAGAATATCAAGGAAATTTTCCATGCTAATTTCTTGAAAGATAGTATCTAGACTCTTTCTTTGAACATGGCTTTCAAGTAGTCCTATAATTTGTAAATTAGCTCTCCTGGATCTATTTTCCAGGTCAGTTCTTTTTCCATTGAGATATTTTATATTTTTTTCTATTTTTTCATTCTTTTGAATTTGTTTTATTGTTTTTAGATGTCTCAACAAATCATTACCTTCCACTTGTGCATTCTTTTCCTTTTTGGCTTTTTGTACCTCTTTTACCTCTTGGTCTGTTCCATTTTTTATAGTGTTTTTTCTTTAGTGTTTTTTGTGCCTCCTTTACCAAGCTGTTAGCACTTTTTTTCATAATTTTTTTTTGTATCACACTCATTTCCCTTCCCAAACTTTTCTCTATTTCTTTTTCTTGATTTTAAAAATATTTTTGTGTGCAGATAGATCAACTTTGCTGTCCCTATCCCATATTCACCCTCAAACAACCAAATGCCCATACAGCAATTGCACCCCAGAATAAATTCTGGAACAGTGGAAAGGAAAGGTGGAGCAGTCCTGAGGACTTGGAGGAGCAGCAAAAAAGGTTCATATTACTTAGGTAAAAGGGGAGTGCAGTTTAGTCTCAGAAAACCAGAAGCAAGACAGACAGACCTCTGCAAACCAGGAGGAGATCTTAAGCCTCAGGATGGTGGAGCAGTCAAATGTCAACATTGGGACCACTTGACCAAACCTACATGCATTGGCATAGCCAGGGGAATCAACAGATTCCAGCTTGGAGAACTATCATGTGCTTCAGTGTAGCCTCAGGCAAGCAGGTGTCTTCCAAAAGGCAGTCCTTTACTGACATCAGGGCAGATCAGGGCAGTTGGGCATCTTCTGGTCACCAGATCTCCATGTCCTTCAGCATAGCCCAGGGCAAATAGGTATCCTTCAGGGGCCAGACTTCCATGTCCTTCAGTGTAGTTCTGCATGAACTGTAGGTTTGAAGCAGACTGGAGTTTTCTTAAAATGATAAGTAGCATCTATTTAAATGCATCAGCAAGAATTATATGTAATGGGTATAAGCTAGAAACATTCACCATAAGATCAGGGGTGAAACAAGTATATCCATTATCACCAATGTTATTTGATGTTATACTGGAAATTAGCTTTAGCAATAAGAGAAGAAAAAGAAATTGAAGGAATTGGTATAGGCAATGAAGATACAAAGCTATCCTTCTTTGCAGATGATATGACAGTCTATTTAGAGAATCCTAGAGAATCAGCTGAAAAAACTACTTGAAATAATTAACAACTTTAGCAAAGTTGCAGGATATAAAATAAACCCACATAAGTCATCAGCATTTCTATATTTTACTAACAAAGCCCAGCAGCAAGATATAGAAATATAAGTTCCCTTTAAAGTTACTGTTTACATTGTAAAGTATTTGGGAGTCTACCAGTCAAGAAAAACCCAGGAACTATATGAACACAATTAAAAATGCTTTTTACACAAATAAAGTCAGATCTAAATAACTGAAAAATATTAGATGCTCATGGGGAGACTGAGTTAATGTAATTTAAATGACAGTTCTACCTGAATTAATTTAGTTATTCAGTACCATACCAATCAAACTACCAAAAATTATTTTATAGAGCTAGAAAAAAATAATAAAATTCCTCTGAAAGAAAGAACAAAAGGTCCAGAATGTCAAGGGAATTAATGAAAAGAAATGCAAGAGAAGGTGGCCTAGCTGTACCAGATCTAAATCTATATTATAAAATAACAACCATCAAAAATATTTGGTTCTGTCCAAGAAGTAGAGTGGTTGATCAATGAAATAGTTTAGGTACACAAAGCACAGTAGTCAATGACCATAGTAATCTACTGTTAGATAAAAACCAAAGACTCCAGCTTCTGAGATAAGAACTATTTGACAAAAACTGCTGGAGAAAATTGGAAAATATTGTGGCAGAAACTAGGTATAGAACATCATTTTACACCCTATGCCATGATAAGGTTAAAATGTTTAGATGATTTAGACATAAAGGGTGTTACCATAAGCCAATTAGAAGAGTAAGGAATAGTATACTTGTTAGACCTATTGAGAACAGAACAACTTATGATCAAAGAAGAGATGGAGAACATTATGAAATACAAAATGGTTAATTTTGATTATATTAAATTAAAAAGATTTTGTGCAAACAAAGTCAGTGCAAGATAAAAAGGCAAGCAGAAAGCTGAGAAACAATTTTTAAGGTCAGTGTTTCTGACAAAGACCTCATTTCTAGAACTTATAGAGAACTGAGTCAAATTTATAAGAATAGAAGTCATTCCCCAATTGATAAATGGTCAAACTTAATATTGTAAATGAAGACAGTTTTCAGACGAAGAAATTAAAGCAATCTATAGTCATATGAAAAAAAAAGCAATGCTCTCACTGATGATTAGAGAAATGCAAATTAAAAACAACTTTTGAGGTGGCACCTCACACCTATCAGATTTGTTAACATGACAAAACAGAAAAATGATAGATGTTGGAAAAGATGTGAAAAAATTGAAACATTAATGAATTGTTGGTAGGGTTTTGAACTGATCCAAATATTCTGAAGAGGAGTTTGGAATGATACCACAAGGGCTATAAAACTCTGTGTACTCTTTGATCCAGAAATATCACTCCTAGATCTATCCCAAAAAGATCATAAAAATAGGGAAAGGACCCACATATACAAAAATATTCATGGAGGCAATGGTGAGCCAGGATGGTGGAGTAAAAACACACTTTCTAGAGCACTGCCCCCAAGCCCAGCCAAATACCTGTAAAAAATGGCTTTAAACAAATTCTGGAGCTGCAGAACCCACAAAATGATGGACTGAAGCCTGAGACAGCCTGTAAAGTCACTGGGAAGTGTCTATTGTGCCACACTGAGGACAGGATGCAGTCCAGCATGGGCTTCACTGGCACATACAGGAGCTGAGCAGGCCTTAGGGAGAGTGAATCTCTCACAACTGTGGCAGTTTCCAGACTTTAGGACTCCAAAATGCCAAGGATAAATAAGAAGGTCAGTGAAAAAGCCTGTGGAATCAGTGTGGGAGAGTGGAGTGGTATGGTCTGAGCCCCAGGGCAGAAGAGGGGGAAGGGGGTAGAGAAACCCGCAGCAACCACAGCAGCAGCAAGGGCAGAGGTATGGACTATTTCTGGAGATCTTGGCCCACAAATTGTGGGGGAATCCAGCTGATGCCAGTACACTTCCCCACCCTCATGGGAGGCAGAGATCTACCTTAACAAAGAGCTCAAATGTCAAGTAAATGGCTGGGGAGGTGAGCAAAAACTGAAAAAAGAATCAGACTGTATAAGCTTACTTTAGTGACAAAGAAGACCAAAACATGGAAACAGAAGACAACAAAGTCTTGTCCTCCTCTATCTAAAACCTCCAAGAAAAATATGAATTGGTCTTAGGCCATGGAAGAGCTCAAAGGGGATTTTGAAAATCAAATGAGAGAAGTAGAGCAAAAATTGGGAAGATAAAATGAGAGTGATGAAAGAAAATTATGAAAATGAGTCAACTGTTTGCTAAAGGAGACCCAAAAAATGCTGAAGAAAATAACACTGTAAAACATAGGCTAACCCAAATGGCAAAAGAGATTCAAAAAGCCAATGAAGAGAAGAATACCCTAAAATGCAGAATTGGCCAGATGGAAAAGGAAGTCCAAAAGTTCATTGAAGAAAATAATGTCTTAAAGATTAGAATGGAGCAGATGGAAATTAATGACTTTATGAAAAATCAAGAAATTATAAAACAAAGTCAAAGGAATGATAAAATAGCAGACACTGTGAATTATCTAATTGGAAAAACAAGTGACCTGGAAAATAAATCTGGGAGAAACAATTTAGAAATTATGGGACCACTTGAAAGCCATGATCAAAAATAAAATAGCCTAGACAGTGTCTTTCAAGAAATTATCAAGGAAAACTCTCCTGATTTTCCAGAACCAGAGGGTAAAATAAATATTGAAAGTATCCACTAATTGCTTCATGAAAGAGATTCCAAAAGGAAAACTTCTATGAATATTGTAACCAAATTGCAGAGCTCCCAGGTCAAGGAGAAAATACTGTAAGCAGCCAGAAAGAATCAATTGGAGTATTGTGGAAATACAATCAGGATAACACAAGTAGGGGAGAAGGGGGTAAGGGGGGATGGGCGGAATGATAGATGGGAGGGCAAATTGAAGGAGGGCATAATTAGAAGTAAGTACTTTTGAGGAGGGATAGGGTCAAAAGTGAGAATAGAATAAATGAGGTGAAGAATAGGATGGAAGGGAAGTAAAGTTAGTCTTTCACAACTTGACTTTTATAGAAGTCTTTTACATAACCATACATGTGTAACATATATTGAATTGCTTGCCTTCTCAGTGGGGATGGGTGGGGATGGAGGGAGAGAAGTTGCAATTCAAAGTTTTAAAAACAAATGGTCAAAATTGTTTTTACATGGAACAAGAAAGTAAGATACACAGGCAATGGGGTATAGAAATCTGTCTTGCCCTACAAGAAAATAGAGGGGGTGGGGATAAGAGAAGGGAGGGGTGTGATAGAAGGGAAGGCAGACTGGAGAAGGGATAGCTAGAATATATGCTATCTTGGGTTGGGTAGAGGGGTTGGAACTCAAAATCTTATTATGACTGTTGAAAACCACAAATAAATAAATTTGAATTAAAAATTATTCATGGCAGCTCTTTTTGTGGTAGCAAAGAATTAGAAATTGAGGAGATCCCCATTAATTGGGAAATGGCTGAACAAACTGTGGTATATGAATGTAATGGTATACTATTGTTCTATAAGCAATGATAAGCAGATGGATTTTAGAAAAATGTGGAAAGACATGAACATATGTTGAGTGAAGTGAGCACTACCAAGTGTACATTAGTAACACCATCCTTTTATGAGTTCTGCCCCTCCAGAATTTGCTTTGAAGCAATGTTCTAAAGGTATTTAGAATTTGGGAGAGCTCAGGTGAGTGCCTGCCTTTTCTCTATCATCTTGTTCCCCGCTCCTGCATTGCCCCCTAGGAGTAAACTTTTTTTTTTTAATATAAATTCTTTTTAAAATTTTTAAACTTAAATATAAAATGTGAAAAGAAAAAAAAATGCCATGTACATAGCAGACAATAGGAGAGCATTCACTATAAAACAATAAATTTCTGTTTCAAGAAAATTTATATACTTCCTATATATTGTTTTCAAAGCTGCCCAGCTTTTCTTTGCTCCCTTGTTGGTTGTCTTTTATTCTCTGCTATGTTCTTTTTACTTTGTTTTCCCCTTCCCTACCCCCATCCTATCAAATGCTGCAATTAAGCACGCATATATACATAGATATAGACATAAGACATTTATAAACATGTCCATATATACAAATATACATTCATAAACATATATGTAAGACCATACTATTCTTATTTCCATCTGTCATATGTTTCTCTGAGGATTGATAGCATCTTCCTTCATAGGTCTAAGATCTTCATAGGTTTTTCCATGTTTTTCTAAATCAACCAGGTCATCATTTCCTGTACCACAGCAGTATTCAACTCAATCACATACTATCTCAGAGATTGTCTATGAAGGTTTTCTTCCCAATTTTATGCATTCCTTCTATTGTACGTAGGTTTTATTTAAAAATTAAAATTTTAATTTAAAATAATTGAATTAATTTTCTTTCAATTAAGCAGTGCTCTCTCTTATAATATAGTTTAAGGTTTAATGCTGCTGAATCTACTTCCTTTACTTCTCTTTTACTCATTTCTTTCAAGTTCCTGACATTTTGTTCTTCCAGTGAAATTTGCTAATATTTTTCTCTAACAGGATTTGATTTTGAAAGTGATAGGGAACCATTGGAGTTTATGGAGTAGGAGGATGATATGGTTGGATTTGTGCTGTAGGCACCTTGGGAGCCGAATGAATTATAAGCTGGAGAGATGCTTGTGGAAGATCAGCCTGTACTATATTGTAATAATTCAGGCATGAGAAGGTGGAGTGCCTGCATCAGGGTGGTGGCAATATTAGAGGATAGAAAGAGGCATATTCCTATTTCCATTTACAGAAAACAATTTGAAATGATGAAAGAAGTAGTTACAGATATTTTTTAGGTTAATATACCTAAGAGATTACTGATAGGAAGAAAACATCTATCTTTTAAGCGTATCTCCACAGCACTATTATTTGATATGTCAAAATCTGGACACAAATTGTGTCACTAATTATTGGAGAATGAAAAAATTTTGACTTGTGAATGGAATGAAATAGTGTTTATTGCATTGAAAGGGAAGATGAATGAGATATATTCAAAGGGATATAAAAAAGTGATGCTGCGTGGAAAAAGAAGAGCCATAAGAACAGTATACACAATGATAAAAACTACACACCACCTGGAAACTATAAATGTCAAAATCCAGATAAAAAATTTGGGCAATATTGACACTGAACCAGTAATGTCAAAACACATATACTTCCAGTTTACAACAAATAATCAACACCTACAATTTCTGGTTGCATGTATGTAACTGTTATTTTATGCTAATTTATTTAGTTGTTTTCAAGTGTTTGTGTATTGATGGGAATTTGTGAAGGGTTTTATTGGGAGAGGACATCTTTTGGTAAATAACAACAAAAAATATGAAAAAATAAACAATATATGATGAATAACTCATCCTATTTACTTTTTTTTGACAAGGTAATTAGATTAGTTGATTTGGGAATGTTGTAGACATAGAATACTTAGGTTTCAGTACAGAATCCCAGAAGGCCTTTAATGGCATTATCATGGAAAAAACAGAAAGATGTGGGCCATGTGACATTATATTTAGGAACTGAATGAATGATATAATCTCAAATGAATTTGTTAATGGTTCAGTGTCAGCATGGAGGAAATGGTCTCTAATGTACACCCTATGGATCTGCATTTGGCCCTGTGTTGTTTGATATATTTAATCAGTACTGTAGAGGAAGGCATAGGGAGCATACTTGTCAAATCATCAAATAACATGAAGCTAAGGAGCACAGAAAACATGTTGGAGAATTCATCCAAAATGGTTAGTACTGTAAAGTAATAGGTTATATCTAACAAGAGAGTATTTAATACAAATACATGTAAGTTCTAGACTTTAGTTAAATAAAAGTGACTTCACATGTGTAGTATGAGTGAGGTCCAGTTAAACAACAATCACTGTAGTGGTGATTTTTCCAGAAGCAGATAGCCAGGATGGGGCAAGGAATGGAGACTATGTCATGTAAAATCTGAAGTTTCACTATCAGTAGAGTTGAGCTCAAGCCCCAATCACTGCCATAAAATCTTTCAGTTTGGTAACCAAAAGATTACAAAGGATTCAGTTTCTTGGCATAGCCCTACCACACAGATGAAACCTTGACCTTGAGAGAGAAATGGAGAATATGTTAGTTGGAAGAACTGACATGTTTAACCTGGATGGGAATAAAAAAAGACTTTAAACGGAACTTGTTAGCTCTCTTCCAGGGTTTGAAAATGCTGTTAGGACCTGGAAGAGGGTCCTAAAACTTGTTCTGCTGCACTCCAGCTAGCCAAATTAAGAGGAATAGATGGAATTTGTGGAGGCATATTTAGGCATATATGGGGGGTAATTTTCTAATTTTCAGAGTGGAATGGGTTGTCTCTGGAGGTACCAGATTTCTCAATACTTAATAGCTTTGAACTGTTTGACTTCTAATTAAAGATATTGTCCCCCATGTCTAGAATGCTCTCCCTCTTCCTCTGGGGTCCCTTTAAGTCCCTGGCTTCCTTTAAGTCCCAATTGAAATCCCACCATCCACAGGAAGCCTTCCCCAACCCCTTTTTAATTCCAATACCTTCCTTCTGTTAGTTATTTCTTATTTATGCTGTTTATAGTTTGCTTTGTATAGATTTGTTTTCATTTTACCTTCCCCATTAGATTGTAAACTCCTTGAAGTCAGGATTGTCTTTTCTCTATTTTTGCATTCCCACAGTTTAGTTAGGTGTGGTAGTAGACCTCTAATGTTTATTGATTGATTCTAATTCAAGAATGGATCACTGGAAGCTCCTAGATTCTGTGGAATACAATACAAAATAAAATTTGATGTGTAAAGATAATTCGAAAAAAAAATGCTGCATCTTAGGCAGGGAGAAAAGGAGTAGATCACTGAAGGTTTCTTGTACAAAGTAGCACCCATATGGATCTTGAAAGAAAAGGTAGATTTCCATATGACTTCAGATAATTAGAGAGTCTTTGGAACTGTCTCCAAACTAACATTGTATACTGCCTTACCTCACAGATGTAGTTTAAAGGTCAGTGACTTCTTACTTGTAAAACACTCTAAACTTCTTAAGCTTACTGTAGAAAGTATTGCATTTTTAAAAAATGAAATATGCTTTATATTTGATTGGCATGGAGAACTTGTATATAAATGTGAATGACCTGCATTGATGGCAACAACTGCATTGATATTCAACTACCATTAAGAAAACAAAATAAAACAGAAATGATTAAAAAAAAGTTGACTCTCTAGAGAAAGGTTAAAGGAAGTGAGATTAACTGTGGTGAGAAAGAGAAGACTGTGTTTCAACATTTGAAGAGCTAATTTGTGAAGTATTCTAATGAGCTAGCAGTTCCCCTAAATTAGTAAGAAAGAGAAGAAAAAATTCAACTTCATCAGAGGTAATGCCACTGAACTAGAAGAAATCCTTACTTACTGCATCGTGGAGCACGTTATCAAAGGAGTTAGAAGGAGGAACTTTGAGTAAATATATCATAGTCCCACTTTGCTCTACTGTGGGAGAGAAGACTTGGCCTAATCACCCAGTCAAGTAGTTCATGAGTACTTGAACCTCAATCCAGAAACTGAAAGTGATGCTATGAATAAAAAGATGAAAACAATACAGTAGCAACAATTTATAGATAAAGAGAATCTTAAACTAAAACCCTAGAAGATTAAAATAACAGTACATAAATTGTAAGTAGAACCTCTAAAAAAAATAAGCTAATCACAAGCACTATAAGAGTGAGTTAAAAAAAACTGAGATAGAATATAAAGAATGAAGTTAGAGAACTTGGAAAGAAAATGAGGAGCTCCAAACAGAAGGGACAGAAAAAAAGGAGATAACCTTGAAAAAATAGTGAAAACATAATATTATCATTCAATTATGCAACAAGAAATATATGAACAAAGCCAAAATTCTGAAACTTTAGAAGAACATGTGAAGAAACTCCTAATTAAAACAAAAACAAAAAGCAAATATTGACTTGGAAAAAAGAGAGATAATGTAAGAATCACTTTATTTTATTTTGCACATTTTAATATTTCTTTAATGATAAAAAGAGAGATAATGTAAGAATCACTTTATTTTATTTTGCACATTTTAATATTTCTTTAATGATAAGGACTATTTCATATGTGGTACAATAAACTCCATTATCAGTAAAGTAACTGTTTTATAATATTAATGCAGATTAACATTTATTGACCTTTCTTAATATTTTTTCTAATTTTAATTTAATTTATTTTCAGTTTTCAGCACTCACTTCCACCTAATTTTAAATTTCGAATTTTCTCCCCATCTACCCCACCTCAGGATAGCATTTATTTTGATTACTCTTACCTCCAACCTGCCTTCCCTTCTATCATCCCCCCATTCCCTTTCTTTCTATTTTCCTGTAGGGCAAAATAGATTTTTATAGCCCATTGCCTATATATCTTATTTTCTAGTCACATGTAAAAACAATTTTTAACATTCATTTGTAAAGCTTTGAGTTCCTCATTCTCTCCCTTCCCCCCTCCCCACCCATCCTCATTGATAAGGCAAGCAATTCAATATAGGTTATACATGTGTACAAAACACTTTCATGAAAGTCATGTTGTAAAAGACTAACTATATTTCTCTGTCTCCTGTCCTGACCTCCATTTATTCTATTCTCTCCTTTGACCTGTCCCTCTACTAAATTTTGCTTCATATTACCCCACCCCCCTATCTAGTGTACCTTCTATTATCTCTCCTCTCTATCTCTTTACCCCCTTATCTCCTTTCTTGTTTGGCAAGATAATCTTCCATACCCAATCTGGTGTGTATGTTATACCCTCCTGAAGCCCAGTCCAATTAATGGAAGGCTCACTTCTTTCCTCTTATCTTCCCCTTCTTCTTCTCCATTATGAAAGCTCCTTCTTGCCTCTTTTATATGAGGTGATTTGCTACATTCTACCTTTCGTTTTCTCTTTCTCCAAGTTCATTCCTCTCAACACTTAATTTACATTTTTAACTATTATCCCTTCATGTTCAACTCACCCTGTGCCCTCTCTCTACAAATACATACACATGTATAGACACATGTGTATGTATATTCCCTTCAACAATCCAAATACTGAGAAAGATCTCATGGGCTACAAATATCACCTTTTCATGTAGGAATGTGAATAGTTCAGCCTTATTAGTCCCTTATGATTTCTCTTTCCTGTTTATCTTTTCATGCTTCTTTTGGTTCTTATATTTGAGTTGTATTTTCTATTCATCTCTGGTCTTTTCAACAGGAATGCTTGGAAGTTCTGTATTTCATTGAAGTACCATTTTTTTTCCCCCTGAAGTATTATACTCAGTTTTTCTGAGTAGGTGATTCTTGGTTTTAATCCTATCTCCTTTGACCTCTGGAATATTATATTCCAAGCCCTCTGATCCCTTACTGTAGAAGCTGCTCGATCTTGTGTTATGGAAACACAGCACTTGAATCATTTCTTTCTGGCTGTTTGTAAATATTTTCTCCTTACCTGGAAACTCTGGAATTTGGCTACAATGTTCCTAGGAATTTTCCTTTTGGGATCTCTTTCAGGAGGTGATTAATGGATTCTTTCCATTTCTGCTTTACCCTCAGGTTCTAGAATATCAGGACAATTTTCCCTGATAATTTCTAGAACAATGATGTCTACACCTTTTTTCATTGTGGTTTTCAGGTAGTCCAACATTTTTTAAATTATCTCTCCTGGATCCATTTTCCGGGTTAGTTGTTTTTCCAGTGAGATACTTCATATTGTTTTCAAATTTTTTTCATTCTTTTGGTTTTGTTTTATAATGTCTTTATTTCTTGTAAAGTCATTAGTTTCCATTTGCTCCATTCTAATTTTTAAGGAATCATTTTCTTCAGTGACCTTTTGGACACTTTTCTTCCATTTGTCTCACTCTGCTTTTTATGGCATTCTTTTCCTCAATGGCTTTTTGGATCTCTTTTGCCATTTTGGTTAGTCTAATTTTAATTATGTTATTTTCTTCAGCAGTTTTGGGTTTTCCTTTAGCAAGCTATTGACTCTTTTTCATGATTTTCTTGCATCACTCTCGTTTCTCTTCCCAATTTTTCCTCTACCCTTACTTGTTTTTCAAAATGTTTTTTGAGCTCTTCCATGGCCTGAGACTAATTCATATTTTTCTTGGAGGCTTTGGATGCAGGAGCTTTCACGTTTTTTTCTTCTTCTCATTGTATATTTTGATCTTCCTCATCACCAATGATGTAAGAAAGTATCTCTTCACTGAGACAGTAAGAATCTATAGTTTGCTTCTTTCCTCCCATTTGTTCATTTTCCCAGTCATTTACTTGACTTTTGAGTTCTTTGTTAAAAGAGAGGCCTCAGAATCAGTCTTTTCTTAAGCAGGGGCTGTCACTCCCCTGGACTAGGGCTGGGCCATGCTCCCCTCTTAGCCAGGTGACAGACCATTCCCACTGACCTTTGATGTTGTCTGGTGTTTGTGGGTTGATAAATCTAGAAAGTGCAGCTGCTACCATAGATTCGGTCTCCTAAGCCCTACTCCAACTCTTTCTACTCTGGTGCAGCCAGTGCCAAACTGTACTCCACTCCTAGCTAAGTAGGATAGATCCTTCCTGTTGACTTTACAGATTGTCTTGGGCTAAAAATTTCTTCAGTCTGTCATTTTGTGTCTTCTGCTGCTCCATAATTTGTATAGAGTCATTTTTTACAGGTTTTTGAGGGGTTTGGAGGGAGAACTCTAGCAAGTCCCTGCCTCTTCTCCACCATCTAAAGCATCATTTTATTACCTAAAATTATGATTAAAATAAAAAATGAAACCTAACCCTGTATACCATATTATATAAAAAATGCCCCAAATTGTTTACAGATAACAAAATAAAAATAGAATGAATTCACAGGTTATTTCCCAAAATAAATTCCAAATTAAGCACCCCCATATGTCATATGTAAATTGCAAATTTCTAAGTCAAAGGAAAAAACACTGAAAGCAGCTAGGAGGAAAGAAAATAGGATTACCTAACACTGCTGATGGGTACCATGTTCTTTTTCATTTCTCAACTCTGCCTTTTCTGCCCCATTGCCTGGTTTCTCCCAAAAACAGGGAAATCACTTTCAGCTACATTGTGATCCTCATATATTCCATTCTGCTGAAAGTATCCCAAGTTCCATTCCACTCTGACCCTAGTCACTTATATCCTACTGTTTGGGGACATCTATTGCTCTCTTGTTCTGTAAAGTCTTTCGGGTCTTGTGAGAGGTAACTAGTGACTCAATGGCTAAAGCACTGGTTCTACAATCTGGAAGACCTATCTTCAAATCCAGCATCAGTTACTTACTAGTTGTGTGTAACAGTAAGCACCTCAACATTCAGGGGTGGCATGCTATTACAGGTTCTTAAATCTGCATACATAAAAGAAAAGCAGCTTTCAAGAGGTTAACAATCACTTTGATCAAGCACATGTGTCATTCCTTTAACCAAGTACATATATCATTCAACTAGTTCAGGAGAGTCAGCACTCTCAACTTCAAAAAAGAATACAGAGAAATCAGTGATCAACAGGCATGGCTTCCTCTGCCTGACCATCAACAAACAGGCCCAACTGTGTGACCATAGTTACCAGAGAAGGAAGCACAGACATCTGGGTTTTCAAAGCCAGGCTCCTTCAGTGTCTTCCCAGAGTCCTTATCTGACCAAACAAATACTTCCAATAAGTCCCAAAATAAAACCTCATCCTCAGATATACATGTTTTAGGGCCAGAGGACACAACCCTCTGACCCAGTGCCCCAATAGAAAAAATAAAAGATACTTGGGACCCTCCTACAAAATAACTCCCTTAATCAATCTTCCCACAATGGGCAGGCCCATCAATTGGTGGGAAAGATCTTCTTTAATCAATTATTCAATCAGAGGCATTTCTAGTAAAACTGAAACAGCAAGATATCCTAATTTGATTGCCATCACATTGTGTGACCCTGGACAACTTATTTATACACTGTTTACCTCAATTTCCTCAACTATGAAATAGTGATAATAATAGTATATACCTCTAAAGGTTGTTGAAATGATAAAATAAGACAGCATGTGTAAAAACAGCACAGTTATTGGCACATATTAAATGATATATAAATCCTTATCCCCTTACCTCCTCTCTCCAATCCTTCCATCTGCCTGATTATTTTCCCTGCTAGAACTTCTGCTTTCTATCTTCAAAGAATTGTACTATAAGTCCATTTTATTTGTTATGTCTCCCAGTTAGAGCAAAAGCTTCTTGAAAGAAGGCACTCTCTTGATTTTTTATTTGTATCTCTAGGGTTTAGTCTAGCGCTTGGCACATAGCAAACACTTATTAACTGTATTTCTGTTCCACAGTATTTCAAAACCAGAGCTGTGTAGAATCATTGAAACACAAACAAGAGGAAAAAAAAATCATAGAAATACCTATGTTGGTTTTACTTTTTTTAAAAGACAGACATAGAAGACAAATAATTAAATTTTAAAAATATTTCATTTTTTTTGTCTCAACAGAATGCAGAAAGTTAAAAGAAACACAACTTCCCATAACGAGAAAAAATCTTCAGATTTTGAAAAATTGTTAAATTTAAACTCATTTTATAACATGCAAAAAAATTGGAGAATGTCCATTTCTCTTTATTTCATCTAGCTTTTACTCTCATTTTAAAGACTATCTGAATATCTATCTTTAATAAAATTATCAACTGGTGAAATTTTTTCTTGATAAACTTTGTTTCTCATATAACTCTAATTGCAAGGACAGAATAGAAATAAAATAAAACTGCTGAAACACATTCTGATGAGCATCTTTGGATCAAGAAGCCTTCATAACCAAAGTACCATAGAAAGATTTTCTTCCTATCTTATGGGGATATTGTTCAAATAAAAAATGAGATAAAATTTATGAAGATACAGTGAAAAAGTCAGTTATATTGTTTTAAGATAAAGCTTTTGTTTTTATTATGACATATCCAATTAGTATAAAATGACAGTCTTAATTAGTTTAAAAAGTCTACTTTCTAGGCTGAACTTGTATATTGCTTATTTATACTGCTTAAATTCACCAGATTAGAGCACACTTTTGCAAATTTTTAGAGTATATTTTTCCTTCTTAATTTCTTTCCTACTTTTCTTTATTCCTTTCTTGTATTTTATTACTCTTCACATCTCTAGATGGCCAGTCCCTAAAGCTGCCTCTTAGAAGCTCGGGGTCTCTGACATTAGCATCAACTTTCCATAGGTCTCTCATTCCTGAACATAAACCCCTGCTACAATAGTACCCTTTCAGTTCTCCCATATGTATTGTAATTGTATTTTTAATGTAATTTTAATGGTAATTTAAATGGGAAGGTCTTTCCCATCCATTGATAGGTCCATGCAATGTGCTTAAGTCACATAGAAGCCCAAGTCACATGAGTTTGAATTACATGAAGCCTGGGGTAGGAGACACTTTCTGAATGGGCAGAGCAGGAATGAATGGAGCAGGGAGGGTGAAAGAGGAATAGGCAGAGCTAGAGAAGAGGTGAGTAGAAGTTGGTTAGACTAGTCAGAGCTGTAAAGGGCAGAGGAAGCAGGCAGATAGGATTGTGAGTGTTTGCTTGTAGGAAGACCTAATAATGCGTATAGACTTCTTGGTTACTATGATGGATTTCTTTGTTGCTCTGATGGATTTGGCTTTGTGATAGTGGGATTCAGCTTTCTGGTGTTTGAATAAATGTTTTGGTTCTGTCTTCCATGTGGAGAGTCTGTTGTATTTCATTGTTCAATATTAAGCCCAACAGTGGCAGGCACAGTGAATATCATGTTGGTGCTACACGATATCAAAATTTATCAGCCCTTGTATTATATTTATTAAAACAAAACAAAACAGTTGTTAATGGGCAGGTAGGTGACAAAGTGAGTAGCATACTGTTCTTGGAATCAGGTAGACTTATCTTCAAATTTTACTTAAGACACTTACCACCTTTGTAACCCTGGACAAGTCACTTAAGTTTATTTACTCCAGTTGATCATCTATAAAATGAGCCAGTGAAGGAAATGACAAACATCTCCAGTATCTTTGCCAAGAAAACTCCAATTGGGATCACAAAGAATGAGATAAGACTGAAAAGCAACTGAACAACAAAAACAGATCCATGGCTGTTAATATTAGCAAAATCAAGGTATTGAGTGTTGAAAATAGTTTATTATATTGGTATTAGAACTTCATAATGAGACTCTTATAAACACAGTCTTTTATCCCAAAGAACTTACTCTTTAATGACAAAAATTTCAAATATATTGCAAACTGGCAGGGAAAGGGCAGGAAATTGGTTAGCACCATTCAAATGCTGTTTACATAAGCTTTTGACACTGTCCGATGTTATTCATTCAAAACTGATTCATGTTTATTTAGCCCTTAATATACATTTTGGAAAACCCCTTAATGAAATTGTTAAACTTTAATTTTTTACTTAGCTATGCATGGAATTATGAGCAAGACATTTAAAATACCTAATAGTCTTGAGAAAATTGTGGTTTGTCTTTCATTCTCAAAGAAGACCAAAATATCAGGGAGATAATGACATAACTTGCAATTGAATTTGATTTGAGGGAGTGAGGGCTGTGCAAAGTCACCAGCTTCACTTTCTCCCCAGAGTGTGTCTAGTGGCCAGATATTGATCAGGATGACTGGAGATGACCCAAGATACAGTGGGAGCTCTTGGCCTTTTTTAAAATTCCAATTCATCTTTTTTATTTTTAGTTTTCAACATTCATTTCCGCAAGATTTTGAGTTCCAAATTTTCTCCCCATCAGTCCCCTCCCCAACCCCAAGACAACATGCATTCTGGTTACCTCTTCTCCTAATATGCCATCCCTTCCATCACATCCCTCACTTCTCTTATCCCTATCCCCTCTACTTTCTTGGAAGACATACCCCATTGCCTGTATATCTGTATGTCTTATTTCCCAGTTGCATGTAAAAACAATTCTGATCATTCATTTTTAAAACTTTGGGTTTGAACTTCTCTCCCTTCTTCCCTCCCCACCCATCCCCACTGAGAAGACAAGCAATTTAATATATGTTATGCATGTATAATTATGCATAAGACTTCCATAAAAGTCATGTTGTGTAAGACTAACTATATTTTCCTCCATCTTATCATGCCCTTCCATTTATTCTATTCTGTCTTTTGACCCTATCCCTCCTCAAAAGTGTTTACTTCTAATTAAGCCCTCTCCCTATTTCCCCTCCCTTCTATCATCCCCCCATGCCCCACTTATCCCCTTCTCCCCTACTTTCCTGTAGTATAAGATAGATTTTCATAGCAAATTGAGCATGCATGTAATTCCCTCCTTAAGCCAACTTTGATGAGAGTGGGTTCACTTTTTCCCTTTCACTTCCCCTTGCTTCCCTTCCATTGAAAAAGCTTTTTCTTGCTTATTTAATGTGAGATATAAATGCCCCATTCTATTGTTTCCTTTTTCCTCCCAATATATTCCTCTCTCACCCCTTAATTTTATATTTTAGATATCATCCCTTCCTATTCAACTCACCCTGTGCCCTCTCTCTATATGTGTATAATCTTTCCTGCTACCTGCGTACTCAGAAAAGTCTCAAGAGTTATAAATTGTATCTTTCCATGTAGGAATGTAAACAGTTCAACTTTAGTAAGTCCCTTATGATTTCTCTTTCCTGTTTACTTTTTCATTTTCTCTTGATTTTTATGTTTGAAAATGAAATTTTCTATTCTGCTCTGGTCTTTTCATCAAGAATGCTTGAAAGTCCTTTATTTCATTAAGTGACTGTTTTTTTCCCCTGAAGTATTATACTCAGTTTTGCTTAGTAGGTGATTCTTGGTTTTAATCCTAGTTGTACTGACTTCTGGAATATCATATTCCAAGCCCTGTAATCCCTTAATGTAGAAACTGCTAGGTCTTGTGTTATCCTGATTGTATTTCCACAATACTTGAATTGTTTCTTTCTGGCTGCTTATTATATTTTCTCCTTGACCTGGGAGCTCTGGAATTTGGTTAGACTATTCCTAGGAATTTTTCTTTTAGGATCTCTTTCAGAAGGCCACCAGTAGATTCTTTCAATATTTATTTTATCCTTTGGATCAAGAATACAAGAGAAGTTTTCTTGATAATTTCTTGACAGACAATGTCTAGGCTCTTATTTTTATCATGGTTTTCAGAGTAGTTCAATAATTGTTAAATTGTCTCTCCTGGATCTGTTTTCTAGGTCAGTTGTTTTTCCAAAGAAATATTTCACATTGTCTGCTAATCTCATTCCTTTGGCTTTGTTTTTATAATTTCTTGATTTTTCATAAAGTCATTACCTTACATCTACTCTATTCCAGTCCTTAAGGCATTATTTTCTTCAGTGAGCTTTTGGACCTCCTTTTCCATTTGGCTAATTATGCTTTTTAAAGCATTATTTTCCTCATTGACTTTTTGGACCTCTTTTGCCAATTGAGTTAGCCTATTTTTAAAGATGTTATTTTCTTCGGCATTTTTTTTCTCGGTCTCCTTTAGCAAGCAGTTGACTCGTTTTTCATAATTTTCTTGTGTCACTCTCATTTTTGCCCTAATTTTTGCTCTACTTTTCTTGCTTGATTTTCAAAATCCCCTTTGAGCTCTTCCATGGCCTGAGACTAATTCATATTTTTCTTGGAGGTTTTAGGTAGAGGAGGAGAAGACTCTGTTGTCTTCTGTTTGCATGTTTTGGTCTTCCTTGTCACCGAAGTAGGATTCTATAGTCTGATTGTTTTTTCAGGTTATGCTCATTTACCCAGCCATTTACTTGACTTGTAAGCATTTTGTTAAGGTAGTTCTCTGCTTCCAGTGAGGGTGTGGAGGTCTACTGGCAGTAGCTGGATTCCCCCACAACCTGTGAGCCTAGATCTCCAGAAACAGTCTGTGTCTCTGCCCTGCTGCTGCTCTGGCTGCTTCAGGTTTCTCTACCTCCTTCCCCCTCTGCTACCCTAGAGCTGGGTCCAGACCACCTCATTCTCCCAAATTGGTCCCACAGGCTTTTCCCACTGACTTTCCTGGGGTTCTAAAGTCTGGAAACTGCCATAGGTGTGAGAGATTCCATCTCCCCAAGGCCTGCTCAACTCCTGTCTGGACCAGTGCAGCCCATGCTAGACTGTGCCCTGCTCCCAGCATGGCACAATAGACATTTCCCAGTGACCTTCCAGGCTAAGTTGGGCTGAAGATTTGATTCACTCCATCATTCCATGGGTTCTGCAGCTCCAGAAGCTGTTTAGAGACATTTTTTATATGTATTTAGCTGGGCTTGGAGGCAGAGCTCTAGAAAGTGTGTGCTTTTGCTGGATCTTGGCCTTTTTAAGCTAAGGTATTTCCAGGTTCGCACTTTGAGTGAGGCAACATCCATTCAATGAATAAATCTCTTTAAGAACTGAGTTATGGGATGACCCCTTTAATTGACAACAAAAAAATCAAACTGGGAGAGGAAGACCCACAGTGTTACTGGCCAAAAAAGGAATTACTACTTACATTCACTCTAAGCCAGGAGGGCCTCAAAAAGAGCCGATATCTTTCACTGCATGCTGGGACCTCTCCAGTCATCTTAAACAATATCTGGCCACTGGACCCATCTGGCCAGCTGGCTCTGGTGGAGAATGTGAGACTGGTGACTTTTCACATACCTCCCTCACCCAGATCAAATTCAGTTACAAGTTGTATCATCATCTCCCTGATACCATGGTCCTCTTCCAGAAAGAAGGGTAAACCACAACCTGACACAGCTGGCCAGCTTCAGTTGTGCAACTTAGTTCCTCCCCTACCCCCCCCCTCCCCTCCCCTCCCCTCCCCTCCCCTCCCCTCCCCTCCCCTCCCCTCCCCTCCCCTCCCCTCCCCTCCCCTCCTCTCCCCTCCCCTCCCCTCCCCTCCTCTCCCCTCCTCTCCTCTCCTCTCCTCTCCTCTCCTCTCCTCTCCTCCTTCCTCCCCTCCCTTTCTCTTCCTTGCCCTCCCTTCCCCATCTTCTGCTCTCCCCTTACCTAAGGGTGTACTGCCCAAAGGAGTGTAAATTTTGATGGCTAAAGAGTACCTAGATAATTTGGGTTACTGGCTAGATTGTTTCTCAAAGATTAAGCCTTAAACGCAATTTGCTTTGGATTTTATGGACTCGATAACAGCAAGTCCTTACATAAGCACCACTGAATGGAGAGCTTCAGTGTAACCCTGGGAAATGAAGAAACAATCCACCAGCCTCAACAGACACCAGGCACCAGCACTGGGACCCCAGCTCAGCACCAGGTAAGCAGTGAGATCCCTACGGTCTCCATCAACACTAGACACTGCCCACCCCACCCCTTGGCACAGTACCAGACAGGAGACTGCTGCATGACCCTTAGGGCAACATCAGTGCTAAGCACTAGGTAAACAGACAGGGCCTGAATCCCCTAACACAAGAAATGTGAGAGAGTGTCTCTTCCACACTGGGAGCAGGAACCCAAATTCACAGGAAAGGAAAAAGGCCAAAATAGATGAGCAAAAAATAACAGTAGCAAAAAGAATTTGACCATAGAAAGTTATTATGGTGACAGGGAAGATTAAGATACAACCTCAGAAGAGGACCACAATATCAAAACAACTATGGATGAAACCTCAAAGAAATATGGGAAGTGATTTCAAGCCCAGAAAGAACTCATGGAAGAGCTCAAAGTTGAGCTTAAAAATCATATAAGAGAAGTAGAAGAAAAATTAGAAAAAGAAATGAGGATGATAGAAGTGAAATATGAAGAAAAGAATCAGTAGCTTGGAAAAAGAAAACAATTATTTGAACAGTAGAAATGACCAAATGGAAAAAGAGATACAAAAACCCATGGAAGGAAGCAACTCTAAAAAGTACAGTTGGCCAAATGGAAAGGAAATCGCAGAAGTTTTTTGAGAAAAACATCTCCTTAAAAGTTAGAATTGGGCAAGTGGAAGCCAATGACTTTAGGAGAGATCAAGAACCAATGCAACAAGTTCAAAAGAATGAAAAAAGTAGAAGAAAGTGTAAAATACCTCTTGGGAAATACAACTGACCAGGAAAATATATCCAGGAGTGAAAATGTCCAGAATCATTGGACTACCTGAAAGCCATAGTCAAAGGAAAAACCTGGACAACATCTTTCAAGGAATTAGCAAAGAAAACTTCCTTGATTTACTGGAAGTAGAGAGCAAAATAGGAATTGAAAGAATCTTCTGGTCAACTTAGGAGATCCCAAAATAAAAATATCATAGCCAAGTTTCAGAACTATCAGAGACAGGGCAAGTGGTCAGAAAGAAACAGTTCAACTCTTGGGAGCTGCAATTAGGCTTACACAGGATTTACCAACTGCCACATTAAAAGATTTTAGATCACGGAAGGGAGTCCAGAAGGCAAGAGACCTAGAACTACAATCAAGAATTATATAAGCATAATACATCAAGGGGAAAAATGGTCATTCAGTGAAAGAGAAGGATTTCAAGCTTTCATCAGAAGACCAGAATTAAAACAAAGAATTTGATTTCCAGTATCAAGACCTAAGAGAAGCATAAACAGGTAAAAAGGGAAAAGAAAGCATAAGGGATTCAACAGAGCTAAACTGTTTATATTCTTCCATAGGATGATGATATTTATAATTCTTAAATATTTCACTAATAGTACAGCTAGAAGGAATATGCATAGATTGATTTAAGTGTAAGGTGATTTTGAGGGAGTGACATAAGTAATAATTAAGGGATTGGTGAAATGAGTACACTGCATAGAAAAAGAAGGAGAGGTAGATTAGGGTAAATTATTTTCCATGAAAAGGTGGGAAAGACCTATTACAGTGGAAGGGAAGATTGGAAAATGAGCAGTGGCCTCATTTTAACCTTACCCTTATAAGTACTGGCTTGAAGAGGAGGAGACTAAATATTGGGGGAAGTGGTAGATAAAAGCAAAACTCTGGTGAGAACTGAAAGGCTGAAATGAGAGAGGAGAAACAGGAGGAAAAATATGATGGAGGGAAATACACAGTAATCATGAATATGAACTCTCCTATAAAAAGATATCAATTATACATGTGAAGTCGTGCAAAACATTTCCAAATTATTCTTTTTTGGGGAAGAAAACAGTCAAAAGCAAAAAAGAACAGCAAAAAATATACTTCAATATGCATTGAGTTCATTGGTTCTCTTTATGGAGGTGGATAGCATTTTTCATCATGGATCCTTTTTCAATTATCTGGGATCCTTGTATTGACCAGAGTAGCTAAATTTTCCAAAATTGACTATCACTGCAATATTGTTGTTATTGCATTCGATATTCTACTAATTCTGCTGGGTAGAGTTCAGGCAACGTCCTGTCTTCTCCCTACCTTCCTGGTTCCTGCAGCCCCTCCCTTATTTTTTTTTCTTCAAATAATTTATATAGGATTGAATTGTTTCTTACATGTTTGACAGAATTCACTTGTGAATCCATGTGTCCCTGAGAATTTTTTTAAGCTGCTCATTGATGACTTATTCAATTTTTTTTAAGATAGGGCTATTTAACTTTTCTATTTTCTTTTTTGTTAATCTGGACAGTTTATATTTTTGTAAATATTCATCCATTCCACTTCTGTTGTCAGTTTTACTGACATAGTTGAACAAAATAACTCCTAATAATTACTTTAATTTTGTCTTCTTTCATGGTGCTTTCAGCTGTTCAGTTTTGATTCTAGTAATTTGTTTTTCCTCTTTTAAAAATAGTATGAATCAGTGGTTAATTGTTTATTTTTTCATAAACCAGCTTCTAGTTTTATTTATTAGTTCATTTGTTTCAGTTTTATAAATCTTTCCTTTGATTTTCAGAATTTTCTAATTGGTGTTTATTTAATTGAGGAATTTTTACTTGTTGTTTTTCTGTTTTTCAGTTGCATGCCCAGTTCGTTGATCTGCTCTTTCTCTCTTCTATTGATGTATGCATTTAATGGTATAAATTTCCCCATAAGTACTATTTTGGCTGCATCCTCCAAATTTTGAAATGTTGACTCATTGTTGTCATTCTCTTTCATGAAATGATTGATTGTTTCTATCATTTGGATCTCTAATTCACTCATTCTTTAAGATTAGATACTTTAATTTTCAATTAGCTTTTCATCTCTGCTTCCATGGCTCTTTATTAAATGTTCTTTGTTGCTTTAGGGTCTGAAAAGGATGATATATATATGTATATGTGTGTACATATGTGTGTACATACACACATATACTTACATCTGTATCCATATATATGTATACACACATGCACACACACACACATATATATATATATGCACATACACTTATACCTATTTGTCTTTAGTTGTGAGGCTATTTTATAGTCTATACTTGGTCAGTTTTTGTGAAGGTATACAGGTGAGAAAAAGATATGCGTTTTTCTATCTCTATTCACTTTTCTCCAGAGGTCAATCATGTTTAACTTTTCAAAAATTCTATCCATCTCCTTGATTTCTTTCTTATTTATTTTATGGTAAGATATATATAGCTCTGAGAGGGGGAAAGTTGAGGTTCCCTGCTAGTATAGTTTTACTGACTATTTCCTCCCATAGTTTATTTAACTTTTCCTTTGAGAATTTCAATGTTATGCCATTTGGTACATACATGTTTAGTTCTGATATTACTAAATGCTTATTAAGTAAGTGCTTCTTATTCTTTTCTTTCCTTCCTTCCTTCATTCCTTCCTGCCTGGCCATTATATCACCAAGGCAATATTCACAGCACCGAGGACAACTATAAATATGCTAGTGTAGTTCTGAATCATAAAATATAACAGACTATATAGAAGGCAGAATAAAAACATTTATTCAGAGACCAGAAAGCCAAAGCCAAATCCCATCATAACAACAAAGAAATCCACCATAGTAACTAAGAAGTGTATACACTTTATCAAGTCTTCCCACAAAGAAACACAATTCTAGTTGTCTGCTTCCTCTGTCCTTCCCCACTTGGACTAGTCTGATCAACTGCCTCTCAGCTCTGCTCCACCATTACTGCTTCATCCTTTCAGCAAGCTCCTCCCACCACATGTAACTTAAGCTTCTATGTGATTTAAGTAGGTCATATGGGTCTATTAATGGGTGGAAAATATCTTCAAATAAGCCAAAAATATGTTAACAATACAGCCATGAGTCGACCTTCAGTTGAAAACTTTCATATATATTGTCTTCCCCTTAGAATGTGAGCTCCTTGAGTACAAGGACCACCTTTTTTAATTGTATCCCTGGTGCTTAACAGTGTTTTGCACATTTATTCATTCAACAATCCTGTAACATGATTGCTATGAATAAACTGAAGCTAGAAAGGCTCAGTGACTTATTCATTGTGACAAAGCTATTAAATGTCTAAGGTGGGTTTTGAACCTGGCTCATTACAACTTCAAATCCAACACTCTATACAGTATTACAACTTCACTTTGTTACCCTTATGGACTTTTCTCTCAAAGATAAAATATTTTCTTATATGCAAGTACATAAAATGATCATTCTTCATAAAAGTAAATCTTACAGAGGGTATAATGGAATCTTAAGAGGAAGGATAAGTCTTAGACTTGTATAGGAAATATGAAGCTTCCTGAGAGAGGTTTAAAAGAATCCTTAAAATTTATATGATAGAGAAAAAAAGACAGTTGGGGATTTTAGATTTCAATATAATGAATAACAAAAAAGTAGCTGTCATGCAGTAAGGTATGCATAAAACCTCAAACAAGTTCCACACTATGAAGAAGAACTGCTTCTGGATCAATGCACAGTCATTTAGTGGGCCTATCAAGCTGACAGTGAGAGTGCCAGGGCTGATACACATGACTGCCCAAGAAGAGTGTCTCTGGATATCAGCCTTATGCACGTCAACGAAACAAGAGTACAGCAGAATCAAAACAAGCTAACAAACCAGTGGCAAGCTTGTTTCTGCTGCAATAATAGAAGCAAAGGCTAACTGTAATCTCACTGCTTAAAACTCATACCACAGTATCTATGACTTCCAAGTCACTGACCCACAAATGCTGGGGATAGTAAGCATTTGGGTTCTGAGAACTTGGATGTCACTTAAATTATATTTGAGAAAAAAATGTAAATGCACTGGCTATTGTTCTCATTTGTATAGCCATGAAAACCTCTTTTCTTGGCTTGTTTGGTTTAATCTCCTCTATCTGTCAGCTCTAATGAATAGCTTGTAATGGTGTTTGGTGAGACATGAACCATTTCATGGGTTGAGGTACCACATTGCAAACAAAGATTTATGTTCGAACCATGATGCAAATGATGTAATAAAAGAAAGGTATTATTGAAACAGAATGTGGGACCAGTCAAGTACCAATATAGAAGGATAACTCATACCCCATTGGTATCCTTGAAAAGTCAAGAAAACATGAAGAAGGTCTCAAGCATGGTGGGTTGACAAAAAATTTGCATAGGATAATGGGCAGGCATGGCTGGGTTGTGATTTGCTTTAGTAGAGGGAAACACTACATTAATGAAATCATGAGTTCATTTGAGTTTTGGAGTAATCATAACAGTTATCATAAAGAAAATATTCTGTAAATTCATACAGTAAGAATGAAGTGTTTAGAAAGGTTTCAATTGGCCCCAGTGGCAATTTTGATAAGTGAGAGATTCTATAATTTTAGTGATTTACAATATAATTGCTAACGGTTACTCTGCTGAAATACTTTACTTAATGAAGATAAAATATCATTATGTATCTGGACTTGGAAATATTATTAGGTGATAATGAACAATGATTTAAAGAAAATTTTCATTTCAAAGGAGGTGATCTCACATAGATGGAAGCAAATTAAAGGCTTCACAATAACATGTCTATATAAATTATAGTGTGGCATGATGTAGAGGACAATGGTCTTGGAATCGGAAGAAATGGTTCAAATTCTAGTTCTAATAATCATTAAGTATTTGCCTGAGGGAAGTCATTTAACTCCTCCGAGCCTTAGGTTCCTCATCAAAGAATGGGTGGAGCAACAGTTTCATTATCTTTATCATGATGATATGAAGAAAGCATTTTTTTAAAAATGGTCATAAAATAACTGTCATTAATGTATCCCAAGTCAAAGTCACATTCACACTGTTGAGTCAGATCCCCTAGAGTAAAAGTTTGTCTCCCCTCAGGGAGGTGGAGTATCTGATGGGTCAAGTTGATTTTTTTTTCTAATAATAGTGACTTCATCCCTCATTCCAATTTCTTTTCCCCCAGTAGCAATCTTCTGTCATAGTATTTCTCTATATCATCCCATATCATTTAACCCACCAACATTAATTAGGTTTTGCAGGGGAATATTTGCTAATATGATATAGCAAGAACAAAATTACAAATATTTCCCCAGGCACTAGGAAAAAAACCAAACCTCTTCTCTACACCTCACATCCTGGAAAGTTCAAACTTTAAGCAATTTCTCCACAGCATTTTCCTCACCAAATTCACTTCTGAGTTTTGCCTATCAGTGGGCAAGTAGATACCACAGCTACCACTGAGTTACCACTGGATCCCATTCTTTGGGACTATGCTGATGTCTGTTAGAAGCAAATTCTGGTTCAAGTCCTCTTCGCTGGATTTATGGTGACTAACTCTCCATAAATTTTGTAGCTCACAAGGTTATAACTTGACCTGGAGTCAAGAAGACCTCAGCGGATTTATTAGCTATGTGACCCTAGTTAGGTCACAGCATCTGTCTGCCTCAGATTTTCTCATTGTAAAATTGGGATAATTGTAGCACCTATTCCCCCAGAATTGTTGAGAAAGTGAAAGGAAATAGTATTTGAAAAGTGTTTTCCAAACTTAAAATGTTTTATAAATGCTATCTTGATAGTAATGATTGCATAAGATTGTGAACCCATTAGATAGATTGTGAGGGCAGGCACTTTCTTTTGTCTCTTTTTGTATTATCAGAACTTAGCATGGTGCCTAAAATATAGTAAGCACTTAATACATGTTGATCTTTTGATGGTGACAATGATATTTTCAGTACCACCTCTCTTGAAAGCAGAAAAAAAAAAACTGAAAGAGGGTGAGAATTAAAGTCCATAATCACAGACCTCTCATAAACCATGAGTGGAGAAAATGTGAGATTTCATTCTGTCTATAATTATATAGTATGGCTATGTCATGTCAACCAGATTTTTGAGAATGAGAAAATGTCGTGGTCATTTAGTATGTTGTGTTAAGTATTCTCAGTTCCAGTTCAGAAGTCAATCAAATGGTTCCTCTTCACAAGGTAGAGGGACCAGAAAGAGAGTACTCAGGCATGCTCCCAATTAGAGAGCCCTTCGAAAGCATATCATTACACTTTCTAGAATTGGCCTCTGTTCACTCTTCTACATGGTCTGGCAGTAGCACAGCCTGTTGAAAATGCTATAAAGAAAAAGATGGGCTCCATTGACTAGTCCCTCATTATATTAAAAATAATAGTGCTAACTTTAGTAAGAATAAGCTCTTATATAACAGAAGTAGCAAATCAAGTGACCTAACTTCTCTGTCTCTTAGTTTCTTTATGAAGGATAGTTGATACCTAAGACTTATCTTAAGTCTAATATTTTATTAATAACTTGATTTTAAATCACTTTGTAAAAGAATTTAAATGTAAAATTCCATAGAACCTTAGATCAGAGAATATTATGACTAGAAAAGACCATAGATTGATGGGCTCACCAGTGCAAGTTGCAATCCAGCCCTGATTTAGCTAAGTTTTAGGGAATTACATGAGCCATATAAAAGTTTAATAAGCTGCTCAAGGTGACACAGCTAATCAGTGCCAGAAGCAAGATTTGAATTCATATCATTATGACTTCAAACTTAGCACTCAATCAATTATAAATCTTATCCCCTTTTCATTTTTTTTATATATATGGAATATCTATGTAAACAACTTGTCCAAAGTCACACAATGAATAAGTAGAAGAGCTGGCACTATTTAGAACTTAGGTATCTTGACACTAAGTCCCCAACTGTCTCATCACTGACTGGTCAAAAGATTTCCTGTGGGCCATAATAAATCATGCATAATACATGTCTGTTGAGCCTTGTAAGCAATCCCTTATTGTCATTCAACTTTTTTCCTGATTAACTAAGCCAAATGTAAAAGATTACTGATGAAGATAAATACTAAATTACTTATTTTGTTTTGGATCTAATTCAGGCATATAGTTAATCATCACACACACACACACACACACACACACACACACACCTATTCTGGTACTGTCTCTATCTTTTACAACCTGGATGTGTCCAGATGGAGAAAGTTATTATTTTTAATCAGAGATAAAGTGTAGGTACATGTAGCCAAAGGCCCATCACTAAAGCTCAGGGGTAACATAGACCAGATTCATCTTTGAGGCTTTTCAAAAATAACTACATGCCTTATTTTGTTTTATTCAAGGATTCCCCTGACACTTCAGAATTTGACCCTCATTTTCCATATAAGCATTCAAACTAATAAGACATTGTATATAAAAGAGTTTTAATTGGTTCAGTAAAACAACAGAGAAATAATCATGCCTAAGTCCACAAATAGTACAGAAAATTGTTCTATCCTCCTGTTAGGACAAGGGAGTCGCTGCAAAAGCAAGTTCATTCTTTGTTGAAAATTTCACTTTGTCCAGGAAAATTCACTCAGGTGAAAGACTTACCTAACCCACTGGAAAACAAAACAAAACAAAAAGAAAACACTCCTACCTCACCTCCCAACCAAGTAAATAGGAAACATATGTCCATTAGACATACATCTTATTGTATCCCATTTCTTATTTTTGTTTTCTTTTGATATGAGTGAATAATTTTAAAGTGTTGTTTTCTTTAAACAATTTTGGAGGAATAAGCGTAGGTTTAGATTTTTGTCAAAGTGATGAATTTACACTCAAAGAAAATTTGAGTGAGTACTAATGAAATCATATTCTAATATTCTAATAAATCTATATTCTAATAGCATGATTTATCTAAAATTTAACTCTAATGTATCAGATAAACAAATTTGATTGAAATCAGAATCTGGTATGTAAAATTCTTTAAAAGAGATAAGTACCATGTAAGATAACAACAGATAAATATCATGTAAGATAATGATCAGACCAGGCCTGAAGTTTTCTGATTCACTTGGGATCATGCTAATGATTCATGGTTGGTGGTAATGGTATTTCTTAGTTTTCATGATACTTTTTATTCGTTTTGGAATGAATAGGTTAGTTGCTTTGAATTTGCCGATGTTCAGAGAGACAGCCATTAGTTATGTTATACCCTGTCAAATAAGTGGTGATCTGGCAATTACATAATGAATATAATCTCTTTGAACAACCAAACTGAATAATTCAAATTTTAAAGATCAACTTTGGGGGCTGAATCAAATTGTTTATCTGCCTCTGCTGATAGCAATTACTAAAATTTTACTTCACTGGATTTTGAGCAGATTCAATATTTGAAAACATTTTCATAAAGTTATTTTACTTTTGGAAATCCAAGATGAAAAATACCAGAAATAAAATAGGTAGTGGAAAATGTGCTGAGTTTAGAAAAAGAACATCAAGGGTTCAACCCTAGATTTATTATTTACTAGATGTGTGACCTTCTGCAAATGACTAAAACTCTCTGGTTTATGACTAACCCTTAACTGTAAAATGAAGCAGTAGAGCTATACTGACCCTATATAGAATGGCATTAGAAAGGTCATTGGCATTCATGAAAATGATGGGAATGGGAAAGAAAAAAATTGTAATGTCACTCAGTATTTTAGAAGGCAGCAAATAAGAAGTGGCAAGAAGAGTTAGAAGATAGATACAATGAGTTTAAATTGATTGGAGACTAGTGAATGTTCATTATTGATCATTAGTGCCAACATCTTTATCATTTATATTTCATTCTTTCTACTAGAAAAAAAATACGTGTATAGCTTCAGTGTGACAGAGATGAACAACCTACCTTAGAAATTTAAAAGAGAATCTGACCAAATTTTGGAGGGGCAAAATCCAATAGGAGACAGATTGTGGCAGATTCACAGCCCTGGACAGACAGGAAGGTCAATGGTTCTGTTCCAAAGGGGTGGAACACTTTGGAACACAGCACAGTTTAGCAGTAAGACCCAGGAAGCCTGAGGCAGTGGATTGCACTGCAAAATCTCAGGCATATCAACTCAGGACAGGAGGCCAGTGGAACTGAGTGAGTGAGAGCCATGGAGCCCCAGTTATCTGCAGGGCCTGCTCCTGAAACTATCAACCCACAGATTAAATGTGTGTAAATCATCTACTTATATGTTCTTTTGCTTCTAGCTGAGAGAAGCAGAGGTCACATCACACAAAGTCTCATCATCATGAGTAAGAAGCAAAGCAGGAAAAAAAGGCTATATAATCTTTCTGTAGGGACAAGGACAAAAACACAGATACTCAAGAGTCAGTATTGAGACTGTACTCCCATCAGAAACTCCAGAAGGGACGATGAACTAGTGGCAAGCACAAAAAGCATTCCTGGAAGAGTTGAAGAAGGATTTTAAAGACCAAATTAGAGAAATAGAAGAAAAACTGGCCAATGATTTTAAAAGTATGAAAAAAGAATTCACTGAAGAGAATAGCTCCTTAAAAATGAAAACTGGACAAATGGAAAAGGAAGTAGAAAAACTAACTGGAGAAAATAATTCCTTAAAAAGAATAATTGAACAGATAGAAAAGGAGATGAAAAAGTTACCTTCAGAAAACAATATGATAAAAATTAGAGTTGGGCAAGTAGAAGCAAATGATTCTATGAGACATCAAGAATCAGCCAAGCAAAATTTCAAGAATGAAAAGATTGAAGAAAATGTAAAATATCTAAGTGGAAAAACAACTGACCTGAAGGATAGATCCAGGAGGGAAAATCTAAGAATTATTGGCTTACCAGAAAGCCACGATGATAAAAAGAGCCTGGAAAATATCTTGCAAGAAATCATCAAGGAAAACTGTCCAGAAGTCATAGATCCAGAGGGCAGAATAGTCATCAAAAGAATTTACCACTCACCTCCTGAAAAGGATCCCAAACTAAAAACATCAAGGAATGTCATTGCCAAATTACAGAACTGTCAAGCAAAAGAGAAAATAATACAGGCAGCCAGAAAGAACCCATTCAAATATGGAGGAGCTGCAGTCAGAATCACACAGCTCCTTGCAGCTTCTGCATTAAAAGATCGAAGAATTGGAATGTGATATTCTGTGAGGCAAAGGAGCTGGGACTACAACCAAGAATCAATTATCCAGCAGAGTTGAACATGATATTTCAGGCATAGAGATGGACATTCAATGAAATAAGGAGTTTCCAGACTGTCCTGATGAAAACATCAGAACTCAATAGAAAATTCAATCTTCTAACACAGGTCTCAAAAGAGGCATAAAAAGGTAAATGGGAAAAAAACAAACAAACAAACAAACATGTCAATCAATATGCACAAACTATTTAAATCCCTATAAGTGAAGATGACACTTGTTAATCATGAAAATTGTATACTGATTTATTTATTTATTTTAAATATAAATTTATATATTTAACTTTTTACATTCATTTTCACAAAATTTTGGGTTCCTAATTTTCTCCTCATTTATCCCCTCCCCTCACCCCAATACACCGAGCATTCTAATTTCCCCTATCACCAATCTGCTCTCTCTTCTATCATCCCTCCCTTCTCTTGTCCCCATCTTCTCTTTTGTCCTGTAGGGCAAGATGACTTTCTATTCCCCAGTAACTGTACCTCTTATTTCCTAGTAGCAAGAACAATACACAACAGTTGTTTCTAAAACTTTGAGTTCCAAATTCTCCCCATCCTTCCCTCCCTACCCCTTCCCTTTGGGAAGGCAGGCAATTCAATATAGACCATATCTGTGTAGTTTTGCAAATGACTTTGATAACAGTCGTGTTGTGTAAGATTAACTGGATTTCCCTCCATCCTATTCTGCCCCCCATTGTTTCTATTCTGTCTTTTGATCCTGTCCCTCCCAAAGTGTTGACTTCAAATTGCTCCCTTCTCCCATTGCCCTCCCTTCCATCATCCCTTCCTCCTGCTTATCTCCTTCTCCCCCACTTTCCTGTACTGTAAGATAGGTTTTCATACCAAAATGAGTGTGCATTTTACTCCTTCATTTAGTCGAATGTGATGAGGGTAAACTTCATGTTTTTTTCTCAGCTCTCCTCTTTTTCCCTCCACTAAAAAGTTTCCTGCTTGCCTCTTGAATGAGATATAATTAACCCCATTCCATTTCTCCCTCTCTCCTCCCACTCCCTTTCTCTCCCACCATTTACCTTAATTTCTTTTAAGATATGGTCCCATCCTATTCAATTCACTCTGTGCTCTGTCTCTGTGTGTGTGTGCATGTGTGTATGTGTGTGTGTGCACACATGTACGTGTGTGTGTGTGTGTGTGTACGTCTGTGTGATCCCACCAACTACCCATATATTGAAACGTTTTAAGAGTTACAAATATTGTCTTTCCATGTAGGAATGTAAACAGTTCACTTTTGGTAAGTCCCTTATGACTTCTCTTTGCTGTTTACTTTTTCATGCTTCTTCTCATTCTTGTGTTTGAAAGTCAAATTTTCTTTTCAGCTCTGGTCTTTTCATCAAGAATGCTTGAAAGTCCTCTGTTTCATTGAAAGACCATATTTTCCCCTGAAGTATTATACTCAGTTTTGCTGGGTAGGTGATTCTTGGTTTGAGTCCTAGGTACTTTGACTTCTGGAATATCCTATTCCACACCTTTTGATCCCTTAATGTAGAAGCTGCTAGATCTTATGTTATCCTGATTGTATTTCCACAATACTGGAATTGTTTCTTTCTAGCTGCTTGCAAGATTTTCTCCTTGAGCTGGGAGTTCTGTAATTTGGCCACAATGTTCCTAGGAGTTTCTCTTTTTGGATCTCTTTCAGGTGGTGATTGATGGATTCCTTGAATACTTATTTTGCCCTCTGGTTCTAGAATTTCAGGGCAGTTTTCCTTGATAATATCATAAAAGATGATGTCTAGGCTCTTTTTTTGGTCATGGCTTTCAGGTAGTCCCATAATTTTTAAATTGCCTCTCCTGGATCTATTTTCCAAGTCAGTTGTTTTTCCCATGAGATATTTCACATTCTCTTCCATTTTTTCATTCTTTTGGTTTTGTTTTATGATTTCTTGGTTTCTCAGAAAGTCATTAGACTCCATCTGTTCCATTCTAATCTTGAGAGAACTATTTTCTTCAGTGAGCTTTTGAACCTCTTTTTCCATTTGGCTAATTTTGCTTTTGAAAGCATTCTTCTCCTCATTGGCTTTTTGAACCTCTTTTGCCAATTGAGTGAGCCTATTTTTCAAGGTGTTACTTTTCTTCAGCATTTTTTTGGGTCTCCTTTACCAAGCTACTGACCCATTTTTCATGCTTTTCTTGCATCTCTCTCATTTCTCTTCCCAGTTTTTCCTCCATCTGTCTAACTTGATTCTCAAAATCCTTTTTGAGCTCTTCCATGGCCTGAGCCCACTGGACATCCACCTCAGATGTCTGGGATAGAGAGGCCCCGACCTCCACATCTTTCCCTGATGGCAAGCATTTACTTGACTTCTGAGATTCCTGTCCACCCCTGCCTAGATCTGCCCAGCTAGTGCTTGGGGTCTGAGATTCAAATGCTGCTCCCCAGCCTCAGGGCTTTCCGTGGCGGGCATGGCTGCTATTCAATGTGAGCTTAAGTTCTGGTGCTTGGGTGGGGGCAGGGCCACCTCCCAGGCTCAGTCCCCTCAGGGGGTTTATGTAGAGACCTTTGGTAATGGAGTTCCTGTCTGCTTGGGGAGTCCCCGGCCCCACCACTGCCTCTGCTGCTGTGTCCCGAGGGGGCCAGAGACACCCTGCTCCCTTCTTGGCCAGCCCAGACGTCTCTCTCACTGACCTGTAGTGCCTGTGGGTGGAGGGACCTTTGCGGCCACCAGAGATTTTGTCCCTGAAGCCTGCTCAGGTCTCTCCTCTGGGGCCTCGTGCCCAGGGCAGCGCAGGGGTGGGCTCTGCGTATGGAGTGCAATGGATCCCTGGGGACGGATTTCCAGGGCTCTCTGAAATGGAAATCTTTTCCGCTGTGTTTCTGCATGGCTTCCACTGCTCCAGAATTTGTGGGGAGTTCTTTTTACAGGAAATTTATGGGCTGTGGATTCGGAGCTAGCATATGTGAGTCTTTCTACTCCGCCATCTTGGCTCCTTCCCCCTGAAAATTGTATATTTATTATGAAATATAAAAGAAATATACATAGTTGGAGGGAGCTGGTATAAAGTAAGTGATGTCCTGATAACAATATGATTTAAGGGTGGAAGTGATTGTAATAGGAGACATGAAAAGGCAGAGGCACAAAATGGTAAACTGCACCACAGGAAGAGGCACAAAATTATATTACACTAGAGAGAAAGAGGGGGAG
Organism: Bettongia penicillata ogilbyi; assembly: GCA_023548195.1. NCBI lineage: Eukaryota > Metazoa > Chordata > Mammalia > Diprotodontia > Potoroidae > Bettongia > Bettongia penicillata. The sequence continues at coordinate 3,587,553 of JAJHZJ010000266.1, forward strand.
GGAGATGAGCATTGTTTAAGAGGTACTCTCATCTGATTTGGTTAAGGAGGGAACAACAAACTTAACTGAGTATATAAATCTAACTAGCTCTATAGGCAGTAGTAGAGGAAGGGGCAAAGGCGGGAGGGGAGGCTAAAAGGGAGGAAAGAAGTAATAAGGGTAAAGGGGAGTAAAAGGGAGGGGGCCTGAAAGGAGGGAAGATTGAGGGAGATGATGGTCAAAAATTAAAACTCCGTTGTGGAGGGGAAGGGATAAAGGAAAATTAAAAGCACAAATAGTGGAAAAGAGGATGGAGGGAAAAACACAGATAGTAATCATAACTGTGAATGTGAATGGGATGAACTCTCCCATAAAACAGAGATACTCCCATAAAACAGAGATGAATAGCATGATGAACTAAAAACCATAGTTCAATAATACATTGTTTACAAGAAACATATATGAAATACGGGGATACATACAGGCTAAAGGTGAAATGTTGGAGGAGAATACATTGTTCTTCATCAGATGTAGAAAGAGCAGGGATAGCAATCCTAATCTCAAACAAAGCAAAAGGAGAAATACATCTAATCAAAGAGATAAGACAGGAAACTATATCTTGTTAAAAGGCACCATAGGCAACAAAGCCATATCATTACTAAACATATATGCTCCAAGTGGTATAGCATCCAGATTCTTAGAGGGGAAGTTAAGGGAGTTACAGGAAGAAATACACAGTAAAACTATACGAGTGGGGGACCTCAGTCTTCCCTTCTCTGAACTTGATAAGTCTAACCTCAAATAAACAAGAAAGAAGTTAAGGAGGTGAATAGAACTCTGGATAAGGTAGATATAATGGATCTCTGGAGAAAATTGAATGGGGATAGAAAGGAATATACCTATTTATCAGCAGCACATGGCACATATACAAAAATTGGCAATATACTAGGGCATAAAAATCTCATAATCCATTGCAGAAAGGCATAGATACTCAATGCATTCTTTTCAGATCTTAATGCAATAAAAATTATGTTTAGTAAAAGGTCATGCAAAGATAGACTAAAAATTAATTGGAAACTAAAGAATCTAATCCTAAAGAAGGAGTGGGTTAAACAAAAAATCACAGAAACAATCAACAACTACATTCAAGGCAATTACAATAATGAGGCAACCTACCAATTCTTATGGGATACAGCAAAAACAGGTCTTAGGGGATGCTTTATATCTTTGAATGCCTACATAAATAAAATAAAGAAAGAGGAAATCAATGAACTGGGCATTAAAGCTTGAAAAAGAACAAATTGAAAATCCCCATGTAAATACCAAATTAGAAATACCAAAAACCAAAGGAGAGATTAATAAAATTGAAATTAAGAAAACTTTTGAACTAATAAATAAAACTAAGAGTTGGTTGTATGAAAAACTAATAAAATTGATAAACATTTGGTCAATTTGATTATAAAAAGAAAAGAAGAAAACCAAATTATCAATATCAAAAATGAAAAGGGGGAACTCACCTCCAATGAGGAGGAAATTAAAACAATAATTAGAAATTTATTTGCTCAACTGTATGTCCATAAATTCGACAATCCAAATGAGATGGATGATTATTTTAAAAAACTATAAATTGCCCAGATTAACAGAAGAGGAAATTGAATACTTAAATAACCCCATCTCAGAAAAAGAAATTGAACAAGCCATTAATGAATTCCCTAGGAAAAGGTCTCCAGGGCTGGATGGATTCACAAGTGAATTCTATCAAACATTTAAAGAAGAGTTAATTCCAATACTATATAGATTATTTGGCAAAATTGAAGAAGTAGTCCTCCCAAATTCTTTTTATTATACAAATATGGTTTTCATAGCTAAACCAGGAAGAGACAAAACAGAGAAAGAAAGTTATAGACCAATTTCTCTAATGAATATAGATGCAAAAATTTTAAATAAGATTTTAGCAAAAAGAATACAGCAAATTTTCACGAGAATAATACATTATGATCTGATAGGATGTATACAAGGAGTGCAGGACTGGTTCAATATTAGAAAATTAATAGAATTATTGATCATATCAACAATAAACCTAGCAGAAACTACATAATTATCTCAATAGATGCAGAAAAAGCTTTGGACAAAACGCAACACCCATTCCTTTTGAAAACACTGGAGAGCACAGGAACAAATCGAACTTTTCATAAAATAATAAGCATTATCTACCTAAAACCTTCAGAAAGCAGTATATGTAATAGAGATAAGCTAGATGCATTTCCAATAAGATCAGGGGTGACAAAAGGATGTCCATTATCACCACTATTATTCAATATGGTACTAGAAATATTAACTGTAGCAACGAGAAGGAAAAGAAATTGAAGGAATTAGAATAAGCAAGGAAGAAACTACATTATCACTCTTTTAAGATGATTTGATGATATACTTAGAGAATCCCAGAGATTCAACTAAAAAGCTAATTTAAATAATAAACAACTTTGACAAAGTTGCGGGTTACAGAATAAACCCACACAAATTTTCTGCATTTCTATATATTACTAACAAAGCCCAACAGAAAGAGACAGAAAGAGAAATCCCATTTTAAGGTAGAGTGGACACTTTAAAACACTTGGGGTCTATGTGCCCAAACAAATCCAGTGACTATATAACACAATTAGGAAACTTTTGGCACAAATAAAGTCATATTTAAGTAAGTTGGAACACATCATTTGGTCACGGGTAGGCTGAGTCAATATAAGAATAAGGAAAATTCTACCTAAATTAATTTATTTAGTGTCATAACAATCAAAATATCAGATAACTATTTTCTAGAGTGAGAAAAAATAATATCACAATTCATCTGGAAGAACAAAATGTCCAGAATAGTAAGGAAACTAATGAAAAGAAATACTTGAGAAGGTGGGCTAGCTCTACCATATCTCAAATTTATTATAAGGCAGCAGTTATGAAAACCACTTGTTACTGGCTAAGAAACAGAAGTGTAGAAGAGTAGAAGAGGTTAGGTACTCAAGATACAGTAGTCAATGACTATAGCAATCTGCTGTTTGATAAATCCAAGGATCCCAGCTTCTAAGATAAGAACTCACTATTTGACAAAAATGCTGGCAAAACTGGATAACAGTATGGCAGAAATATGGCATAGAACAATGCCTGACACTATCCACAAGAATACGGTACAAATGAACACATGATCTATTTATAAAAATTGATACTATAAACAAATTAGTGGAGCAAGCAATAGTGTATTTATCAGATTTATGGAGAAGGGAAGATTTTTTGACTAAATAAGAGATGACTAGCATTATGAAGTGCAAAATGGGTAATTTTGATTACATTAAACTGAAAAGTTTTTCACAACCAAACCCAATGCAACTAAGATTGAGAGGGAAGCAGAAAACTGGGAAAATTTTTTGGCAACTTGTGTCTCTGATAAAGACCTCATTTTTAAAATATATAGAGAATTTATTCAGATATACAAGAATACAAATCATTCCCCAATTGATACATGGTCAAAGGATATGAATAGGCAGCTTTCAGAGGAAGAAATTAAAGGTATAATCATATGAAAAAATGCTTTAAATCACTATTGATGAGAGATGCAAAGCAAACCAACTCTGAGCTACCACATCATACCTGCCAGATTGACCAGCATGACAAAACAGGTAGATGATAAATGTTGTAGAAGATGTGGGAGATTTGGAACACTAATTCATTGTTGGTGGAGATGTGTGTGAGCTGTTTCAACCATTCTGGAGAGCAATTTGGAGCTGTGCTCAAAGGGCTACAAAAATGTCCATACACTTTGACCCAACAATACTGCTTCTAGGATTGTATCCCCAAGAGATCACAAAAATGGGAAAGGGTCCCACATGTACATAAATATTTATAGCTGCTCTCTTTGTGGTGACCCCAAACTGGAAGTCAAGGCGATGCCTATCAATTGGGGAATGACTGAATAAACTGTGCTATATGAATGTAGTGGAATACTATTGTGCTATAAGAAATGATGAACAGAAAGACTTCAGAGAGTCCTGGAGAGACTTATATGAACTGATGCTGAGTAAGAGGAGCAGAACTAAGAGAAATTTGTATACAGCAACAACCATAGTGTGTGAGGAATTTATCTTGTAGACTTCATTGCAATGCAAGGGCTTAAATAATTCCCAATGTTGTCTTAAGGCAAAATGCCTTCCACATCCAAGGAATAAACTATAGAATTTTATCACAGAATGGAGGAGATCATTTTCTTTTGTATTATGTATTGGTTTGTTTTATGATTTCTCCCATTCATTTTAATTCTTCTATGCAACATTACTAAGGTAAAACTGTATTTAATAGTCATGTATGTGTAGATCCTATATAAAATTGTATGCAGTCTCAGGAAGGGAGGGGGAGATAAAGGGAAGGGGGGAGGGAGGGGAAATTATGTGATATATGGAAATGATTGTTGAACACTGAAAACAAATGTAATAATAATAGAAAAAAGAAATTTAAGCAATGTAGGTGGCCCATTCATATATTTAAGGCTTGAATGTAGTCATTTTACTTTCTTTGTCTTTGACAGTTATTCAATAATTATTCTATTCCATGCTTGGCTTTACCTTCGTAGACCTGATTTCTTGCAATGCATTTAGGCATTTACATCTTATGTGCACTTATTCAAAGAGAGAGAATCTCTTTCATTATGAAGACTTTAATACTACAGTGAAACTGGTTTGATCAGTATGTGAGCCAAATGGTGAATGAAGTCTAATAAAAGTAAATCCACTGTTCTCCCTATGCACACTTTTGCCTTGATATTACTATCCAAATATGTGTTAATTTTATTTATAGGATCCTACCTAGTTCTTCATAGAATTTCTTTTCCTTCCCATCCTCTGCAAAAAGTGTTGGCAGTAGGCTGCAATTACTGGTTATCACAAATATTTATCAAAAGTACTAAAATATGAGATGATCAGTGCTCTGGGAAATTGTTTTTTTTTTTGCCTTTGTATACATGATGAAAAGTAATTCCTCCAAAAATTTCATTTTGCATGTCCAAGGAGAATTGGAAAACATCTTTTCATCTAGATGCAACTACTTTGGTCTTTTAGGAGTTGCATGCCATTTTGGTATCACAGATAGGGAAAAGAACTTGAAATTTAGAAGAACTAGGTTTAAAATGGTTGATTCATTCTTTGGCCAGTCTGCTGGTACGATGATACTCTTTCTACTTAGTTGGGTGGTTTTCAGGGGAAAAAAGGCATAGTCTTAAAAGCTGGTTAAATACATGGCTAAGAATGCTTCAGAGTTTAGGCTGTTTTCAAAGACACCACTAAATCACCACATCTGTTCTATCCTTTCACTTGCATCAAGTCACATTTTCCCAATGAATTTAATTAACTTTAAGAACAAACCAAATTAGTTTAAAATGCAATTAACATGCAAGACTCTAAATTGTAATTAAAACTGCATACTGTTGGTATAAATTTTTCAAAATATTTAAAGAAGGCACATTGCAAAATGAAACGCATATTTCATGGGATGGTGATTAATGAAACCAAAATCATTCAAAGTGTGGATCTTAAAAATTATTTCATTGTTTTTCATTCTAGCCATAATGATTTAGAATTTTATGTCAGACAACAGTAGCTGCTCATGAAGTTACCCATTAAAGTGAAATTCAAGGACTGATAAATTTTTTTAAAATAATGGCATAGCCTATTGAATAATAAAGAGTGAGATGCAAATTGGTATAGTGAATGGAAAAAACATCCTCACAGTTTAAGTGTTGAGATCTGAATTTGAATCTCTGCTTTAACATTTGCCTCTGTGACCCTGGGGAATCACTTAGCCTCTCTGGGTCTCAGTTCTTCTTCTGTAAAATGTGGATACTGAACTAGATGACCTCTAAGGTCCATTGCATTTCTAAACCTCTGTTTCTCTGATCTAAAATTGTTAAGAGTCTTTGGACTGCTTTAAAAGGGAATCTAGTGGTTTACCTATGGCATCATTTCTAATAGTAGAACTTATTATAAATAATTAACATGGTAAAATCTTAAAATGTATTTTCCCCATAACTTCTGAGCTTGTTGTAAAGGAATAGAAGCATCTTTTTCCATATTCATCAATTGGAACTTTAAAAGGTAAACCTTGTATTAGCCAAAATGAACTTATGCTCTGCAAATGCAGGCTTCTTTGAGCATAGGGAAAACCAATTTCTTTAAAAATTATTTATATTTGAGACTACTAGAGAGAGAATGGACTTGTTGAGTCCCTTTCAGCAGTCTGATTCCATGATTAGTAGAATCTTTCTGGGCAATCTGCATAGTTTCTAAGTTGCATTTCGTGAGCTTTATAATAGCTCTATAGTGTCAAAGCCTTTAAAGATCATTTGGATTTTACTCTCAGAAGGGATTTTACAGATCATCCAGTCTAGTCAGTCTAGTCTTCTAATTTTACAAATAAAGAAAAACGAATGAGGTCCAGAGAGGTTGTATGACTTTCCCTAAGTCACAAAGTCAAAGCTGGACTTCCAATTTAGATTTTCTTATTTAAAATCCATTGCTCTTTCCAGTATACTACAGAGCTTTGTGGCATACAGTGAACACTTTTAAAAATATTAAAACAATAAAAAGTTCTTCCTTTTCCTTACTTGAAACTTATCATTTTTCCTAATCTTCTTTAAAAATGGAGAGTTCTTTTTCTAATCTTCATTACCATGCAGTGTTCTAATGCTGAGATATTTCTCAGATGTCTCTTCTCCAGACTAAATAGCATAAAATTTTTAGCAGCCACAAATTCCATTAAAGCAGCATGGTGAAACTAGTTTTAAACTCTCAAATAACCCTTTTGTTCAATTTGCTCTTCAAATTCCATTTCAAACTGACTTTAGGTTTTAAAATTGTTTAGACATTTCTTAGAATCACTAATTTGGAGGTGCAAGGGACACCAGAAGTAATTGAGTTCAATCTTCTCAATTCGTGGAAGGGAAAACTTAAGTGCAAGGGCATTAAGTGACTCACTCAGGGTCGCAAAGCTGGCTAGTGCATTATTTTAGGAATTGTGCTAACTAAAGTCTCCCTGACTAATTCCAGTGGATTATGCTATGTTGCTACTGTTTAATTAAACAATTTATAAAATATCTAGGTTGGATATTTGCAACTGTTGCTAAATGCAAGATGCTGATATATAAGAAACCCAGCAATTATATATGCATGTGTGTATGCATACTATACACACAGATACATACATACATATGCATATATATTCATTTAAAACTGTCTCTTTTTGTGTTTTGATTCTCAAAACTTAACATGTCTTATAGGCAGTAGGTACTTGATAAATGTTTAATAATCAATTAATTTTATTGCTATAGCCCAGATACTTTGTGAATTATCTTCTTGAGATACACACACACGCATACACTGGTCTTTTACTCTATGGTGACATCACATTTTTGACTGCACACTGATAGCTGTCCTCACTCAACAGATTTGATTCTGAATGCTTACTACCCATTCTTTAAAGAAAATCTAATTTGCACCCCCTCCTTCAGAAAAGTTTTCTCTTTTTTGCATACTTAAAAGAATGTGTCAGGAGCTCCAAAGACATTTCCAAAAGAGTCCTTTTAAAATTATTTTGAGCAAAGGAAGCCATTGTTGAACATTTTGTAGAGTTCTACCAAGTGACAGCAATCACTTGAATGTATAGACAAGTGGGAAAATTTTTCTAACAAAATTTCTTCTCATTACTTTATAGTCACACTATACCTTAGCTCTGCCATCAGTGGCTCAACTAGGTAGCTCTTGGCACAAAGAACTGAAAAAAGGGGAATTGGGAAGAGCTGGGATGGTTTCTAATGAGAGAAGGATCACAGCAGAGAGGAAAGGCCACTGAATTTAGAGTTAGGATAATTATATTTTAATTCTCAGACTCTTAGGACTTCATTTATAAAATGAGAGGCCTGGACTAAGTGACATGAAAGTTCTGAATCCTGTCATTTGACTAAATGCAGTGTTAGAGTGTAGTTTCACAGTGGTTAAATAGAGATTCTGTATTATATTAATATTATTATGGAATATCATTGGGGAAGCTTTGTGTAGGCATAACCTATATGTTTATTTATTTTTTCTTGCTTTTATATCCTATTTTACCAAATACAATGAAAATTTTTAGAAAAGGAATCATGTCTTAGGTCAGACTTAGATCTAAAAGGGAATGCAGGAGTCAAGTAGTCCAACTCCTTACATTTTATAAATGAAGAAACTGTAGCTCATAGGGGTTAAGTTTTTCAAGTTTATACATTTAGTTACTTGGGAAGGGGGGTTGGTTCTTGTAGCACCAGTGCATATTCATAACTCCTCCCATGGCCATTAATATCCCAGCACAATGCTGCACCATGAAATACCACAGAATTTTCACAGGGAAGACAGAATCAAAATATTTATTAAGACACCAGAAAGCCAAATCCATCTGTACACATTAACAATGCAGAAAACAACGCCATCCCCAAGCCTTCCTCCAGCTAGACTTCCCACAAACTAAGTACATTAAACAAATCACACACAAGCTCTTTCACTCACACTAGCCAGCAGCCTGCATCCTTCCTAGCTCTGACTGCTCTCAAGACTAACTTCCTCTCAGCTCTGCTCCAGCTCTCCTCTTCCTATTCTACCCATTCAGCAAACTCCTCCCACCATAAGCTCTATGTGACTTAGACTTCCATGTGACCCAGGCAGGTCACATGGGCCTATTAAGGAATGAGAAAGATCTCCCCATTTAAATTATCATTACAGTTCTAAATTCAGATTCTTTGACTCCAAATTAAGCGCATTATTTGTCCCATAAAACATCATGTTGTTTGTATGTCCCTGACTTAAGTAGCGAGACTCTGTACTTTCCCGTCAATAAGTCAGTAAAAAGTTATTCATTGTCCACTATATACCAGGAACTGTGTGTGATGAGTGTTGGGGAAACAAAGGCAAAAGACAATGCTTGCTCTCAAGATGCTCAAGGCATTAGGCAGGGGTGGAGGGGGTGGGGGGGTGGATAACTTGTAGCTGTTAATGTATCTAGCTTAAAATGACTGGCTCATGCAAGTCATAGAGAGGTATTTGATCTGAGATATGGAAAGCTTTGCTTTACATCTCCAAAGAGAAAAAATAATTTCCAATTTTGTGGAGCATAAGAGGAGGGATTTGGCTAATAGAACAAGCCAGGATTCAAACTGAGCATGTGACTAAGTAATCATTTCTTCCCTCTCCTCTATCACAGAGTTAGAATTGTTTCTATTTACCACACTCTCAAATATTGGTATTATAGGGAAATAATATTCTAGGAGTTCAGAAAAAAGTCGCTTTTCATGGTCCCCATAATGGGAGTAAGTAATAGGTAGTTTACTCTTGTCAGTGTAAGAGGGAATACATTTATTTAAATAAGCAGTAACTAGAATTTGGGGAAGTTACATAAATTAGAGTACATAATAGAATATATGAGAGTAAATGGGCTTGGGTTCAAAATAAAATCTCAGTTCAAGCAAGGATACAGTTATTTTACTGAATGACGGAAAGAGTTTTCTTAACAGTCCATGTGGGTGCTGGGAAGCAAGGGACAGTCAAAGACCTGCTTTTCAAAAGTAGAGGTCTAGGGTTCCCAGTTCGAAAATGTACATCTTTTCTTTCTTTCATTAATTTCCCTCAGAATTACTTTCTTTCTCTCCTCTAATGTTTCTTTGAATCCAAAATCTTTTCTCTACTTTTGTAGGTACATAGCATTGAGGGCTTAGTACTCTCCTTATGTTTGTATAGCACCCAACATTGCAGGGATGTTTTTTGGGGAACTGCCAAATTTCCCTGGGGGAGTCATGGATTTTTGTTTTTAGAGTAAAAATTTTATAAGTACTTATTGATTTTGGCTTGTTACCTTCATGCCTAGGATTTGAGCAGAAAATATTGTGTCTTGCAGTCTTTGCCAGCTTGTCCAAAATTGAGATAGAAAACTATCAGCTAGTTCTTCTCTACATCCAAATATCACTTAATTGGAGAGTGAAAAATACTGAGGTGATTATTTTGAAATCTAAATTGTTTGAACACATAGACATTTCTGGTGAAGTAACAACAGATATACTGGGCATGTTGTATGAATGCTTACATAGTTCAGGATTTCTGATAAGAAGCAAGAGGGCAACACTTCCTGCATGTTGTGAGGCTTTAACTTCCACAGCTCACGGCTGAAAGACTTCTGGAACCATCAAATACATTGTAAACTAGAAGAAATGAAATTAGCCATCTGGTTCAGGGTGCAAAGTAGTCCCATCTTCTAATTCATAGAAAGATAGAATGTCTTAATTTCTCCAACCTCCCTGGCCTCTTGCAAACAGAATGTTTTCATTTTCGTTTCTAGGTTTCATTTTAAGCCACATTTACAGCAGTCTCCACAGAGTTTAAAAAAGCTTACATAAATTTGGAATTTTTTTTCTATGTAGCAGTAAGTACACAAAATTCTCTACACTTTGCTGACTATGGCTTTCCACAGAAAAAGACACCATTATATTTTACTAATGTGCCTCAAATTCTCAAACAGAGCTGTTTATTAAAAATGCAGGTCAATGTATTCAACTATACAAATGTTTACAATTACCTTTCAAGATATAGACAAAATTCCATCTGCTCTATAACAGCCTTACCTACTATTCAAATCCTCATTGATGTCCCCTTCTTCTGAATGCTGGCATTTCTTCCCTATACTACTCATTTTGACACTTAGCAAAACACTGTTCTGCATTGAGCATAGTGCATTGCACATGGAGAGCACTTAAAGAATGTTGAATGAATGAATGAATGAATGGGTGAATGAATGCATTTAACTAAATCATATACATCTATCTTGTCTCTATAACAGGTTTATTAATTCCTTCAGGGGGTTAGAGACCATCTGTTGTATTTCTTTTGTACCTCAATAGGACTCTGCATAGAATAAGTAAGTATGGAGTAAATCCCTATTGAATTGCACAGAATTAAAATTTATAGTAAGTGTCTGGTTTCAGAAGTTAAGGAAGTCACATTAGGGAAATATTATAATTAGGTAAAGATATATAAAACATTTATTAATATATAACTATGGGCCAGGCACTATGCATAGTATATGCAAAGTGTATACTACACCTATAAACATGTTTTATGTTACACAATAAACAAAAATGGACAATAAAAGTTTTCATGCCATTAGTGTGATGGTTAGTGAATATCTAGTAAAATAATCTGATATTACCAATATTTAGCATGGCTTCTTCAAGATCAAGTCATGCTAGACAAACCTCATTTCCTTTTGGACAGAGTTGCTAGACTAGTACATTAGATTAGATTTTATTAGAGTCTTGGATTTTAGTTTATATTATATATTATAATATTAGATTATAAATTTAGTTTATCTAGACTTTTAGCAAAATTTTTTGACTCAGTCTTTCCTGTTTGGGGAGCAATGATAGATAAAAATATAACTAGGTAAAATCAGACCTTGTTGAATGGCTAGATCAAGAGATAGCAAAATTAGTAACTTGAAAGGCGATCTCTCATACAAAATCTGTAGGAATCTTTCCTTTGCTCCATGTTGTTTAGCATTTTTAATGAATGTCTTGGATGAAAGCATATGTGACATACTTATCAAATTTGCACCTGGTCTAAAACATGAAGGAATAGCTTAAATGTCAGGTGAAATATTCAGTATCTATGAAGATAAGAATGTTGAGTCAAAGCTATTAAGTAAAAATTCCCTAAGGATACATGTAAAGGCTCTCACTTTTCTTAACAAATCATCAGTGAGAGTACAAAATGATGGAGACATAGCTTGATAGTGGTTTATCTGAAGAAAAAAGAGACCTAGAGGTTTCAGTGTACACTAGGTTGAACTTATATCAAGTGATCTGGTACATAGACATATAATCTAATGCTATTTTGAACTTTGTTAAAAAGGCACAGAATCTAGGATGACAAAGACAAAAGTCCTGCTGTAGTCTGCTCTGGACAGATAACATCTATAGTACTGTGCTCAGTACTGGGTGCTACATTTTAGGAAGGACATTATCAAGCATCCAGATGAAAGTGGGAAGGATGTTGAATGACCTTGATATTGTGGTTACTTATGGTGTATTGTATGAATACATTATGCTAAGTGCTTGAGATGCAAATTAAAAAAATAAGATCATTCATACATATCACTTATAGGAAGGCAACACTAAATGTTCATTTATGGGACAAATGGAAAGGACTAGAAACCTTCAGGTGCAAGGATGGGCTGATTGGCAAAACACAAGGGTCCTTAGGTAAAGGATAATAGGTAAAAATGGATGGATGGGTGGATGGATGGATGAAATATTTATTAAATAATTTGTGCTAAGAGATGTGGATGCAAAGAGAAAAGTATGGAAGTTCCTACTCTCAAAGAGCTCACATTCTAGAGAAGACAAAGTATAAGAAAAATTTTTATCTGCAAATCAGATGAAAAAAATGTTGTTATATTTAGGGTGTAGTGGTGAAGCAGATATTAATGCATCTTCTTTAATGCAATTTCCACCAAAAATATCAGTTTCTGATGATAAATCTTTTGAAAATGTCAGTGATGTTGGTGTTAAGACTTTTCTCTTTGAGTCTTTAGGAGCTCTGGCTATAGGACCAGTAAGAACAGAATGCATCTCCATGAGGATTGCCTCTCTGAATGATTGTTTTGGGCACTGTGCTGAAACCAGATCTATTCTCAAAGCTCTCATTCAGGGTAGTAGAGATGGTTTTTAATCAGGATCTGGGGGGAAATGGTGTTTAAGATGATGGTGCTGATTTGACTCTCCTAGAACATTCTACTGAGGGTAGCTTGCTGCTTCACCTAGATTCTCTTGCCTGTCCTGTGTATGACAGTTGTTTGACAGTTGGTAGGAATGGTTGGGCCCTTCTCCCCAGAAGTAATTTCCTTAAATGATAAATGTAAGGTCTATCTTAGATGTTGGAGTGGTTGTCTGTAGCATGATGCCTCTCCCAGGAATCCTATGTCTATCTGCCTATTGGTGACAATTGGTTACCAATTTATGCTGGTGATGATAAGGAAGGTGGGGTCAGCTCTTCACAATGCTTTAGTGACAGGGGTACTGGCAGTTGTAGAGGATAGTATCTGGATGATTTTAAGAAAGGGGGACAGCACAAATGATACTGCCTGAAGGTTTTACCAACTATTCAGATGGAACAAATATAAAGATTCACTTCTCATGTAAGTCACATTAAGCAGTCAAGTAGCCTAGATGGGTACTAGGTAGTATGGGAGCCAGGAAAGAGAGTACACAAAGGCAGAGAATAGGGTGCTCAAAATCATAGACAATCTGGACTATGGAAGTGAAGGAGAATCAAAGAGCAAGTAAAATGAGTAAGGGTTCCCAGCTGTCTTTGATTAGTTTTAGAAGAAATATTAGTAAGAGATAGGAATATCAAATATGAAGAGAAAGACTTAGAAGGATTATGATAGTCTACTTCATGTATTCTGTGGAGTAGTATATTCCTGAGATGAAAGTGCATTATATTGCTAAATATGGAAAAACTAGGGTCGAGTATGGAAGTGGTGAAGAGGCGAAGATAGGTTCCCTGTAAGGAATAAATTCATAATATTTGATTTATCCAAAAGTCGAATGGGTTACTTCTGCAGAAAATGGCTTTTTCTTAGCTAGACGTCATCAAACTAAATTTAAAACTTGCCAGTGATGTAGAGGGAAAACTTGTTGAGTTATAATTTGTTTACAATTAATTTTTAATCTATGCTTCCTTGGTCAATTTTTGAACATAATTTTTATTATATTAGATCTGGAAAAGATACATTTAATAGTGGTGTTTTTCTATATTTGATTGTAAGGTTTTATGTTCTAATCCATGGTCAGTTTTAGTGAAAGTGCCATTTATATTTAACAAAAAAAAGTATATTCCTTTCTATTTCCATTCAGTTTGTTGTCTTTGCTGGAAGAATGTCTCACTTTGACCTTCTGATGTGTCTGTTACTCCAGATTTCAGACTGATGTGTTATGTTAAACCATGCCCTCTGATCCTTTACTGTAAGAGATGATAAATCTTGTATTTTTCTGACTACAGCTTCACAGTCTTTGAATTGTTTCTTTCTGGCTGCTTGTGCTATTTTCTTCTTGACCTGGGAGCTCTGGAATTGGCTATTATATTGCTGGGAGTTTTCATTCGGGAATCTTTTTCAGGAGATTATCAGTGGATTCTTCCAGGTTTTATCCTCTAGATCTAAGATATTGGGGCACTTTTCCTGGTTAATTTTTTGAAACATGAAATCTAGCCTCTTTCTTTGATCCTGACTCTCAGATAGTCCAAGAATTCTTAAATTATCTCTCCTTGATCTGTTTTCCAGGTCAGTTGTTTATCCAGTGACAAATTTCATATTTTCTTTTTATTAGATATACCACTTTACTACAAAATATCTCAAAACAAACTTCGTGTTGAAATATATCTATTTTTTCATTATTATCTTTTGCTATTGTTCACTAATAGTGGTCACTTCACAAGAAAGAACGTTTCCTTTTCATTAAAGGACTTTTCCATTTTAAAAGTTATTGTTTATGCTTCTGAATAAAATAAAGTATTTAAGATAACTATTTTATTTTTCGATTGAGAAGCATTTTACCTTTTTTAAGTATTTTATTTTCCCTCAATTACATGTTAAAACAATTTTTAACATTTTTAAATGATGGTTTGAGTTCTGTATTCTGTCCCCACCTCTCTCACTGCTGTTTTCCCTTCCTGAGATGGCAATCAACCTAATTTAGTTATACATATGCAAACAGGTAAAGCATTTCTATATTATTCATTTTGTACAAGAAGATTTAAACAAACAAAAAAGTGAAAAATAGTATGCTTCAGTCTGTATTCAGATAACATCAGTTCTTTCTCTGGAGACAGATAGCAGATTTCATCATGAGTCCGTTGGGATCATCTTGGATCACTATATTCTGAGAATAGTTAAGTCATTCATGGTTCAACATTATGCAATATTGCTGTTGCTATGTACAATGTTCTCCTAGTTCGCTCACTTCACTTTGTCAGCTTATGTAAATATTTCCAGGTGAATCTGAAACCATCTTTCTTGTCTTTTCTTATAGCAAAATAACAGTGCATAACATTAATATACCATAGCTTGTTCAGCCATTTTCCAATTGATGAGTATCCTCTCAATTTCTAATTCTTTGCCAACACAAAAAAAGCTGGTACAAAAATTTGGAGAAATATATCATTTTTTCCTTTTAAAAAATCTCTTTGGGATACAGATTTAACAATGGTATTAGTGAGTCAAAAATTATGCAAAATTATGCACAAAAATTTATAGCCCTTAGGGCATAGTTCCAAATTTGCTGACAGAATGGCTGGGTCAGTTCACCAATGGAGTGTTAGTATCCCATTTTTCCCACATTCCCTCCAACATTTATCATTTTCACTAGGAATATGGGTCTGGTTCAATATTAGGAAAACTATCAGCATAATTGACCATATCAGCAACAAACTAACAGAAATGATATAATTATCTCAATTGCTGAAGAAAAAGCTTTTGACAAATTACACCGCCCATTCCTATTAAAAATCCTAGAGAGCATAGTCCTTAAAATGATAAGTAACATCTGACTAAAACCATCAGAAAGCATTATATGTAATGGGAATAAGCTAGAAGCATTTCCAGTAAGATCAGGGGTGAAATTAGGATGTCCATTATCACCACTGTTATTCAATGTTGTACTAGATATGTAAGCTTTAGCAATAAGAGAAGAAAAGGAAACTGATGGAATTAGAAAAGGCAATGAAGAAACCATGCTATCTTCTTAGATGATATGATGGTCTACTTAGAGAATCCTAGGGAGTCAATTAAAAACTACTTGAAATAATTAACAACTTCAGCAAAGCTGCAGGGTATAAAATGAACCCACATATATCACTGGTATTTCTATATGTTACCAACAAAACCCAGCAGTAAGAGATAGAGAAATATCCTTTAAAATAACTGTAGACAATATAAAATATTTGTGAGTTTAACTGCCAAGACAAAACCAGGAGCTATATGAAGACATTTATAAAACAATTTACACACAAATAAAGTCAGATCAAGATAATTAGAAAAATGTCAGTTGCACATGGGTAGGCCAAGCTAATATAATAAAAATGACAATTCTGCCTGAATTAATTTACTTATTCAGTGCTATACAAATCAAACTACCAAAAACTTATAGAGCTAGAAAAAAATAGCAAAATTCATGTGGAAGAACAAATTTCCAGCATATCATGGAAATTAAGAAAAGAAATGCAAGGGAAGGTGGCTTAGTCATACCAGATCTAAAACTGTATTATAAAGCAGAAATAATGAAAAATATTTGGTACTGGATAAAAAATAGAGTGGTGGATCAGTGGGATAGGTTAGGTACACAAGACACATTAGTGAAAGACTGTAGTAATTTACTGTTTGATTCCAGCTTCTGAAATAAAAACTCACTATTTGACAAAAACTCCTGGGAAAACTGGAAAACAGTATGGCAGAAACTAGGCATAGACAATATCTTACACCACATACCAAGATAATGTCAAAATGAGTACATAATTTAGTCATAAAGAATATGATACCATAAACAAATTAGGAGAGCAAGGAATAGTTTAACTGTCAAATCTATGGAGAATGGAAGAACTTATGAACAAAGAGTACATGGAGAACACTATGAGATGCAAAATGGATAATGTGGATTACATCAAAAGGTTTTTGCAAAGCAATGCCAGTGTAACCAAGGTTAGAAAGAAAGTAGAATGCTAAGAAATAATTTTTACAGCCAGTGTTTCTGATAGAGAACTCATTTCTAAAATATGTAGAGAAATGATTAAAATTTATAAGAATATAAGTCATTTCACAATTGAAAAATAGTTAAAGGTTTTTTACAGACAATTTCAAATGAAGAAATCAAAGCTATCTATAGGCATATGAAAAAATGCCTTAAATCTCCATATCAGGGAAATGATAAATGTTGTGGGACATATGGGAAAAATGGAACATTAATGCATTGTTCCTGGAGTTATAAAGTGATCCAACCATTCTGGAGATCAATTTGGAACTATGCCCAGAGGGTCATAAAACTGTACATAACCTCGAATGCAGCAATACCACTACTATTTCTGCATCCCAAAGAGACTGTGAAAAAAGGGAAAAGGATCTACATGTGCAAAAATATTTACAATAGCTCTTTTTGTCATGACAAGGAATTAGAAATTGAGGGAGTACCCATCAGTTGGAGAATGGCTGACCAAGTTGTGGCACATGTGCTGTCTTAGGGAGGGCAGAAGGAAGTGAGTGAGAGAGAAAAATTGGAACTCAAAATTTTACAGAAATGTGTTACAATCTTTATATGTAATTGGAGAAATACTATTAAGAAAAAAGATGAAAAATTAATTTTCATTTTGTGTTATATAAGTCAACCTGATAGGTGTAAGAGGGTACCTCAGTGATGTTTTAATTTGATTTCTGTAATCAGTAGTGATTTTGAGCTTTTTTTCATATTCCTTATAGATAGCTTTGATTTCTTCATCTGAAAACCATCTGCTCATATCTTTTGATTATCAATTTGGAGATATGATTTGTATTCTTATAAAGTTGAATCAGTTCTTTTTATATATTAGAGAAATAAGACCTTTATCAGAGATACTTGTTGCAAATTTTCCTCCAGTTATGTTTTCCTTCTAATTTTGTTTTCGATGTTTTCCTTTGTACAAAACTTTACATTTTACTTAATAAAAATTATCTGTTTTACATTTTATAATGCCTTCTCTATCTTGCTTTGAAGCAAGTCAGTACTGATGGAGTCCGGAATGTGAGGTACTTGGGGACTTATGCTAGAATAAAGGCTGATGTTCTCAGGAAATTGTCTCACCATTTCACTCTAGATAAGCAAGGATGAGATCATCCTGACTCTGATTGTGTATCCCGAGAACTAAGGTATGGAAGTAAAAGATGTTCTCACGGGAATAACCTTGCTTGCTTGCTTACTTAAGAGAGTATATAAATCTTGACTCTCAGATCAATAAACCAGTCATGTACCAGTCATGTGCGGATGGTACAGGCTCACCTAGCCCCTGCTGCTGTTACCTCTTTCTTTTCTATAACTGCCGTGCCTCCGATACACCAGTTGCTGGCATGCTTGATCCTAAATTCTTCCCTTGTCTGTCAATCTGACAAACTATTAGATGCTCATTTTATTTAGTTATGGTAGCACTTTTTATATGTATATCATGTGCCCATTTTAAACTTAAACTTGGTATATGATGTGAAATGTGGTATACTTAGTTTCTGCCATAGTGTTTTCCAATTTTCCCAGTAGTTTTTGTTAAGTAATGAGTTTTTGTTTCAATGCTTTTATCAAGTACTAGATTACTATGGTCAGTTACTGTAATATGTTTTGTGTACCCAATCTATTTCACTGATCTATCACTTTATTTCTTAGCCAGTACTGACTTGTTTTGATAAATATTACTTTATAATACAGTTTGGAATCTGGTATAGCTAAACCATTTTCCTTCACATTTTTATCATTTATTCTTGACCATGTATTCTTCCAGATGAATTTTGTTATTATTTTTCTAGCTCTATAATATAACAACAGATATAACCCTGAATAAATGAATTTACTTAGAATTAATTTTTTATTATATTAGCTTGGCCTACTCATGAGTAATTGATATTTTTAAAATTAATTGTTTATATCTGACTTTATTTTTGTGAAAAGTGCCTTGCAACAGTGTTTACATAGTTCCTGACCTAAGTATTTCATATTGGATATGGTTATTTTAAATGGAATTTCTCTTTCTTTCTCTTGATGTTGGACTTTGTTGGGAATATACAGAAATGCTGATGATTTATGCAGGTTTATTTGTATCCTACAGCTATGCAAAGTTGTTAATTATCTCCACTACTTTTTTAGTTGATTTTCTAAGAATACCATAATATCATTTGCAAAGTGTAATTGCCTATTTTAATTCTTTCAGTTTTCTTTTCTTCTTTTATTGCTATAGCTAACATTTCCAATCTGACATTGAATATTATAGGAGATGATGGGCATCCTTGCTTCACCCTTGATTGTATTGGGAAAGCTTATAAGTATCCCTATTGCCAATAATGCTTACTGATAATTTTTGAGATATTATTTGTCATTTTTATGGATTGCTCTCTGTGCTCCCTACTGTTTTTAATAAGAATGGGTGTTGCATTTTCTCAAAGGCTTTTTCTGCATCTGTTGAGATAATCATTATTTTTGTTGCTTCTGTTATTGACATGGTCAATTATACTGATAGTTTTCCTTATATTGAACCAGCCCTATATTCCTGTTATAAATCGCACTGGATCATATTGTTTGATCCGTTTGATATATAGCTGTAATCCTCTTGCTAGTATTTTCTTTATTTACTTTTCTCATCAGTATTTGTTCAGGAAACTGGTCCATAATTTTTTTCTCTGTTCTCTTCTTTCTAGTTTAAGTGTCAATATCATATTTGGATCGTAAAATGAATTTGGTAGGATTCCTTTCCCTGTTTTCTCAAATAGTTTATGTAGTATTGGGATTAATTGTTCTTTAAATGTTTGATAGAATTTGCTTATAAATTCTCCTGACCTTGGGAATTTTTTCTTAGAAAGCTCATTGATGTTATGTTCAGTTTCTTTTATATTTTTTTCTTTGAGGCTTTAGATGTACCAGTTTTTACTTTGTTATCTTTTTTTTAACTTTGTATTTTGATCTTCCCCTGGCCCTTTCTCTGGTAAAGTTCTTTTTGTACTGTTTACTCATTTCTCCAGCTTATTTCTTGACTTTCAACTTTAGGTTAAAGTTAACCTCTGCACCGAGGCTGGAGATGACACTCTCCTAAGCTTCAGGATTTGATGTTTTTTTTTTTGTTTGTTTGTTTTTTTGCAGCTTTTTTCAGAGCTAGTTCTGGGTTTTTTAACTTTTCACTTCTTCGAAGGTAATGTGAGCTAAGAAGTATATTTACTACTCTCCTGGCCTGTTCTTTAGTCTGTGAGTGACCACAAACACTTTCTTCTACCTGGAACTGTAATCTGCTCTGTGGCTGAATATTTAGGACTTAGTGCCCTTTCTTGCTCTGGGACTGCAACCCAGGACTATTGCTCAGATCTATGTAGGGTCAGTGCTATAGAGTCCTGTTCCCAATGCCAGCAAATTGATTCCTATAATCTTTTTCTGACCAGCTTTCCAAATTCTTACCATCTGTGGGCTGAGAACTCTGAAAGCCACCAATTTGGTCACCATCAAGGCCTGAGTTGAACTGTGTTTCCACTCTCCCTGCTTGTGCAAAAGACCTTTTCTGCCAACGTTCTAAGTTATCTTGGGGTAGAAAATTGTTTTATCCCATTCTTTTGTGTATTCTGTTGCTCCAGAATTTATTTTGAGGCATAATTTTAAAGTTGTTTGGAGGGCAATTTGGGAGAGCTCAGCCTTGCCTTTTATCTGCCATATGAGTCCACCCCATTCCCTAACAATTTCTTGAAATCTGGTGTCTAGGCTATTTTTTATCCATGGATTTCTCATAGTCCAATAATTCTTGAGCTATCTTTCCTCAATCTGTTCACAAAGTCAGTTGTTTTTCTCATGAGAGTATTTTATATTCTCTTCTATTTTTTTCACTCCTTTGTTTCTTGATGTCTAATAGAATCACTAGTTTTCACTTGACCAATTCTGATTTTTAAGGAATTCTTTTCTTCAGTGAACTTTTGAGTTTTTTTCCATTTGTCAATTCTACTTTTCAAGGCGTTCTCTTCAATGGATTTTATATATTTTTACCATATTCTGTTTTAAGGTATTACTTTTTTTCACTATTTTTCTGTCTTCAAGTTCTTGACAATTTTTCATGATATTCTTATATCACTCTCATTTCTGTATTCAATGTTTCCTCTCTATCTCTTATTTGATTAAAAAAATCGTTTATGGGCTCTTGAAGGAATTCTTTTGGGGGCCTGAGGCTAATTCATATTTTTCTTCAAGGTTTTGCATGTAACTTTAGATAAAGTGTTTTAACTTTTTTTTGAGTTTCTATTTTGATCTTCCCTGTCATAATAGTAATTTTTTTAAAATCAAGCTTTAGGTCTTTTGTGTTGCTATTTTCAGAGTGAGTTCTGGGGGTCTGTAAGTTTTCAGATCTTCTGTGGTGCTATTATCTAAGGAGAGGGGCAGTTACTGATGCCCTGGTCTGTATTGTTATCTATAATCAACCAGAACTTTTCTGTCCTAAAACTGAGACCAGGATCCCCATTCCCCTGTGGCCACATTCTATAGTTTGCTAGAGCTTCTTCTCACCCTGGGACTATGACCAGAACCTTCTGTATTCTGTGCCAAAATGGTCCCCTGTAATCTCATTCTGACCAGTTGTTCCATCCCCTTGTTGTCTGTGGGTTCAGAGATCCAGAAAGTGCTGCTGTGGATTCAGTCACCCCAACATCTGCTGCTGGCTTCCACTGAACTGTGTTCCACTCTCACCCCAGTGAGACAGATCTTTCCTGCCAATCTTCATAGTTTTCTTGGGATGGAATTTGTTTCACGCTGTCCTCTTGTTGGTTCTGCCCCTCAAGAATTCTCTTTGAGGCATTATTTTATAGTTGTTTGGAGGGGAACTTGGGAGAGCTCAGATGAATCTTTTACTTTACTCTGACATTGGCTCCCTCTAACATTGTTTCCAATGGCCTTTGGAGTTTAATATCCATGTCTTTGTGATGAGGCAGGGGTCTTGTAGATTTCAATTTATTACAACCCCAAGATATATTCTGCCCCTTTTCCCCTTTCCTTCATGGCTCTTGAATATTTCTCTTGTAACTCAGAACACGTTTTCAGTGCTAGCGATCTAAGGTAAAGCATACTTCTGAGGTTTGGAGCTTAGAACTCCATGGCACTAGATAGGAGAAGGCTTCAAGGTATAGTGTCTTGTTCTATTGTAGGATGGGTAATGGGGAAGATGTTGCTGGGTGAACATAAGTGAAGCATGTATTCATGAAATTATTGCATTATTTGGGTTCTTAGTGTTCTAGATCATGGTAACAACTGAAATTGCTCTCCAATAGGCCCATAATTTATGTTTTTGAGAGGTTTGTGAGGTCATGAGGATAAGAGAAAATGTCTAGTCTTACATCCTATTTATCACCTAATCAACCATCTTATTGGTCACCTAACACATTTGAAGCTCAAACAACAATTCAGTTCATTTATAATTTTCATTGAAGAATTCATAGCATATGCAGAAGAAAACAATGCTTGTTTGGGGGGCATGTTAACTTGCTTTGTGTTTACCATATCCCTCCTTCCTCTATTTACCTTTCCCCTCAGGTCCCTGGATTAGCATGGGAAACATACATTGCCTGAGCAACATCACTTCATAATAATATTACTAATATGCAAACACACAAACAAAAAGCCAACCCAATTTTTAGTGTCAAGGAATCCTCTCAGTAATGACATTTGAATGATCATTCATTTGTAAGATTTTTAAGAGAAGATTTACTTCTTGCCTTAAATAGGCTTGCCTCTAGAAGGCAGTATGGTTTAGTAAAAAGCGTTCTGAAGAGTTGACCTTTGTTTAGCTCCTAATTTGTTTAATTATTTGTTATGTTACTTTGATCAAATGACATTTTTTCTGACCCTTAGTTTCTACTTATATATAGTGGAGATAATAGTCCATAGACTGCCTAATTTACAATGTTATTATTATGAGGAATGCACTTTATAAACCTTAAATTGTTATACAGATGTCTTGAGTCCATGCCTTTAATTTCTTCCACAAAGCTTCCACAAAGATGCCAAAATAAAATTCTAAAAACACAGATCTGAAAATGTCTCATGTACTCAAATTTTTTCAATGACTCCATATTGACCTGAATATCTTTGACAGGTTGTCTCTCATTCTCCTTTTTAGTTTTTCAAATATTTCATATAATAATAGCTAACATTTATATAGCTAGGTACTGTGCTCAATGCTTTAAAATTGTTACTTCATTTGCGACTCACAACTCTGAGAAGTAGATGCTATTATCCCCATTTTACAGATGAGGAAACTGCGACAAGCTGTTTAAATGCATTGCCCAGGGTCACACAACTACTGTCTGAGGAAGTATTTAAACTTAAGTATTTCTGACTCCAGTCTGGGTACTCTATTCACTGCCACTTCCCTGCCTCTATTATCTATATGGTTCTTCTTTCCAACTTCTCTGTTACAGCCCAACTGACTTGTTAACTATTTCATGCATATACTATTCTATCTCCCACCTTCATGCACAATTTCATCACATCTGAAATACACTTCCTTTTCACCTCCACATTACAGAATCTCTAGCTTTGCTCAGTGTGCAACTCAGTTACTACATGAGACATTTCCTGAATCTTCTTCCCCCAACATAAACACATCCATGTACACAAATGATTAGCATTCTCTTCCTCTTGAAATTATTTTTTTCTCTTGGCATGATTTTTTTTTTCCGAACTTGTGATTTCATTTATCTAAGGAGTTTCCAGTAAAGAAACTTTTTCTAATAATGCAGATTTAATACTGGTTTGCATCTTAGTTTGATTGCCTGGAGACAGTAAGAGGTTTAGTGACTTACTGACTTGGTTTCACAGATGGCATGTATAAGAAGCAGGACTTGAACTGAGATTGTCTTATTGCTGAGACTGGTCATTTTCTCCCTGGCTCCTGTTACCTTACAGTGAGTCAAGGTATAATTTCAGGTCCATTGAGGCAAACACATGTCTCCCAAGACATGATTGCTACTGGTAAGGGAATGGGTAGAGGAAGTTATATCCCCACCTTTCCCTCAACCCGCTCGAAGCCTAAGAGAGAAAAAATGCTGAGAAAAAAAACAACTCAAAAAAGGAAAATCACACCATCTTCTATTCATTGCTTTTATAGACTATGGAAGAGTCATCATCTTCTGAGAAGTCTTTCTTCCTGACTATTAGCAGGCAATATAGGCAGTAGCGACCAATTAGGAATTCTCTGTGTTATCCCTCTAAGGTGAAAGTCACTCATCAAGAAACTGAACAACATGCCCATTTCCAGGACAGTTACTACATTCTAGTGGATCAAGGGTTTCATCATTCCTACCACATATATACTATGTGTTAACTTAATCATGTATCCCTGTTCTTTGAGTGAAGGGAGGTTTTGTTTACTTGCTTGTTTTTTTGTTTTTTTTTTGTCCAAGAGATCATAAAAATGGGAAGGGTCCCAGATGTACAAAAATATTTATAGTAGAGCTCTTTGTGGTTGCCAAGAACTGGAAATCAAGGGGACACCCATCAATTGGGGAATGGCTGAATAAACTATGGTATATGAATGTAATGGAGTACTATTGCACCATCAGAAATGATGAACAAGAAGACTTGAAGGACTTATATGGTCTGATGCTGAGTGAAAGGAGAAAAACCAGAACTTTGTGCACAGCAATAGCAATAGCTTAAGCACAGTGACTAGGAACATTTTAGGAGCATATATAAATAAACAAAACATTTATTAAATGCTTACTATGTTCCAGGCACTGTACTAAGCAAGTAAACAAGCAAGATAAACCTTTCCCTCAAGATTTTTATATTCTAGCATGTGGAAACAACACATAAAGAAAAGCCAGAAGAGTATAGAACTCAGCATTCAGTGGCATGATGGGCAGACGGTTAAATGTTGTGTGGATACCTGGGTGCAGGAAAGATAAAATGGGAAACTAATCCGTGAAAATCTTGTAGTTCAAGGCAGAGTCCACAGTTCTGGTGACAAGGGAGAGGTTAGTATGATGTCTGGAGGGCTAGAAGCATGGTATGGTAATGAAATATTTGGTTTTTTTTTAATTTAATTGCTGAATTTCAATGAAAAAAAAGTGTTATTTTACACTTTTTTTTTTCAAATCCAATTAGCACAATTGAGGATTGGTGCTAATTAGCAAAGATATATTCTTATAATGGAAATGCTATATATTAGAGCACTTGAATTTTCTTTAAAGTTTCCTCTGCTCCCCATGAAGAAATCTAGTGTATAAATGGGTTAAACATACAAATGTGTCTTCTTCTCTATTAACACCAAAGATAGTGAAAATCAGCCTTTGCAAAATACAGGGATGGGTCTTGCCAGATAAGTAGTTTCCTCATTTTTGATCATAGAACACTCTCTCAGCACTCTCTCAGCAAAGGCTGCCCCTCCTGATTCTGAGAAAACCCACCTTTTCTGATCTGGTACTATAAAGGGAAAGTGATATTCTTTCATATTGTGGTTTATTTCAAGATGTAGCCTTTACCTTACAATAGTGGAAGGTCTGTAAAACCATGGCGCAAGTACTTTTCTTCTGGCATATTTATTGGACACACTTTTAGGTGCAATTTTCTTTTCCTCCTTTTTCCTATGACAGCAATGTACCCCCCTCCCCCACAAAGGAAAAAAAAAAGAGATTTCAACTTCATATTTCTGAAATGTTTCTTTCACTCTAATTTCTCTTTTCTACTTTAATAAATTTAGAAACTACAAAAAATTGAAAGCTTTGATTTTAGAGTATTTTATTCAAAAGCCAATTTATAACATTAAATGAAAATGTTATCCAATATAATGGTTTGCTTAAGACATCCCATTTTGTTTATAGAAACCTTGCTTTTTATTTCAGTAGTTTGTTCTAGTTCTGTTGTAAAACTTCTGTACAACATTAGCAATGATTTTTAAATTCTTATGTATTAAATTTTACAGCAAATAATGGTGATTCTCTGTTTAGTATTTTATGTATGTTTAGATGTGTAAATATGATTTTCAACCTATTTTGACTATTTAGAAGTTTACTCAACAGAGCCCCTCTTGGTTTGATATTGCATCCAAGAATCACCTACCTAGCAAAACTGAGTATAATTTTTTTTAAATTTTTTAAATTTTTTTTTGTGTTCTACAATCACTTCCTTAAAATTAAGATTTTATGCCCCCCCCCCACTTTTCCCCCACTACCCCCCTCCCTCCCCGCGACAGCATACAATTCTGTATAGGCTCTACATATACTTTCCTATTGAGTACATTTTCACAATAGTCACATGTAGTTGAACTAAAATAAATGGAAGAAATCATATAACAAATCAAAACATAATACACTAAAACCCACATGCATACAAACATTTTGCGAATGACTTCCATATATTTCTTTCTCTGAGTGTGGAAGACATTTTGCCTTAGAATACCACAATTGGGATTTTTTTTTTTTTTTTAGTAAGTTCTTGCATTATTATGAAGTTCCAAGTCTATCAGAAAAAAACACTAGCGCACTGTGGTCATTGCTGTGCACAAAGTTCTGGTTTTGCTCCTTTCACTCAGCATCAGACCATATAAGTCCTTCAAGTCTTCTTGTTCATCATTTCTGATGGTGCAATAGTACTCCATTACATTCACATACCATAATTTATTCAGCCATTCCCCAATTGATGGGCGTCCCCTTGATTTCCAGTTCTTGGCAACCACAAAGAGCTCTACTATAAATATTTTTGTACATCTGGGACCCTTCCCATTTTTATGATCTCTTGGAGATACAGTCCTAGTAGCGATATTACTGGGTTAAAGGGTATGCACATTTTTGTAGCCCTTTGGGCATAGTTCCAAACCGTTCTCCAGAGTGGTTGGATGAGCTCACAGCTCCACCAACAATGAATTAGTGTTTCAACTTTCCCACATCCTCTCCAGCATTTATCATGTTCCTGTTCTGTCATATTTGCCAATCTTATAGGTATGATGTTGTACCTCAGAGTTGTTTTGATTTGCATCTCTCTAATCAGTAGTGATTTAGAGCACTTTTTCATATGATTATAGATATCTTTAATTTCTTCCCCTGAAAATTGCCTGTTCATATCCTTTGACCGTTTATCAATTGGGGAATGACTTGTGTGGTTTTACATTTGAGTCAGTTCTTTATATATTCTAGAAATAAGGCCTTTATCCCGAGCTTAGCCATAAAATTTTTTTCCCAATTTACTACATCCCTCTGAATTTTGGTTGCATTGGGTTTGGTTGTGCAAAAACTTTTCAGTTTAATGTAATCAAAATTATCCATCTTACATTTCATAATACTTTCTATTGCTTCTTTAGTAAAAAATTCTTCCCTTCTCCATAAATCTGATAAATACACTATTCCTTGCTCCTCCAGTTTATTCATGGTATCAATCTTTATATAAAATCATGTACTCATTTGGACTTTATTCTTGTGTACAGTGTCTGGCATGGGTCTATGCCTAATTTCCACCACACTGTTAACTAGTTTTCCCAGCAATTTTTGTTGAACAGTGAGTTCTTATCCCAGAAGCTGGGGTCTTTGGGTTTATCACACAGGAGGTTGCTATATTCCTTGCCTACTGTGTCTTGAGTGCCAAGTCTATTCCTTTTGTCTACCCCTCTGTTTGTTAACCAATACCAAGTGGTTTTGATAATTGCTGCTTTATAATACAATTTGAGGTCTGGTAGTACTAGGCCACCTTTCCAGGCATTTCTTTTCATTAGTCCCTTTGATATTCTGGACCTTTTGTTCTTCCAAATGAATTTTGATATTATTTTATCCAGCTCTAGAAAATAATTATCTGATAGTTTAATTGGTATGGCACTAAATGAGTAAATTAATTTAAGTAGAATTGTCATTTTTATTATATTAGCTCGACCTATCCATGAA
The DNA here is from genome assembly GCA_023548195.1 of Bettongia penicillata ogilbyi. Lineage (NCBI taxonomy): Eukaryota > Metazoa > Chordata > Mammalia > Diprotodontia > Potoroidae > Bettongia > Bettongia penicillata. The sequence goes on from JAJHZJ010000266.1 coordinate 3,615,255, forward strand.
CAACTGATGTTTTTCCACTTACTTAAATCTGACTTTATTTGTGTAAAAAGTGTCTTGTAATTGTGTTCATATAATCCCTGGGTTTGTTTTGGCAGGTAAACTCCTCAGTATTTTATAATGTCTACCCTAGCTTTAAATGGGATTTCTCCTTTTTCTCTTGTTGGACTTTTTTGCTACCATATAGGAATGCAGAAGATTTGTGTGGTTTTATTGTGTAACCTGCAAATTTGCCAACATTGTTTATTATTTCAAGTAGTTTTTTACTTGAATCTCTGGGATTCTCTAAGTATATCATCATATCATCTGCAAAGAGTGATAACTTAGTTTCTTCTTTGGCAATTTTTATTCCTTCAATTTCTTTATCTTGTCTAATTGCTACAGCTAACATTTCTAGTACCATATTGAATAATAGTGGTGATAATGGACATCCTTGTTTCATCCCTGATCTTATTGGAAATGCATCTAGCTTATCCCCATTGCGTATAATGCTTGCTGAAGGCTTTAGGTAGATACTGCTTATTATTTATGGAAAGTTTCCTATGTTCTCCAGTGTTTTTAATAGGAATGGGTGTTGTATTTTGTTGAAAGCTTTTTCTGTATCTATTGAGATAATCATGTGGTTTTTCTTAGTTTTGTTGTTGATATGATCAATAATGCTAATAGTTTTTCTAATATTGAACCAGCCCTGAATTCCTGGTATGAATCCTACCTGATCACAATGTATTATTTTTGTGATAAGATGCTGTATTTGTTTTCCTAAAATCTTGTTTAAAATGTTTGCACCTATATTCACTAGAGAAATTGGTCTATTATTTTCTTTCTCTGTTTTGTCTTTTCCTGGCTTGGGTATCAAAACCATATTTGTATCATAGAAAGAATTTGGGAGGACTCCTTCCCCAATTTTCAAAAATAGTCTATATAGTATTTGAATTAAGTGTTCTTTAAAGGTTTGATAGAATTCACTTGTGAATCCATCTGGTCCTGGAGATTTTTTCCTAGGGAGTTCATTGATGGCTTGTTCAATTTCTTTTTCTGAGATGGGGTTGTTTAAGTATTCAACTTCCTCTTCTGTTAATCTGGGCAATTTGTATTTTTTAAAATATTCATCCATCTCATTTAGATTATCTAATTTGTGGGCATAAAATTGGGCAAAGTAATTTCTAATTATTGCTTTAATTTCCTCCTCATTGGAGGTGAGTTTACCCCTTTCATGTTTAATATTAGTAATTTGATTTTCTTTCTTTTTTTAAATCAAATTGACCAAAGGTTTATCAATTTCATTAGTTTTTTCATAAAACCAACTATTGGTTTTATATATTAATTCAATAGTTTTCTTAATTTCAATTTTAGTAATCTCTCCTTTGGTTTTCAGTATTTCTAATTTGGTATTTTCTTGGGGATTTTCAATTTGTTCTTTTTCTAGCTTGTTCAGCTGCATGCCCAAGTCATTGATCTCCTCTTTCTCTATTTTATTGATGTAGGCGTTCAAAGGTATAAAACTTCCCCTAAGAACTGCTTTTGCAGTATCCCATAAGATTTGGTAGGTTGTCTCATTATTGTCATTCTCTTGAATGAAGTTGTTGAGTGTTTCTGTGATTTCTTCTTTGACCTATTCCTTCTTTAGGGTTAGATTATTTAGTTTCCAATTGATTTTTGGTTTATCTTTCCATGGCCTTTTATTACATGTAATTTTTATTGCATTATGATCTGAGAAGGATGCATTGACTATCTCTGCCTTTCTGCAATGCATTGTGAGATTTTTATTTCCTAGTACATGGTCAGTTTTTGTAAATGTTCCATGTACTGCTGAGAAAAAAGTATATTCCTTTCTATTCCCATTCAATTTTCTCCAAAGATCTATCATATCTACCTTATCTAGAGTTTTATTTACCTCCTTAACCTCTTTCTTGTTTATTTTGAGGTTAGATTTATCAAATTCAGAAAGAGGGAAGTTGAGGTCCCCCACTAGTATAGTTTTGCTGTCAATTTCTTCCTTCAAATCCCCCAACCTCTTCTCCAAGAATCTGGATGCTATACCACTTGGAGCATACATGTTTAGTAATGATATTGCTTTATTGTCTATGGTGCCTTTTAGCACGATATAATTTCCATCCCTATCCCTTTTGATTAGATCTATTTCGGATTTTGCTTTGTCTCAGATTAGGATTGTTACTTCTGCCTTTCTTACATCAGCTGAAGCACAATATATTCTGCTTCTTCCTTTGACCTTTATCCTATGTGTATCCCCCATTTCAAATGTGTTTCTTGTAAGCAGCATATTGTTGGATTATGGGTTTTAATCCATTCTGCTACCCGTCTCTGTTGTATGGGAAAATTCATTCCATTCACATTCACAGTTATGATTACAATCTGTGTATTTCCCTCCATCTTCTTTCCCACCATTTGTGCTTTTAGCTCTCCTGTCTCCCTTCCCCTCCTCAATAGTATTTACTTTTCACCACCTCCTCCTGCCACCTTCCCCTCCTTCTTTTAACCCCCTCCCTTTTACTCCCCTTTACTCTTATTGCTTCTCATCTCCCTTTTAGTCTCCCTACCCTTTCTTCCCCCTTCCTCTCCTACTGCCTATAGAGCTAGTTAGGATTATCTACTTAAGTTTATTGTTCAGTCCTTTAAACAAATCAGATGAGAGTACATATCACACAATGCTCATCTCCCTCCCCTCTTTCACTCTACTATGATTTTGTACTTCTTCTTGGGATGTAATTTGCCATTTTCTACTTCCTCCTTTTCACACCTCCTATTACATTCCCTTCTCATACTTAAATCATATTTTTTATCATGATATCATTTTCTCTATACCCATTCCCCCTATGCATATCCCTTTTATATTTCATAGTAGCCACACAATTCTCAAGATTAAGAGGTATCATCTTCCCTTATAGGGAGGTAAACAGTGTGCCCTAATTGAGTAGCAAGTTGTTTCCCCCCTCTCCCCCATTTACCTTTTTATGATTCTCTTGACACCTGCATTTGAAGATCAAACTGTCTATTAAGTTCTGGTGTTTTGGTCAGGAAGCTCTGGAAATCCCTTACTTCATTGAATGACTTTCTCCTTGCCTGATATGTTATGTTGAACTTTTCTGGGTAGTTGATCCCTGGTTGTAGTCCCAACTCCTTTGCCTTATGGAATATTGGGTTCCAATTCTCTCGATCTTTTAATGTAGAAGCTGCAAGGTCCTGTGTAATCCTGACTGTATCTCCTTGATATTTAAATTGTTTCTTTCTGGCTGCTTGTAATATTTTCTCCTTCACTTGATAGTTCTGGAATTTAGCAACTATATTTCTTGGGGTTTTGAGTTTGGGATCCCTTTCAGGAGGGGAACGGTGGATTCTTTTGATGACTATTTTGCTCTCTGAATCTAGCATTTCTGGGCATTTTTCCTTGATGTTTTCCTGGAAGATATTTTCCAGGCTCATTTCTCCATCATGGGTTTCTGGCAGGCCAATAATTCTTATGTTTTCTCTCCTGGATCTATTTTCCAGGCCAGTTTTTTTTTTTTCCAATTAGATATTTTACATTTTCTTCTATCTTGTCATTCTTTAGATTTTGTTTGATTGATTCTTGCTGTCTCATTGAGTCATTAGTTTCTACTTGCCCAATTCTAATCTTTATCAAATTGTTTTCTTCCGTTAACTTTTGCATCTCCTTTTCCATCTGCCCAATTTTTCCTTTTAAGGAGCTATTTTCTACAGTTAATTTTTGTACTTCCTTTTCCTTTCAACCAATTTTCCCAGGTAGATTTTGGGTTTCCTTTTCCATTTGACCTCTTAGGGAGTTATTTTCCTTTTCCATTTGTTCAATTTTCCTTTTCAAAGAGATGTTCTCATCAGTGAATTCCTTTATCAAAACTTTAAAATCATTGGCCAGTTTATCTTCTATTTCCTTCTTCAGCTGTTCCAGGAGAGCTGCTTGTGCTTGCAAGCAGTTCATAGTCCCTTCTGAAGTTTCAGATTGAAGTACAGTCTCAGTTCTGACCTCTTTGGTGTTTGTGTTTTGGTTCTTATCCTCATAGAAAGATTCTATGGTTCTTTTGCCCCTCTGCTTTTTCTTGTTCATGATGTTGATTTGAGTGTTGTGGCTTCTGGTTCTTTCAGTCAGAAGCCACAGAGCTTTTTGCTGAGCTGATGTGTGAAAAAGCTGAAAGTGGTTTTTTTTTGTGTGTGTTTCCCTGATCAGCCCTGGGGTTAGCTTGTGGGGGAGGGGTGGTCTGGTCACAGGAGATCTCCTCAGCTGAACTGAAGCAAAGACAAGCTTAGGGGCTGGTGATCCCAGCTGCCCTATTGTCTTTCTGATTTCCCTGGAGTGTTGAGGCATGCCTAGATGCTAATGTGTGTTCCCACCCCTCCTGGGGCTCCTCTCCTGGTGCTGAGGCTTGCCTGGGTCCTAATGCAAGTTTTCTCTGCCCTGGGTCCTCTGTGCTTCCCGTTTGCCTCCACCACAGTAGGAGGAATCCCCCTTAGCTATTTTCCTAGCCTCAGGTGTTATGAGACTATTATTGGCCCCTTTGCTGTTCTCACTGATCCAAGGTTTTTCTGGGGAAATATTTTAGGGTTCTTTCATGGTTATTAAGCAGGGAGGAGAGAGCATTTATTGATCACTCCTCCATCCTGGCTCCCGGAACTTCAAGTAGGTGACTTACCAAAGCTTAATCTTCAGGCTGAAGGTCTCAGGAGCAGCTGCACTGATATCTGGCTCTCACTGGGGGCTTGGTTTGGCTTGTCTCCCGCCCTTGGTGCTGCTCCACTGGTTCCCCCCACCACTTTCAGTTTTCTCGGGTCCCTTCCACTCCACTCTGCTGGCCAGCTATGCTGTGCACTGTGGGCTCACCCCCGGAACAAATCCTTCCCGGGGACCTTTCAGTCCAACCTGGGCTCCGAATCCGTCACAGTCTGTCTCCCACTGGGTTCTGCACCTTCAAAATTTGGTCAGATTCTCCTTTCAGAGGCATCTGAAGGAGTTTGTCTGAAAGCTTAGGTGAGTCATTGCTCTCACTCCACCATCTTGGCTCCGCCCCTTGAGTATAATTTTTAGGGAAAAAAAGGATATTCAATGAAATATCAGACTTTCAAGCATTCCTGATGAAAAGATGACAGATGAATAGAAAATTTGACTTTCAAATGCAAGACCCAGGAGAAACACAAGGTAAACAGGAAAGAGAAACCATAAGGGATTCTATAAGGTTAAGTTGTTTATATTCCTATATAGGAAAATGATACTTATGATTCCTAAGAACTTTATCATTATCAGGGCAGTTAGAAGGAGTACACACAAATAGAAGGTATGGGTATGAGTCGAATATAATGAAGTTATATCTTAAAAAAAATAAAAGTGTCAGAAAGAGAAATACACTGGAAAGGGGGGAAGAGAGAGGTAGAATGGGGCAAATTGTCCCACATATAAGAGAAATGAAAGATTTTTTACCGTGGAGGGGTTGATGGGGAAAGAGAGGGACAGCAGGTGAACCTTACTTTTATCAGAATTGGCTCAAACAGGGAATAACATACATACTCACCTGGGTGTAGAAATCTATCTTATCCTACAGGAAACAAAGAGGTGAAAGGAATAAGGGAAGGGGGAACTGATAGAAGGGAGAGTGAATTGTTGAGGTGTTAGAAACAAATACTTCTGAGGATGGATAGAGCAAAAGGAGGGAGAGAGAGTAAGTTAAATGAGGGAATCTCAAATATATAAAGAACTTAGTCATATTTTTAGAATACAAGTCATTTCCCAAAAAGAACACATACAGGTAGTTTCCAGATGAAATAATTAAAGCTATCTATAGTTCTATGAAATTAGAGAAATGAATACTAAGACAACTCTTAAGTATGACCCCACACCTATCAGATTGACTAATATGACAGAAAAGGAAAATGATAAATGCCATAAGGACTTGTGAAAATTGAAACATTAATAAACTGTGAGTCAGCTATGAACTGATTCACCAATTCTGGAGAGTAATTTGGAACTATGCCCAAAGTTCTATAAACTGTACATTCCCTTTACCCCAGCAATCCCACTTCTAGATTTGCATCCCAGAGAGATATAAACAATGGAAAAGGACCTATATGTACAAAAATACTTAGAGCATCTCTTTTTTTTTCTGGTGGCAAAGAACTGAAAATCAAGGGGGGATGCCTGCCAGTTTGGAAATGGCTAATTAGTTGTGATTTGTGATTGTGTTGGAATACTATTATACTAAAAGAAATGCCTAGCAGGATGCTTTCAGAAATAACTGGAAAGACTTACACTAAATGATACAAAATAAAATAAGCAGAACAATAATGGAAATGAAACAAATTTCCAGCCAAAGATAACCTTGATGGCTGATGAGAAAAGTATGTTGTACCAGACTGGTAGAGGGGCTTAGTTCATTGTGGGCCATGATGGCACAGAATGAACGCCAGTTAAACCAGAGCAGGTCTCAATGGACTGAATCACTGGCAGTGGAGGCAGTTTTCAGACTTCTCAATCCACAAACACTGAAGCCAACTTAGAAGGTCATTGGAAAAGATCTCTTGGACTTGGGTGAGAAAATAGCACAGACTAGCCCCAGTACAACCCAGGGTGGTGGTGCCAGTGGCAGTAGCAACTACTTCTAGAACTTTCAGCCCACAGATGATGAGGGGATCGAACAACTGATGAGAAGATTACAGAGATCTCTTTGCTGGCACTGAGGCAAGATTCTGTTGCTTAGTCCATACTTTGATCTGGGTTGCAATCCTGCAACCCAGGTGAGGAAGTGAGGAGGAACACACACATAGCAGAGCTTATGGCAGAAGTGGAGAAAGAACCCTCCTTACAGTTACTGGGCAGAAAAGAGTGCTTGTAGTCACTCACAAATATTGCACAGGCCAGAGAGGAGTAAAGACCTCTCCTTAGATCATAACTGCCTTAGAAGAAATGAAAACTTACAGGTCCCTAGAATTATCTCTGAAAACAGCTGCACAAAACCCCTAACACTTGGGACATTATACCCTCCTTGCAGGAAGCAGAGTCCTATCTTAAAAGAGTTAAAAACTTAAATAATTGGCTGAGAAAATTAGCAAACAGCTTAAAACCCCCAGACCACAGAAATTTACCTTGGTGACAAGGAAGACCAAAACAAATACTCAGAAGAAGACAGCAAATACAAAGCTCTTACATCAGAAGCCTCCAAGAAAAATATGAATAGGTCTTAGGTCATGGAAGAGCTGAAAAAGGATATTGAAAATCAAGTAAGAGAAGCAGAGGAAAAATTGGGAAGAGAAATGAGAGCAATGGAAAAAATAATGAAAAATGAGTCAACAGTTTGCTAAAGGAAACCTCTAAAATAAAGAAAATAACACTTAAAAATAGACTATTCCAAATGGCAAAAGGGTCCACAAAGCCAGTGAGAAGAGGAGTGACTTCAAAAGCAGAATTGTTGAAATGGAAAAGGGGGTCCAACAGCTCACTGAAGAAAATAATTCCTTCAAAATTAGAATGGAGGAAATAGAAGCTAATGACTTTATGAGAAATCAAGAAACAATAAACCAAAAACAAAAGAATGAAAACAAAAAGATGACAGCTTGAAAAATCTCATTGGAAAAACCATAGACCTGGAAAATGAATCCAGGAGAGAAAATTTAAAAATTATTGGACTACCTGAAAACCATGATCAAAAAAGTAGCCCAGACATCATCTTTCCAAAAAATATCCAGGAACACTACCCTGATATTCAAGAACTAGAGGATGAAATAGAAATCGAAAGACTCCACTGATCACCTCCAGAAAGAGGTCCTAAAAAAGAAAACTCCAAGGAATATTATAACCAAATTCCAGAATTCTCAGGTCAAGGAGAAAATATTGCAAGCAATCAGAAAGAAATCTGGTATTGTGGAACCACAATCCAAATAAAACAAGATTTCACAGCTTCCATATTAAAAGATCAGAGAGCTTAGAATGTGATATTTTGGAGGTAAATAGAACTATGAATAAAACAAAAACTCACCTACCCAGCAAAACTGAGTGTAATTAATGAGGGGGGGAAATTGATATGCAATTACATAGAGGAATTTAATGCATTCTTGAGAAGCCAGAGCCAAATAGAAAATTTGACTTTCAAATATAAGACTCAAGGGAAGTATGAAAAGGTAAATAGGAAAGAGAACTCAAAAGTGACTTATTACAATTGAACTATCCACATTCCTATATGGAAAGTTAACACTTGTAACTCATGAAACCTTTCTCATTATTAGGGTTGTTAGAAGGAATGTATTAAGGGAAGTGAGAGGAATGTTCTGGGAGAAGGAGAAAGGGAGAGGTAGAATGAGGTAAATTATCTCACTTAAAAGACACAAGAAAATGCTTTTACAGAAGAGGTTAAGAAGTAAGGAGTGAGTGAGCTTTACTCTCATTGGATTTGGCTTACTGCACACTCATTTGGGTATGGGAATCTATCTTGCCCTATAGGAAACTAGGGGAAAGTAGATAAGGCAAGGGAGGGCAGATGGGGGAGGGAGTAATCAGAAGGAAATACTTTTCAGGTGGGAAAGGAGAAATAAAATAACTGGGGAGCAGAATAGGATGGAGAGAAATAATCTTTCACAGCATGATTATTATGGAAGTGTGTCCCATGACTGCACATGTACAACCTATATCAAATTGCTTGTCCTCTCAATGAGGGTAGGTGAGGAGGGAAGAATTGACAAAATTCGGAACTCAAAGTTTTAAAAAATGAATGTTAAAATTTGTTTACATGCAACTGGAGAAAAAAGGTAAATAGGCAATGGAGCACAGAAATCTAGACAATAGAAAGGGAAATAGAAGGGGAAGGGAATAGGAGAAAGGGGGGACAGTGATAGAAGGGAGAGCAGATTGAGAAAAACTTAATCAGAATGCACACTGTCATAGAGTAAGGAGAGGGGAGAGATGGGGAGAAAATTGGGAATGCAAAATCTTGCAGAAGTGAATACTGAAAATTAAAAAAAATAAATTGAAATGTGGGGCAGGAGGAGGGAAGAAAAGATGAGTAGTATTCATACTACACAAATTATTTTCAAAAATTAAGAAAGCATCCAAGCAAAATTTACTTATAAGACAAATATAATCCTAATATCTAAATCAGGAAAGGAAAAACAGAATGAAAATAGTATAGATCAATATCATTAATGAATATTGTTTGAAAAATTTTAAACATAATCTTGTCAAAGAAACTACTGTGAATTAACCAACAAATTATTCATTATGGCAAAGTATATATACCAAAAATCCAAGGATAACTCAATGTTAAGGAAACAAAAAAAAAATCCAAAAACTTTAAAAAAAAATTAATCATTGAAAATGAAAGTATCTAAACTGTATGATTATCTCAATTTATGCAAAATTTTTTTTTATTTTGACAAAACACAACATTCATTTATGCTAAAAGCCCTATAAAGTTGCAGAACAAATGAAACATATCCTTGCTGATTTTAAAACTATCAGTTCTTCACGGGCAAAAACATGAATCTACATGGCATAATGGCTCTCTTGGACTTCCATAAAGATGGTGTGAACCCATGTATGATTTTCTTTAGGGGTGGTTTAGAATTGGAGAAATGTTAACAAATTCACCTTATTACTTTGAATCACCTGTCATCAAAACTGGCTACTGCTTTTTGTCATCTATACGCGAGGACTTGAATAAACTTAGATTAATGTCATCTTGAGATTTATTCATTTATTTTTGACCTTGATTTATTTGAAGTGGATGCATTATTTAAAAAATCAAAACAAAATAAAATATGTCTTGTATGTTATCTAAAACAAAATATATTTAACTGCCCCCCTCCCCAAATAAAAAGATTTATTCCACCCTACAAAAGGATATGACTAGACATATTCTAATATATATGGGTATGACCATGGACATAGCACCCTACCCCCAAATCTTTATTCTATTTAGGCTTCTTCCCTAATATTAATCTACATATATAATGGCAGAGACAATGTGGTTGACCAAATAAAGGAGGCCACATGGCTACAATTTACCCATAGTTTTGTACTACCCCTTGGGTGGAGAAGTTGTATATCTATTACTCACAGTTAAAGTTCCTGAGCCCTCATGAATGTGCTTCTTATTTAAACATAGCCAATGACTTCATTAACTCAATCATAATATTTGCCAAACAGAATGAAGAGCATAATCAGAACATAACAGGTCACTTAGAATACTATGTCACACTCTCTCACCAATGCACACAATGTTCATTGTGAAAAGTAGACACAAAAGTATAGAAACCAAGTAGGGAGGTAAAGGAGGGGGGAAATTCACACATCTAAGACAACCTGGTGACACTAATCTGTAGACCTTGATATCATTTGTTTCCTTAGGGTATAGTCTTAACCACAAGTGACTTGCTAGGTACAGCCATTTCTCTTTTGACTCTTCTTAAATGGCTTCTCAGTAAGGCTATACAGTTTTGTTTTACTCTCTTAGCCAAAGAGATCCCCCTAAGCCTGTGATATACAAAGTTATTCATTCTGGTCTCTTGGCTTAGCACTGTTGTTACTTCCTTTGTCAAGCCATAGATAGGCAAGACAGACAAGCCACTGAGGGTTTTTCTCCTTTTCTCGGTGACAGTAAAACAATTATATGTGGCAGTGAAAGTCTTGGCAAAAAGCCCTCTCTTATTCCCAGTCCACTCAGTTAATGGCAGAAGATTCTTCATATCATCAAATCCTCAGAATGACACTTTTGCCTCAATTATCTGAACTCAGCTAGACATACAAAACACTATCTTTCACTACTTAGCAGAGCAGGAGAGGCAATGCAAATTCTAATCTCTTCTCTCAGCAATCAGATTGACTTGGCTCTTTTTTAAGAGGTATGTATGTGTGTGGGGCATAAGGGGCTCTGTTCTGAAGCTTCTGCTCAGTTGAACTTCGCTCTCTTCTGTTTTATTTCCTCTGTTTATATTTGATGTCTTTGTTTTTTCTTCTTCTAAGACTTTGGTCTTCTTTCCTTCTGTTATTACTCTTCTTTCTTGAACTCTTTCCTCAAAGAAGAATCTCCTTGTTTGAAATGAATTACCTTATCTCATGATAAAAAAGAAAAAGAAGTCAAAAATTTCATCTCTGTAAGATATGCTACTATCAGGCAACACATAATTGTCTCACAGTTACCAAAGTATTCCAGTTATTAGATTTTCCCATATGGTAATCTCAAAGTCATCATATTGGTGACATCTAATTTATTTACAGGGAAGCAGTATTCTTCAACTTTCTTTGCTTTCAGTACTTATTTGCCCCATTGCACGAGTGATACTTTTTTCTCAGGTCCTATCAGAAATGTCTGTTTCTCCCCAAGTTCATTTCTCTAATGGGCAACTTTATTAGAGGTTCTCTCAGAATTGTCCATGTTTCTGTTCTCCCTGCCCCCCAAAAAACCCAAAACCACAAGAGCAAAATGGAATATGAGTTCTGACTTGACAAGAATAAATAGACAGTACTTTAAGGAAAATAATTTCCAGGATCTTTTGTTTATTCTTCCTCACTAATCAATTTTTGTTTATGAAAGTCCTTACTGGACTCTAATGCCTTTTTCTCCTCAGTAGCCAGGAAAGCAGAGACTATTGGTCCTGTTCTGAGGTTGCTTAGTTTTACATTCTGGAGCATGAACAGAGTAGGGAACATAGTGAATCTTCAACTTTTCTGTTAGGAAAGATGTCACAAAATAACAAAATTTTAGATTTGAAATAGCTTCATTGTGTCTTGTGTCTAAGCCCTTTTTAAAAAAATTGTTATTAAAATGCACGCATATTGAGTACTCATTGAGTATTTGCTTAAAGAACAACATGAAAGAACTCACTATGTTTGAGACAGTTCATTCCATTTGGGGATAGTATCAAGAGTTAGGAAGATTATTTATTTATCTTCTACTTTCCTTTCATAAATAATTAAGGACCTTACATTTTAGGATTATTGGTAAGAATTCTGTCACAGAGGGTAGAACCAAGAAGGCAGAGAGAATAGAGTACCTCTGCTAAACTCTTTCAACCTAATCCTCTAAGCAACATATTTTTAAAATACTTTTCCCCAATGATAGGTCAAAATTTTTAGCACTCATTTTTACGGAATTTTGAGTTCCGAATTTTTCTCCTTTCCTCTCTTCCCTCTTCTCTCTTCTGAAAATGATAGGCAGTTTAACATAGTTTATACATATCTGATCATATAAAATATTTTTCCATATTAATCAAAGTTATGAAAGAAAAAAGCATGAAAAAGAATTAATTGAAAAATTATATGATTTGTTCTGCATTTAGAGTCCATCAATTCTTTATCTGGATGTAGATGGCATTGCAATTCATTTGTGAGTCCTTTGTACCTGTGTTGGATCATTGTGTTGCTGAGAAGAGCTGAATCATTCACTGGTGATCATTGCACAATGTTGCTGTTGCTGTATACAATGTTCTTCTGGTTCTGCTCATTTTACTTTGCATCTATTCATAAAAGTCTTTCTAGATTTTTTAAAAATCTGCTTGTTTATCATTTCTGATTCCACAACAGTATTTCATTATATTAATATACTGCAGCTTGTTCAGGCATTGCCCTAATTCATGGGGAACCCCTTCTTTTCTAATATTTGACTACCAGGATAAAGGCTGCTGTAAATATTTTTACATATTTAAATCTTTCACCCTTTTTAATGATTTCTTTGTGATATAGAACTAGTGGTGGTATTGCAGGATCAGAAGGTATGTACAGTTTGGCTTCCCTTTGGTCATAGTTACAAATTGTTCTCCAGAATGGTTGGAATCAGTTTATCACTCAACTACCAATGCATTAGTGTCCACATTTTCCCAAATCCTCTCCAAAATTTATCATTTTCCTTTTTTATCATATTAGCCAATCTGATAGGTATGAGGTGATACCTAAGAATTCTTTTAATTTTCATTTCTATAATCAAAAGTGAGTTAGAACACTTCTTCACATGCCTATAGATATCTTTGATTTCTTCATCTGAAAACTGCTTATACAGATCCATTTATAAATTGGGGAATGGCTTATATTCTTATAAATTTGACTCAGTTCTCTATATATTTGGGAAATAAGAATTTTATCAGAGACACTTGCTGCAAAGATTGTTTCCTAGCTTTCTATTTTCTCCTTCTAAACCTGGTTGCATTGGTTTCCTTTCTACAAAAGCTTTTTAATTTAATATAGTCAAAATGATCTATTTTACATTTGGTAATGCTGTTTCTTGTGTATTTGTGTATTCTTCCCTTCTCCATATATGTCCCTTCTGACATATAGATTATTCTTTGCTGTTCAGATATGCTTATATTGTCACTCTTTATGTCTGAATCATTCACCTATTTTGACCTTCTCTTGGTACATCATGTGAGATATAGGTCTCTACTTTGTTTCTGTCCTGTTCTTTTTCAGTTTTCCCAGAAGTTTTGTAAACCAGTGAGTTCTTATCCCAGAACTGGAGTCTTTGGGTTTTTCAAGCTCTAGGTTCCTATGGTCATTGACCACTGCGTCTTCTGTACCTAATCTGCCAGCACCAGATTGTCTTGATGATTACTACTTTCTAATATAATTTGATATTGCTAGGCCATTTTCTTTTGTATATTTTTTCATGTTACCTTGATAACCTTGAACTTTTGTTCTTCTAGATGAATTTTGTTGTGATTTTCTCTAGCTCTGTAGTTTGTTGGTAGTTTGACTGGTATTACACCAAATACGTAAATTAATTTAGGTAAAATTGTCATTTTATCATATTGGTTCAGCCTACCCATGAGTTTATTTCCATTTGTTTATATCTGACTTTATTTGTGTGAAATGTATTTTGTAATTGTGTTCATCTAGTTCCTGGATTTATCTTGGCAGTAGACTCCCAAGTATTTTATATTGTTTACAGTTATTTGAATGGAATTGGTTTTTCTATATCTTACTGTTCTGTCTTGTTCATATAAAGAAATGCTGATGATTTATGTGGGTTCATCTTATATATTGCAATATATCTCTTAAACTTGTTAAATATTTCAAACAGTTTTTTAAATTGATTCTCTAAGGTTCCCTAAGTTTAGCTTCTGTAAGTAGTAATAGTCTTGTTTTCTCACTGTCAATTATAATTCCTTCAATTTCTTTTTCTTATTGCTTTAGCTAATATTTCTGGTACTGTATTGAATAATAATGTTGAAAATGGGCATCTTTGCTTCACACCTGATCTTATTAGGAAGGCTTCTTGCTTATCTCCATTATAGATAATGCTTGCTGATAATTTTAGATATATACACCTTATTTTAAGAAATGCTCCCTTTGTTCCTATGCTCTCTAGGGCTTTTACTAGGAATGGGTGCTATAGTATGTCAAAACTTTTTCAGCATCTGCTGAGACAATCATGATTGTCTTGCATGAACAAGTCTTGCATTCCTGGTGTGAATCCCACCTGGTCATAGTGTATAAACCTTGTCATATATTGCTGCAATCACCTTTTGAGTATTTTGCTCAAAATTTTTGCATCTATACTCATTAGAAAAATTTGTCTATAATTTTCTTTCTCTGTTTTAGCTCTCCCTAGTTTTGGTATCAGCATGATTTTTGCATCTTAAAGGGAGTTTGGCAAGATTCCTTCTTCACCTATTTTTTTCCCAATGCTTTATATAATATTGGAATCAGTTGTTCTTTAAAAGTTTGGTAGAATTTACTCCTAGACCCACCTGGCCCCGGGATTTTCTTCCTACGCAGTTAATTAGTGACTTGTTCAGTATCTTTTTTTGTAAAATACGGTTATTTAGGCACTCTATATCCTTACCTGTTAATCTAAGTAATTTATAGTTTCATAAGTATTCATTGATTTCAATCATATCAAATTGATTGGCATATAATTAGGTAAAATATTTCCTGATGATTGCTTTAATTTCTTATTCATTTGTGATGATTTAACTCTTTTCATTTTTGATATTTGATATTTGGTTTTCTTATTCTTTTTACAATCAAATTAACCAATAGCTTATTGATCTTTTGTTTTTTTTTTTTTTCCCCATAAATCCAGCTCCTGGATTTAATTGTTAGCTTAATATATTTTTCTCTTTCAGTCTTATTAATCTCACCTTTGATATTCAGGATTTCCAATTTGGTACTCAACTGGAGATTTTAATTTTTTTTTTCTATTTTTTCAGTTGCATACCCAGTGCACTTGTCTCTTCTTTTTTTTTCCACTTTGGTGATGTAAGAATTTAGAGAAATATATTTTTCACTATGTATTTCTTTGCATCTCATATATTTCAGTATATTGTCTTTTTGTTGTCATTCTCTTTAATGTAATTATTAATTGTTTCTATGATTTTTTTCCTTAACCCACTGATTCTTTAGGATTAGATTATTTAGTTTCAAATTAATTTTTAATATCTTTTCACTGACTTTGGTTGAATGTTATTTTTAATGCATTATGATCCCAAGAATGCATTTAATATATCTTCCTTTTTATATTTTATTTTGTAGTTTTAATGCCATATTAAATTTAACATTTTTTGTAGGTGCTATCTGCTACTGAGAAAAATGGATATTCCTTTCTTTTCCCTTTCAGCTTTCTCCAAAGGTCTGTTACATTTATCTTGTCTAATAGTATATTTATATCCTTAATTTCTTGTTTATTTTTTGGTTGGGTTTATCAAGTTCTGAGAGGGGACAGTTGAGACCTCCACTACTGTAACACTTCTACTTTAAGAATATGGATGCTATATCAGTGCATATATGTTTATTGTGCAGCTAGGTGGTACAGTGGGTGGAGCACCAATGCAGGAGTCAGGAGGACTTGAGTTCAAATCTCACTTCAGACACTTGACACTCACTAGCTGTGTGATCTTGGGCAAGTCACTTAACCTGAATTGCTTCATCTTGGGTCATCTCCAGTTATCCTGATGAGTACCTGGTCACTGGATTCATATGGCTGTGAAGAAGAAGTGAGGCTAGTGACCTGCACAGCCCTCCCTCACTCAAAACAAAATCAAGTGCAAATCATATCATCATTTCTCTGATGTCATGATCTTCTTCGGCATCGAAGGACAAACACATACACATATGGTTAGTATTGATGTTGTCAATGGTACCTTTTAGCAAGTTACAATTCCCTCCTTATCTCTTTTAATTGTGTATTTTTGCTTCTACTTTATCTGAGATCAGGATTGCTACCCTTGTTTTTTTTTTTTATTTTACTTTAGTTGAAGTGTAGTAGATTCTGTTCTAGCCCTTTACCATTATTCTATGTGTATCTCTCTACTTTAAATGTGTTCCTTTTAAATAACATATTTTGTTTAAGGTTTTTGATCCACTCTGCTATCCAATTTTGTTTTATGGGAGAGTTTATCCATTCACTTTCAGTTATGTTTGCTACCTCTGTATTCCCCTTCAACCTAGTCTTCCTCCTATTTGTCCTCTCTCCCCTTTCCCCCTTTTGTTCCTCACCAGTGTTTTACTTCTCTCTACCACTTCTCCAGTCTACCCTCCTTTCTGTCAGTCCCCAACCCCATCCTTTACTTAATCTCTTTCCCTTCTAATTCCCTTTTGGATGAGATAAATTTCTATATTCAACTGATTATGTATATTATTCCCTCCTTCAGTCAATACTGATGAGAGTAAGGTTCAAGCAGTGTCCATCTTCCCCTACTCAGAAGTGGGGATCCCGTTTTGAGACCAAATGTGGCTCTCTCGTCTTCAAGTGGGACCCTTTCACTGAATTCAAACTTCACAGAACAAATTCTTTTTTAAAAAAATCTTTTTTTTTAAATAAAAAATCCTTCAAAAAACTCCTTTATAGAAAAGGATTTGTTCTCTGAAGTTTTGAGTCAGTCAAAGGGTCCCACTTGAGGACCTAGAGGGCCACATATGACCTCGAGGATGCAGGTTTTGTGCTCCTGCAACAGGTCTTTCACGCCTCTTCATGTAGAATAATTTGCCACATTCTATTTCTCCTTTCCTTCTGCACTCAGTATACTTTCTCATCCATTAGTTTTTTTAATCTCATGACCTCAAATTATACTCATGTCCCTTTTCTATATATATATTCCTTCTAGCTATACTATTAGTGATACAATTTTTAAAAATTAAAATAATCATCTCCCCATGTAGGGATGTAAGCAGTTTACCTCTGTGGATTTATTTTGTTTTCTTTCCTCTTTTTACTTTTTTATGCTTCTCTTGTGTGTTGATTTTGAAAATCAGTTTTTTTAAAGTTTAATTCTGGTCTCCTTATGAAAGTTTGAAATCCTTCTAATTCACTGAATGACCATTTTCCTCATTAATGTATTATCCTTAATTTTGCCAGATAAGTCATTTTTGTTGTAGTCCTAGCTTCTTTGCTATCTGGTTTATCATGTTCCAAGAACTCTGAACTTTTAATGTTGCAGTTTCTAAGTCTTTTCTAATTCTAATTATGACTATCTCATATTTGAATCATTTCTTTCTGTCCATTTGTGTATTTTTTTTTCCTTGTCCTAAGAGTTCTGAAATTTGGCTATAATGTTCCTTGGAGTTTTATTTTGTGATCTCTTTTCTGAAGTGATTGGTGTTCTTTCAACACCTATTTTGCCCTCCAGTTACTGATGTCAGGACGGATTTCCTTGTTAATTTCTTGAAAGATGCTGTCCAGCTCCTTCTTCTGATAATGCCTTTCAGGTAGCATATTGACTCTGGAATTATCTTTCCTGGAATCAATCTTTATACCTAGATGGTGCACCCACTTGGACTTTATTCTTGTGTATAGTGTCAGGCATTAGTCTATGCCTAGTTTCCGCCACACTATTATCCAGTTTTCCCAGGAAAAAGTGGATATTCAATGAAATAGAAGCCCTCCAAGCATTCTAGATGAAAAGACCAAAGCTGAACAGAAAATTTAACTTTCAAATAAAAGAATCAATAGAAGCATGAAAAGATAAAGAGTGAAGAGAAATCACAAGAGACTTATTTAAGTTGAATTGTTTTCATTCCTACATGGAATTTCTCTTTCTACCTCTTGCTGTTGGTCTTTGTTACTATTATATAGGAATGCAGAAGATTTTTGCGGGTTTATTTTGTAACCTGCAACTTTGCCAAAGTTGTTTATTATTTCAAGTAGTCTTTTACTTGAATCTCTGGGATTTTCTAAGTATATCATCATATCATCTGCAAAGAATGAAACGTAGTTTCTTCTCTGTCTATTCTAATTCCTTCCATTTCTTTATCTTGTCTAATTGCTATAGCTAACATTTCTAGTATCATATTGAATAATAACGATGATAATGGACATTCTTGTTTCACCTCTGATCTTATTGGAAATACATCTAACTTATTACCATTGCATATAATGCAGAAAGAAGATTTTAGGTAGCTACTGTTTATTATTTTCTGGAAAGTTCCCTTTAGTCCTATGTCCTCCAATGTTTTAAATAGGAATGGGTGTTGTGTTTTGTCAAAATCTTTTTATGTATCTATTGAGAAAATCATGTGGTTTCTGTTAGTTTTGTCCTTGATTTGGTTGATAATGCTAATAGTATTCCTAATATTAAACCAGCCCTGCATTCCTGGTATGAATCCTACCTTATCATAATGTATTATTCTCCTGATAAATTGTTGTATTCATTTTGCTAAAATCTTAGTTAAAATTTTGACATCTACATTCATTACACAAATTGATCTATAATTTTTTGTCTCTGTTCTGTTTCTTCCTTGTTTAGGTACCAAAACC
This sequence comes from Bettongia penicillata ogilbyi, assembly GCA_023548195.1. Lineage (NCBI taxonomy): Eukaryota > Metazoa > Chordata > Mammalia > Diprotodontia > Potoroidae > Bettongia > Bettongia penicillata. Next base: position 3,633,947 of record JAJHZJ010000266.1, read on the forward strand.
ATATTTGTATCCCAAAAAGAATTTGGGAGGACTCCTTCTTCCCCAGTTTTGAAAAATAGTCTATATAATATTGAAATTAACTGTTCTTTAAATGTTTGATATTATTCATTTGTAAATACATCTGGCCCTGGAGATTTTTTCCTAGGGAGTTCATTGATGGCTTGTTCAATTTCTTTTTCTGAGATGGGGTTGTTTAAGTATTCAAAATTCTCTTCTGTTAATCTGTGCAATTTGTATTTTTTAAAATACTCATCCATCTCATTTAGATTGTCGAACTTATGGGCATAAAATTGAGCAAAGTAATTTCTAATTATTGTTTTAATTTTTTCCTCATTGCAAGTGAGTTCACCCATTTCATTTTTTATATTATTAATCTGGTTTTCTACTTCTTTTTTAAAAAGCATATTGACAAAAAGTTTATAATTTTATTAGTTTTTTCATAAAAACCAATTATTATTTTTATTTATTAATTTAATAGTTTTCTTAATTTCAATTTTATTAATCTCTCCTTTGGTTTTCAGTTTTAATTTGGTATTTACTTGGGGATTTTCAGTTTGTTCTTTTTCTAGAAGTGGGTGCATCTTTTTCAGCTGCAGGCCCAAGTCACTGATATTCTCTTCCCTATTTTATTCATATAGTCATTCAAAGATATAAAATTTCACTTAAGAACTGTTTTTGCAGTATTCCATAAGATTTGGTAGGTTGTCTCATTATTGTCATTCTCTTGAATGAAGTTGTTGATTGTTTCTATGATTTGTCATTTAACCCCTTCTTTAGGATTAGATTATTTAGTTTCCAATTAATTTTTGGTCGCTCTTTCCATGGCCTTTTATTACATATAATTTTTATTGCATTATGACCTGAGAAAGATGCATTGACTATCTCTGCCTTTCTGCACTGAATTGTAAAGTTTTTATGCCCTAGAACATGGTCAATTTTTGTATATGCTCCATGTACCACTGAGAAAAAAAAAGATATATTCCTTTCTATTACCATTCAATTTTCTGAACTTTGCTGGGTAGTTCATTCTTGGTTGTAGTCCCAGTTCTTTTGCCTTGTGGAATATCATATTCTAATTCCTTTGACCTTTTAATGCAGATGCTGCAAGGTCCTGTGTGGTCCTGGCTATTGCTCCTCAATATTTGAATGGTTTCTTTCTTGCTGCCTGTAGTACTCCTTCACATGATAGATCTGGAATTTGGCAACAATATTTCTTGAGGTTTTTAGTTTGGAATCCCTTTTAGGAAGTGAACGGTGGATTCTTTTGATGACTGTTTTGCCCTCTGGATCTAGGACTTCTGTGGAGTTTTCCTTGATGATTTCTTGAAAGATATTATCCCAATTCTTTTTTTCATTGTGACTTTCAGGTAGGCCAACAATTCTTAAATTTTCTCTCCTGGATCTATTTTCCAGGTCAGTTGTTTTTCCAATTAGACATTTTACATTTTCTTCTATCTTTTCATTCTTTAGGTTTTGTTTGACTGATTCTTGATGTCTCATAGAGTCCCTCGTGCCTAGTTGCCCAGTTCTAATTTTTATAAAATTGTTTTCTTCAGTTAACTTTTGCATCTCCTTTTCCATCTGTCCAATTATTCCTTTTAAGGAATTATTTTCTACAGTTAGTTTTTGTACTTCCTTTTCCATTTGTCCAATTTTCACAGTTAGATTTTGTGTTTCCTTTTCCATCTGTCCAGTTTTCCAAGTTAGGTATTTGTACTTCCTTTTCCATTTGTTCAATTTTCCTTTTTAAAAAGATGTTTTCTTCATGGAGTTCTTTTTTCATACTTTTAAAATCATTGGCCAGTTTTCCTTCCATTTCCTTCTTTATCTGTTCCAGGAGAGCCGTTTGTATGTTTGTGAGCAGTTCATGGTCCCTCTTCGTTTTTTTTTTTTTTTTCACCCCTGCTTTGCTTTTTCTTTTTTTTTTCTTTTTTTCTTTTTTTTTAATTTTTTTAATTAATTTATTTATTTAAATTTTTTACATTCATTTTCACAAATTTTTGGGTTCCAAATTTTCTCCCCTTTTATCCCCTCCCCCCACCCCAAGCAATCTAATTTTCCCTATCTCCAATCTGCCCTCTCTTCTGTCATCTCTCCCTTCTCTTGTCTCCATCTTCTCTTATTCTCCTGTAGGGCCAGATGACTTTCTATTCCTCCTTAACTGTATGTCTTCTTTCCTAGTTGCAACAACAATACTAAATATTTGTTCCTAAAACTTTGAGTTCCAAATTCTCCTCATCCCTCCCTCCCCACCCATTCCCTTTGGGACAGCAGGCAATACAATATAGGCCATATCTGTGTAGTTTTGCCAATGACCTCCCTGATAGTCGTGTTGTGTAAGACTAACTGGATTACCATCCCTCCTAACCTGCCCCTCATTGTTTCTCTTCTGTCTTTTGATCCTGTCCCTCCCCAAGTGTTGACTTCAAATTGCTCCCTCCTCCCTTTGCCCTCCCTTCCATCATCCCCCCCTTGCTTATCTAATTCTCCCCCACTTTCCTATACTGTAAGATAGGTTTTCATACCACAATGAGTGTGCATTTCACTCCTTCGTTTAGTCAAATGTGATGAGGGTAAACTTCTTGTTTTTGTTTGTTTTTTTTTTTTTGTTTTGTTTTTTTTTTCTCAGCTCTCCTCTTTTTCCCTCCACTAAGAAAAACTACCTGCCTCTTAAATGACATATAGTTACCCCCTTCCTTTTCCCTCCCCCTACATTTCTCTCTCACCATTTACCCTAGTTTCTTTTAAGGTATGGTCCCATCCTATTCAGTTCAATCTGTGCTCTCTATCTCTGTATGTGTGTGCATGTGTGTATGTGTGTGCATGCGTGTACATGTGTATGTGTGGTCCCACCAACTACCCAGATACTGAAAAGTTTTAAGAGTTACAAATATTGTCTTTCCATGTAGGAATGTAAACAGTTCACTCATGGTAAGTCCCTTAAGACTTCTCTTTGCTGTTTACTTTTTCATGCTTCTTCTCATCCTTGTGTTTGAAAGTCAAATTTTCTTTTCAGCTCTGGTTTTTTCATCAAGAATGATTGAAAGTCCTCTGTTTCATTGAAAGACCATATTTTCCCTTGAAGTATTATACTCAGTTTAGCTGGGTAGGTGATTCTTGGTTTGAGTCCTAGTTCCTTTGCCTTCTGGAATATCCTATTCCACGCCCTTCGATCCCTTAATGTAGAAGCTGCTAGATCTTGGGTTATCCTGATTGTATTTCCACAGTACTGGAATTGTTTCTTTCTAGCTGCTTGTAAGATTTTTTCCTTGAGCTGGGAGTTCTGGAATTTGGCCACAATGTTCCTAGGAGTTTCTCTTTTTGGATCTCTTTCAGGTGGTGATCGATGGATTCTTTCAATACTTATTTTGCCCTCTGGTTCTAGAATGTCAGGGCAGTTTTCCTTGATAATTTCATGGAAGATGATGTCTAGGCTCTTTTTTTGATCATGAGTTTCAGGTAGTCCCATAATTTTTAAATTGTCTCTCCTGGATCTATTTTCCAGGTCAGTTGTTTTTCCCATGAGATATTTCACATTCTCTTCCATTTTTTTGTTCTTTTGGTTTTGTTTGGTGATTTCTTGGTTTCTCATAAAGTCTTTAGACTCCATCTGTTCCATTCTAATTTTGAGAGAGCTATTAAATTCAGTGAGCTTTTGAGCCTCTTTTTCCATTTGGCTCATTCTGCTTTTGAAAGCATTCTTCTCCTCATTGGCTTTTTGAACCTCCTTTGCCATTTGGGTGAGCCTATTTTTCAAGGTGTTAATTTCCTCAGCATTTTTTTGGGTCTCCTTTACCAAGGTATTGACCTGTTTTTCATACTTTTGTTGCATCTGTGACATTTCTCTTCCCAGTTTTTCCTCCACCTGTCTAACTTGCTTTTCAAAATCCTTTTTGAGCTCTTCCAGGGCCTAAGCCCACCCACCACCCCCCTGGGGTGTCTGGGGTACTGAGGCCCCGCCCTCCACGTCTTTCCCTGACGGCAAGGATACTTCCTCATCATCAGATCCAAAGGTCGGGATCATTTGCATTTGTTGGAAAAAACTCTCTATAGTCTTATTTTTCTTCCCTTTTCTAGGCATTTTCCCAGCCAGTTACTTAACTTCTGAGATTCCTTTCCACCCCCGCCTGGATCCGCCCAGCTAGTGCTTGGCCTCTGAGATTTAAATGGGCTTTCCTCCTGCCGGCTGTCAATCAGTGAGCTTTAGTTCAGGTGCTGGGGTGGGGCCAGGGCTGCCTCCGAGACTCTGATCCCTCAGGGGGGCCTTATTCAGAGACTCTCAGAAATGGAGCAGGTGGGGGCGGGGTGGGGGGCCCGCCTCCCAATCTCAGCTCCCCTGGGGGTCCCGAGCAGAAGCCTTCAGCAACAGAGCGGGGTGGGGGCAGGGCCGTCTCCCAGGCTCAGCTCCGTCAGGTTTTATGCAGGAATCTTCCGTAATGAAGATCCTGCCTGCTGTTGGGGGATTCCTGAGTCCCGGTCCGCTGCCGCCTAAGCCGCCGCCCACACCTCCGCCTCCGCTTCCTGCTCCTGTCCCCGCCGCCGCCGCTTCCTCCCAAGGGGGCCCGAGCCACGGAGTCGCCCTGCTTCCCCTCTCCTTCAGCCCGGCCTCTCTCACTGACCTGCTTCTGTGGGCGGAGGGACTTTTCCGGCTGCTTCAGCTTCCGTCTCTGAAGCCTGCTCAGATCCGCTTCTCTGAGGCCTCAGCCAGGGCAGCGCTGGGGGTCGGGTTTACTCTCCGGGGCACGCCGGACCCTGGGGACGGGTCCTCAGGGCTCCCTAGAACGGAAATCTCCTCCACTCTGCCTCTGCACACCTTGCACTCACCCAGAATCTATGGGGGACTCTTTCTACGCCAATTCCATGGGCTTTGGTTTCGGAGCTCGTAAACGTGCGTCCTTCTACTCCGCCATCTTGGCTCCGCCCCTGCTTTGCTTTTTCTTGCTTATTATGGTGATTTGGGTCGTGGCTTCTGGTTCTTTCAGTTAGAAACTTCAGAACTTGGTGTTGAGCTGACTGGTGTAAAAAGAAACTAAGGGCAGGTGCCTTTTGGCCTTTTGTTTTTTTGGTTCCCCTATCAGCTTGTTTAAGGATGGGGGAGAGCTGATCTCATTACTGGAGATCTACTCAGCTGAGCTGAGGCAAAGGTAAGCTCAGGGGTTGGTGATTCCAGGTGCCCTATTGTCTTCCTGTTTCCCCCAGCATGCCTGGGTCCTAGTTCAAGTTTTCACCTCCCCTGGAACTCCTCTCCTAGTGCTGAGGCATGCTTGGGTCCTAGTGTGAGTTTGAGTTTCCACCCCTCCTGGAGCTCTTCTCCTAGGGCTGAAGCACACCTGGGTCCTAGTGTTTTCCTCTGCCACAGTGGGAGGAATCCCCCTTAGCTATTTTCTTGGCCTCAGGGGTTATGAGATTGTTTACTCCTTCACTGTTTCCTCTGATCCAGGATTTTTCTGGGGAAATATTTTATGGTTCTTTTAAGGTCAACACAGGGGGAGGAGAGAGCATTTACCAGTCACTCTGCCATTTTGGCTTGTGGAAGGTCAAGTAGGTGACTTACAGATGTTTAATCTGTGGGCTGAAAGTGTCAGATGCTGCTGAGGATGATATCTGGGGCTCAGTGGGTGTCACTTGCTTGGATCTGCTGGTCTTTCTCCCTGGCCTGCTGCTCTGCCGTCTGCCTGCTGTTGCCTCTGAGCTCCCCAGGACTTTCCTGCTGTGCTGCATTGGATGTGCTGTGCTGTGTGCTATGGGTTCACCCCCACGAAAGAGATCCTTCCTATCAACCTTCCTGTCTGTCCTGTCCTGTGAATCTGCCATAGTCTGTATCCTATTGGATTCTGCACCTCCACAATTTGGTCAGATTCTCTTTTTAGAGGTATCTAAAAGAGTTTGTCTAAGAGCTCAGGTGAGTTGTTGCTCTTACTCTACCGTATTGGTCCTGCCCCCCATCCTACTTGATTTTCAAAATCCTTTTAATTCTCCCATGGCCTGTGATTAATGTATATTTCTTTTGGAGGCTTTTGATGTAGGAGCTTTGACTTTGCTGTCTTCTTCTGGTTGTATGCCTTGATCTTCCTTGTCACCAAAATAAGATTCTATGTAGTCTGAGTTCTTTTATGATGTTTATTCATCTTCCTAGTCAAACACTTTGTTTTCTAACTCTTTCGTCAAGGCAAGACTCTGCTTCCAGTGGGGATGGGTGTGAATGTACTGTTTCAGTCCTCAGGAATTTTATCAGCCCTCAATCCCCCACTGGCTGTGGGTCCAAAATTCTGGAAGTAGCCTCTACTTCTAGTGCTACTGCTGCTGTGCTGCTGCCACAACCAACCCCCCCTATTCTGTGGTTGGCACTGGAACCAGGCAGCCTGCACACTATAATTTTTTGGTAGTTTGATTGGTATGACACTGAATAAGTAAATTAATTTAGATAGAATTGTTATTTTTATTTTACTAGATCCACCTACCCAGACGCAACTGATGTTTTTTTTTTTTCCAATTGGTTAGATATGACTTTATTTGTGTGAAGGGTTTCATAATTGTGTTCATGTAGTTTTGTTTCATCATGTAGTCTCCCAAATATTTTCTAGTGTCTACAGTAACTTTAAATGGCATATTTCTTTCTATCTCTTGCTTTTGGGCTTTGTTTGTAATATATTGAAATAAAGATGATTTGCGTGGGT